>CM070534.1:13812893-15012893 GCA_036346415.1 Raddia guianensis | reverse complement strand
TGGGTGACATTAGCATGATCTCGTGGAGGCGACAGCACCAACTTTCGTGACACCACTTTCTTGAGGCCCAGCTGCTCTGTAGTGGGTCGAGATGGCGAAGGAGCACGCGTCACCTTCACCTCTTTGATAGAACGCAGGGGAGATAGCAGGCGAGCAGCACTCCGACTAGCACCCATGCGAACAAGGGAGGCCGCCTCTCTGATCTCACTAGGGAGAAGTTTAGATTTCGAATGAATGATGGTTTCCAGGATGTGCTTTTGGATGGTGCAGGTTTTGGTACATCGATCGCGGAGGCGTTGGTTGGGCTTAGTGTCTACGCGGGAGATCTCCAGCCATGGTGAACGGGTGAAACTCTAGGTGATTCATGGTGGAAGGATTGGCTAGGTGAGAGGTGGAAGAAGATGTTTGAATATATGGGTGAGAGCCTAATCTGTTGAGTTTAACCGTGTGGAGCAACTCTAGAGCTACAACTTCGGACGAGACACTCCTCTATGAAAAATTTTAAAATTTGAGAAAAAAATTTGGTCGGGCGACCGGACACTGGTCGACTGACCAGGCTGGGTTGGCCTACCGGCCCTAGGCCGGCCGGCCCAGTTTTGGCTAGGTTTGAGGAATTGATTCAAAAGTCAACAATGAACAGAGGGAGTATTGATTTTTGGTATTATTCTCTAATCCTTCCTAGATAATTCTTTTCACCTTCTTTTGAACCCATTTGTCATTCACTTGCGACTCGCTTTTTCCTTTCTCTTCTCTCTCTTCCTACGCAGGCAACTCTCCAACTCCTTGTGTGACACATTAAACTACTCCCAAATGCAACACTTGTCCTTGATGATCATTAACCTTTTGTGCCAACGGTTTCTACTGAAATTAGTAGCCATCTTGCTACCCAATTGCGCAGCCAAAACCCTTCCTCTTCTTCTCTAATCTCCCTAGCTTCCAGCCGAACCATCTAACTGCCTTTTGATCTCTCCATAATTGTGGCTTGGGTAAGCATCACCTCTTCAAATCCTTCGAGGGAGACCTCATATGCACCTAGCTCGACCCATTTTACGCATCGCTGTCAGGAGATCATCGTTGGAGCCGTCGAAATTGCTCACCGAAATCGGCGTTGTCAAATTCACCAATGTCACTATCTTTTTCCCAAATTCGTCATCGTCACGGGATATTGATCCCTCTTCATCCTCCGTAGAGCATGGGCATTGCTATTAAATCACTTCCCCTCTGTTAATTTGGCCGGACCTCACCGGATTTGCGCCTCCGCCGCAAACCATTTCTTCGCAGTCTCCAGGGAGCGTGCGCGCGCCGCCTCACGCCTCCATTGGCCACACCGAGATCTCCTTCGGCATCCTCGAGATCCCTCGATGCCGACACAACCTATCGCCTTTCCTCCCTCGCTGTCGTGCGCCGCCGACGATGCATGCTCCCAACTTCCACGTCCCTTCCTCTCCCTCCGCCACCTCGACAATCCCTGCCGCCTGGCCGCCTAGCCCGTCGCTACATCGCTGCCGTCGTCGATCTGCACCACCGTCGCCTCTCTTGGCTTCCTTATCCCCTCCTCTCCATCCACCACCGTTCGCCCCCATCGGAAAACTGTCAGAATGCTCACATTGTTTCCTCCCAAGCCGGCTGCGCCGCCTCCCCTGCAGCTGGGCCGCCCCGCCAGCCATTGTGGGCCACCTTGTGATGGGCTAGCGCTGCGCCCCACACACGCCAATTCGTCGAATTTGCCAATTCGTCGAATTTTTTTACTGTAGTAGCTTTATTTTAATTCGGGAATAAAAAAAATTTCCCGTTTAATAAAATTAAAAAAATAGTCGCCAGGCACCGGTCCATCCGTCGCTTTATATGAATCGCCCGTTGAACGGGCGTTTATAAAGCCGCACAGTTAATAGCACCGGAGCAACGGGCGTTTAATAGTTCCAACGGCCCGGGGCATGGGCGAGGCAAAAAACGCCCGTTCGTCGGGCGTTTTATTCACTGTCGCATAAAAACCGCCCGTTCGTTGGGCGTTTAATGCGCTCTAAATCGTCAATACCCTCATGGCGGTATTTGCATCAAGACAATGGCCATTTGCACCAAATAGGCAAGAAAGAAAAAAAAGAGGAGGAGGAGAGGAGAAGGAGAGGGAGAAGAGGAGGAGGAGAGGAGAAAGGGAGGGAGAAGAGGAGGAGGGAGAGAGGGAGAAGTGGATAGAAAAAAGAGGTAATTTTTAAACCCTTTCGTATTTTTATTTTGTAATATTTGAAAACAAGGTAGGTTAGCAATATGCTTTAAATATTATTTCGTTTAAAGCGTAAATTTAGTGATTAGGTTCCGATAATAATTAGCTGTAATTTATGTAATTTTTCTGTACATTTGATTTAGAGGTTTAAATTAGAATAATATTTCGATATGGTTTTTGTATGAATATGTAAATGAGTTTTAGGATTTGATGTTTTATAATATATTCGGTAGATTGTAGTCTATATTTAGGGTTATAACTAGGGTTGTAAGGGAGGGCAATACGTTGATTTAATGCGTATGTTTATTTTTGTGCAGTTTACCGTTAGGGCTTATAAATTTAGAAAACATGTGTAGGTTTGTCGTTAGGATAGTAGCAGACTAGATTTATATGAAGCATAATGCACGTAGGTTTAAAGCATAGTACAAAGGATTAAAAGCGATAAATCTTTAAGATGTTTTTGTCGGTACGAAAATAATTAAAAATTTATTAGTAGTTCATTTCGTTTTTATACAGGGTCAATGGGAGACAAAATATTTTAATATTCATTATGGACAAGGGGATATCAATTTTGGTCCAGACGGGGTAGATCTATCTATGTTCCGGTCAGTGATGTTGAGGATATCTAGGCCCACGGAGAGAACGTTAGCAGGGCTTGAAAATTGGCTGTTAAGGATATTTAAAATTAACCCCGAAGAATATGTTCTAGATATCAGCGCTGTTGCTAGCCGTACAACGGAAAGACCTTATTGGGAGTTGCTACTGATAAAGGTAACCCGAGCATGGAGGCGTTATGCCGAGATCGCCACTGAACGAGGACTGCCACTAGCACTTCTTGTTCAGGCCAAATACAGGGAACAAAATGAAGAAGCGTTGCATGAACCTGTCGAAGAAGCTAATGTAGTGCAGGAAGAGGTGCACGAAGATGGTGACGACACTGAGCATGTGGTGCAGGAAGAGGCGGAGGAGCTGGAGGAGGCAGGGGAGGGATCAAGTGAGCAACAAACAACATAGGAACCCATAGGTGCGGCAGATGAGGGGAAGCATATTGAAGCTATAGTTGCGGAGATGGAGGCCGAGGATGCTGAGCACGAGCAAGTCCGGCCCTGAGGAAGATGTGTCAGACGATGAGAGTCCTGGTGGCTTTCAAAATGTCGTGCCGGTCGAGTGGAACTTATCAAACTTTGCAGAGCTATCTATCCGAGAAGACACTCAAACAGCCTGGGAATACCACCAGAACGAGGTGACACAAGGAGCGACATACCCCTCAAAGGAAGAATTGCTGACAGCCGTGAAGATTTGGTCATTATCACTTATGAGAGAATTCAGGGTTGTGAGGTCTAGCCGAAGTGTATACTATGTGATGTGTGTTGTCCCTAGTTGCCCTTGGCGTGTGCATGCCTTTAAAAAAAAGTGGGTGGAATACTGGGTTTGTTCAATAGTGAGGGAGCATAATTGTACGGTGGCTGAGGTCAGACAGAAGCACAGTAATCTAACATCGACAATGGTAGCACATATAATGCAGGCTCAAATAGCAGAGAATGTGAACTACGAGCCTCGGTCTATCATTCGAGCCATGGAGAAACAATTTCAGTACACTATTCCGTATGCAACTGCTTGGAGGGCAAAGCAAAAGGTATTAGAGATGAGGTTTGGAACATATGAAGCATCTTATGCGAATATGTCATCCCTGTTAGTGGCCATAGTTAGAAGAAATGTGGGTACATATTATGATTACAAAGAGGTGGAGGCAGAGGGCGATGATATTGGAAAGTTCGTTCTGCAGCGGGTTTTCTTTGCTTTGGGGCAGTGCATCAGGGGATTTCAAAATTGTCCTCCAGTTCTATATGTTGACGGAACATTCCTAACTGGCAAGTATAAGGGGCAAATCCTTATTGCAATTGCCGTTGACGGGAACAATCAGATTCTGCCGGTGGCATTTGCTTTTGTGGAAGGTGAGAATACTGAGAGCTGGTACTGGTTTTTAGAGAGGGTGAAGCATGCGGTTGTTGTTGGCAGATCAGATGTTTGTATAATTAATGACAGACATCCTGGATTGTTGGCAGCGATCGAAGAAATTAAGCTTGGCTCTGACTATCGAGCTGCTCAGTGGCCGGACATACATACCCGCGGTGGTGCTTGAGACATATGGGTGCCAATTTCTTTAGCCAGTTCAAGAGTAAGCACTTAATGAATCTGTTCAAGCGGTTGTGTAAGCAAAATCAGCAGTGTAAGTTCAATCGGCTTTGGCAGACGTTGGATGAGCTGACCACGAAGCATACCAGGGAGGCTGGGAACGTGAGGAACAGAAGAATTACAAACTTTTTAGAATGGATTGAAGACTGCCCGAAAGAGAAGTGGGCATTGTTGTATGATTCAGAAGGCCCTAGATACAGGATCATGACGACAAATTTGGCGGAGGTATACAACTGGGTCATGAGAGGGACCAGGGCACTGCCGCTCGTAGCAATTGTCGAGAGGATTCCTCACCGAACATGCAAGTATTTCATGGACCGGTATCAAGCAGCCTCAATTGCCATGTCTGACAATCGGTTGTTTTTTTCTGGTGTTGTGACAAAGTACATCATTGAAAAGGTTAAGAAGGCACAGCTACACTCACCTCACGCAATGGGTACCGACGAGTTGAGGTATGAAGTTCACTGCATGGATAGGGCTCGCCTTGGGCGTAAACGTCAGAAGAACAGACATGAGTGTATTCTTACTGATGATCAATGCAAGTGCTCGTGTCGTAAGCCGAAACTATTACATAAGCCTTGCTCTCATGTACTTGCAGCGGCATCAATGACAAATCAGTCAACGTACAATTATGTTTCTCAATATTACAGGAAGAAAGCTATACTCCACACTTGGCATGCCGAGATATATGGGTACGGTATGTACGGGTCATTCACTGACACAGTTGGGCCAAACTGTAGGCATGTCCCGAATAGAAACAAGCTGAAATGTAACTTAGGACGCCGAGTGCATCGACGTATTCGAAATGACATGGATCAGTCTGAGACAGGGCGTCCCGTGAAGATATGCAGCAGGTGCAATGAGGTCGGCCACACGTACCAAAACAGTAACAATCCCAGTAGTGGAATGTACGATTTCGAGGCTGGACCTTCAGGGTCAGCACAGGATGGTCGACGTCCTTTCTGTTGACTGGACCTGTAATGTAATGCGGCGAAATTTGTAATATTTATATTCGTGGATGTCATGTTGTAACGACATAAGATTTCAGTTGTATTCCGTACCATGTATTGTAATAATGCTATATCTGTCGCAGACATGTACTATATACGATGAGAAATCTTTGCCATATTAATATTTGTGTTATCTGCATTTTGAGGTATGGTAATCCGTAATTTCATTTTACATTGATCCGTATGTTGCTGTAAAAGATTTTATTAATTCGTTAATTTTATGTAATGCAGGTGCTTCAGCATGGCGGACGAGGGTGGCGGACAGCAGGCCGATCGCCTTTTGGATCCCTCTGTGGACCTAAGGCATTGGTCGCACAGGAGTGCCGTTGAGGGACGTCCACTCCCAGCCTTTTGTCCTAGAGTACCGAAGGAGCTGTTGACTGTCGACGCCCGCTGGATTAATAGGTGAGGACAAAAAAATTGTATATTACTTAATGAAAGTTTACGCTATCTTATTTATTATGGACATGCAGGTTACGCCTTGCCGGCTTGCTCCCAGTGTGCCGGATGCTGGAGGCGAATGCCCTCGAGGAGCGACAGGCCCTTCTGCGACGGCTTCAGCAGACGCGGTTCTGCTTCGACAGGTCTCCGCTTGCAACTCTCGTCGACCGGTGGAGGCCAGAGACCCATACCTTCACCTGCCCTGTGGTGAGGTCGCCCCCACCCTACAGGATGTGTCCTACATACTAGGACTTCCCTGTGCGGGTGACACAGTGGTGGCTGTGGACGTGTCGCCACTTTGGTGTGCTGAGCTGATGGCCCGGTACGCCAATATTCAGCGGCGGTCGGGTTCCCCGAAATACAGGTGTCGGGGATTAGATTACGGCCCATTGCCATGGCCCACTCCCTGATGGCCCAATCGAACAGCCTACCAGGGCCCAGCTCCCTGGAAGGTTCTATCTGGCCCATATGCATCTTGCCGAACAGCTTCCTGGCTGGCGAGATGCGTAATGGCCAAGGCTTCCTGATTGAGTCCAATTCGAACAGAGTTCTGCACGGCTACGTGAAGACCCGGACGTGGTTTCCCGGATTGGATTAGGAGTCGTGATCCCCAATATTAGGAGATTACCTTGTCTATCGTAGGTCATATTTGGCATGTATGGGTTCCTTACGATCTCGTAGTTAGCCCGGCCCGATATTCCTCGGTAGGTCGGTTTGCTCTGCACTATATAAACAAGGCCCCTACGGCGTGTAGAGGGGGCTTGATCTGGCTTTTCGTATTTGCTAGACAGTTGATCTTCGCTTGTACACCTATAATCTCGCCGAGACTTGTTCGTCTCGCCGAGCCGTCTCTTGTATTCATCTCTGATATATAAGAAAGGCTGGACATAGGGCTATTATCTCTCCCGAGAGGCCTGAACCAGGATAAAAACTCTGTCTCCCTGTTCGTTGTTGTTCGTGGTTGTTCGGCGTGTCTCCTATCTCAATCTTAAAGAACCTTAGCGACTTGAGATCGATATCTCAACCGTCGACAGCTGGCGCCGTCCGTGGGGACACGCAGATCTTCCTTGTCATGAACCAGTCCTCGGCAGTCATCTCCGGCCGAGGCATTGGCGTCCCCTTCGCCGGCGCCTTCCCGGTGAAGACGAGTTTGCTGTCGCCGCTCCGCTTGCTGTAGAACCACCTCACCCACCACGCGCCCATTGAGTCGAGCAGGGGTGGGCGAGGATACGGCGCGTCGTCGGCGGTGGCCCGGAGCTTGAGGTAGTAGCACCCCAGCGCCGAAGCGGCGGAGCTGCTCCTCGTCACTGTGTAATAGTGGAGGAACAGCCCCACCGGTGGATCGATGCCCAGATAGCCCTCGCACAGGTGTGCGAAGACGGCCATCTGGAGGATGGAGTTCGGATTGAGGTTCGCCACCTCCAATCCGCTGATGTTCAAGAAGGCCTCGACGAAGTCGCTCTCAGGAGACCTCAACCCGAACAGTGCAAACTGTTCGAAGCTGACGAACTCTCCCTCGAGCGGCTCCGGAGTATCCTCCTCTCCGGGCAGCCTCCAGCTACCGGTGTCGATGTGGCCCTCGTCCTCCCAGATCCTAAGGTCCTCCTCGGTCAAGCTAGTGCCTGTGAATTTGGCCATAGCGATTCCCAGGGCTGGACGAGCAGGGTTGGTGATGGAGTTTGGGTACTTGATGCTGAGCGTGGTTGGAGCTAGGGCTTAGAGAGGAAAGGCGTGAGAGCGAGTGGCTGGCAGGGTGCTTGGGTGCTTTTATAGTCCCGTATAAGCAGCTCTCAAGAACGGTTTAGTCCCAAAGCGGCTAGTTTTTCTTTGCAGCGGCAAAGTAAAAGCGGTGCTTTGTTTTCACGCAGCAATGAGGTGAAGTTACCGTTGGAGTTCCGCCAACGGCTATTTTTCAAATGTCCGCTACGAAGGTGAGTGCTCGCTTTCGGACAGATGTCGTTCTCATTCGACGCAACAGAGTTGCTCGATCTTGGCGAGTTTGTTCGGACCGAACATGTCTTGTTCGGTTGAAACTTAACTGTTCGGTCGATCGTTACATGTCTCAGAGCAGCAAAATTTCCCTCTTCGTGGTTTGGAGTCTTAAGAGGAAGACCCCACTCTAGTGAGTCCTCCCACTTGAGTCTCGAGGGCTAGCCGTCGGGGATTAGATTACGGCCCATTGCCATGGCCCACTCCCGATGGCCCAATCGAAGCAACCTACAGGCCCGGCTCCTGGAAGGTTCTATCAGCCCATATGCATCTTGCGAACGGCTTCTGGTGGCGAGATGCGTAATGGCCAAGGCTTCTGTTTGAGTCCGATTCAACGAGTTACGCGACGGCTACGTGAAGACCGGACGTGGTTTCCGGATTGGATTAGGAGTCGTGATCCCCAAGATTAGGAGATTACCTTGTCTCTAGTAGGTCATATTTGGCATGTATGGGTTCGTTACGATCTCGTAGTTAGCCCGGCCCGATATTCCTCGGTAGGTCGGTTTGCTCTGCACTATATAAACAAGGCCCCTACGGCGTGTAGAGGGGACTTGATCTGGCTTTTCGTATTTGCTAGACACCTGATCTTCGCTTGTACACCTATAATCTCGCCGAGACTTGTTCGTCTCGCCGAGCCGTCTCTTGTATTCATCTCGATATATAAGAAAGGTGGGCGAGGGCTATTATCTCTCCGAGAGGCTGAACGGGATAAAACTCGTCTCCTGCTCGTTGTTGTTCGTGGTTGTTCGGCGTGTCTCCTATCTCAATCTTAAAGAACCTTAGCGACTTGAGATCGATATCTCAACCGTCGACAACAGGCCCATTCCAAATTCGGATACGCATGGGCCAACGAAGAAGTGGATACTGCAGTTTACGGTAAGAGGCAAATTCAAAATGATATTCTTTCTAACCAGATAACGTCATGCATAATACCTTTTTAAACTTTTTAACAGGCGGAGACCATCCACCCGGAGGCAGACGAGGCTACGGTGTCCAGACACCTCGAGACGTACCTGCTTTGGCTGTTCGGGTACATGTTGTTTTGCAACACGTCCGGGAATGCGGTGGACAAGTTTCTTCTTTCGTACGCCCAGTCGATCGCCGACTCCCACGGAGACCAGGTACCCGCGTACAGTTGGGCTTCCGTGGTGCTTGCAGCTACTTACAGGGGGCTGTGCGACTACTTGTACAAGACGGAGGAGGCAGAGCCGTTGATCACAGGCTGTCCACTGCTACTCCAGTTGTGGTCGTATGAGAGGATCGCCGTCGGTCGACCTCTCATGGATCACAGTGTGTACAGCGCAGTTTACTCACAAGACCGAGGAGGATAGACCTACGATGGGGTTCTTGTGGTTTCGCCGACGGGTAATGAAATAACCACACTTTCGATTTGTCATTCTATCTTATTGATATTCTGTAATTTAACAATTTGACCAATTTTATAGCCGACGTGGGCTCACGTCACACCCCACAGGGACTACCCGGACTACGTACGGATGCTGGACGAGCTGCAGGACCACGACTTCCAGTGGACGCCCTATCGGGACGACCTCGTCGAGGCTCGTGCACCTCTTGGCCTGTCGTCGCTCTGTACGCGTGACTCTGAGAAGCCAGTACTCTTCGACATCTTTGTCGAGGAGTACTCACCGCCTGGTGATCGCCGATTCGAGCTCCGACGTGAGTTTCCCTACCGATCGTGCACACCGTTCCCCGTCACGTTCACTAGTACGTTCGATACACGTGCTTTCTTCGCAATTGTTGTTATTATAGTGTCATGGTCTAAACATTTAATAATGTTGTAGGGCACCAGACGAGCCCAGAGTGCCGGCGCTGTTTGGGCTCCTGCGATGGTCCCATGGGTGGAACAGTGGGAACAAGCACTGGAGGATCTCGTCGACGAGGACCGAGAGTACGACGAAAGCACGTTCGACGCGTACCTACGGTGGTACGTACCTGCTACACGCACTCGTGTCGGATACACGCCTCATACGGAGATCGTGCACGTACCTAGCGTCTCCGACACGTACCCTCAGCACCACCGATAGGCTGTATATCAAGCGGTAACCTTTCTATCTCACACAGATAATTTCTAGTATGTCTGCATCATAAAACTTACATTTGTGTGGGATGTCGTGTTTTCGATAATTGTTGAACAGCATGACCTCGTACTACAGTCCAGCGTAGAAGCACGCCATGCCATGGAGCGCTTCCAGACGGGTATTCAGATGACGGCAAGCGACGTCTTTGAGACCTTCAGGAGGATTTATGAGAAGTGCACGCGAGCTGTACGTCTGACGTCCTGTTGCGGCAATCTAGGCGCTGTCGCTTCCGTACCTACAGCGGCCCCCAGACCCCCGTACTCCGGTATAGTCAGGCAAAAATATTTTTTCCCTTCAACATGCACATATGAATTATAATAATGAAATATACGTCGCGTGCAGTCAACCAGCGTCCTCGTGCTCCAGCACCGAGTGTCGCAGGGGCATCGGTTGCCTTCCAGGGGTCTTTTCGGCCCCCTCAGGACGTGCCCGGGTAGTCCGGAGGCTTCCACGGGTCTTTTCGGCCCCCTCAGGATGTGCCCGGGTCGTCCGGAGGTTTCCAGGCGTCTTTCTGGCCCCGGCACGACGCGCCCGGTACAACGGCTCGTCCACTCAGGCGGCCTACGTTTCACGGGTCGTTCAGGCCACCTGCTGCGCCCACATTTGATGGTTGGTTCTCCTATTTTTATTTTCGATAGTCGCATATGTGATGATGCTTACAAATAAACACATTGCAGATCCTACGTGCACCTCGGCTTGGGACAGCCCAGAGGCTGGCGCGGAGATGCATTTCAGCCCTCTCGTTGAGCCATCGGTGTACTAGTGCAGTCCTCTCCCAGCGGACTACCCGGACTACTTCTTCGGGAGTCACCAGGAGATAGGGCCGTCACAGTTGTCTGAGGCATCCCCTGTCACCTCGCAGCAGTCGCAGCCAGAGCATGCGACACCGGAGCCACAGCCCGACCGCAACGAGACGTCAGGGCCCCGGACCGCTTCACTTTTCCCTCTACACAGCTCGGACGTGCGCGCAAGTCTCGAGCTGATGGTTCTGTTATGGGCGTGAAGCCTAAGAGGGGGCGTCCGTAGGATCTTTGTTAGTCCATACCTTTTGTGTGTTGTTAGCACCGCTACTATGTCACTTTCATATCGTGTTATTATTAATTTGTTTATGTTATTTTGGCCACGCTCGACTGTACCCTGCAATGTTCAATGCTCGACGACGTAGCGTCTGTCGTCCCTAGTAGCGCAGCGCAGCGCAGCGCAACGTGTAAAATGCCTTTGATTTTTCCTATTATGGAAAAACACATCGCAATTGAACTCATAGATCAAATACATAACAAGTCGCATGAATATCAATGATACAACAATTGTAGCATAAGGTCGTAACCCTGAAATACCTACTATTTTACGTGCATGACCATGGCTGTGTAAAAGGGTTGTGGCATTCGCATGAACACCACGTGGCTGAACATGGAGAAGTCGCTTCCCACGTTGTGTCAAAGTACCCTGGATATTGTTGTTGCATGACCGATCTTCGCGGAAGAACTTCTGCGTTCGGTGTGCTGGGGTAATGGCATCCACAGAGGCATGAGGTGTCACTACAAACACGAGTTGGGATGTAGTGTTGATCGAGAACCATGCGGTTTGACGGCTCCGCATTTGCCGGTAATTTGTTGGCAACGCCCGGGACGCCGCTGAGTTGTTTGTCAGGCTTGATGGTCAGTAGTGCACGGAGCCTGCTCTTCAAGCGATCTATCTTTGCGTGGAGGCTTGCGATGTAAAAATACATGGTGCTCGGGTAAGGGTCATCCATCCACATAGTCCATCCACAGGTAACATCTGGAATCTGTGAGTTCAATTGATATACTTAGTGGACCACGAGATCTATGAGGGAAAATAAGAACGATACTTACGTTGTAGTCAGGGCACCGGTAGAATCTACGACCGGTGAAGTCTTCATGGACATGGTCGAACCACTGCACAACGGCAGGATTACCACACTGGCATTTCGGCTATAGCCATATTGAAGCATAGCTTCGATCTCTCAGGAGGGCTGGACCATCTCTCTAGTTGTTCGTAGTCCAACACACGCATGTCAGATGCAGGCGGACGAGCATGCTCTTCTAGGCCAAATGACTCCCACCAGGTATCAGGAATGAAAGGACGTGAGGAAGGACCCCAGCTTGCCATGATGTATGTGAGGTTCTGCGGTTCGAAGCTTATGGAGGCACGATATTTATAGATGGAAGGGGTACCACACTGGCACGGTTAGAAGCGATGAATGTTAAGTATTTTTTACGGCAATAATTCACATATACTATTCGTGCAATTGACCAGTCGGTGCAAACATGTCCTTCCGCGTGTCCTATCTCTCTCCGCCGGTGCACACTGCAGCCGAAAGCGACGTGACAGCACGAGTAGCAACAGGATTCAATCGTACTGTTTCACCAAGTGATGTGACAGCACAAAGAGGCAAAAGCTGCTCACACAGTGTTTTTACACAGTGTTTATGCACATTGTTTGAAAAGCAGCTTGTCGTCCACGCCCTGGTACGAATCCGATGTCAATTTCCTTTAAATGGAGCACCCGGTGCCCACGAATCTCGCACCGCACTAACACCCATAGCGCATATCAAGTTTTTAAACACTCGTCACTTGCACAAGAACTGTATCTTCAATCGTTTCGGAGGTGGTCTCTTATTTCAATCCGTTTAATTATAACTATATTTTTGATTTTATTATGTTTAACCTGCTTATATGTGTGTTCTATGTGTTTGATCGTCCTCTTTATGTGTAATACATGGATAACGTGCATACTACTACTCGTCCATTTGTGCCACCCAAATGGTGGCTTTCATATGGCCCAGGAGTTAAAGCACACGCACCCTCTGAAGATTTACCGATCGTATCGAGAGCTCACTACAACACAAATCCTACGATGCTTAGAGATCCAGAGTTCTATAGAGGATGGCCACAGTGCCTCTATGGGATCGACACGGTCGTGCAGATTTTTGATCGTGTTGCATATGGTTTTACGTGCCGTAGGTTTTACCGATGTCCCATGTTTGAGGTGCGTATACCATCAAAATTAACCATATTAGGTTACAAAAAGGTTATTCAGAGTAAACTCAACTTTTTGCAGGCACAGGATTGTGGCTTTACAAAATAGATGGATGATCCATACCCCATGGCTGCATCTACATACATAGACTATCTGCACGGAAGAATACAACAGTTACAACATCGAGTAAATGGTCTACTGAGTGTGCAAGAGAGAGTGGGAGCAAACACGATTAGTTCTTGACCCACAATTTGAGGTGAACCCCCCATGCACCAATTATAAATACTTTTGTGGATGTCACTACCCCGACAGTCCGAATGAACTAGTGCGCTATAGGCGAAATAAATTTCTGAGGGAGTACGGGCACATCGAAGATCCAGACTTCGTAGAAAAATATTCATGCAGCACTCGGTGGTGCATTTGTCCATGTCATTTTTCAGATCAACTGCCTTAAACGCGTACTTGTATTTCGATCGAAGTCAGAAAAAACAAAGTGTCATTTTACCTTCTCCGATCATTCCCGATTGTCATCGTCAAATTTTATGGTTTTTCAGAACCGATGATTAAATATTAAAATAAATTGATTAACGTGATACAAGTCATGGCACGTATGATGCATATAATAATTTATCATATTAGCGCATCATAACTAAACCTACATGCCTTAGGAGATTTTAAAACATAGTTGTTCCACACGATAATCACTCTACTCGGTACAGCGGGGGTATTTTCCCTTCGCAAACGCGCTAGGTCCTGCTTCCCTAGCTCTAGCAACCCTCTTGCGCTTTCTGGCATGGTCGGCCTCCCGCTCATTCAACTGCCGCTGCCGGTCTGCTTCGCGCTCAGCTTGAAACTCCTCTCTCGCAACCTTGTTTCTTTCTTCCCTGAGTGCGTCTTGCCACCGTTCCTCGGCCATAGCACGACGCCTCGCCACCTCTCTTTGCATTTCCCGCTCCTGCTCGGGAGTTTGCTCCGCGTCTAAATATTGAATAAATTCGCACAATGGAGGCTAACAAAATTGAAGTTAGCTTTTTCGTTTATATGTTCCTTATCAAATATAGAAGTAAGAAGTCACTTACAGGGTACTTTGCCCTCCTCTCCATCTCGGGTGTTCGCTCGTACGCATAGTTTGCGCACTTCCAGTACCGTCTCCCGTAAGTGTAACCCATGTTTTCAGACATTCTTAAAATGCAAAGACTGCCACAGAGACACATAGGCCGCTGAACATCTCTTGGGATAGATTGATGAGCAGACTTCCTTGGTGGCGATGGGAACTCCATATCACTCTAGTACTCTACTCGTGGACAGAGGTTGTTTCTAAACTGAAGTGTTTGCCAACAATCTGCTCGTCTGAATGCCATACCTGCTGCTTCCTTTTTTATAGCCGAGCGTGTGTCAATTAAATTATCAATAATCATCTAATTAATTGATCCCTAATGAGCAATTTATTACCAAAACGCGTTACAACCAATACATACTTGCGAGTGTGGCAGGCAGGAAGTGATGGCGCAGCAGTGCGAGCATTTGTACGAATCCAAAGTGAGAGGTTAATATGGCAGGCAGGAAGTGATGCCGCAGTAGTGTGAGCATGTAGCAGGAATCCGAAGTGACAGCACAGGCAGACAGGAAGTGATGGTGCAATAGTTCATCTGCAGGAATCCGAAGTGAAAGCACAGGCAGGCAGGTATCCGATGGGGGAAAAAATAGCCCAAATAGCGCCCACTGGTCGGGCTGTGGATTGTTAATTTGATCGGTTGGTTCAACATTTGAAGGGTTGAAGATATTGTTTGTAGAACATCTATTCATTCTTTCTTCCAACTCCTGTTGATAGGCATTTAGGACATTGTCAAAGCGTATAGACTCTCCTTCGTCCTCAGTTACACGAAACGCCAAAAAAACAGCCTTGTGCGAAAAAAAACTTATAGCAACGTGCTTGCACCAACATAGGAGTCCTCATTTTTATTTGTGGTAACTTGTGCCTTGCCTCGTACTCCGATTAAATCTCTACATCTCTCTTTGCTTGAATGGCCCTCTCAAAATGCTTAAAGAAACGAAGGATATTCAACTTTGGTGTAAGATAATCTTTCAAGTGGCAATTCAATCTTTCGCTTAATTGTGTACTTCTCATCCTAAGTGTGTGAACATTTCTCATGTACCATTCAGCCCACTTGGCCCTTATACTATAAATACTATCCAACCATGATTAGTCAGAGACCTTGCCTCTGATGTTGGAAAAAACTTCCTCACATTTACTTTCATCTTCATACTCATACATGCACGCACTAAACCATACAAATATATTTGAGTCATCAGTCTTTTGTCGATTCAAATGCTTGATTGCATTTTACATTATATGCCAAGTGCATAAGCCATGCCATCAGCGGTGGAGCCAGCCCAACTGAGGAGCCTGGGCCCAGGGTGGCTGGGCCTTGGCTGCCACGCATAAGGAAAAACTTTAGCTATAGCCTTCCCCATTGCAACATCTTGATCGGTATAAATTGTTATAGGTTGCTTTTGACTATGAGCTTTCAAGAAGGTATCAAAGAGCCATTCGAATGATTCAAAAGTTTCATTATACATTAGAGCTGCCCCAAATATCACTGTTTCCCTAAAGTGGTTGAAACCAACAAAGACACCAAATGGTCGTCTCTCCATATTTGTACCAAAGGTAGTATCGAAACTGACAACATCACCAAAATATGCATAATCTATTATCATCTTTGCATCAGCCCAAAAATATTTGCTATTTGTTCTTCTTTATCTAGCTGCCTAGCATGGTAAAAGGAGGAATTTTCTGCATCCTTATTCTTAAAGTACTCCAATATGCCTCCTGCTTCCCCATACTTCATCTCCCTTTGGCGTTTAGTGCGAAGATAATTTTTAAGATCTTGACATGTGAACCCAAGGTTAGCTGTCCCTCCAACATGTCTACTAGCCATTTCATGGGCACTTCTAGGGCGAAGACCCGAATCATCAGCCTTTCAATTTCAAAAGCCTGGATCGTCATTATGCTTCGTTGTGATGGCAATAAATGTGCTGTCTCTGGAATTTGGAGAATATGATTGTGTTGGAAGACCAAATCAGTAACCTTGCATTTTCTAGTTGCTCGATTCAAGGAAACATTGATACGCACTTGGCACTCTGTTCTTGTCTCATCTCGAGGTTTCTTTATCAAGTGATCCCTTTTGTCCTTTGGTCTAACACCTTCCTTTGCACACACAAACCTGTATGATGTAACCATAGAATCTTTCTTGCTCTTGTTCCCATACCTCTGTCTTATACTAAAGCCCATTCAACCACCATAGTAGTTTCAACACGTGTGAGCTTGGTCTAGATTTCTAAATTCCAAACCAATTTGAGGTATCCAACTAAGCAATGCATCATCTCTACATAAAATAAAATAGGATGGGTGGATTAATGAGTTGTTTTACTCTAACCCTACCAAATTCAGAAATTAAACGATATATTATCTCTACAAAATTAAAATAGGATGCAAAATCATGACAAATAGGTAAATCTTTCATCCATCTACAAAATCTTTCATCTCAATATATAATAAGATGGATTAATTACAAGGAAATGCGAATTATACCTTTGAACTGGAGATAGGGATGGAGAAGGTGCTTGATTGGGGCCCGATGGTCGATCTGGAGGTCCCCAGGGGCTTCCTGCTACCTCGCTGGCTTGCTGTAGCTCATGAACTTGTGAGCCCCAGCTTGAATCCACCATCTGCTGGCTTGTTCCCGACGTGTATGACACCAGTGCAGCTCCAAGACGTAGTTGATGCAGCAGCATAAGGCAAACCTACGCGCGGCTGCGCAGATTGGCGTGGGATTTCTTTTTTTGGCCTAGCAGCGCTGTTTCCTTCCCACCCAACTAGCTCAGTTATGGCTGCAACGCTGGATACAGAACCAACGGTCCGATTTCGACCACTATCTCCCTGACTTGGCTTGAGCGACGTCAAAGGATACGCTTCCTCTTCCAATTTGCTAGGCTGCACAGTGCCAGTTAGAGCTCATGTAGTTATTTCATATTTTTCAGTGTGTAATTTTGTTAATTTTTTATCTTTAAATATACTTGTCCAAAAATTATAAAATATATATATTTGTTTCATAAAAATGCATACAGTTTTATTGCACAATTTCAAAATTATAAAATGTCTTTTATTTATATTAATTAATGGATTTACCAAAAAATGTAAAATTTTTTGTATTGTGAAATCATTTTCTAAATATTCCAAAATTTAACTCTACTTACCGTAAATTTGCATATGCATTTTCACACATATGATTTTCTACATTTTCCTGCATTGTTTTTATTATTGCATTTTGGATGTGATAGATTCAGACGCCAGAGGGAAGTCTATCGATGTTTCGAAGAAGTGTGTTCATTGTGCTCAATAAGGAAAGTGCTGAACCTTTGATACCCATGTTTGTAAAGATGTTTTTTAGATTTGTTGAAAAGCATTCTATGTTAAAAACTGAAAAATCTAATTAATTAGTTTTTCTACGCCCATTCAATATTATTGTTCATATTAAAATTTTCTTTTTTGTCATAGGTTACCATTTACCACTAATTTTAATTGACGCACTCATAATCTAGATTTTGTATGATGCTTAGAATGCTTAGTACTCTTTTATCATACTTGTGATGAGTTGACTCATTTTTGCCTTTTTTATTGTGATTTTAAATGGGCAATTATTGTCGTCATGTTTTAGAAAGGCTAGTCGATAGGGTGAACAATCGGGATAAAAATGTTTTGCAAAACCTTATTTGGATGGCCAGTTGTATGGCTGACATAGGAAGCACGAGATTTGGGTCTGGTGTGGGACCAACCTTGATTTCCTAGGTATTGATCATTGACGTAGTCGAGCTAAGTACTATAGTGCGACCATGTGTGCTGGAATAGGACAGCCTTGACTAAGTACCCATCTAACTTAGTTTGGTCATCCCTTGTGGCAGAGAAGGTGAAAGATCATGATGTTGTCCTTCAGTCTCAAGAAGGGAACATAGCCAATGGGAGCCGGGCGGTTTATCATGCGTTGTGGGGAAGCCATAGAGGAGATTCCAGCTAAGATCTAGATGGTTAAAGGTCTTGTTATGATGTTCACCGATGCGAGTGCATTGTATTGTATGTGTAAAGCATGCAACCTCTGTAGAGTAGGGGTGAAAACGAGCCGAGCCGAGCTCAGCCTGGCTCGGCCTGGCTCGGCCAAGCTCGGTCAAAAACGAGCCGAGCCAGACTCGCCTCGCCATTTTGGCCAGCCCTAAAAGTGGGCTCGGCTCGAGCCCAGTAACACCTCCGAGCTGAGCCAAGTCGAGCCCAAGCCGAGTAACGAGCCAAAGGCATTTTCACGTTCAAAAGATGCCAACGAACCGAGCCGAGCCAAGCCAGACCAGGCTCGGTCAAAAACGAGCCGAGCTTGGCTCGGCTCGCTATTTTACCTAGCCCCAAAAGTGGGCTCAGCTCGAGCTCGGTAACACCTCCGGGCTGAGCCGAGCTGAGCCGCGAGCTATTTTTCCAGCCCTACTGTAGAGTGTACAACTATCATGATAATTTCAACCCTACTGAGATCAAGGGTGAATGACGAGGAGTTGCTACTTTGGTACTTTTTAGTATTTGTTTTTAAAATGATTAAAAGTAAAACCACAACAACGGTCGTGTCTTTTGTTAAGGGTGTTAAGTACACGATGCGGTAACCATGATTAGCCTATTTTGGGAAAGCCGACAATCGCCTAAACATTGAAAATAAATAATTCAAATATTTGTTTTCCTTATGTTTCATGTTTCAAAAACATAGGGTGAACTTTATAAAACTAGTTTGGTTCAAACGAACCTTACTCTTCCTTTGTAAGCCTTATTTGCATATAGTCAGCTTTGCTTGTTGAGTTTCACGTACTCACCCCGCCTTTTAAGCGGGCTACTCATTCCAACGAGCGGGTTGTATCTAGTAGAATCATTATCCAGAAGAGGAGTTCAAGGAGATAATTTCAACATTGGAGTTCAAGATAAAGGCTATTCTAACGTGTAGGAGCGTATCTCTATAGTTTTGCCTGTGAAGTTTATTTTGGTTTCCATGGTCTTTCAGTTGTACCTTATTTACATTTAAAGTCTTCAGCTATTGTAAGGTTTTTGAGCCAGAACCTTTGTAATATTTGACATGCTAGCAAGCACTGTGATGTAATAAAGTTTGTTCGTTTTATGGTTATGATTCAAGAGCTATATATTTATGTGCTCTAGCTGCTTGATCCAGGGAACATAACAGGTAAAACATAGGGGGGATCCGACTCGATTTTTAGGTCCTTACATGACCTGTACAAGAAAGAAGGCGTCGAATACCAAAAGGATTGACTAATATTGTCGGCAATTTGTAGTGTGATTCATGAAGACCACATGATCACCCTCGCCGGAATGGACCCGACCAAAGTGCATGGGAGGCGATCAAGACAGCGAACGTCAAGCATGATCGTGCGACGGAGACAAAGCTACAGTCTCTTAAATGTGATTCAGAATCTCAAGATGATGGACGGTGAGACCGTTGAGGCCTTCGCTACCAAAGCCTCGACGATCATCAACAATGATGTGAAATGTGGTGCCTGATCTTTTAACAGGTATAGGCAAGTTGATTTGTCCAGACTCGACATTGACAATCTGGCTTCCAATTAGAACAGTGAAACTAGCAATCGGTCCACCACTCCTTTGTTCATTACCAACCGTGCCAAGACACGGTTGACCTAGCCACAAAGGCCTATTCCTACATACGAATCGAGAACACAAGCAAGAATACAGTAGATGCAATTTAAAAATTATGTATACCTTTAAAGTTTACAAAATGGGGTTCCGTAAACCGATAGACGTCGAAACTGCAACGACAAATTAATCTAAAGAAAACCCAATTCTAAATTAGCGATGGATACTGAATTTATAGGTGGGAGAGAGGATAGTGGGCGGCCAAAGGGGTAGCCGGCTAACCCTAGGTTGTACAAGGATAGAGGGCCCAAGTGAAGGTGGCACAACACCCGGTAGATTTTAGATGTCCTCTTGTTTTTGTGATTCCTATTGTTTCTCATGGAATTTTGGCCTCAAATGGAATCTGTTGGAAAGAACTTGTCGTGAGCTTGTTCGTGCAAACCAAAAACATCAAAATGGACTTCGTATGACCAAGTTATGATCGTCTGAAGTTGGACTGCTCCCGGTGGCCGATCTGGGCTCATGAACGATGAATTGGGCTTGATATTTGGTTTGGCTTTGGGCAACGTGAGTAGTTGGGCCTGAGGACATCGAGGAGGTGAAATGGCGCCATTCTTGAGTGCGTCTACAAGTAGTGGAGGCGGCCAAGGTGAAGTTCAAACTTGTGGCGGTGGTGGCACATTATCAACACTATAACATACTTGCTTCTGGCTTTTACATATTTTCCATGGTGGTGGTCGACAAACCCATGCATCCGTAGACATCGTAGTACATGTAGAGTGATAGTGAATGTCATGAAGTGTTGCCATCTTGTTGTAGATGTCGAGATTGAAGATGGTCTTGTTGATTAAAAGCTCGTCAATGAAACACCCTGCTACGACCATAGTACGGAAGAAGTTGATGCTAAATTCAATGATGACTCTGTTGATGTAATAGTCATCATATACTTGATATGCATGGTCACATCAAACGACATCGGAAGTTTAGAGAAAGACAAGGTAAGCAGTTGTCGGAGATTGAAGATGTCGACGACTAGGAGACGGGCTCCATGGGTTGAGCTTGCTTAGTTGAAGTGAGGCCCAACCACGGCCCTTCTCCCTTGGATACACTATAAATCTTGGGGAAGGCTGGGAGTAGCCGGGGCTACAGGACAAGGTGACGGTGATTTTTATACCGGTTCGAGCCTCCACTGATGGATAATATCCCTATATCTGGTTCTTGTAGCTCTTCTGGGAACAAAGGTGGTTACAAGAGGAGGAAGATGAGCTTCAAGGGTTTGGACTCTAGTACAATAAGTTCTCCTGGCACAGGTGCATGTGTTCCTTTGCTACGAGAGGGGAAGAATTCCCTCTGCTAATTACCGGATCCTAGGTTCGCGAGTGCGTGTTAATTCTACTACAGATCTAGGGTGAATGCGGGCTAGGCTGAGCGGCGCGATGAAGCAGCCGGCATCACGGCGGCAGCTCATCGTGATCTACCAGGACTCACTCCACCGACCCGCGAAAGAGCTCGCAGACGGCGTCACGGTG
The DNA here is from genome assembly GCA_036346415.1 of Raddia guianensis. Lineage (NCBI taxonomy): Eukaryota > Viridiplantae > Streptophyta > Magnoliopsida > Poales > Poaceae > Raddia > Raddia guianensis. Next base: position 14,991,717 of record CM070534.1, on the reverse strand, counting down.
GCGTTGCAACTCAATAGACATGTGGATTGGCGGTGGAACCAGGGTACCATCGCCTGAGGCCGCAAGGATGCAACGAGAAGTGACCTCTCGTAAGGGAGACATGTTAGTGTCCCCTACTGATGCGTGGCTAGTAGGCTCAACCTCCATAGGGGTTTCACCAATTTGTGTCAGCGTGAGGCCATTCATTCCGAGTAGCTCTCTGGAGTGAATAGGTACTTCGACGATGGACGAGACTTCAACCTCCATTGCCTCAGCGTAGGCTCTATCAAGGACATCAGCCCGCCACCTTTCAAATGACTCATTGACGTTTTCAAGATCGTCACTTCCATTAAAATCGGGGTTGAGAGCTTCCTCATTCTCGGAGACGTCAGCCATCTCCAAGGGAATAGTCGAAGGAGGATCGACGACTAGGAGACAGGCTCCGTGAGTCGAGCTTACTTATTTGGAGTGAGTCCCAACCATGGCCCTTCTCCCTCGACTACGCTAGTACATCTTGGGGAAGGCCGGGGGTAATCGAAGCTACAGGACAAGGACATGGTAATTTTTATCTTGGTTCAGGCCTTCACTGACAGATGATGGCCCTACGTCCAGTTCTTGTTGCTCTTCTGGGATTAAAAGTGGTTACAGGAGGAGGAGGACGAGCTAAAAGAGATCGAACTCCAATACAATAAGTGCTCCAGGCATTGGTGTGGGTGTTCCTTTGCTACGAGAGGGGAAGAACTCCCTTTTCTAACTACCGGATCCTAGGTTGGCGAGTGCATGTTAATTCTACTAGAGCTCTCTTAGGAGTTTTGGGCTCTAGAGGTTGGTGAAGCTTGCTTTGCTCATGTGTTTATTTCTCCTCTCCTTATCTGTTCACTCTTGGCCCCATTTATATGCGAGCCATCTACGCCTTGTATATTTCCTAGCGGGTTATCGAGGCACGTGGATCTTTGTTGGCCAATAGCCGCATAATCTCTGATCTGCGGGATCTTTTGTGTAGTCCCCCGGGTAATAGCGAGTGACTATCAGTTCTTGATGACGGGCCCACGCCTTTCAGTGCCAAGCAGTGTTGGTGACTTGACCCTTCAGAGTATCTTCTGCTGATGTTTTGCGGCATGCGTGCCTTGTTATCAGGGTTGTGTTGACTCAAGGATACCTTTGCACGGTGTCCGTTGTGGATAAGGACGCAGGCACACACAGGAGCGCACATCTTGAGCCTTGTAAGCCCGAGCTCAAGCTGACGAAGCTCGACCTTGGGGTCAAAGGGGGAGATGCGTATGTTTGACAGCGAGCCTGGGCAACTGGCGGGAGGCCCTTTCCTGGGTCGTATCACCTGGCGGGCTTTGTTTGCCTTTGGGGCTATCTGACCAGGCCACGATTGATCATGGGCCACCTGTCCGCCACTAACATAAGTGGTGCATCGCTTCTCGCGTGCAGCACCGAAAAAATACATATAGCTCATTATCTCGATAGAGCAATGTATTGACTTAAAGAACTTAATATTAGCTTATATGATTGGTTGCTATCGGACTTACAATGAACAGATCAAGTCCACTATTGGTGATCGAGAGGACCAAAGGAAATTATTACTCACCCAATCATAGTGGGAGACAATGACAAAGAAGGGATGTAGATCTTCTAGTGGTGGTGGAAAGGTTGGTGGGAAGGGTTCTAGTAAAGGATTCAAGTCAAAAAAAGTTTGAAACCATTGTCATGGACATCGACGCGGCAAGGATGATCGTGGTGATGATGATTGGTAAAGCAATACTGACAACGTACAATGGTCATTCAAGTTATACCGACAATGACACATCGAGTAATGGCAAACGGAAATTGAGGAATGCAAAGGATAGGAGCAATATCAAGTGCTTCAACTACAATGTGTATGGGCACTATGCATCCGAGTGCCGGAAGCCTCATCATAATCAAGATTGGCACAAGGAGGAGGCGAATATCATCCATAAAGACGGCAATGATGAACCATGTGTACTTCTCTCCACTCATGTGATAAGGTACATGATGTGGTACTTTTGAGTAGAAAGGAAATGATGTCGAGGTCATGTGTTAAGGGTGAAACACAATCTACATCCACGAAGTAATACTTGGACAATGGTGCAATCGACCAAATGATAGGGCAGATGTCATTGTTTGAGAAGTTGAATGAGAGTTTACAAGGGCAAGTACAATTTGGTGATGGATGTATTGTAGAGATCAAGAGGAAGGGGTCAATTCATCACTAGGGCAAGAACGTAGAATAGCATGTGCTCTTTGAGGTATATTTTATACCATGTCTCTCCAAGAATGTCATCAGTTTAGGGAAGTTTGTGGAAGGCGGGTGCAAAGTGATCATGCACCAAGATCTATGGGTATATGAGTGAAGCGGGAAGCTTTTCATGAAGGTGAAAATATACAAAGATTGGTTATATATGGTTCAATTGAACATATATAACAATGAACGGTCAACAAGAAGCACACGAAGAGGTGGTGCCACATGATATGTTCAGGCTATGAATATCAAGCGCAACTCCAACTAGCCTACCAGGTTTAGAATTAGTAGTACATATTCTAGCAGAAGTTTGAATTTTATAGTATAAATATATGTGAAAACCTCGCCGGTTTAGCAGTTGTGGACTATATGGGCCCCGGGTATCCTCTAGAAGGCCCATAAGGGAGCAGATAGGGGGCGACCCGAGTCACCCGGTTGAGGATAAAGACCACTCAGGCTACGTACGGCTTGAGGCGCAAGGAAGTTCCCGAGGATATAATCCATCTCCATGTAATTAGCAGATCAACACATGCATTCCATGTAACTGAATTAGTTATTAGGGATCCCGAGGTATCCTGTAACTCTATCTCCCCCTACACTATATAAAGGGAGGGGGTAGAGGTCATCGAGATAGACACAGATACCCATAGCATCATCTTGCATCCCGCATCTTGATCCACCATATAATCCCAGAACACAGAAAGTAGGGTATTACCTCCTCCGTTGAGGGCCCGAACCTGTATAACCCTGTCTTGTGTTACCCATCTGACTTAGTTCTTGATTAGCGTCCCCTCGTACAAATTCATTGCCGGCGGTGACCCCCCATTTAGTCACCTGTCGACAGCAGTCGTGCACGACACCAAATTATGTTTCATTTATCACATATATGTACTTGTTGTGATTAAATCTAATGTGAGTTTAGTAAAGACGTAAGACGCTGATTTGCTTTGCCATACGAGTTACAGCCAGGGTTTACGTGACGAGTTACAAGGAGACAACAACAAGATTGTTTGCCATGCTATTTAAAGTTGACGTTTGGGATACATCAAACATGTCATAGGCTGCATGTCTATGGCGGTGTCTTCCTCTCCCTCAATATCTTTCAAATTGAAGTCCAGAAGGTTGGTGAGGTCGGAAGTGTTTTTCATCGGTTGAGAGAGCTACGATAAATGAGTTGGAGAATGAAAATTATAGGAATAAAGATGATGAAAAGCGAAGGGAATATGCCCTAGATCAATCATGTTGATGATTGTAATACGTCTTTGTCATTTACTTATGATAACATTGATTATCGATTTCCTAAATAAATTTTACGACTTTGTTCATTGAGTACGACTTGATTGTGAAACACATTGTTATAGTGATGTTATTCTAAATGGGTCCCTGATCCATATCATTACGAGGAGCAGTGATGATTTGATTAGCACATATATCGATGGTAATGTTTCATATATCATAGATATGCAGATATCGAGCCAATAATATGGACACGTGTTGGAAAACATGGGTAGTCAAACAAACCCATTCCAAGACGCTGTGAGATTTTTACCTCTTAAAGTGCCATGAGCGTGTAGTCTTGAGTGATACAGCTATAAGGTATTGTTATATGGTACTTAGATCTGAGATTATCATGAATACTCAGCATATAGAATTGTATGCTTTGGTGTTATCAAACGTCACACCGTAACAATGTAGTTATAGAGGTGACTACTGAATATGTCATGATACATAGCCAGGGGTGTGATGATCGAGATGGAATTGCCCCTCCTAGATAAAGGGAGAGATACCTCTGGGCCCCTTGTGTGGATGGATAAGGAAAGTGCACGGCCGTGCTAATTAATGTGACTAAGGAGTTAGTCATGATTTGTATCCATCACACTGTCGACTTGTCGAGTGAAATGGTTGAGTTATCAACAAGGGGTGACGTGCATTTAGCCTTGAGCTTGACTAGTATCGCGTGACAAATGGATCGGTATATGAGTGTACCAAGGTTTAACCGAATATTGATTATGTGAAATCGGTGGTCAATACATATTGATATGTGTCTCTATTGATCAGAGAATTGAAAATGGATTTTCGAATCCACAACCAACTTGCACTGAACCTAATGGATCACACACTTAACTGGTTTATGTTTGGATATGATACGCATGAGAGATGGAGCCCTAGTGGGTTGCGACCCACTTGCGCGTCTATATAAGGGGAGGCTGGGGGCGGCGCACCTCAAAAAAATGCGCACCCTCTTTCTCAGAAACCCTGGCCGTGTGGCGAGATTCTAGCACACTTCGCGCGACGTTTCTGCTTGGTACTTGTGGATACCGGTAGAGGCGTTGTCGTATGCGGACGTACTATTTGGTTGGATCTCTGGCGACCTCGATGACTACGCGGAGTTTGTCCCAGACCATGATTGCGACCTGCTCAGTGCTGATCGGGACGTGAACGACTACGCATGTATTTGTTTCCACTGCACATGTGCGTTAGGGGTAACGATCCACGATCCCTTGCTTGCATAAGATTTTGGATGAATCATGATAGAAAATTTTGAATTTGTGTTCGCGTAGCCTATCTGTTTCCATCAAAAAGTCAAGATAAAAATTTATCGGAATAAAGCTGATGGAAAGTTTGAGATGTCTACCTTCGAGACAGCTTTGGGGAGGAGATAAAGTGCAGGTGGTATGTCGGCTGTATGGGTGAACTTGGTGAGGTCAGTGGGACCCTACAGAAAAGTAATTAGTCAAAATACTAAAGATTTCTGAGTCAGCTTAAAGGATTATACCTAAATAGAGAGGTAATTGTAAGATCCCTTAGCTTCCGCCATTTTGGCCTCTTAGATCCCTTAACCTTCCGCCGTGAACAGTAATGCCACCTTACTTATAAACATAGATTTTCGATCTGTGTAAGATATTACACACTGTACTTCTCTGAGTCCAATCTTTTCAACGATGAGTACAATACAGCGTTACATCGCGACCCGCAAACAAAGGATCATTAGTCTCCTAGCATCATCCTTAATAGGCTGTTTGGTTGGCTGCATCCCTAGAGCTTTGCATCTGTAGATGCAAAAATTGGGTGTTTGATTGCCTTTTCTCGTACTGGGCCGGTTTTTTCGGATGCAAAACACCCCCTCGGGCCTGGCTCCGCAGATACGCCCAAATCGAGCGTTTCCGGAGAGCCAGGCTCCGCGGATGCTCTGCTCGCGCTGATGGGAGGCTCCTGCTCGCGCTCGTCTTCTCCGTGAGATCCGCGACTGCCTCCCAGACCTCGCTTCCTTCCCGTGACCGCGAGGGCGCATCCGTTGCCTTCTTCCCGCGCGCAACCGCCATCCCAAGCAAGCCTGCGTCCGATTCACCGCCTCGTACCACTGCCCACGCGTGCGCCTCTGCGCCGCCGCACACGCACGCCGCCGCCTAGAGAGCGGGGGCGGGGGTTCCGCCTTCCGCGCGGCCGCCGGGAACATCGCGTCCCTGCTCGGGCCGAACCTCCGCTCCTTCGAGCTCGACGCGTCCGAGGGGCAGGGTTACCCCGACGACGCGATGTGGGTGGAGGACGGGGAGTTCGACGACGCCGACGACCTGCACCTCACCGCCGAGGAAGCCGTGGCTGCGTGGGCAGCCACCGCCGCCGGCCCCGCCCTCCGAGAGGTGGAGATCGCAGACTTCTGGGCACAGGCGTGCTGGCGTATGGCGGAGGCGCTCCGTGTCATCTCCCACTTCTGTCAGTCTCTGATTCTCTAATCTTATCCAGTGTGATGGGTTGATTCAACTTGCAGCAGAGTACCATTTCGTAGATTGGTGTTCATAGCGATATTTACATATGTTGAAAGCAAATTTTGTTTCAAAGCAAGGAAGGTGATATCTTGCTAGAGTTAGTTGGCAACCTTGAATATGTTGTTTGTGCTAAATTTATTGTTCCCTTCATTGAGTTGAACTATGGGTTGCTATAAAAGTCTGGTATTAGATAATTTTGAGTTTTGGCTGTTCGCCAATTAGGGGTTTAAAATGGTCGAAAAAAAGAAGAGTTAGTGAGACCTTGCTCCGCAATTGATTAAAATGCCATTCATTGAAGTACATTTTACATGGTTGCATTATAAATTTGTGGTAATTTTTGGTGCCGTTGTGGCCAAGTCTAACTTTCACTGGTTTTTGGGAAATGAAATGGTATTTCACCAATGAAACATAACTTTGACCTTAGGTTTTATATATACATCTAGGAACAAACAGTTACATAATTTGGATTTTCATTGTCAATTTGTCTATATATTATTACGAGCAAACACACTACAGTCTGCAGTGCCCTTAATTCTTTGTTACTGAAGTGCATGTAGGCATAACGATTTACATGGCACGGCCAATCAATAAGAATTAAATTGATTAGATATAATCGACATACCTAAGGGTCTGATATAAATTGTGGATCGAGGTGCCCTAGTCTTTAAACCCTGTATATATGTATAGGGGAGACCGTAGGTGGTCAGGCTAATTCGACAGCATGATCATATTGCAAATAATTGCCGTGATGTAGTTCTCCTTTTATTAATCCAAGTATGATCAGAAGTTAATGTGCTGGCCGATGTGCATCCTGGTTTGTATGGAGCTGTGATGAATATGACTGGCTACTCAGAAAATGCTTTGTTTTCTTCTTTCGCTTATTTGGTCGACAACAAGGCGCAAGGTGCTGCATTTGTGACCATGAATAAAAACCATCGTGTTATGTGGCTAAACTCATTTTGCGTAAGGAATAACATTGAGTAAGGTAAAATCTCTTCTTATATGTTCAATTTCTCAATTTAGTTTTGAACTTATGTATGCTTATGTATTTCTCCAGAAGTAAAATGTCGACCAGTCTGAGAGGGAGGCTATGAGGCTGCACTGAGTTGGCTTTGTGGTTGGCTTTCCTTGCTGTTCTGTCTTATAACTTAGTTCTTGAACACTGGTTTCCTTTCGCGTAGGCTATCTGCATGAGTAAAGAGCAATGGAAATGCAATGAGTACATAATTACATTATCTATTGCCTAAATTAAATTGCACTTAATAAGTGTTGGACATGGACACATGGTAATGATCTATCGTTTTGGTTAAATATGGATTTGGATGTGCCATATCGTTTTGTCTTGCACTGCTGCTGTTACTGTTTCTATTGCTGCTGTTACGTATATATGTGTGCTGAAGATTTTTCGTTTGCGTTGTTCAAGGTTGGATGCATATATGTGTGTTACGTACTCATATTTTTATTTGTGCCCTGAAAGAAATAGGCTTTGTTCAAGGTTGGCTGCATATATGTGTGTTACGTACTCATATATGTGTGTTACGGATGCATATATGTGTGTTACGTACTCATATTTTAATTTGTGCTGAAAAAAAACTGACAGCCGATACAAAAAATTAGACTGGACAACCAACACCATCTCTCTTGATCTTTGAGATCACATGCACTCTAATGCAATCAACCAAACATTTTCTCCTCTCAGCCTGTCTCATCTTGTGCAAACAACCAAACACCATCTCGTGCATCTACACAGCCTGCATCCCGCCAGCCTGGATGAGTTGATACGAACCAGGCTCACCTGAGAAGGCAACCAAGCAGCCTATAAATGAGTACCTATTCCTAAACACCACATTTACAGGTTCACGTGGACAAATTCTAGGGCCACACGTGCACAAATTAAGTACACATGAATTATCCGCATCCAAATTCCAAACATGAGACCCGGTACATTTTACATTTTTACCCCTCGAACAACTCCCGCAGCTGTGACTCCAGCTGCTCGATGCTGTACCTCGCAGCAGACTTGTGCTTCATCTCCAGGAAGCTCTCCATCTGCATCCGGTACGGTGGGATAACCTTCAGAGCAATGGCCTCACGCAGCTTCCGCCGGATGACAGGATCGGTGACCTTCCATGCCTTCTGATCGCTGTAGGTCATCTTAAAGCGAGCTCTAAACTTATCAAACACCTCATGAGGCCATAGCATTGTTCGAACAAATCCAGGTCGCGTTTCGAACGACGACATGACCGGCTGCCATGAAGCCTCCACATACTCTGTCACGAGCCAATCGAGCCTGTCTCGGTGTTCAGAGAACCATCTTTCTCCAAGAACCATCTCCAGATCCATGTGTTTGTGGGCTTCCTGAAGCACGAAGTGCAGGTTGTTCAGAAGGAACAGTTCTTTCTGTCCTTGGAGCCTCAGGCTCCTAGAGCTCTTGTCCACCATGATCAACAAAGATGCCACCAGTTTTGTCACTAGCGCTCGAAATTCGTCAGGATTATCCTTTAGCATCAGATAGAGTGTATGCTTCTGCTGAGCCAGCAACCCCAAATGGTCCATTATATGCCTTGTAAAACGATGGACACCGGTGTCAGTGATCACCAAACATTGCGATCTCATAAAATAGTTTAGTTCTGCGACTAGCTTGAGGAACGCAGCTGCCAATCCATTTATAGTTCCTCTAACCTCTGCAGAAATGAACTCCGTAGTTTGCCCCGGCCGAAACAGTGCTACGATCTCCGGCATGGCACAGTTTAGTGATTGGTACATCATCACCAAATTCGCCATTTTGGATTGATGTTGCTTCATCGCTTCGTGACTGTCCTCGCTGGATGGATAATTTGGTAGAGGCAACTGATTACAGATTGAACTGGCAGAGCTAAGGAGTTTCATGACTGAGAGCTTTGCAATGGAGCAGAAGTAGTCCTCCTTCAGTGGATTGAAGGAGCCAAAATCCGTCACAGTCAACTGCCTTCGCATGTCAGCGAGAACGCCGATGTTGACCAGCATTGCCGATGTCCAGACCTTCCGTACCATATCTATGGATTCCTTAGTGTGTTTACCCAATACGTTGTCTATGTCGAGAATTTCAATCCGCCTGCTTGAAATGAAAACACACCAAATGAATAAATTATTAGGCAATGGATATCAGTAAAAACTACTGACACAGCTCAGATTGGTTAAACCGCTACTACATTCGAACCATAATGGGTTTTTAAGGGTTATATAAAGGTTGAATATTCTCCAAACTACATAAGGCTCGTTTGGAAGCACGTTTCCCTGCCGGTATCCCAGCCCGATCCTAGGGCTGGAGAGCAGTGTGGGACTTTTCCGCGGGGCAAACTTGTAGTCTATTTGGAAGACCCCCTGAGCGAGTTTTCCTGGTCCATTTCCCCTCCTTTCTTCGGGGAAACCGTCCTCATCTCCTGATATCGGGAACTTCTCCCCCGCATGGTGGCAGCGTGGCTAGAGGATGGCGGCGCTTCAAGGAGGAGGAGGTGTTGTGGCTGCCACTGCGGCGAGTTCCCAAGCTAGGCGAGGAGGAGGCGGACGTGGGGTGTGGCTAGGCTCCAGATGGTGGCTCTTCGAGGAGGAGGTGGCAGGCGCCGCTTCGAGGAGGAGGAGGAGGCGATGGGGGGGGAGGGGGGGCGGCGTGGCTGGGCTCCACATGGCGGCGCTTCGAGGAGGAGGAGGAGGCGGTGCGGCTGAACGACGCTCCGAGGGGGTCGGCGGCGGGGCTGGACGGCGGCTCACTGGATTCGGTCGGGAGAAGAGAGAGAGAGATTTCGTTGCGTCTTCGCCGTCTTGTGTGGATGGGAGAGAGACGGGGGACTGGGTGGAAGTGGGATCCAGAGAATGGAAATGACCAAAAAATCCCATCAAGGGAAAATCAGCCCTGGGATATTTTCCCTTTGCTCCCAAATGAGCATGTAATCTACTCATACATATAATCGATATCAACTCTAACAGCTCACAACCCAAGGTAGGCCCACATTCAAGCCCAAGTTATTGGTTCGGCCATCCAACCGAACATCAACTTGAAAAGGTCGTAGCTCAGGCTCTTGACTGTTTTCGAAAATCCACCACTCGTCGGAAAACATAGCGGATAAGCATTCCAATGATCCAACCTATGACCAAATCCATCCGAGAGCAACGGGAGCTTGTAGAAATTGTCATGGGACAAAAACTATGGGTGTTGCACCACCCCTCTCTTGGGTCCAAGGCCCATATATCTTTAGGATTTGGTTGTTCAGGCCGCCACCCTTAGTTTGGGTGCCCATCTGACTACTGGCGACCCTCTATGTATGGTTGCCACCCTCTTACATTGTTCTTTGTATTTTTATGTTGTTTGGATGTTCCCATCCTCCATATCCTCTCGTGTGTTGACTAGACCATCAGAAACGGGTTATATAACCTCAGCCTGTTACTTGGTTGAGAGATTAAATAACGGTTACTTTTCATCTTGTTCTTACTTGTTCTCAATTGCTAGATGGTTCAAGGTTTATCGTGTCTGGCTTGGTTAATCGCATCGGTGGTGTGGTGGCTTTGCGATTGTGTATTCTTGATCTTATCAGTTGGTAGCTATTTTGTGCAAGTTGTTTTCTCCCAAAATCGATATATCGTTTTCATCAAAAGATTGAGCACTCCTTTAGTCCCGGTTTCCCCAACCGGGACACAAACATTACCATGGTGTAGAAAATATCTAAAAAATATGGCGAACTCACTGCCACCACAGGACTCTACACTCACCCTTCTAACCAACCCACCCAATCATGTGTATTTACTAGACTAGGATATGCATTTCTTTTGAACTATGTTGAAAGGTTTTAGTCCCGGTTCATAACACGAACCGGGACTAAAGGTACGTGTTATTAATCGGGACTAATTTGTGCTCATGCCAGCTAGCATGTACCCGTTTTCCAAAGAGCTCTTCTATCCCGGATTGTGACATAAACTAGGACTAATGTGGAAGAAAAATTGTGCTTTTGGCCTAGTAGCAATGAACCGGGACTAATGGCACTATCAATCCGGGTTTGTAGTTAAACAGGATTTATGTGCCAGGATAGAAGGTCCATTCCCTAGTAGTGAGTTATACGAATCTTAAAACTTGTTTGGACGGGCTTGAACGTCCCTCAAACCACATATGCATGCGCACGGGTTTGCTGCCTCACCACGGCATCCTGCCACCTCGTTGCACGATGCCGTCGGATCTTCTAACTTGTTGACACTACTATAGACATGGTCTTTAATATCGATTGGTAAGAGCCAACAGTACTGGTTCTTGAACCGGTACTTATTTTTTGTGACTAATCGGCCAGCACCTGTTCCACCCTTGTGACCAACACCTGATCACTTTTCTAACCAACTCACTCACCCACGCGCTTTGATATAGCTAGTACATGCATACCTTTTAGTCTTTTTAAAAACGAGGCATCAGTATCGGTTCGTAATACGTGCTAGCTAGCCTATAGCCGTCTATGAAAAGAATCTTTACTATTGTCTCGAACAGGTACAGAAAGCCTGGATCGCTATTTTTCCTATGAACCGGTACTGATGCCACTATCAGTATCGGTTCCAATTCAACCTGTACTAATGTGCCGATATATTAGCCTAGTTTTCTAGTAGTGTGAAGTATATGTAAATTGCCCTCCTTTTCAAACGAATGTTAAATAGTGCTGGAAGTTTGGGTTGAGCACGACCTGAAAAATGTGGCTTGAAGCACGGCATGACATAGGAAAAAATGTGCTAGCCCGAGACGACCCAAATGGCGTGCCGTGCCGGTCCTAAAAACAATGCACGACAGGCCACTCGGCCTAGCTCGGCCTGACTGTCCAGGCCCGTCTGTCCGGGCCGTGCTTGGGTTGGCACGGTCCGAAATGAAGCACGAGTCAATAATTTCTGTGCCGTGTCGGGTCGTGTTGGGAAAGATAAACCCATATCTGACCCGCCGTACCGTGGAAGATCTAGACCTGTATGCGTGCAATGGAAAACAATATTTGATTGAATGGTATTTTGACTTTTTTTTTACCTGGTCAGTTGAGCAGAGTGCCGGTGGAAAGATTCTCGCAGCGTACGCTCGTCTCCGGCCTCAATCATGACGCCGGCGATGCCATCGAGAATGCGCAAGGAGTTGAGGTCGATGCACATCATCCTGGAGGATTCTTCGCCGCTCTGTACCGTTCTCTCGTCGCCAAGAGCCATATCGTAGGCACCGAAACTGCCATAGTTTCCGCCGCTGCCGCCACCGGACAGTGAATTACCGGAGGAATCCGTGGTAGAAGCCGAGCCGCCGCCGTCGGCAGTGGAGCTGCACCGAACGGACTCCCACATGGACGCCGGCGAGCACACCCTCAGCGAATCGGGCCTCCAAATGTTGAGGCTGCAGAACTCCATGGTGAGGGCTCCCATGGCCGTGTGGAGCAGCGATGCCGCGCGGCCGTGCAGGCGTCCGGGCAGCACGGCGGTGTGCTGCGACAGCATCCGAAGGTTCCTCGCCGCGGCGAGGTAATTGGCGAGCCGCCGGGTGTGGTCGGGGAAGTACTCCATGGCGCCGGCGTTCCGGCATACCGGCACAACGATGGATCTCTCGATGTCGTCGAGCAACGAGGCCAGGCTCTGCTCCGGCTCAGCGACGCCGACGGCAGCGGAGGTCACCTCCTCCCTTCACGCCACAGACCAACATAGCTGGGTTTCAACTTTCAACGAAGGAACGGCCTGGCTAGCGATGGGGGGAAAACCTGCAGTGTTGTTGTGGCGGATGGTGAGACGAGGAGCCAGGGGAGAACGGCAAGACGGCGGCGAGGAGACGGCCGCCGTAGACTCTACCCTCGGGATCGCCGACGACGTCAGGGAGGCAGCTCGGGCCGTCGAGGAGGTCTTGCCCGCGTGGTTTGGCGCCTCTGCGGCGGCGCGGAGGCCGCCGGGTCGCCGTGGCGAGGCGCTGCCGGATCGCCTCGTCCGTTGACATGCCCACCTGGTACGTGTCTCCGGGTCCGGGTCCCTTCCAGCTAATCTGTCGGGTCACTGCTTCCCATGCCATCGCTACGCGGCGATTTGCGGCCGCCATGCCGTCACTGCATTGTCTGAAGCGAAGGGCCGTTTCGTTGAAAGCCGCGTGCTTCGCCAAATGCGGATTGATACAGAAAACGTTAAACGTACATATCGACACCCCCGCGGCACCACATCATCTAATCTAATTAATCGACTAGATTTTGACATCTTTGAAGCTTGAGATGCAATAATGAAACGGTGCATTTTAAAAAACAGGGTGCCGTTGCTCATTGTTCCACTTCTTTGTTTAAACAAAGCCACCGAATTTCCTACCATTTGCTTTGAAATCAATTGCTACAGAAAACTTTCTTCCGAACAAAAACACAGAAAGAAACATAATTTATCTGCAGCACAACCCAGTCCATTGCCCTCCTGAAACGCCCGTCTTTACCCTGTCCATGACTTGCAAAAAATTTTCCGGATGTATAAATTGGCTCATAAAGAGGAATACTTTCGACTATTACACATAGTTTTGTATGAATGGATTCTATATCGATGTCACCTTAGTCATAATGATGATCCTTAGTTCTAACGATGATAACATTTTATAGTATCATCAGTTCTGTAAAAATCAAAATCATGCATTCAATTCCATATCATCAAATTGGAAATGTCACTACTAGAGATTTGGCCTTTAGTCCCAATTCAGTATAGGCTTCAATCTCGGTTTTTGTACCAAGACTGCCCTTGGGAACTGATTCATTGGGCATCAATCCTGCTTACAAACCAAGACTAAGGGCTTGTTTGGATGGGAGCGACCAAGTCGCTGGCCCAGTAGCGGCCTCCAGCGTCGATTTGATCGCTTTGGGCTGAGATCGCTACTGGCGTGAGCCACTGGCGAGGCTCGATCCAAACAGCCCCTAAATCCCTCCTGTAAAGGCCCCGAATACATGTGGTGACGCCTAGTGCCGCCACTGGGGAGCCTATTAGTCCTAGTTGGTGGCGCCAACCAGAACTAAGGTGTGCGCCCAAATACACCTAGCGACACCTAGTGCCGCCGCTGCGGAGCCTATCAGTATGGGTTGGTGGTGCCAACCGGGACTGAGGTATGTGCGGTGTAATATTTTATTATATTTGACCCATGTGTTATGTTTTTTATTTATATGTGTGTTAAATCGCAATTAACTAAAATACAAATAATCATGCATAATTAGTTGATAACTAAATCAAAAATATATTCATTAAACAACAAATTAATATGTGTTAACTAGCTTGCTATCTAGGTTGTACATAAGTATCATATCTGTACACAAGTACACATTTATCGAGATCTTTTACGTCCATTGCTCCTAGTAGACATAGATGTTGTCTTCGATGGTTGTCGGTCTTTTCAAATGCTCCGGTTCCGGAATCTTATTAACTAAAGGGTGGTGATGTTGTCCCATCAAATTTATGAGCTCATAAAAAATGAAGCTGACGATTTGCTCTTAAATTTCTTTGACACGCACCGACTAGAGTTGGACCTTTTTCCAACCTTTTTTTGCTAATTTTTATGGGAATTTTTTATTAACTATAGAATTAATTAACCAATCTTTGAATATGTATGGAATAGGTAGCTAGGCATTGTTAAGGTAGTAATTACATATACTCAACCCAAAAGGTGCATTTTTTTCTCACGTACTCGGTAGTGCCCCCGATGAAGCCGTGCATCATGTCGCATACATAGCACTTACGTGCACAATTTGTTTCCATGTGGCTTACGACAAGAGCAGCTCAAACAAAAAAATATGATGATATTACGAGCAGCCCAAAGCTAAACCTAAAACTATTTTCAATAGGTGAAAAGTTTTCGCAAAGGATAGGGTTTCGGTTCGTCGCTACTTTTCTGCACAGCAAGATAGATTGAATTTGTACACACTTTTAGAAGAAGAAATAGAAAATCTCAATATGGAAAGAGTTGTGGGGAATTTCGTTAGCTTTTCAGAACATCCAAACATGACAATCAGAGTTTGTATGCTCTAGATATGACAAAAATATTGATCCACTGTCAATCTGATTACGGGATGAAAAAAGTGACGTGAAAAAAGATATTATCAGCAGCCAAAGCAACAAATATAATGGATGAAAACTGAATTAAATTCACCAAAAACTAATATCAACTAACACTAAATACACTTTTTATGACTTTTTGTGTATAGGACGAAAAATTAAATTAAAGAACTAGGGTAATTGTCTAATCGATCCTATCATGTCAACCGACGCTATGATACCAGATGATACGGCAGTGAAGACCTGAGCTAGGTGGCTAGAGGGGGTTGAATAGACGCCACAAATTTTCGATGTTACCGATTTCACCAAAACCCAAACTACTTGGCAACTATATTACCCTTGATTGTGTGTACGCTTTGATACCAAATGATACGAATGGGTGCCCGATCTTCATGATGTAGGATTAGCGGGATAATCTTGATCCGTGCAACCTGACAAACCGATAGCCCAACAACCGTGCTGGTTAATGGAAGCACGGTGCGATCAACCATAAGAGAATTCGCCAACCACACGATGCGATCAACACGTCTAAAGGTCATAAGAGACACACGTTCCTACAAAATGATGAGAGGCAATCACACAACAACAACAACAACGGAAGAGAACTCCTAATTTTCAACGGGTAGCGAAGCTATCAATTCGTAGGAACAAGAGTGTCGGGGATAAAATTACGGCCCATTGCCATGGCCCACTCCCTGATGGCCCAATCGAACAGC
The DNA here is from genome assembly GCA_036346415.1 of Raddia guianensis. Taxonomy (NCBI): domain Eukaryota; kingdom Viridiplantae; phylum Streptophyta; class Magnoliopsida; order Poales; family Poaceae; genus Raddia; species Raddia guianensis. Next base: position 14,975,950 of record CM070534.1, on the reverse strand, counting down.
CTACCAGGGCCCAGTTCTCTGGAAGGTTCTATCTGGCCCATATGCATCTTGCCGAACAGCTTCCTGGCTGGCGTGATGCGTAACGGCCAAGGAATCGTGTTTGAGTCCGTCCCGAACAGAGTCTCTGCGGCTACGTGAAGACCGGACGTTGGTTTCCGGATTGGATTAGGAGTCGTGATCCCCAAGACTAGGAGTATGCCTTATCTGCCTCGGGATATATTTGGCACGTTGAGTTCGTTACGATCTCATAGTTAGCCCGGCCCGATATTCCCTCGGTAGGTCGGTTTGCTCTGCACTATATAAATAAGGCCCCTACGGCGTGTAGAGGGACGAGTTTTACGACTGGATCTAGCTTTTAGCACCTGATATACACCATAATCTCGCCGAGACTTGTTCGTCTCGTCGAGCCATCTCTTGTAATCACTCCTGATATATAAGAAAGGCTAGACGTAGGGCTATTATCTCTCCCGAGAGGCCTGAACCAGGATAAAAACCCCTGTCTCCTGTTCGTTGTTGTTCGTGGTTGTTCGGCGTGTCTCCTATCTCACTTCTAAAGAACCTTAGCGACTTGAGATCGTTATCTTAACCGTCGACAAAGAGTTTTAATCTCAATTTCAAAATTGGTCTTAGTTTCTGAATACAAGGTGCAATCTAATATAGGGAGAAAGTGGTGACGGCTAGGAGGGAAAGAGGGGTGAATTCTGGTCGAGTTAGGGTTCCCATGGGGTGCCCACCACTTGGGCCTCGACCCGACACGTCTGAAAGGCCCAAGTTCGGCCCACTAGTCAGCGTAGAACCTTGTTTTGAAGATTCCAGAGGCTTTAGGACGAATTTTAAGGTGCAGTCGGATCCATTGGAAAGCTCACGTTGTTATCTTCTCGTATAGTCTAAGAACGTCGAATTGTGATGTCGTATGTGGCTTGAGCGTCCGTTCAAAGTCGAGCTGCGCATAGATGAACGAACCTGCTAGTTGGACCATAGGGTACGCGGGTTGGCTTTCCTTGGCTGGTCCATGCTTGATCTAGAGTCCACCGTGGATACGTTGTCGTCTCTCCATCGTCGTCGGGCGTTTCTGTCCAGTCATACCTAACAATAGTGAACACACTATCATTAGGTAGTAAACAATTCACAGTTGCTAAGAAGCGAATTCACCTATTTAGTAAGTTTCTTGGCACACGCGCTAGTGACGGAGCCTCCATAAGCTGGTGTAACAGTTGGTGCATGAGAGGTGGAGGTGGGTATGTCCTCATGAGAGTATAGGGTAAAGTGAGCAATCCATTGCTCCGACCAAGACAACACAAACACAACGGACATAACAGAAAAACAATGTGACGTATGACGATATGTGAATTCTGCTATCGGGCAGTGAGCCCAAACGTGTGAGTAACAAACCTACATGGTAAAAATGGCAAATTATGAAGTGATAAAAAGTATTTGCATTGGTAAATGACGACTCCACCTTTGAAGCCTCAGGTCCCTTCTCGTCAGTCCTGAGAGTTGGGCTGTGTTTTTTTTGCCAGCCCCAGTGTGGCCCGATTTTGGAAGCCCAAAGCATGAAACAGAAGAATTTGGGCCTAGGGCTAGAAAAATACCTCGGGGCTCGGCTCGGAGGTGCTACCGAGCTCGAGCCAAGCCCACTTTTGGGGCTCGGTAAAATAGCGTCTTTTGAATGTGAAAACTCCTTTGTCTCGTGGCTCGGCTCGGGCTCAGCTTAGCTTGGAAGTGTTACCGGGCTCGAGCCGAGATCACTTTTGGGGCTTGCCAAAATGGCGAGCTGAGCCTGGCTCGGCTCTTTTTGACTGAGCTCAGCCGAGCCTGGCTCAGCTCGACTCGTTTCCACCCCTATTTGGACCGTACCAGCTCTGCCCGAATTGCTTATCGTGCTAGGCCTGAGAAGCCGGCACAATGGGCCGTCCAGCACGGCCCGAACATTTGGGCCATGCCTGGGCTGGCATGGCACGAAAAATGCCCCGAATTAAAAACACCCACCCCTAGTCCCTGACCTAGCGAGGCCTTGACCGTGAGTCCATGACCCCGTCCTCGAGAGTTCTGATTCCTAAACTCCTGAACCCCAATTCGCCAAATCCCTAGCCTAGCTCTGCCACCAAACCATATCCAATCTCGATGGAGACGACGTCTGGATCGGTGACCAGCTTGATGGCGACGGCAACGGCCTCGTCCAGCATGGTATGGCGGCAGCGGCGTCCATAACCAGGACCCCAAGAGACCCCGATGGTGGTGGAGACAAGCTCTATTATGCGCAGTGTAGGACAGTGGAGGCCTTGAATTTGAGTTCACAGCGACAGCTATGAGTTAACGCAACCAGTCTTGCTTGACGAGGCAGCACGGCGCCGCCTACCAAGAGATCCATGGCCTATTGGCCTCCCCTTCTCCTTCCCTCCAAGGCTCCAATGGTCTTGAAATCCTCATTTTCTCCTCTTGTCTTGATTCCTCTCATGCCCTCCCAGTCCCCGAAATCTTTGATGCCGCTAGAGTAAATGCTTCTCTACTTCTCTTATTCTCTTTGGGTCCCTGGCTATAAAATCCATTTATTACTTCTCTACTTATCTCATCTCTGAGAAGAAGAAGAAGCTGGTGACATGGCCTGCATGGCGTAGACAAACGCGCCCTGTTGCTGCTAGTTCTTGCAATGATGATGTCCACATCGATCCTTGCTAGCTCTCCACAGGCATAGGAGATTATGGCGTGGACAATTGTCATATGGATGGAATAGTGTGCTATGAGGATACGACCCACTCTCCAGTTTCTATGCCCTCACATTGTGAGGATGGATCTGCATATGATTAGACTGCAACAGCGCCGGTGTCCTCTAGTGGAAGGGCTAGTAGTGGTAGAAAGACTAGTGGAAGGGCCGACTGCTGGAAGCATATGGATAAGACAACAGTCGTCAATGATGGTGTACAACAGGTATTTGCAATATGTAATTATCGACGTTTGTTAAGTCAGGGGTATCGTCGGCAATGATTTATATGGGGTTATGCGCTGGATCGCAAACTCGATGGTAACACAAGACAAGGGATTATACTGGTTCAGACCCTCACGGTAGAGGTAATACCCTAGTCCTGTGTTCTGAGATGATGATATGATGATCTGGTATTCTGTCCCTTGATGTGTCGAACCAGGGTCCCCTGCCCGCCTTATATAGTGGGGGGACAGAGTTACAAGGTAGAGAGTCAGTTACGAGACAGGATTCCTATTTTTATCCTTTCTTACCAGATGCGTAGTTATCCGGGATTACAATCTTATCTTCCCTATTTGGGATAGACTTCTATTTTTATCTTATACTTGCCGCACAAGGTTGGCTGGCAGGCTGAGTGTCCCCTATGCGTGTAGTCGGCTCGTCCCACCCCCTGTTGGGTAATCCTCGCAGCCCACCATGGAGATACCTAGGGTACATGTACTCCATAGTAGCCCCCGAGTCCCTAGAGTTGTAGCCTTTTCTGGATGCGCCCCAGCTGAGTCATGCTTCACGCTAAGTGCTTCTAGTTCTTGACATCATTTCCCGACTGGTTTCTTCTTCATTCTGAGTGCTCCATTGTATACAAGGAGATTGCGAGGAACTCAGCAGAACTTCATGTGTTGGATTTTTCGAGCGGTATCCGGTCCAATTTTTAGGATTTCGATAGTCGACCTCTCATTAGGTGTACCACTGTTAGAATCGAATTTGGCTGAGTAGTACATGTAACCAACTGTCACGGTGTAAGCTGGTGGTTCCTTCTCAGGGCGTACCTTCAAAGCCTTAACCTGAAATTAGCTCGTGATATCTGGTTCTAACTTATGTAGTAACCAACAGTCGGCTCAACTATGGAGCATATCTTAAGCTTTTAACATTTTCATTATTTTTCTTTGATTGAGTAGGTACTTTGGTCCCGTCTGGTACGGTGACTACCTGTCGGCCCATCATGGGGTGTACCCTTGTTGGATGGAGTTTGGCCGAGTAGTACCTGTGCCCGACTGTCGTGATTTACAGCTAGTGGCTCCTTCTCAGGGAGTACCTTCAAAGCCTTAACCCGAAATTAGCTCGTGATATCTGGTTCGAACTTGTGTAGGAACCACCAGTCGGCTCAACTATAGAGCATATCGTAAGCTTTTATCATTTTCATTTTTTTCTTTGATTGAGTAGGTACTCTGGTCCCGTTTGGTTTGGTGACTAGCTGTCAGCCTATCATAGGGTGTACCCTTTTTGGATGAAGTTTGGTCGAGTAATACATGTACCCGACTGTCGCGATGTACAACTGGCGGCTCTCTTTCAAGCATACCCTCCTTAATACAGGATCAACTGATGATATTTGGCTCCGACTTCTGCGATAATCAGCAGTCGGCCCAATCATGGGCATACCATAAGAAGAATTTGGTTTTCAAGTTAGTTTGGTAGGTACCCAAGTCCCGTTTCATGCGGTGACAGGCAGTTGGCCCATCATGGGGAGTACCATATCCCAAGCTAGGTTTTGTCGAGTGGTACCCGTACCCGTCTGTCGCGGTGTACAGTTGGCGGCCTTTTTAGAGTGTACCAAAGGCATAGGTTTGTAGCTAAGTCGTAGTTGGTGTTCGTAGCTTAGGGTGGCTCATGGCCAAAGGCGTAGGATTGTAGCCGTGCCGTAGTTTAGATTGGGTTTAGCAAAGCGATATTTGTACCCATTTTGTCACGATGTACAATTGTCGGCTCTTTTAGAACATATCCTTGGAACCCTAATCTGAAATCAACTTGTGGTACCCAATTCTGACTAGAGCAGTAACCAGCTCTTCACCCAACATGGGCGTATCTCAAGAAGTTTTAATCTAGTTGGCTGAGTAGTATAGATGGCGGATGGGCGGCATTTAAAGCCCATAATTTTGGCCCGGCACGAAAGCACGCCCCAAGACGAAATAAACGGGCCGTGCGGCCAGCACGACGAGGCGTGCGTGTTGGGCGAAAGGCAGTTCCGTGGGCCGGCCCGACGGCTGCGATTATATTTTTTTGTTTTTGTTCCTGTTGTCTATGTATATTATTTGCTCTTGGTGTACTAAATCACAACCGTAGTTGCGTTCCAGTGGCTAGCCAAGCGAGCGCTAGTACTCCCACCTCCTCCTGGTCTCGTGAGGTCGCGGGATCGATCCCCAGCGCAAAAAATTTTTGGCCGCGCGCTCTCCCGCCTCCTCGGCTCCTCCTGCTCGCTCGTGTAAATGGGCCGCCCAAGACGGCTAAGGAGCCTCGTGCGTGTTCGGGCCTCGGCCTCGGCCCATGGGTGGCACACGCACGGCACGATTAGTTAAACGGGCGCGTCTGCCCGGCTTAAACGGGGGTGCAGGTTTTAACCCGTCTGCGTGCGGGCCGGGCCGCCCATTTGGCCATCTATACTGAGTAGGCAACCAAGTCCTTACAGTGGTTGGCAATCGCCCCATCATGGGGCGTAGCATATCTCGAACCGGGTACCCAAATCCCGCCTGATATGGTGATTTGGCCGTCGACCCATCATGGGGCATACCACATCCAAGATTAGGTTTGCGCTCGTGGCGCAGGGTGGCTCGTGGCCATGGGCTTTGGCTTGCAGCCGAACCGTAGTTGGCGCTGATGGCGCAGGCGGCTCGTGGCCAAGGGCGTAGGTAGCACTCGTGGAGCAGACCCTTCTTCACTTATAGTCGAAGTCATAGAAGGCACTTGATAAAGGAGAAATCCATGAACTTCCAAGGCTTGCAGAATGCAGTATAACGGCCTCCAGCACTTGTCATGATAGTGTTAGGAGCAAGATTCCTATCGGACGCGAGCCGGAGCCCCCTGTAACATGTCCATGTAGGATTTAGGCAATATCATGAAAGGATTGAGATGGAAGCTAAATTCGACTGCTTTTTTAGATAATTTTTATACTTTTCCCTTTTCCTTTTTTATATTTAATTCCTCCAAATAATCTTCTTGTTGCTATGCACTCTACCTGACTAGTCTAGTCGCCGGGCGTCGAGAATTGGCCGATGGCACAAATCCTAGGCACGCGTATCGAATGACTAGAGTTCGCCATTCGTGGGTCAGAGCTTTACTAATCAGAATAGTACTCGGATTCCTTTACAATCAATAAGAGAAAGCAACAAAAGTTCACGCAAGTGCACCTATTAGGTGTAAACCCCGACTTACTAATTAGTTGAAAACCAACTATGTAGCAAGTAAAGAAACAACACAAATTTATATAAAAAGATCAAGATGATGAAAAATTAGCTTGTACGCTCCAAGAACAGGCTTAGACATGTGGCCGAGCCATGGACTTGGGCGCTCAGGGTGCTGGCTTAGGCCCGTGGCCGAGCCGTAGGCTTGGGCGCTTGGGGCACAGGCATAGGCGTGTGGCCAAGCCGTAGGCTTGGGCGCTCGGGGTGCTAGCGTAGGGACATAGCCGTGCCGGAGACTTGGGCGCTCAAGGCGCTGGCGTAGTCGTGTTGTCGAGCCGTAGACTTGAGCATGGGTGTAGGCCCATGGCCGAGCCGTAGGCTTGGGCGCTCAGGGCGCAGGCATAGGTGCGTGGCTCGCGCTCGGGGTGCTAGTGTAGGCACATAGCCAGGCCGAAGACTTGGGCGCTTGGGTCGCTGGCGTAGGCGTGTCGGCGAGCCATAGACTTGGGCGCTCGTGGTGCCGGCGTAGGCGTGTCGCCGAGCTGTAGACTTGAATGCCCGTGGCTCGGGCGTAGGCGTGTCGTGGAGCCGTAGACTTGGGCGCTCGGGGCGTCGGCGTAGTCGCGTCGACGGGCCGTAGACATGGGCGCTTGTGGCGCTGACATAGCCATGTCGTAGAGGCGTAGAATTGGATGCTCATGGCGCGGGCATAGACTTGTTGCCGAGCCGTAGACTTGGGCGCTCATGGCACCGACGTAGGCGTGTTGCAGAGCCATATACTTGGGCGCTCGGGGCACAACCGTAGACGTGTCGCAGAGCCGTATACTTGGGCGCTCGGGGCTGCAGGACGTGTCGCCGAGCCGTAGACTTGGGCGCTAGTGGCGCCAGCGTAGACGTGTTACAGAGCCGTAGACTTGGGCGCTCGGGGCACCGGCGTAGTCGTGTAGCCGAGCCGTATACTTGTGCGCTCGGGGTGTAGGCGTATGCTATCGCCAGGCCGTGGACTTGGGCGCTCGTGGCGCCGCAATAGGCGTGTGATCAAGCCGTTTACTTTGGTGCTCGTGGCGTTGCGTAGACTTGTGACCAAGCGGTAGACCTAGGGGCTTGTGGCACTGGCGTAGGCGTGTGGTCGAGCTGTAGACCTAGGCTCTAGGGGCACCGGCATAGACTTGTCGCTGAGTCGTAGACTTGGGCGCTCAACGCTCTGGCGTAGACATGTCGCCGAACCGTAGACATGGGCGCTCGTGGCGCCAGCGTAGGCATGTGATCGAGCCGTACACTTGGCCGCTCGGGGCACCAGCATAGACTTGTTGCCAAGTCGTAGACTTGGACGCTCGGGGTGCAGGCTTGAGCGCGTGGCTGAGCCATAGACTTAGGCGCTCGGGGCCCCAGCGTGGGAGCATGGCCGAGCCATTGACTTGGACGCTCGGAGCACCGACGTGGGAGTGTCGCCGAGCCATAGACTTGGACGCTCGGGGCGCCGGCGTGGGCGTGTCGTCGAGTCGTAGATTTGAGTGATTGGGGCGCTGTCGTGGGCGTGTGGCCGAGCCATTGACTTGGGCACTCGGGGCGGCGACATGGGCGTGTCGTCGAGCCATAAACTTGGGCGCTCGGGGCGCTGGCGTAGGCCCGTGGCTGAGCCGTAGGCTTGGGCGCTCGGGGAGCAGGCATAGGCACGGGGCTAAGCCGCAGGCTTGGGCGCTTGGGGTGCTGTCGTAGACACGTATCCGTGCCGGAGACTTGGCCGCGCAGGGCGTTGGGGTATGTGTGTGGTCGAGCCGTAGACTTGGGCACTGGTGTAGGCTCGTGGCCGAGCCGTAGGCTTGGGCGCTCGGGGCACAGATATAGGCGCGTGGCTGAGCCGTAGGCTTAGGAGCTCGGGGCACTACCGTAGGCGTGTTGCTGAGCCGTAGACTTGAACGCCCGTGGCGCGGGCGTAGGCATGTCGCGGAGCCATAGACATAGGCGCTCGGGGCGTTGGCGTAGTTGCATCGACGAGCCGTATACTTGGGCACTCGTGGCGCTGGCATAGCCATGTCGCCGAGGCGTAGACATGGACGCTCATGCCGCGGGCGCAGATTTGTTGCCGAGCCGTAGACTTGGGTGCTCGTAGCACCGGCGTAGGTGTGTTGCAGAACCGTATACTTGGTCACCCGGGGCGTAGCTGTAGGCATGTCGCAGAGCCGTATACTTGGGCTATCGGGGTGGCGGCATAGACGTGTCGCCGAGCTGTAGACTTCGGCGCTCGTGGTGCCAGCGTAGACGTGTCGCCAAGCCGTAGACTTGGGTGCCCAGGGCGCCGGCGTAGGCACGTAGCCGAGCCATATACATGTGCGCTCGGGGCGTGGGCGTATGCTATCACCGAGCCGCAGACTTGGGTGCTCATGGCGCAGCAATGGGCTTGTGATCAAGCCGTATACCTGGGTGCTCGTGGTGTTGCGTAGACTTGTCGCCGAGCTGTAGTGCTAGGCGTTCGTGGCACTAGCGTAGACGTGTAGTCGAGCCGTAGACTTGGGCGCTCGAGGCGTCAGTGTAGACTTGTCGCCGAGCCGTAGACGTGAGCGCTCGTGGCGCCGACGTAGGCGTGCGGTCGAGCCGTACACTTGGGCTCCGACATAAACTTGTTGTCGAGCCGTAGACTTGGGCGCTCAGGGTGGAGGCGTGGGCGCGTGGCTGAGCCATAGAATTAGGCGCTCGGGGCGCTGGCGCGGGTGCGTGGTCGAGCCGTTGACTTGGGCACTCGGGGTGCCGGCGTGGGCGTGTCGCCGAGCCGTAGACTCGGGCATTCAGGGCGCCGGCGTAGGCACGTAGCCGAGCAGTAGACTTGGATGCTCGTTGTGACGGCATAGCCGTGTCGCCAAGCCGTAGACTTGGAAGCTTGAGCCATGAGTGTAGGCGTGTCGCTGAGTCGTAGAGTTGGGCGCTCGTGGCACGGGTATTAGCATGTCGCTGAGCCGTAAACTTGGTCGCTCGGGGCCCAGTTGTAGGAAATGAATCAAAATTTTGCCGCAGAAACCTAGGCCATCCGATCTGCTCATAGTAGTACGGAAGTAGTCGGTAAGTCTCGATCAATACCGAGTAGCACGGGTCGTGGTCGGGGTCGAACAGCACATGCTCGCTAAGGTCAACGCTGTGGTCGACGAAGTTGTGGCCGTAGTCAAAGACGATCTTCACGTGGTTGGTGGAGCTTGGCGAAGGTCAGTGAATGTCCTTGCTGGTCCTCAACATCGCACGAGGTGTGGCACGACCAATCCTCAAGCCGTGGCCGGCGCCGACGAGCTTTACGAGCTTGCCGAGATTCGCGACCTCCTCGCGCAGTCTACCTTCAAACAGATGCCACGGCCACATCCGAATTAAGATTTTGATGTTCTTGGATTCATTAGAAAGATAGCGAGATAAGCTTTCTAACGCACTAGGAATCACCTCGTAACATTCTTTGAGTCAGTGGGAAATTGCGATGCAAGTTCCGTTCAAATTCTGGACACTCGAACAAATCGCATGTTCTTCTCGTGTTCGCCTCGTGGTTGATGAAGCCAGTGCCACACTGTGGCCCGCCACGATCGTCGAGTCCGAGTGAGTTACTGCTGATGACGGCCACCATTTGAGATTTATTCTCGGTCGGGTCCTTGCCGCATCCGTATTGGGAATTGAGCCCCCGGTGCACTACTCGCTCGGGGAGCGGCAGCTGCGTTCCCCAACACAAACGGGAGTCCGAGTGAAGCGCCGCTGAAGTTCCTCCTAGATCAGATATTATTCGAGTCCAAAAGAGTGGATGTTGAAGTGTTGGTAGAGTCTCTCCCTGATCGTATCTACTCCGAGTTCAAAAGAGCGAGATTAAACATTCGGCGCATTACGCGTTGGTATGCGGCGGCGGCGTTCTCCAACCCGAAGAGGAGTCTGGGCTTGTTGTTGCTGAAGTCACCCTCTGATCGGATCTAGTCCGAGTCCAAGAACGTGAGCTTATCGAAGTTTGACGGTGACAAAGTCGAGGCTCCCAAAGCGGAAAGCTTGGCTGGGAGCAAAGGTGACGACGACGTCGTTGATTACTGCCATCGAGCTTGACAAGATTGATCTTGACGCTGCCCCTACCTGGCACGCCAACTGTCAAAGTTTGTTAAACCAAGGGGTATCGTCGACAATGATTTATATGGGGTTATGCGCTGGATCGCAAACTCGATGGTAATCTTATCTTCCCTATTTGGGATATACTTCTATCTTTATCTTGTACTTGCCACACAAGGTTGGCTGGCAGGCTGAGTGTCCCCTATGCGCATGTAGCTGGCTGGACCCACCCCCGTTGAATAATCCTTGCAGCCCACCATGGAGATACCTAGGGTCCTTGTATTACACAGTAACTATTGTAAAACTGAGTTGAGTGCAGGTTCAGGTGGCGACACTGGACATTTGAATCGGCATTACAATGCTGGTTTTCAAAAACTTTGACATTCTCAAGGAGGCGATGTGCATATGCAGTTGAAATTTTCTGAAGATGGCACTGTAAGGGGTTTACAACCCACTGGTAGCATGCGAAGAAATTGCTAGATTTTTTGTCTCCTAAGATTGGCCCATTATGATGGGTGAAAGTTGTAATTTTTAAAGAATGATTCAATGTGGCTTTTCCACCACATTACTAGCTTGTTAGTAGAAGAACCACAAAATCTAATACAATATCATTATACAAAAAAAGAGCTATCTAGTTCAAAAGAATTTTTTTATTAAAGTGAAGTTTTCTTTTGCATTAACTTTTGATATTTGGACTTCATCACATCAAAGAACTTGCTATATTTGTGTTGTTCACATTAATTAGATGAAGCATACAATCTGAACAAGCAAATCATAGGTTTTTGGTTAATGGATGATTCACACACCGGAGTTTCCATTGCAAAGCATATACTTGTGGTCACTCATGATTTTAAGATACAAAATAAAATCCTTTCTATAACTCTTGATAATGCTTCCTCCAATAATACTACAATGGGAACCCTTCGCCCTAAACTTCAGTCCTATATTAGTTGATATGTTTATTTACCAAAGGTGTGTCTTCCACATTATCAATTTGGTTGTTCAAGATCGTATAGCAGTGATTAGCAAAAATTTAAGCAATATTTATGGTGCTATTCATTACATATCAAGTAGCCCACAAGTTGTTGCTAGGTTTGCTGAGTATTGCAGGGTCAATGATATGGCGCCAAGGAAATTTGGACTTCATATGAAGGTAAGATGGAACTCTACACACCCGATGATTAAAAATTTGGATGGATATGAACATATCATTACAGTTTTTGTGAATGCTAATGCTCAAGATAGTGAGTTGGTATTAATAGAATCTGATTGGAATATTGCAAGTTGTTTTCGAAATTTCTCACTAACATTTTATTCAGCAACTAATGTATTATCTGGTATTTATTATCCTACTTCCTTCTTAGTGATATTTGGTTAATTGCTGAATCATTTGCTAAGTATCCTGGTGATCCACTTTTAAATTATATTGTTTCATCAATGGAGGAAAAATAATTCTAAAATATTTTGGTTCTATATCACATGTTTATTGCTTTGCAATTATTTTTGATCCATGAAAGAAGTTAGATGGTCTGCAAAGTGCGATGGAGGGAATAGTTGGGGCACTTGATTTAGATTTCTCATATTCTTTCAAGAGAAAATTGCATTGTTGCCCCCCTTAACTTGCAGCGATTCTCACGTAGCCCTCTGAACTTGACTTTTACTTTCTCGTCTCCCTGAACTTGTCTCCGTTTGCACGGTTGCCCCAAAACCGCCAGGGCAACCGTTAAATGCTGAGTGGCAATTAAGTGGCACTTAAGCGCTGATGTGGCTGCCACATGGCAACCCACATAGCTAGCTGTTGGCAAAAAAATTTGAAAATTCCAAAAAAAAAACACTGAGAAGTCAGAAAAAATTGAAAAAAATAGGAAAAACATTTAAAAAATCCGAGAAAATTCCTAAAACAAAAAACATAAAAGAAATAAAAAAGTTCAAAAATTATTGTTTCTATTTTTTAATTTATTCAATATTTTATATTTTTGAATTTTTATGTTTTTTCCCTTTTTTCCTTTTTTATTTTTCTGGTTTTGTATGATTTTTTGTTTTCTACTTTTTATTATTTTCCCGATTGTTTATAATTTGTTTCAAATTTTTCTGGTTTTCTATGTTTTTATATATATTTTTTTCCAATTTTTACCTTTATTTTTATTATTTTTTATTTTTCTAATTTTTATGAATTTTTCCAGCAACACCTAGCCATGTGGGTTGCCATGTGGCAGCCACATCGGCTTAACGGCCACGTAATTGACACGTCATCACTTAACGGTTACCCTAACGGTTTTGGGGCAACCGTGCAAACGAAGACACAAGTTCAGGGGGGCGAGAAAGTAAAACTCAAGTTCAGGGGGCTACGTGAGAATCACTGCAAGTTCAGGGGGGCAACAGTGCAATTTTCTCCTCTTTCAATCATGTCCTGTTTCGAGTATATAATTTATACTATAAGAAGTATGGTAAAATTAGATGGAGTCACGTGATGGTGAGCAGGAGACAAACTTGCGACATAAGTTTGACGTCACACTTGTGGAAGCGGGCGAAAGGAAAGGAAGCTGCTGCCTCTACCTCAAGTCAAACGTGGAATCCTAATATTGAACTTAATCACTACCTCTCTACTAAACTTGCAGCCACAGATCTCTTACCGAGGGGTGAGAAGGTGAAGCTCCTAGAAGGAACACCAATACAGTTTTCCTATGTTGTCACATTTTGCACGGGATATTTTAGTAGTTCCAGTCTCAATGGTTTACTGTGCAGCAACTTTCAACATGCTTGGTAGGATAATTGAAGAAAGAAGATCATCACTAGAGACAGTGGAAGCAATCAGCTGTCTTATAAAGATTAGCAAAGAGCAGAAGCAACATCAATTGATGGACCCTGAGATTGAACATGTTTTTACTGATCGCAACATTGAGTAGCTATTAACCTATCATTTTCAAGCATAATATGTAATCTAGAATTCTGAACCTAAACATGTAATCTGGACATCTGATTATGTAGTAGAATGTTTCTGTACTCTTTTTCCTACCGAGGGAACCCCATATTGAGATGTAAGATTTTTAGCGAGGCAGCAAAACCAGTGAATAAAAATTTACTTCCTCCCAATTTTTTTGAGCTCTTCTATTCTTTGAATGCTATGTGTGTTTGTTGCTATGTGTGAAGACATGGCTGCAAACATGTAACTACTTAGATCTTTTTACCTCTGTATGTAACTGCATATATGTAATATGTGTGCTGTGCTCGGACTGGTACGACTCGAAGTTGGCCCGTCGTGCTTTTGGGCCATGCCGTGCCCAACTATTAGCTGTTCGTGTTAGTGTGTCATGATTCAAAGTGTTGACCGGAGTCCATTACACAGTGACCCGAGTCACGACCGATCGATAGTGTGTCGGTCTGGCACGGCTCAACTCTCGGCACTGCTCCTCGTTGGGATAGGATAAACCGTTTCTGCATCACTGCATGGCTGCATGCCCCTAAACAGTAGTCTTCATGCATACATGACTCTTCACTGCGCCCGTGGCCTGGGCCCCGCGGCGGAGGCCCAGTTCGTCGCGCACCTGAGGGCCAGCTCGACCGCCGGCGACCTGGCCTCCGGCGCCGCCCTGCATGCGCGCTACGCCAAGTCGCACTTCCCGCCCACCACTTTCCTCGCTAACTACCTGCTCGTCTTCTACTCCCGCCTCGGCCTCCCTGGCTTCGCTCGCCGCCTGTTCGACGAAATGCCGCGACCCAACGTCTTCTCCCACAACGCCCTCCTCGCGGCGCACGCGCGCGACCCGCGCCTCGCCGCCGAGCTTTTCGCGCGCATCCCCGATCCGGATCTCGTCTCCTACAACACGCTCCTCGCAGCATTTGCATCGGCCGGACTAGCCGCGGACGCGCTCATGCTGTTTTTAAGCATGCGCCGTGCGGACCTCGCTATTGATGGTTTCACGGTGTCCTCTGCCATATCTGCTACGGCCGGCATTTCCGTTGTCTCCCAACTGCATGCTTTTGCTGTGATGTCTGGCCTGGATGCATACGTCTCCGTCAAGAACTCGTTGATGAGTGGGTATGGTAAGGGTGGGTTCTTGAAAGAGGCTGAGAGGGTGTTTGCCAATATGGATGACAGCACGAGAAATCATGTGGCATGGAACTGTATGATTGTGGTGTATGGGCAGCATGGACATGGCAGAAAAGCTATGGAGCTATTTCAGGACATGGCAAGGCGGGGATTCCCTGCAGACAATTGTACTCTGGCTAGTGTAATCTCAGTTTTTGCCACAGCACAGAACTTGGATACTGGGATGGAGCTCCATGGTAGACTGATCAAGAGTAAGTTCACTCAAGATCCACATGTGGCGAGTGGCCATGTTGATTTGTATGCTAAATGTTGTCGCATGCAGGATGCGAAAAAGGCATTTGATGAGGTTGACAATCCTGATCTGGTGCTATGGAACACACTTATATCTGCATACTCGTTGCACAAGGAGGCATCTGAGGAGGCATTTCTTTGCTTCCGAGCAATGCAAAGGGCTGGATTTTTCCCAGACGATTGCAGCTTTGTTTGTGTGATCAGTGCCTGCTCCAACATTTCATCACCATCACAAGGGCAGCAGCTGCATGCATTGGTTATCAAGTCTTATATACCAAGCAATCAAACTTCTGTTGACAATGCGATGATCACATTGTATTCAAGATGCGGAAAGGTAGTTGAGGCCAAGATGTTGTTTGACAGGATAAAAGAGAAGAACACAGTGTCGTATAATTCGATTATTGCAGGCCTTGCACAACATGGACATGCTGTTAAAGTACTCATGCTCTTCAATGACATGCTGAATTTAAAATACGAACCGACTAGTGTTACATTTATTTCAGTTCTGTCAGCATGTGCCCACACGGGAAAAGTAGAAGAAGGCTGGGTCTATTTCAACTCTATGAAGCTAAAATATGGCATAGAACCTTGTGAAGTACTCCCTCCGTTTCAAAATATAAGGCATATAATTTTTTGACGCGGTCTTTAATGCAGAACTTTGACCATTATTTGCTCTCACAGTATATTATCAATAACTATAAAATTAACATCATATAAAAGTATTTTCAAATATGAATCCAACTATATGACATGCGCAACACTAAACATATATATATTTATCTTAATTTTTAGTCAAAGTTACAAACGTTGACTTTTCTAAATACATGCACGCCTTATATTTTGAAACGGAGGGAGTACACTACTCTTGCATGATTGACCTGCTTGCCCGTGCCAAGAAGTTTGAGGAGGCTGACGAGATGATAATGAAAATGCCTTCCAACCTCAGTTTAATTGGTTGGACTTCCTTGCTCAGTGCTTGTAGGACACATGGAAACATGGAGCTTGGAGTGAGAGCAGCCAAAGAGATTCTCAATTTGAGTCCTTCTAATGTATCAGCACCTGTTGTGCTCTCAAATATATATGCTAGTGCTGGAAAGTGGGAGGAGGCTGCAAAAATTAGGAAGCTCATGAGAGATTGGGGCATCAGAAAGAAGCCTGGCTGTAGCTGGATAGAGCTCAGAAGAGTAGTTCATGTATTTGTTGCCCATGATGTTTCACATCCTAGAATCAAAGAGGTATACAATTTCTTGGAAGTGATGTCAGAGAAGAAGAAGCTTGCATGGTATGTGCCAGATATGAGATGGGCCTTGGCAAAGGATCTGGCAGCAGAAGGGGAGACAAGGTTGAGGTACCACAGTGAGAAGCTCGCGGTGGCCTTTGGCTTGATTAACACGAAAGAAGGAGAACCTATACTTGTAATTAAAAATCTGAGGATATGTGGCGACTGTCATAGTGCGATCAAGATCATCTCTGTTATAACTCGTAGGGAGATCACCGTCAGAGATACTCACAGGTTCCATTGCTTTAGCAATGGCACCTGTTCCTGTGGAGATTATTGGTGACTGATGGGGGAGCTTAAATGGCTGTTTATTTCAAGCCTCAATCATTACATAGGAACACTGGATACGTGCCGTAGTTCTTGTGGTCATCATTGTGCTGGCAATCAGTACTCTGCTAGAATAAGTCAAATTGATTTGGACTAAGTCGCAGCAAGATATGTCAGAGTTCAGCTACGTCAGAAACTAGGGTTGCTCCAGATTGGTACTGATATTCATCAGTCAAAATAATTCCCAATGGGATATGAATATTTATAATGGTAAAGACTATTTGACTGGGTGATTACAACACACCTTGATGGCACCAACAACCAACCTTGCCATTAATTTTTGCTAAAATATTGCGTGACAGTGATATGTCAAAACCAGATAAAGTCCATTTTAGGAAGAGCACGATGAAATTCGGCCAGGAACAGGAAAGGAAAGAGGAGATCGAGCAGGAACAAGCTGCTAGCTATATTTAGTATTTTATCTTTCCATATTTAGCAATTTCTATGTTTGGTAGTTTTATGTTTAGATCTTTACATTATAATAACTAGGGAGGAAAAAAGAGAAAACGACACGATTTGTTGCCACGAATCAAGTTTCAGGCGCGTTGCTGAAAGCCGGTCGGTGGCTCCGTACAACCTTATGAAAATAGGGTGCCGGCGATTCCTGGCGATGCCCTCCACTTCTCGATCTGGTTTTAGACCAGGGATTAGAGCCTTTGAACACGAGCACCATATCAATTGGTATCAGAGCCCATCGGTTATGTGGCCATTGCTTCGGTGGAGGAGCGTTTGGAAGCTTTGGAGTGAACTATTTCAAGTCTAGAGACAACCGTGTAGACTGTTTGCAAGGCTAGAGACGACTATGCAGGGAATTCAAACCACTGTTGTTGATTTGAGGAAGACGGTTGATGACTTCATTAAGGCGGCAGGGAAGCAGCAGGCTCCACAGGTTCCTCTGATTGGGACTTCAACAACTGGTGTAGGCGGGGAGATCCGGCCCTGGCCATCCTGGCTAGAACGTGTGGGTGACAAGGAGGATGGAGGGGGCAGTGAGCAGCGTGGCCGGAAATGGGTGTCGCATGCTCCTCGGTGAGTTACCACTGTTTGATGGTTTAGAAGATCTTCTGCCCCTCCATCCTCCCTGTCACCCACATGTTCCTGGCGGGATGGCCGCGGCCGGATCTCCCCGTCCACATAGGTCACTGAAGTTCAGGTCGGAGGAACCTGCGGAGCCTGCTACTTCCCTGCCTCATTGATGAAGTCAGCAACTGTCTTCACCAAATCAGCAACAGTGGTCTGAATTTCCCGCACAGTTGTCTCTAGCGTTGTAACAGTTACGCGGTTGCCTCCAGTCTTGCAATAGTTTCTTCCAAAGCTCCCAAATGCTTCTCCATCGAAGCCATAGTCAAAGAACCGATCAGCTCTGATACCAATTAATATGGGTGCCCGCGTTCAAAGGCTCTAGTCCTTTGTCCAAAACCAGATCGAGAAGTGGAGGGTATCGCCAGGAATTGTCGGCGTCCTATTTTGATAAGGCTGTAAGGAGCAGCTGACAGGATTTTGACGATGCGCCTCAAACTTCATTGTGGCAACAAAGCGTGCCGTTTTCTCCTTTTTCCTCCCTATCTGTCATGATCCAAAGATCTAAACATAGATCTATTAAAAATAGAAATTGTTAAACATGGAAAGATAAAATATAGCTAGCAGCCTCTAGTCGTACTCCCATTCCTGCTCGATCTCCTCGTTCCTTTCCTGTTCCTGCCTGAATTCCTTCCTTCTCTTCCCAAATAGACTTTATCTGGTTTTGACATATCAGTCAGCAAGCATTTCGTGCTTAATGATTTGTATAGTAAATAATTATGTTCCAAGGTAAACCCGTTCTTGATACTGTACAAAACATGGTCTGGGATTTTTTCCAAATACCTTTACGACTAGTAAATTGTGGTGGTTACAATGGTCTGATATCTTCATTGGTTAAAGTTATCTGGATCATAGTATTTTCAGTAATAGGAAGAATTGATAAAAATCAATTATTTGTTATATTGCAGGAGACATGATATCATACTTTAAGAATGAAGTACTGCTGGCGAAGGCTATCAAAGATGAATGTAAAGCCTCAAAACTGGTGCATGCTTACAGTTTATGATATCTTTGTGGCCTGAACTGTATGTGGTGCTATTTTCTCTAAATTGAAGCATGTTAACACTTCTGGACAAACAAGTGGTGCATATTGTGATCTAGTCATGAGAAAAATATTGTGTTATATTGTATTTAAGATTTATCGAACATTTCAAATTATATCAGCATAAGAATATGAGAAACATTTCAGTGACAATGGTAGTATGTAGGGCACAACTATGCCACCATGTCCATATTGGCACTTTGGCAACTTTTGACTGATCTGTTGGTTTGGTGATTCACAAAAAAGAAAACATTCATGTACCATTGTTAGGCTGGTAGCCTGATATGGTTCCGACGGGTAAACCCCTCCCAAAGTAATAAAAAAAAATACTTTGCAGCAATAGAATGCTGCATGGCCCACATCTGACAATTATTATCACTGATCTTCGCATTTGTAACTTAGAAATTAGAATGAAAATGCATTTAGTAGAAATTTCATGATTTATGACTGATATGGCACAATTAACATATCAAAATATGTTTTGGGATATTATATCAATTATTAATCATGGACCTTTTTCAACTAAGAACTACACCATGGTCTATGAAGCTATGGTTTCTCGAGTGCACTACTAAAATAGAGAAGCTGTAATGAATGAAAGGTTCTTTAACATTTATTTTGTAATGGTCGGTTCTGTTATGGAATTTAATTTCTTATTTCTTACTGTTATACTGATTTGAGAATCTCAATATTGTGCGGTAAGTTGGCGTGCCCCCCGATGAAGAAAGGTTCAAACATCAAAGCTTCGTCCTATCATGCACGAGCTCGTCCACGGATATAGCATATTTTCCTGAAAGAATATGCAACCTTTGCATCCAGTTGAATTTTGTCCTATTGATTGAGCGATGTTTTTTATTTCTCCCGTTGCAACGCACGGGCATATTTGCTTAGGCATTAAAAAGTTGTCTCCTTGAGGAGGTTTCAGTCCAGGTGTTGAATGGTAGCCTTTGTGCCTGTCTATTTTGGGAGAGATCAATACATAAATTGGCATGTTTGGCTTCCATTAGCAAGAGAATTATGCAAAGTATCGTCTTGTTTACCTTCTCTTCAAGGATATCAGCGTCTAAACTGTTCTTTTAGTAACAGTTTCTATTATAGAATTAACCCAATTTGTACTATATCTTTATCTTTGTATTATTCATATTGGTTAAGCAGAATTGTTGATGCATCCACAATCTTTGGTAGTTTATCTTACAAATTGCATTTCAACTGCAAAAGAATTGTAGTTTTTTATATTGTGACAATTTACTTTAAGCTTTGCCTAATACTTTCATGGATGGCCCAGACTCCATGATGAAACCCAAGTCCAAGGACGTCACTGATGAATGGACAGATAATATTATAGATTGGTCTTTTTCTTGGGCTGAAGGGTGATTTGATGCCACCGATCATATTGCCATTGATCCAATTGGAGAAGATGCAGTGCATAGTGATGGAGCTTTGGACAGTGGGGGCACCACCGATTCAAGCCTGTTGATGAGAATCTAGGTTTGGTAAAAGCGAATTGCTTTGAATTATTGTATGTAAAATGCTTTAAATGTAATCTGGGTGAACAAAATGTAATATGTCCAAATTTGCCTTTATTCCCGGTGGACTTATTATTGAACCCTGGATTTTTTATATCTTCATGGTTTATTACTGCATTGCACTTTGTATGCATTATCTGGTACTGCATCCAAAAGGTCATGTACAATATGTTAAATCAAGAAATGATAGTTTTATCATGTCTTTACTCCTAGAGAGTGTTTAGTGACTTGCCAATAGCTACCTAAGCAATTGGTAATAATTTCACTTAAGCAACAGGATTGGTGTTCATTAGTTAACGCTGAAATTATAAAGCAATAAATTTGGTGTTCAGTGACGTGAAATTACTACTAATTGCTTGCCTAAGTGTTTACTAATTTGGTGTTCATTACTCGATGTAGAAATTTGTATTAAAACATAGATTTCATTTATGCAGTATAATCTGGTTCATCTCTATAGGTTTGGTGTTCCATTATACAACTCTCCTGGTACAACCGCACCATATAAAAAACTGAAATCATATTATACAGTTCCACTGTTACAGGTTTGGTGTTCATCTGCACACTTTTGCAATTCCACTGAAATCGTCAATTATCCGGTAGGTTTTAGTCCCAGGTGAGTAACCAGTGAGGTATGAGCTCTGATGTTTCAATCCCAGACTCCCAGGTGAGCAGCCAGCGTGGTATTAGTCCCAGGTGACCGTGGGCACATTAATGAGGCAGGGACAAAACGGTCATTCCAAGTGCAATTTCTAATTTTAGCAGTTTCATAACAACATGCTTTCCGATATATGTTTGCCAGTTATTCTTTCTTTTTTTTCTTTTGAAGTTTATATAGTTTTTGTTACAATTTGTTTTTGCAAAACAGTGCTGTAGAACCTCAGGTCGATCTATTTGCTGATGCATATTTCCAATCAGCGACTCCATATGCGGTAACAGCCGCACAACCAGATGTTCAGGTTTGTTTCTCTGTATATAAAGATTTCTGGATGTGTTAAAAAAACATTTTGGACACTTGCCATGCCTTCTTACTATTGATTGGATTACTGGGCAAGAGGAAATATAACCTTAATATTTGCTTAATATTTTTTAACCATTAGTATTGTCAAATGACCTTCGGGAGCTATTCCGCCGTCGACTTCCGCCTCCGCGTGCGATGTCTCCACGAGCGCGGGCTTCATCGCAAGAGCCGCGTCGCCGTCTCCACCGCCAAAGGGTAATCAAGAACTCGATTTATATGCTTTGTTGCGAATAATGAGTTGTTCATAAGCCGTACCGTTCCTTCCTAAGAGCTTTCTTTTCACTCTAGGTCTAATATTAAGGAATCACAATTTCTGTATGTTGTAGTTTTACAACATGTTTAATAACAAGATCTCAGTTATTTTCATTGCAAAATTAAGTTGTGATTTTTTTATTAAATTGGAACCATGATTATGGAGCTAATGTCTTGGGCACGCTTATCGGGCTTGGTGCTTGGAGATTTTTATTTTTATTTCTTTCGTCGCAACACACGGGCATATATGCTATTATGGTATAATTACGAATGTTTTTTTTTCCTTTGAGCTTTCGTCCATGATAGCAATGAAAAAATTGCACAATATATACGACATCCTTATGTTGTAAATTATCCTTCACAATTTTATATATTTCTTTGATTTATTTTTTCTTTAGGGAAATGCTTAGATTAAGACGTCCGACGCAACAGACGCTAGGCGCGGTGCGCGCGATCGCGACCGGCCCACACGCGCCGCGCACTAGCCCACGACGCCGCGCTGGCCATTCAACGTCAGGTGCCAGCAAGAGAGTTAGCTAGTCATCCACGTTGCGTTTCATTTATTTTCTTTTTTGATTTCATATTTTTCTATCTTTTTCATTCGGAGTCCAAATTGCGTAGAACAAATCTTATAATTCCTCTAAATTCGTAATGAACTCATTTTAAATACTTTTTCTCTTTTTTAATTTTTAATTTTTATTCATACAATTGTTTCAGAAGGCAAAAGTTATCGTTTCAGAAGTCAAAAGTTATTGTTTCAGTAGGCAAAACTCAACTGTTCCAGTAAGGGGGCAAATACAATTATTCCCATAGACAAATATAATTGTTCCACGAGGAAAATACAATTGTTCCCAAAGGCAAATATAGGGTCCTGGCCTCCTGGGTGAATGCAAATTTAATTGTTCCACGAGACAAATATAATTGTTCTCACAGACAAATATAATTGTTCCACGAGGCAAATATAATTGTTCCCATTTTTTGTTCCACTAGTTTTTTTTTTCTGTTCCAACGATGTGTGTTTTTGTTCCACATGTTTAACATGTTGTTCCATCATTATTTTTTTGTCCCAACAGTGTGTGTTTTTTGTTCCACACATATAACCTGTTGTTCCATCAATTTTTGTGTCAAGCAGTGTGTGTTTTTTGTCCCACATGTATAACCTATTGTTCTATCATTATTTTTTTTTGTTCCAGCGGTGTGTTTTTTGTTCCACTCATACAACATGTTGTTTCATCATTTATTTTTTTGTTCCAGCAGTGTGTGTTTTTGTTTCACATGTATAACATGTTGTTCCATCATTATTTTTTTTCCAGAAGAGTGTGTTTTCTATTCCCAAAGGTAAATATAGCAAATATAACTGTTCCATAAGAGAAATATAATTGTTCCCAAAGGAAAATATAATTGTTCTCAAAAAGGCAAATATAACTGTTCCTGCAGGCTAATACGATTGGTCTCATAGGCAAATACAATTGTTCCACCCAGCAAATATATTGTTCCAACATGTATATAAGTTGTTCCAACAGAACTAGTCATTTTTTGTTCCAATGTGGGGGTTAGGCAAATACGATTGTTCTCATAGGCAAATATAATTGTTCCACGAGGCAAATATATCGTTCCAGCATACAAAATACATTGTTCCAATAGGTATATAAGTTATTCCATCAGAACTAGACATTTTTTGTTCCAATTGGGGGGTTTAGCCTATTGTTCCAGTAGACCAAATACATTGTTCCAATAGGGGTATACTAGTTTGTTCCATCAGGCTAGACATATTTTGTTCCAAATGGGGTTTAGCACATTTGTTCCAACAGACCAAATACCAAAATGTTCCATCAGATTGGACGTACTGTTCCAACAGGGTAAAATAATTGTTCCATAGTATATACAAATTGCTCCAAGAAATTTTTATATAGCAACACGTGTCTTGTTTTGTTCGTAAAAATGCCAGGAACACGTTGGTGAAAACGGTTTGTCGATTGGAGCTACCAGTCAAAAGTTATCGCTGTTTAAAGAAAAACAAAAGGGAGGAATCTTCGCTGACGTCGGCGCTGGCGTCATCGCATGCAAAATATGGAGGAGAGAGAGGAGGCGTTGGTTCTTTTTTTTGTTGCATGCAGGCGTGCTGCGCTTTTTGCTTCTGCTGCATGCTTTGCTGTGATTTTGTTTCTGCTGCTGTGTGGCTAGGGCGGCGTCCGATCCAAACTTTTTTGGTCGAATGTCCGTCCCCAAGTCCGGTCCTTTTCTTTATAGCCCCGTTGCATTTTTTCTTTATAGCCACGTTGCAACGCATGGGTATTTTACTAGTAGCCTATACATGTCTAACACCCCCCTAAAACTCATGGTGGATCAACAACACTGAGTTAGGAGAGTCAAAATTAATGGTGTTTCCGAGTCTGCCTTTGTGAAGAAATCTGCCAATTGATCTGCTGAAGGCGCATACTGAAGATCTACAACCTACTCCTGAACCTACGATCTCATATAAGGACCATCAACACCAATATGTTTGGTGAGTTCAAGCTTCAGTAGATCCCTGTCAATACCAATAGCTCTTGTACTATCAGATAAAAGAGGGGTCGGCGTAGAAACATAAGCACCAAAAAATGCTCAAGTAACCAACGCAGCTAGGTAACCTTTATCGTCAAAAGAGCCATAGCACGCAACTCAGCCACTGGAACGAGAAATTTCCTTATGGTTGTAACCAAGAAAAACACAATAAGTAGAAAGAGAGCAGCGATCAGAAGAATCCTCACCCTAGGTAGCATCAGAATAAGCATGAAATTGTAAAGAGTTGTAGCGAGGAAAGAAAATACGATGACAGGTAGTACCACGCAAGTAGTGCAAAACAAGAAGGAGATGACTATAGTGGAGCTGAGTAGGAGCGGAGACAAACTAACTCAGAATATGAACAACATAAAAGATATCGGGACGGGTGACACCAAGATAGACAAGATTACCAACGAGGTGACGATGAGTAGGATCAGAGAGAGGTTCCCCATCGGTGGGTTGAAGCTGAAGATTGAGCTTTATATGAGTCTTGAGCTGTGCGATCATCAGTAAGAGAAGCCCGATCAAGAAGATCTCCAATATAGTTCTCTTGAGATAAAAAGATATCCTGCGATGTAAAGGTAACCTCAATCACAAGGAAATAACGAATGGGACCCAAAACAGACATGTGAAACTGCACATTGAGACAAGTATTGTCAAAATCAATAAACTAAGAGTTATCACCAGTAATGATCATGTCATTGATATAGAGCAGAAGAAGAGTGCGTCCACGGTATGAGGCGTGAACAAACAACACTATAGAGAAGCGCTGAAACCAAGTCCGAGGAGCTTGTTTAAGCCACTATAAAGCACGACGAAGGCAAAGAACCATGACATCATAAACAACATACCCTAGTGGAGGCCGCATGAAAACCTCTTCATGCAATTCTTCATTAAGAAAGGCATTTTGAGCATCAAGCTGATAGATAGGCCAGGTACGAACAAAGGCCACAACAAAATGTCTTGATAGTGGTCATGTGAGTCACAGGAGTATAGGTCTCATCAGAAATGAACACGTCTCCTGCTGAAAACTACGAGACACAAGACGAGCTTTGTAGCACTCAAGAGAACATCAAAACGAGTCTTAATCTTATAGACCCACTTACATGTGATGGGACGAACATGGGACAGAACGGAGACAATTTCCAAAGAAAGCTACTTGGCCATCGCATGCTGCCACTCAAGATTAATAGCAGCATCACGATAAGACACCAGTTCGGTAGAGGCAGCGTAGGCAAAACCAAAACGCTCAGTAGGTCAAATGGATCGATGGTCACGAAGAGCATATGGATGGGAGGTAGAAGATGAATCATCGGATGATTAATCAATAGGAGAAACCTCAACCGGATGCTGACGACGAGTATAAAAGAATGGATAAGGAGGAACAAGATCAAGTGAGACCGGCGGAGAAGAAATATCAGTCTCGGCAGGAGGAGAAGGAACACTAGACTTAGGAGGAAGAGAATCAGTGGACTCAGATGGCTAGGAAGACGTGGTCGACATGGGAGGTAGGGTAAAAAAAGGTACAGACGGTGGAATGGGAAGAGTAGAAATAGAAGTACTTGAAAAAGTTAAGAGAGGGATTCGACGATAGAGGGTAGAAAAGAAGGACGCAGATAGAAAGAGTGGGACTCATCAAAAGTAACGTCCCGGGAAATCCGCATCCAACGACCAGTAGGATCCCAACAACGATATTACTTGTGCTCATCACTATATCCCAGAAAAACACACTCAACCGACTGCGCAGTCAGCTTGGTGCATTCATGTGGAGCAAGAAGAACATAAGACACCCAAAAGATCTAAGATCAGAGTAGTCTGCAGGGTGTCCAGAAAGACGTTCTATATGAGTACCATCTTGAAGTGCAGATGAAGGCTGAAGATTGATGAGGTGACCAGCAGTTGAGACAGCCTCACCCCAAAAGTCAGATAAAATAGAAGAGGCAATCATGAAAGCACGAGCAGTTTTAAGAAGATGACGATGTTTACTCTCAGCTACAATATTTTGAGCATGGGTGCCGAGACAAGAGAACACGGACAAAGTGCCCTACTCAACAAGAAAACCACGAAGATGCCCGGAAAGATACTCCCCTGCAAAGTCAGCATGAAAAACACTAAAAGGAGTCAAACTTAGTACGAATCGTTGCTATTGGCGATTCTTATGCCTACTAGAATTAATCCACAAGCGCAAGGATATCGCAGTAGCTTTCACCCCAGAATATTCCAAAGGTATCGATTTCCCATGAAGAACGAGAAGAGTCTAGTTTCTAGTCTTGACTTGGCCGGATGGATATGGTGGAATGACGAAAGTGGGGTAAGATATTTCGGATCGAGAGGTTCTACTAAAGGTTTACACTAGTCAAAGGTACAAGGATACTTCACACACAATTTCTACTCTGTATCGGAGCACGGCCGATTCACTACCACCCGCTATCAGTTAAGAACACGGAATGGTTATGATCACCCCTGATTGGGCTCGACTGGGCTGAGACTAACGGGGCAGATTCCATAAACTGCCGCGCCGATAGCAGGGCTGTCACCCCCTACTACCTACCGTTCAACCATTGAATTAGGTGTCTATCGGGTACTAACTAGTTTAGGCATCACGCTTATTCCTAGCAGTACTACATACCAGGATGTCACTTGATACACACTCCCACTAAACATGGCAATAATATCTATTGTGTCACCCAAGCACAGAGATTTAGCACTCAAGATCTAGCACAAGCCTAATACCAACAAAGAGATAAAGTATACGAAATAAACTAAACTTGCTTTATAAATAAAGGATGGGACTATGTGTTATCGATGGAAGACGAAGCAGAACTCACACCCGAGTTCGGCTCCGGAGCTCTAGTGGAGGAAGGCTGACACGCCGGCTTCTCCTCAGCACTAACTCTCCTCTCTCACCTACTCTACTTGATAAATGGGCAGTGTAACGCTGCTTTGTGTTCTTCCCGCACTTCTCCGTGCCTTGCAAATGAGAGGGGCTCCTTTTATAGCCAACCGCAGCGAGTGAGGGTGTGCCACGTGTAGGGACACATGTCTTCTTCTCCCCAGCTGAAGGAGAATCCAAAGTGGATCCAAAGGGGGTCGGCCGGCCAAGCCGGTCTGCCGACTTGGCTTTGGTCGATCCTAGCCCTTAGTTTCGCATAGGATCCCTCATTGACGGTGTAGATCATCCCCTTGAGGCGGTTTTGGAAGTTGAGGCCAGTACAATTGGGTTACTTGAGAGCCAAGTGATACTCTCCAATGCAATGTCATCCCTAGGATCAAAACGGCTTGATGTGAACGATTGGGATGGTCTCCTTTTATGCTTTTAGAATACTTGGAGAGAAGGCAACCCCAGCTTGGACCAAGTGCCGGTCGGCCGGCCAGGGCAGGTCAGCCGACCGAGGATTTTTCGCAGTTTGGGTCCATTTTTACTCAGTAGGTCCCTGGAGACACAAACTTACCAAAAATTGTGGAACTTTGTTAATTTGCACATTTTAATCAATGTTCCTTCATTTGGGAGCTATATTGACGGTCGGAAGTGTATGAAATGTTATCGAAATTGACCGTCAACAGTTGTGAAAAAAAATTTATAGATAAACAAAACCTGTGGACTACATGGGCCCCGGGTATCCTCATAGAAGGCCCATGAGGTAACGATTAGGGGGCGGCCCAAGCCGGCTGGACAGAGATGAAGACCACTCGGGCTACATGTAACTTGATCACCAAGGATGGTCTCGAGGATAGAGTTTAACTCCATGTGATTAGGAGATTTGTACCTGTATATGTCGTCGGTGCATGACATGCGCCGATGTAACAGAATTTGGTATCATCTACCATATAGGATCATGTAGCCTTATCCCCCTGCACTATATAAAGAGAGGGGTAGGAGCCGTAGAGGCAAGATTCACATCTACATACTCATACATAATTCAAGAGCATAGGATTAGGGTATTACCTCCGAATTGAGGGCCTGAACTTGTATAAACCCTTGTCTTGTGTTACCATTGAGCTCGGTTCTAGCGCATAACCGCAAAACAAATCTATTGCCTATGGTAACCCCTAGTTAACCACCAGTTGACAAAACCTCATTACGACAAGACATAAAATATATTCAAGTGTAGCGAGAAAATCATCTATAAAAATAATGTAATATTTATGACCACCTTTTGGCATAAAAAGGGGCTAGGCCATAGACATCAGAATAAACAAGATCAAACAGTTGAGCTAACACTGACACACTCGAAGGGTAAGAGAGTTGCACCTATTTGCCGAAGTTGTAACCTGCATAATCTAGATGAGCATTACCAGACACAGACCCAAAAAGATCACGACAAAACAAAGATGATAAACGAGAACCACATATATGTCCTAAACAATGATGCCATTAAGCAAAAGACGTCGTGGAGGAAGCGGTGTAGACAGAGAGACAGGGGGACCAACGAAAGAAAGACGAAGCCAGTCAAGATCCCAGAGACGCTGCGAGTCATGGTGTTGGGGGCTAGTACCAATTAAGAGACCCATGCGAAGATCCTAAACACAACATGAGTTAGTACCAAAAATCACACGACAACCATTATCAGTAAGCTGGCCGATAGAAATAAGTTGCAAATTAAGTTAGGCACATGAGAAACTGATGTGGAATGAAGATGACAAGAGGGTGCTCTATCCTGTGACAGGAAGAGAGGTACCGTCTACCGTCTGAACAGTCAATGGCGTGATTAATGGATGAATAGTAGTAAGACAGATGGAATCAGGTGTCATGTGAAATGAAGCATCAGAGTCAAGAATCCATGATGATGTACCTGGTGTCTCAGTATAAGAATGCAAAACAGAAGCAACAGAACACGAGGGCGCAGAGGCAGCCATGCGACGCAATAGCATAAGAATATCAGTGGAGGCATCTAGACTGCGCTGGGAGTCCGATTCTCTGGTGACTGGTATTGTAGTACCCTTGGACGAACGACGACGAGCAATATCCTTATTCTTCCTTAGCAAAACTGCTCCACATGACCATCCTTGTTACAATAGGTGCAGTGAAGACCAGCCTTCGTCGTCACACCAGAAGATGACGAGGATGTGGAAAAAGAGGACCGAGGACCAGTGGAAGTCGTTGCATGTGGCCGAAGACCAAGAACTGATGAAAGAGTTTCAGAAGGTGAAACTAATCTTGGAAGTGGTGCCCTTGGATACTATAAGATTTGTCAATGCATTTAGCTTGGCTGTGTAGTGTTTCTTCATTTGCAACAATGACCTTGATAGGGTGTGTAGCCTCAATGGTAGCTTTACATCTCGTAGAAAATTTGGAATCCAAAAAGGATAAGGTGCTCCTAGTGTCCACAAGGGTTGTACCCAGAAGGGGGCCTATTTTAACCTTTAATGTGAAAGTGCCCCTGTGTGGAAGAGTGCCTTGAATGGCATGGGCTATCATGGCAGTATTTTCCTCTGTGTTCTGAGCAAGTTGCTCACTTTCCAACAATGTTGTTTCAATTTGTTCGTGGAATAAGGCTTCTTCTTCTTGGTTATCCATCAGCACTTCCATAGGTTCATTTTGCACTGCAATTTGTGTCCAGAAAACCAAGGTTCTTGGCATTTGTAACACTTGTTACCTTCATTGGTTGATTTGTGAACTGTTTCTTGCCTTTTGTTATCAGGAAAAGGACTGATTTCTATAGACCCCGGGTACCCTCACGGCGGGCCTAAGAGACCACCCGACAGGGGATGTACCAAGTCGGGTGGATAAGGACGTGTACCACTCGGATTCTAGAAGGCATGCCCGGCGAGGAAAGACATAAAGATAAAAGTCTTTCCATAATAGTGAAGATACAATTGTAATCCCGGATAACTATGTATCTGGCTAGAGGATAAAGATAGGAATCCTACCTCGTAACCAACCAGGACTCTACCTTGTAAGAGCCCCTGGTTCGGCATCCCATATCATGATGATGATCATCATCTACATTTTCATCTCCACACCTATTCATAAAGAGACATCTCCCTCTACATTGATCATCAGATCACCATTATAATCCCAAAGCATAAGACTATGGTATTACATCCACCGCAAGAGCCTGAATCTGTACAAAAAAGACCCCATGTCTTGTGCTACCATCAAGTTTGGATCTTGTGCATCGTCCCATATATAATTATTGCCGACGATAACTACCGGTTAAGCACCCGCCGACAGTTGGCGTGCCAGGTTGGGGTAGCGTCAAGATCAATCTCATCAAGCTCGATGGCATCAATCAATGGAGTCGCCGTCGTCTTCGTCCCCGGCCAGGCTTTCCACTTCGAGAGCCAACTGCATCAGCAACGACTTCGGCAAACTCCGTCTCTCGGATTCGGATCAGATCCAATCTATGGGGAACTACAACAACGCCTCCCGCTACCATCCATCTAGATACTACAACAACAATGCCACATCCATCTACTCATGAGTAGTATTCCAACGACTCACTTCCCAACTCGAATACGGCGATGGCTCGAAGATAGATTCTGGACGTCATATTGTTTCTTAAATTCCCGTTGATTCAGAAGGAATTTAGGGATGAGACTAGATGCGTTGGAAATTTAATTTCGTCAGCTTTCCGTGAAGCTAAAGAACGCCTAAAATGGAGTCCGGATGTGTCCGAGGCATCCATTTGAAGGCAGACTACGCGGGAAGGTCGCGAATCTCAGCAAGCTCGTAAAACCCATCTGCGGAGGTTGCGGCATGTGCAGAGGCCGTAGTACACCTCAAAGGACATGAAGGATTAGCAAGGAGTTTCTCCAAACAATCGACGGCCAACACTTTTTCCGAACTCGGATCCGATCCAGTCTAAGGAGTACATCGACATTGCTTCGTTTGCACTCTCGGTCGGGTCGAATGTCGCCGCCACTACTCCAGAGTGGTGTGCCGGGGGCTCAATTCTCGATTCGGATACGAAGAGGACCTAACCAAGAACAAGTTCAAGATGGTGGATGCCTTCAGCAGCAAACTACACGTACTCAACGACCAAGTCGCTCTGTTGGACTCGGACCTGATCTAATCTAAAGAGAGCTTCATCATCACTATAATTCAACTCCCGTTCGATTTGTGAAACGCCGCCGGTACCTACTCCCGAGTGGTGTGCCGCACAGCTCAATTCCCAACTCGGATTCCGCGTTGACTTAATCAAGGACCTCTACTGCACTTTCATGGGTTCGGACATGATCCAATCTAGGGGAGGAATCGACATCGCCTCGTTCGGGCGTCCATTCAAGTTATAGAACGCTCCTATTACTTATGTACGGATTGGTTTCCGACTTAAGATTTTCGGGTGGTGGCAGTGACTACTACAACGATTAACAGATTTATCATCGCCTTCATCCTCGGCAAGGCTTTTCACTTTGGGAGCAGCGACTTCGTCACCAGCAAATTTCAGTAAGATCATGCCCTTGGACTCGGACCAGATCCGATCTGAGAGAGACTTCGGCAACGATCGGCCCAGACTTTTCTTCAGGATCAAGGACGCCGCTGCCGCATACCAACGGGTAATGCGTCGGAGGCCTAAGCTTGCTCTTTTGGACTAGCACTAGATCCAATCCGAAAGAGACTTCACCAACACATGAAGATCCATTCTTTCGGACTTGGACAAGATCCGATCCGGGAGGGAATTCAACAGCGCTTCATTTGGACTCCCGGTTATGTTGGGGAACACCACTGCCGCCTTCCGACGAGTAGTGTGCCAGGGGCTTAATTTCCAACGCGGATACGGTGAAGCCCTGATGGAGAACAAATCTCGGATGGTGACCGTTATCAGTAGTAAATCACTTGGACTCAACCATCATGGCGTCCATTGTGCGACGTCTGCATCATCAACCGAGAGGTAAACGTGAGAAGAAGATGCGATCTGTTCTCATTCATAATGTGGATGGAACTTATATCGCTAATTCCCGTTGACTCAGAAGGAGTTTCGGGGTGATATAAGATGCATTGGAAAGCTCATCTCGTTATCTTTATAACGAATTCAAGAACCTCTAAATCCAAGTTCGGATGCGACCATGGCGCCTGTTTGAAGACAGATTGCGCAGAGAGGTCGTGAATTTCGGCGAGCTCGTAAAGCTCGTCGGTGACAGCCATGGCGTGAGGATTGGTCGTGCCACATATCGTGGGACGTTCAAGATCAGCGAGGCCTTTCATCGACTTTCGTCAAGCTACACCAACCGCATGGAGATCATTTACGACTACGGCCAACTTTGCCGACCATAACCGAGACCTTGGCAAGCATGTGCTGTTCAACGACAACCACAGCGTGTGCTGCTCAGTGTTTATCCTGATACGAACGACTACTTTCGTTGACTCGGCTACACGCCTACAACTCCAAATCCACGGCTCGGCGACATGCCACTCGGCAACACGCCTACGCATCCAAGTCTATGGCTCGGCGACACGCCACTTGGCTACACGCCTACGCCTACAGGTATACGGCTCGGCGACACGCCACTCGGCTACATGCATATGCCTGCAAGTCTACGGCTCGGCGACAAGCCACTCGGCTACACGCCTAGGCCTGCGCCACGAGCGTCGAAGTCTTCCGCTCGGCTGTACGCCATCGCGTGCCACAAGCGCCCGGTATGGCTACATGCCTACGCATCCAAATCTATGGCTCGGCGACACGTCTACGCCCGTGCCACGAGCGCCCAAATATTCAGCTCGGCTGTACGCCATCGCGCGCCACGAGAGCCAGGTACGGCTACATGCCTACGCATCCAAGTCTATGGCTCGGCAACATGCCTACGCCCGCGCCACGAGCGCCCAAATCTTCAGCTTGGGTGTACGCCATTGCGTGCCACGAGTGCCCGGCTCGGCTACACACCTACGCCTCCAGTTCTACAGCTCGGCGACATGCTGCTCGGCGACACGCCTACGCTTGCGCCACAAGCGTGCAAGTCTACGGCTTGGGTACACGCCTACGCCTACACCAGAACTTAGTTCTCATTAACATAATCTTTCCATATAAATCTAAGTTGTTTCTTGACTTACTACCTAGTCGGTCTACAACTAAGCAGTAAGTCGGGGCTACACCTAATAGGTGCACTTGTGTGCACTTTTGTTGCTTTCTCTTAATGATCATAAATGAATCCGAGTGGTTATTCCGAGTAGTGAAGCTTTGTCCTATAAATGTCGAACTCTAGTCACTCGATACGCATGCCTGAAAAAAGAGACATGAGCCAATTCCCGACGCTCGGGGGCTAGACTAATCGGGCATAGTGCATAACAAAAGAAGGATTACTTGGAGGAATTTAATGTCAAAAAGAAAAAGAGCAAAAGTATAAAAATTACATAAATAAAACGTTTGGATTTTTACATTGATATAACTGTTTTCATGATACTATCTAAATTCTACATGTACATGTTACAAGAGTTCATGGGTTTTTACCTCATCAAGTATCTTCTACGACTCCGTCTACAAGTAAGAAGGACCTGCGCAATAAGTGATAACTATAGCTCGGCGAGCGCCTGGCACGGCTACACGCTTACGCCCTCGCCTCGATAGTTCAAATCTATAGCTCAGCGAGCGCTCGGCATGGCTACACGCTTACGCCCGCCTCTGAAGCGTTCAAGTCTATTGCACAGCTACACGCCCACGCCAACTTTGGTGCAGCTATACGCTTATGCATCTGGCCACAGGCCACCATGCGCCCTGAGCGCTAACTACGGCCTTCCAGCTGCGCGTTACAACCAGTGGCTACAAGCGCGGTTGGGCTAAGCCAAATTCAGCCTCGGTACAACCCATGTCGGGTCGACTACCGGCAGAGCTACAAAATATATCCATCTCTTGGTATACCCCATGTTGGGTCACTAGTTGGTCACTACATGTCAGGATCAGATACCAGTGATGTCGGGATTGAGTTTCGATGGTACGTTTTAGTTGGGGCCAACGCTGTACATCGCAACCTAGGTATAGATACTATACGGCCAAACTCTATCCTTAAGGTATGCAGTGTGGTGGGGCCGCTAGCTGTATCCAACTCCGGTCGGGCACAGGTACCGTCTGGCTGACAACAATGATATGCCCCATGTTGGGACACTAGCTGTGTGCCGCACCAGTCGGACACAGGAATCATTGGGTCAAACCCTATCCAGATGGTATGATCCATGTTGGGTCAATAGCTTTACTCTACGAGTACAGGTACCAGATCGTTAAAAATACGGTATGCCCTCTAGGGCCATCAGCTGTATCCCACTCCGGTCGGGTACAGGTACTACTCGGCTCTTCAGCCAAAACCACGGTATGCCCTCTAGGGTCACCAGCTGTATCCCACTTCGGTCAGGTACAGGTACCGTTAGGCTCTTCAGCCAAAACCAATGGTACACCCCATGTTGAGTTGCCAGCTGTACATCGCAAGACGAGTACAGAGTACCACTTCATAAAAAATCAAAGTGATGCGCCTTACAAAGAGCCGACCGCCAGAATTCCGGCAATCCCGGGTTGGGTATCACTAACAACTCTATGCATCTCTATTAGTCCTTCACAGTCTCCTCGCAGATAACAGGCAGAAGCCAGTCGGGAAGTAGCATCAACAATCCACAAAGCACTCGGCATGAAGCATGACTCATCCAAGGTGCGGTAAAGAGCAGCAGCAACTCGACTATGAAGCACTCGAGGCTACTATAGATAACATAGACTCCGAGTACCCACACGGCGGGCCTAAGAGACCACCCGACAGGGGATGGATCAAGTTGGGTGGATAAGGACGTGTACCACTCGGACTCTAAAAGGCTTGCCCGGCGAGGAAAGACATAAAGATAGAAGTCTATCCCTAATAGGGAATATACAATTGTAATCCCGAATAACTATGTATTTGGCTAGAGGATAGAGATAGGAATCCTACCTCGTAACCGATCAGGACTCTACCTTGTAACCCTACCCCCCACTATATAAGGTGGGCAGGGAGCCCTGGTTCGGCATCCCACATCATGATGATGATCATCATCATCTACATCTTCATCTCCACACCCATCCACGGAGAGACATCTCCCTCTACATTTATCATCAGATCACCATTATAATCCCAGGGCACAGGACTAGGGTATTACCTCCATCGCGAGGGCCTGAACTTGTATAAAAAAGACCCCCATGTCTTGTGCTACCATCAAGTTTAGATCTTGTGCATCGCCCCATATGTAACCATTGCCGACGATAACCTCCGGTTAAGCACCCGTCAACAAGTATCTATGTCAGTTGGCTTTTGTATTTGGAGATGGTACTTGTTGTATTCTTGTAACCCACCAATAAAGCTATTCAAGAAATAATCTTCCGAGAGACCAGGATATGTCTTCTTGACCACTCCCATAAGCCTTTCAAAGGAGTGAATATACTCAAACAGTTCCATATTGTCTGATAGCATGGAATGATGCTATCTTGTCACATTCAGATTGGCATTCAAATCTTTTGGTTAAGAGTTTGTAGAAATTTTCCCAGGAGATGTGAGTATTGACACCACTACTGTTGAGCCAGGCATCTGCTCTTCCTTTGAAATATAATGAGGCAATTTGCACCCTCTGGCATGGTTGAATCTGAGATATTTTTTAAACTAGATAACTAGCCCCACGAACTATTGAAACCAGTGCACTTAACCCCCTGGTAGCGGTTTTGAGGGTGGTTTTGCCACGTGAACTGGATATGTGGGCTGTTTTGTCCACGTGGACTATGACGTGGCACTCGAATGAAAAAACATAAAATAAATTATCCCTCCCTCTCTCTCTCTCTCTCTCTCTCTCCCCACACACACACCTCTCTCTCTCCCCAGCCGGCCCTGCCTCTCCCCAGCCGACACAGACGCTTGGCTCTAGGCGGCGCCACAGCATGCGCTTAGGCGCGCCGTCGCCTCGTCTCCGATCTCTGTTGGCGTCGCCGAGGTTGTTGCCTGCCTAGCATACTGTCGCCGCCTCACGCCTTGGCCGCCTCGCGCCAAGCCAGGCGCAGCGCCCATGTCGTTGCCGCCGCCTAGCGACCGCCTCACGCCTTGGCCGCCGCGCGGCGCCTCCGCCGAGTGCCCTAGCCACCGCCTCGCTAGGGAGAAATAAGGTATGGCGGCCGGAGAGGAAGGAGGAGGGAGGTAACAGGGAGGGGGGATGGCAGGGGAAGAGGAAGAAGAAATAAAAGAAGAGAGTGACATGTGGGTCCCATGATGAAATAAATTGAAAAGCCATATGTATGGATGACATGTGGGCCATATTTTATTTTTCACTTGTGTAATATTTTTTTGTAATCGGAACGCCACATCGTGAGCCACTTGGACTGCCCCGGTGGCAAAACCACCCTCAATATCGATCATGGGGGGTTAAGTGCATTGGTCTTAATAGTTTGTGGGACTGGTTACCTGGTTTTTAAAGTCAGAAGGTTATGTGCACCCGGGTCAATATATACTTCAGAGGGGTAAGTAGACTTTTTCCTCGTCGAAATGCAGCTGAACCCTAGGAAACAATCACGGATAGCACACATGTGGCCGAGATTCAAACCCAATCAGGGTAACCAACTAACCATCTTCCCGGGAAAAAAAACGTATCAAGCATCCAGCACAAATTCTCTCCTCCATTGAACAGCTAGAAGTTTAAAGAAGTGTCTGCAAGAGATTGAAAAGTCATGCTATTGATGTCATGCATATAGTTACAAATTTAAAATACAGTAGTGAAAAAGTTACGGGGTTTGCTTCTGTATACCTCTTCTATAAATGTTTACAGTTACATCCATCTCAATCTAACTACGTTCTTTAAAGCTTTATAAATTAACGTTTTTATTAAAAGAGGTCTACCAAGTACAACACGGTATAGTATAAACAAATTAAATACATTGTTTATATCTCAGCGAACTGTATGTCCCAGAATTCCAGTAAACTATTTATAGTTTTAACACTAGCTACAAAATATCTTCGATGTTTATGTTCCCTTCTATGACCGCAATGCAAGATCCAACTGACATCCCAGAAGACATTGCCTCTGCAAGCTCCGATCTGGCTTTTTCATGGCGGCGCAGTATTATAACAGTATTCAGCACAGCCCATCTCACCTGTGAATCAGCTTTCTTCTGTGTGAAACCCAAGCCCTTGAACAATTCATCCAACTGTAAATGCAAAAAGAGAGTAAACAAAAAATATTGTTTTTTAAGAAAACATTGCATGGGTTACCCGTAGACATACATACTCAAAAGAGGATATGTACAAGCTGGCACGAATCAGATAAAGAAAAAAGAAAAATAAGACGAGAAAAAGGGCAACAACAAGTTAAATATTGTTGTAGGATGTATGTCAAGTTCAATAGAAGTAACATGTCCTAAAAAAACCTTGTTAATGTCAGCTAGGCCTCCTTCGGCATATCCATACAAAAGATACTCTGTCGCTACTCCAGCCAGTGCAATGCACGAGAACTTGTTCAACATCTGCCATTAGATCCAATTTACAGTCAAAGGTCAAAGAGACAGATTGATGACAACCACATAAAACAAAAACTCAACACGATCCCAAAGCAGTCATTAATATATCCGTCCAATTTTGTTTCATCAGGAGTGCTGTAAGCTTTGGGCCAGCCCGAGCACGACCCAAAATAGGTAGTCCGAAACACGGCTCGACACGGAATCAAATGGGATAGGCTAGCACAGCCAGAATGGCATGCCGACCGGGCCTGGAAACTAGGCACAATGTGCCGCCAACCCAACCAAAATGTATGGGCCATGCTTAATCTAGCATGGCTCAAAATGAAGCACGAGTCAGTAATTTACATTTTTGGAGGTCTTCTGTTGCTCAAATAAATTTGTATTCTGCATAAAAATTGTACAAAATTTTGAGACATCGTTTTCATGTAGACAACCTTTTTATTGATTAACGTATAAATTTATAAAAATTATTTGGTGTGCTGCATGTTTTAGGGCCAATGACCCCCTCCTCTGTAATTCCCTTTTCTCGATGTCTTCGTTTGTTCCTATGAATTTTCGTTCTACATGAAAGTTGTAGAAAATTTTTAGATGCATCTTTTTCATGTAGACAACGTTTTCATTTGAGAAAAATATGGTTTTTTACAAAAAATCATTTAACTTCTTGTTTTTATTGCATGTGTCGTGCTTGCGCTGGCCTAACCTGATGGTGGCCCAGCGTGCTTTCGTTCTATAATGGGCATTGCTTTTAGCAGTCCATGTAGGCCTGCATGAGCCGAAGAGTTGATTGTACCAGGCCAACCCATTTTGCACCAGCCCGAGACATGACCGAATTCCCAGCACTAAGCAAGCTAGAGAGGAGAGGGAGAGAGAGAAAGAGAGAGCTCTCACCGTGGCAGATAGCTTGCCAGTGTTAACCTGAAAATATTAGAATTCATTATGTAACACATATATAACATAAAAAACAACTTTTTTGTTGAAAAACAAAAATGAAAAATAACTTAACATACCCTGGAGCAAAAAGGAAATAATATCCCATCACATATTAGCTTGAATATTAAAGCATAACAGCTCTAGGTGTTGCAAACATACCAGTGAGAATGACATGTGAGACCTAGGGTCGCATGTCATCAACATTAGTGTGATTTTCATGCCTGTATCATCTTTGTCGCATCATTGTGAAAATTGCCACCGTACATACTTTTATTTTAGCAAAATCAATGGGTGGTGATAAGATATCGTTCATAATGCTCATCCATCTTGCCATGTTCACTAGAAGTGTGCCATGACAGATAGACTCAGAGAGAATGCCAACAGCTATAGAACTAGAGGACCGTAGGTGCAGGATGCTATTAATACTAGACCTCTGCTTTTAACCTTTCACCATTTTGACTATGCTTAAATAGCTCGGAAGAGCCCTTACGCAGAATAAAAGCAACAGTGGGTAGCAAGATATTGCATGCTACAGAAATAAATTGCTGCTACACATTCCAAAAAAACAAAAACTGGATCTGACCCGGTGCAGGGGTAGTTGCATTGTGAACTAGGCGAGGGTTTGCTCACCCCGCTGCTTTGGAAGACTTGGAATCTCGAACCTCCACTATTTTGTCTGAGCCTTAAGACTTCGTTGGTTGTGGCTTGAATGCGAATATACAAGTGGACAATGGAAAGACAAAGCCGTGCGGCCATGCCTTACGACATTGTGTGAACCGGGCGCTCTTCAGTGCCTTCACAAGGGTTAGTGGGCAATGGACGGAAGGCCAGGTTCTGGACCTCCTTGTGGATAGGTCTCACACTGGATGTAGTAGCACCATTGCTCTACAAAAGTGCAAGAAAGAAAAGTATTATGGTCATGGAGGCACTGCAGAACAATGAATGAGTGCAAGATATACTTCATGGCTTGAATGCGAGATCCCTACTGGTCTGGGTGCGGCTCCATACTGAAGACATCTCGCTGCAAGAAGGAACCAAGGACCAACTGAAATGGAAGTGGACGTCAGATGGATGGTACTCAGCACAATCAGTAGCTTAGTGAACCCAGTTTCACGGTCGGGTTGACACCATGTAAAGAGCATTTGGAAACTCTGGGCACTTGCGGAGTGCCGAGTGCAAAATGTTTGCTTGGCTTCTTGCACAAAATAGGCTTTGACGTCAGATCGTCTTCGAGCCAGAGGTTGGACAAACAATGTCTTTTGCCCCCTTTGCAATTCAAGTCTGGAGGCGGTACTCCACATCTTTGTTACATGCCCTTTTTCTGTTACTTTAAGGTCTCAAATCTTGGTGTGGTCTTCTCGCGCCGTGTTGGACCCCTCAATTTGGGAGGATGTGACTGTTAGAGATAAGCCTGAGTTTGTTAGTCCGCTGTAATCATATTCTTGTTCTTATCTTTGTGTAATTCTGTTGTAACAACTTGGATGCGGTTTGCGGCTATATAAATGAATTAACGCGGCCTCGAGAGAGGTGATGATGCCACTTCTCCAAACAAAATCCATCTGTGGCGAGCGCATCGTCCTCAGGACTTCTGCAGCTGCCAACGCTGGGTCTCCCGGTCTCTGAGAAGCTTACAAAGAGAGACCTTGTTGTGGAAGGCGCAGATTCTTCTGGCAATCAGGGGTGCGCAACTGGAGGGCAATATAGATGGCACCACCGAAGCACCACCAAAGGAGATCAATAGCAAGCAAGGAGATAAAGATGTGAAGACGGCAAATCCTGCCTATGCCCAATGGTTGGCGAAGGATCAACAGGTCTTGAGTTATTTACTTACATCTCTGTCTCGTGAAATCTTAACACAGGCAGTTTCCCTTACAAGATCAAGAGAGGTATGGAAGGCTTTGGAGGACATGTTCTCCTCCCAAGTTCGCGCACGGGCTGTTAATACCCGGATTGCGCTTGCGACAACGTCCAAAGGCAATGACTGTTGCCGAATACATCTCCAAGTTGAAGGGCTTTGGAGATGAGATGGCATCGGCTGGAAAAACATTGGATGATGAGGAGATGGTATCCTATATCCTAGCCGGCTTAGATGCTGGCTTCAACCTGCTAAAGTCTGCTATCGTAGCGCGGGCAGAACCCAGTACAGTGGCAGAATTGTATGCACAGATGTTGAGTTTTGAGTAGCGCATGGATGTACTCCAAGGAGGATCTCATTCATATCACTCGTCCGCGAATTCTGTCTCGTGGTGGAAGGTTCCAACACCGAGGATGCGGGATGTGTGGACATGGTCGTGGAGGACAAGGCAGTGGCCGTAGCAATCAGAGTGGAGGACGGTCGGGAATTTAGGCAGAGGAAACTCCAATAATTCTCGATTTCGCCCCACGTCAACTATGTAACAAGGTCGGTCATGTTGCCATCAATTGCTGGAATAGGTTTGATGAGAATTTTGTTCCGGATGAAAGAAGTGCGGCTACTGCAAATTCACGCCGCTAATGGTGCAAGTATGAATATTAGTCACACTGGTCACACTACCGTTCATACCCCTAGTCGTAAACTTTACTTAAATAATGTTCTCCACGTTCCTAAGTAACAAAAAAACTTAGTTTCTGTTCACTGTCTTGCCACTGATAATCAAGTTTTTCTTGAGTTTCATCCGAACTATTTTTTTTTTTATCACGGATCAGGCAACGAAGGACATACTCCTACAAGGCCGGTCTAGGGGTGGTTTATATCCTCTTCCTTCGGTACCATTCGGGACGAGAAGCATGCTTTTGGAGCCGTGAAGACATCTTTATCTAAATGGCATAGTCGTCTTGGACATCCCTCTTTTCCCATAGTTCAGTATGTTATTAGCAAAAATAAACTCCCTTATCATAGTGAGTCAGCTTAAGAGTCTGTATGTGATGCCTGTTAAAGGGGTAAGAGTCACAAATTATCGTACCCAAAATCTTCTAGTGTGTCATCAGCTCCCTTAGAGATTGTGTTTTCCAATGTTTGGGGCCCTGCACCTGAGTTAGTGAACAAGAAAAAGTATTATGTGAGTTTCATTGATGATTATATCAAATTTAGCTGATTTATTTACTTGAAAATAAATGAGGTTTTTCAAGTTTTTCGTGATTTTGAGAGTCTGGTTGAAAGATTATTCAATCAAAAATTATTAGCATGCAAACCGATTGGGGTGGAGAATATGAGAGATTGAATTCTTTCTTTGTCTCTTGTCCTTATGCTCATCAACAGAATGGATCTGTTGAGCGAAAGCATCGGCATGTGGTAGAGGTACGTTTATCTCTTATAGCACATGCATCTATGCCATTAAAATTCTAGGATGAAGCCTTTCTCACTGCCACATATCTCATCAATAGGATTCCTAGCAAGGTTATCCAATTTTCTACACGCCTAGAACAGCTATGTCATCAAACTCCTGATTATTCTGCTCTTAGATTTTTTGGCTGTGCATGTTGGCCAAATCTCCAACCATATTGATGTGGTTCTTCAGAGTGTTGTGTGTAGGCTCGGGTTCCAGGACGGAGACCCGAACGGATGGAAGAAGATGACGCCGTGGAGGACAGCGGTCGTCACCTCCAGTGATCTGGTGGAAGGCAAGGTAAGTTGGCGCCACCAGCCGGTTGTCGACTGCAGCGCCTGAGACTTGGTTTGGTGGTACTGAAGCGTACCTTTTCTGATTCTCTCCTTCTCCTTTTATTAACCAACAGCAATACAAAGAGATCCTAAAAGCTAGGAATCGCTAAGCCTGAGAATTGAAACAAACTGCTGAAACAAACTAACAGAAAAAGGGAGAAGCCGATCCTACTGATCCGGCGCCCCTGCCACATCCCTTGCTGGACCACGTCGCCTATAGTAGACGCGGTCCGCAACAATGCTCCCCCCGGGCAACAAGCTTGTCCTCAAGCTTGAAATCAGGATATGAACGGCGGAGGACGACAGCGTCAAACCACGTATCTTCTGAGACGGGCTCGCCTTCCCACTGCACCAAGAATTGACGATGGCCGCGAAGAAACCGCTGCGCGAGCAGTAAGGAAGGGGATGGTCGAGGAGGCTTAGAGGGAGCGACGTCCAGAGGAAGAGCCGGTGTCGTCGTTGGCGGTGTTCCCACAAATGGCTTGAGCAAGGAGACGTGCAGTCGACGGGAGCTCCAGTCGGTAGGCCACCTCGCCAATCCACGCACTGACACGGTAAGGGCCAAAGAAGCGAGGTGAGAGCTTGTGCTGACTGGTTGGTCGCAGAGAGAGTTGGCGGTGCGGTTGAAGACGCAGCCAAACCCAGTCGCCCACCGAGAAATAGACCTCGCGGTGGCTAGTATCATACCGCTGCTTCATGCGGAGTTGGGCGTGGAGAAGATGTTGGCGCGCCTGCTCAAGGAGGCCATCTCGATCCACCAGCTGAGAATCCACCGCATCAATCGTTGTAGCGCCTTGAGTATAGGGGAGCAGGCTCGGGGGTGGTCGCCCATAGACAAGCTCGAAGGGGGACACGCGCAACCCTGAATGGTAGGAAATGTTGTAGCAGAACTCCGCCCACGGCAGCCACTGTACCTAGGTCGATGGATTATCGGAGGCTAAACAGCGGAGATACATCTCGAGTGCACGGTTGACCACCTCGGTTTGGCCGTCCGTCTGAGGATGATAGGCCGATGATGTCAACAGCCAGGTACCACACCGCTTGAACAAGTCCCGCCAAAAGGCACCGGTGAAGACGGGGTCGCGATTGGAGACAATGGACTCCGGCATGCCATGGAGGCGCACCACGTGATCGAAGAAGATGTTGGCGACCAGCGGGGCAGTGGTGGGCCTTTTGAGAGCGATAAAGTGGCCATACTTGGAAAGGCGATCAACGACCACCAGGACTGCCATTTTTCCTTGGGACTTGGGCAAGCTCACAATGAAGATATCCGCCCAAATGTGATGAAGGACTGGCAACGGTTGAAGGAGACCCGCCAGGGACAGCGAGCTGGTCTTGTTCTGCTGACAGATTGCACAGTGCCGTATGTAATTCTCAACTGTTTGACGTTGCTTGTCCCACCAAAAATGCTGCCGGACCCGATGAAGAATCTTGTGGATGCCCTCGTGAGGTCATGATAGGCAGCAACCACTCGATCACATATTGGAGAAGACGATGCAATAAACAACCGGCCATGGCTGAATACCAACCCATCCGCGACTGACCACTCGAGCGGCAGCCCTCCCATGGTCGCGGTGGAAGTCGCGGACGCCTGCAGCTCAGCACTCCGCCGTTGAACGTTGGGATCGTGGTGAAGTAGGTCGCGCCACTCATAAAAAATGGAGACACTGGGAATGGAGATCGCTGTGCACACCACCTCATCATTAAACCTCCTGGAGAGAACATCTGCAGCCCGGTTGAATTGGCCAAGCTTGTATTCCACGAGAAAGCCGAAGCCCATCAACTTGCTCAACCAGTGTTGTTGTGGCGGAGTGACCAGCGCCTGTTCCAAGAGGTACTTGAGACTTGCGTGGTCTGTACGAACCACAAATGGGCGCCCCCAGAGATAAGGTCACCAATGCCGGATTGCCTTGGAAAGCCCAATGAGTTCCCACTCGTATGCTGCAAGATGGTAAGATGGTCGTGTCGTTCAGCCAGTTGACGACTGTAGTAAGCCACCGGGTGACCTTGTTGGAGAACAGCGCCAATGCCGGAGCTCGATGCATCGCACTCTACCACAAATGTGACATCAAAATCAGGAAGACGAAGTACTGGAGTGACTGGAGTGCGGACTTGAGAGCTTGGAAGGCCTCATCCGCAGTTGCTGTCCAATCAAATGTCTATCGCCGAAGAAGACGGTTCAAAGGCTCGGCAATAGTGGCGTACTGATGGATGAAACGCCTATAATACCCAGCCAAGCCCAAGAAGCTGCGCACAGCCGTGGTCGAAACTGGAGTTGCCCATGCTGCGATGTCTTGGATTTTTGCTGGATTGGCGGCTACTCCTTTGCTAGTTATGACATGGCCCAAATATCCGACCTCGGATTGCGCAGAGCGCACTTGGAACGTTTGAGGAAAAGACTGTGCTGCCGCAGACGTTCGAGCACTAGCTGCAAATGATGAAGGCGCTCCTTCGGTGTGGTACTGTATATGAGGATATCATCGAAGAACACAAGAACAAATTTGAGCAAGAAGTCCGAAAGGATCTAATTCATAAGGGCTTGGAAGGTGGACGGAGCATTGCATAGCCCAAATGCCATAACCAAAGACTCGAAGTGACCATGATGAGTGCGGAATGCTGCCTTCTCAATGTCCTCTTCTCGCATTCGGACTTGATGATACCCCGACCGAAGATCCAGCTTGGAGAAAACCTTGGCGCCATGAAGCTCATCCAATAGTTCCTCCACCACCGGTAGTGGGAACTTGTCCTTGATGGTTTTGACGTTGAGAGCACGGTAGTCCACACAGAACCTCCAAGTGCCATCCTCCTTCGCCACAAGAACGGGTGAGGAAAAAGGTGATCGACTTGGTTGAATAATGCCTTGTGCTATCATAGACGCGCATTGACGTTCAATTTCATCCTTCTGCCTAAAGGGGTAGCGATAAGGCCGCACTACCACTGGGTCAGTTCCTTCCTGGAGGCAGATGCGGTGATCGCAGGCTCTTGTCGGGGGCAAACCCTGCGGCTCCTGGAATACATCCTCATAGGCCGCTAGCAATGCAGTCACTTCGCCCTTAGTTCCCTCTAGCTGGAGTACCTGGGGTTCGGATGACGCACCAAGGCCTTGAAGTGTCACCTCCTGTTTCCCCATCTGGAAGGTCATACGAAGGCCGTATATGTTCCATGTGATATCTCCCAAGGTTTTGAGCCACTGTACCCCCATCACCACATCAAATCCCTCCAGGG
The DNA here is from genome assembly GCA_036346415.1 of Raddia guianensis. Lineage (NCBI taxonomy): Eukaryota > Viridiplantae > Streptophyta > Magnoliopsida > Poales > Poaceae > Raddia > Raddia guianensis. The sequence continues at coordinate 14,931,202 of CM070534.1, read as the reverse complement.
GAATAATGAAGAAGGATGCTTGGAAAGTATGATCTTCCACCATGAAATGTGACGTGACACGGCCCAGGCAAGGTAACTGAGCTCCATTGGCCACGCGAACTTGTTGGTCTGGACTTGGTGAAGATCGCACCCCAAGGCAGCTGGCCGCGTACGCACTGAGGAAGTTGTGCGTACTACCGGTGTCCACCAGCCCACGAAGAGTTTTGCCCTGTATGGCCAAGGCGAGCTGCATGGTGTTGCCCTTGCGAGGGCCCCGGAGTGCTAACGCTGATAGTTCCGATTGCTCGTCGGAAGTCAGTTCCTCCGGCTCCTCTTCCTCGTCCTCGTTCATCGCCTCTAAATAAAAGAGGCGCTTGCAGAGATGTCCCCGCGTGTACACTTCGTCACAATTAAAACATAGACCCTTCGCACGGCGTTCTGCCAGGTCGTCGGCACTGAGACGAAGACGGTATGTTGAAGTCGCCGATGAAGCCGGTACGCCGTAGACGCCACACGGGCTCCTTGAGCTGAATTCACTGCAGCCGATGTCCCGATGGGTCGGGTTGCAGCAGGTATAGTCCACCCGCCGGCTGGGGTTCGTGGGTTCGCTGCAGTCGAAGTTCCCCCACCCGTTGCGGCCGTCATCGGGGCTGGCACTCCTCGGCTAAACACTGGACGGGAGCGCCCTGGTGTGGCTAACCGCGCGTGGCGCGCGATCCACACATCCTCCTGACGCTCAGATTCTCAGGCCAAACCCACCGCATCCGCCAAGCTACGTGGCGGTCGCGGCGCACATCGGCGGCTAGGGTCACCGAGAGTCCCGCGACGAAGGTCTCAATTTGATCTTCCCGTCGCATGCGGGGAGCTTGCGCGAGCAGCCGCTGGAAGTCGCGGGCGTAGTCGTCTACGTGGCTCTCCCCCTGCTTCAGGTTGACGAGGTCGCCCAAGGGCCCGACAGTGGCCTGTCGGGTGAATCGTTGGAGGAACGTCTCGTAGAAGTCGTCCCACAAAATTGGCCCTTCCTCCAATTCCCAATTATCTAGCACCTCCTGTGCTTCGCCGCGGAGATGTAGTCCGACCATCTGCACATATTTGCGGCGTGGAATGTCGTACGCCCGCGCGTACCGCTCGCACTGACGGAGCCAGAGGAGAGGATCCTCGGTCCCGTCGTACAACGCGAGCTCGTAGCGTGGCGCCCTAGGCATCAAGGGATCGTCTCCCTCCTCGCGCGGAATCCTCCGCTCACGAGCTACACCCCTGAAGGACTCGTGCTCCTCATGGCGGTCTCGGACCAAGGAGGTCCGGTTCCGCCCCTCCTTCTCAGCTTCCTCTTCGACGGTCTTCCTTTCCGGGTTCTTGACGAAGTCCGCTAAGGTCCTCTGCATTTACGCTATGGACACCTTGAGGCCCTCAACATCATCCGTCATCTTGGCTCGCCAGGCATCGTCGCTGGCCATGGTTGGGGTGGAAGCGATCTGCTTCCGTCGGCGTGGTGGAGGGTCGACTGGCTCTGATACCAGTTGATGTGGTTCTTCAGAGTGGTGTTGTGTGTATGCTAGGGTTCCAGGACGGAGACCCGAACGGCTGGAAGAAGATGACGCCGTCGAGGACAGCGGTCGTCACCTTCGGTGATCTGGTGGAAGGCAAGGTAAGTTGGCTGTACGGTGCCACCGGCCGGTTGTAGACGGCAGCGCCTGAGACTTGGTTTGGTGGTTCTGAAGCGTACCTTTTCTGATTCTCTCCTTCTACTTTTATTAACCAATAGCAATACAAAGAGATCCTAAAAGCAAGGAATTGGCTAAGCCTGAGAATTGAAACAAACTGCTGAAACAAACTAACAGAAAAAGGGAGTAGCCTATCCTACTGATCCGGCGCCCCTGCCACATCCCTTGCTGGACCACGTCGCCCATAGTAGACGCAGTCCGCAACACATATAATACTCACAAACTTGAATTTCGTTCCAAACATTGTGCCTTCCTAGGGTACAGTAATCTTCACAAAGGGTTGAAGTGCTTGGATATCTCTAGTGGTTGAGAGTATATTTCTCGAGATGTTTTTGATGTAGAAGTTTTTCCCTTCTCTCAGTTGCATCCTAATGCTGGTGCACGTCTTCGTTCAGAGATTCTTCTTCTCTAACTGAATCTTCTCAGTAGCCCAAATTCTTTCCATGGGGGTGATCGTAGTGATCAAGTGACTAGTATTCCAGAAAATGCAATTGCTAACAGTGAAAATATTGGAGTTGTTGGTCATGATTTTTTGCAGGAAAGGTCAAGAATATATGGCCATGATTTCATGCAGAATCGGGTGCCTGGAGAAGAGGGCGCTGGAGCTCCTACACCAGCAAACCATGACCAGCCACCTATCTTGTTGGATTCCGTTCATGCTGATGCCAATGATCTAGGCGCTGAACCCGCGGAGGATTTGGCTGGTGCAGCGCAAACATAATCATTGTCAAATGGCACCGGCGGAGGCAGTTCCGATTCTTCAGGATCTTCTGCTACATCGCCTTCTGTTCCAGCGCCAACACAGGGCGATGTATCATCAGGATCATCTATATATTCAGTGCTTGACTCTGACTCGACCTGATATATCTTTTTTGGTTAACAGGTGTGTCAGTTCTTGCACTCTCCCACTACAGTTCATTGGTCAGCAGTTAAGAGAATATTAAGGTATCTTAAGTATACCTTGAACGCTTAATTAAGGATATGCAAATCAGTCTCACTACGTGTGAGTGCATTCTCAGATGCAGATTGGGCCGGTTGTGTGGATGATAGAAGGTCGACTGGTGACTTTGCTGTGTTTTTACGATCTAATCTCGTGTCATGGAGTTCACAAAAGCAACCTACTGTGTCTCGTTCTAGTATTGAAGCAAAATATAGGGCATTAGCTAATGCCACAGCTGAGGTCATATGGGTACAAACATTGTTAAAGGAATTAAAAGTACCATGTCCTTCAGCAGCTCAACTTTGGTGTGATAATATTTGTGCAACGCATCTATCAGCTAATCCAATATTTCATGCTCGAACGAAACACATTGAAGTTGATTATCATTTTGTTTGAGAACGTGTAATGAGCAAGTTGCTGGAGATTCAGCTCATTCCTACAGGAGATCAAGTAGCTGATGGTTTTACCAAGTCGCTCTGAGTACGACAATTAGGAGAATTTAAACACAATCTCAACTTGTATACGTTGTGATTGAGGAGGGCTGTTAGAGATAAGCCTGAGTTTGTTAGCCCGTGGTAATCCTATTCTTGTTCTTATCTTTGTAATTCTGTTGTAACAACTTGGTTGCGGTTTGCAGCATATATAAATGAATTAACGCGGCCTCGAGAGAGGTGATAACGCTTCCTAAAACTCTGATTATCTTACAGTGACCACAACGTAGGATTGGTGGCAAGCAAGAATGTGTCAAGTGAATCCCTCCTAGAGGTCTAGCTTATGCCAATGCTAGACATTTGGTGCATTTGGCGCAAAAAAATGCTAGAATCTTCTAGATTGTCGCTAGGAAACCAGTTCTGTCATCGTTTTGAAGAGGAGGCTCGGGACTGGCAACTTGCAAGGATGGCGGCGCTCAGTCGGGAGTAGTCGGGTTAGCTTCCTTGGGGTCTGGCATCTGGACAGACCCTTTTGTTCTGTTTTCTTTTTACCAAACTTTGCACATAATGATGCTCTTCTTCTATAAATAAAGCCCACGGGCCTTTTTAAAAAAAACCGAAAGATACTAACTAATCAATAGTCCAATTTCTTGAAAAATTGTTCCTCATAATTCATGCACTAGAAGGGAGAATAGGTGTATTTGATAAATAAGTGTACAATACCCACATGAAAGGTGAAAAAAAAATGATAGGCATAAAAGAAGGTTCGACCAGACTATCATATATTGGAAGATTCAGCATTCAAGTGGACATGCATCAAATTTTGTATTGATGAATAACAATGTTATTTCAGAGAATACCACAATATTCCAGATTATCGAAGGCATTAAAAACATGTGTTGGTGATATAAAAACTAACCTCTTGAAGGAACTCATAGTCCACAAAAGCTGTTCCTGCTTGCACATTCAGTGATCCTTGTTTGATAAGCGTATCAAAGCTTGTGATAGTGTATCCCTTGGGAAGCACCCCAAGCAAATATGCTATTAAGAAGTGACCAGCTTCATGCTTCACATTTTTCATATGCAAAATATTAGTTGCTTAGATGATGTACACTTCAGAAAATCAATGTACATGTTTTACAGAAGTGGTGACACAAACAGTTTGCTCATAGAAATCCAATTTGCATTTTGCAGCCATGTTTGAAGATGGAAATACAACTCTACATATGTCAAGGAAAAAAATGATCTAGTGGTGTCCAACTTTGTTGATTTCATTATTTAACGATATTATTTAAGATTTGGTAGCAGAGTTATACATTTTTGCCAAGCTAACTTGGACCTTATGAAGTTCCAAATAATTAAATGAAGATAAAATTGGCAATCACTTTGTAGGAAAATATACTAAACGTTAGTAGCAACAAATTGTGAAATAAATAAGAACCCTGAAAGAAATTTTAAATTCTTGGCTTCGCTTTATTATATTCGTGTAAATAGAACAAAACATGCTTCAGTTCCCCTATTATTCAGCAATCAAGGGCAGATAATTTACATCTTGAATATTCATTAATTTACCTAGAAAATGTAGCTGCATTGCAAAACTTAAATATTCACATTTTATTGTCCATCAACTTTGTTGCCTCGACAATCGCCTTTAATGAAATATACAACACCTAAGAGTGTTCAGATTCAAAGTGCTCAGAGCCTAAAAACAACATTGATGGTATAATACCTGGATAACTCTGTTATGGTACTTCTTGCTGATATTGTGACCAATTGTGTCAAGAAACAAGTTTCTCACCCCTCCATTGAAATATACCTAGATAGCTGTAGATGCATAAGCTCAAGAAACAGAGGATCACCACAACCTCACAACCAAGGGGAAAATTATATCATAAAGTAAATAACAATAAAGACCAACTGTTAACATTATATCATGTATTAGCATTTTCATGTAACCTTGAAAAGCAGCTCAATGGTTGCAGGGATATTTGAAATAAGCTGAATGAATAACTACAATCAACATAATAGGCAGCTAAGATATGTATGTATGCCCTAACTTAGAAATTGCATAAAAGCTTAAGCTAATATTTAGTAGCATGTAACAAGATCGATTGGGATAGAATAGCAGACATACATTTATTCTAATCCCAGACTATTAAATCTTCCTTAAAGATACTAATATAAATAGATCAATATTACTTTTCACAACTTCTACAAGATGTCCAAAGTGTCAAGGAAAGAGAATTCGTTATGACATGCCAAAATATGCAGCTAGTGGCATGTCGACAGCCAGTCAGCCAGAAAACATGTAAGTAATGATCTACAATGCCATGTAGCCAAGTAAAAAAACTCACCAGATCAACAGACCACAAAGATAGTAGACCTAAAAAGAAAAACAGAACTTGGAGCTGAGAAAGCTCAAATGCAGCTGATACAGAAATCCCTCCCAGAACTGCAGCAATTTGGAGATTTCTCTCAATTGATCCCAAAGTCAGATCCACGGGAGATAGAAAAGCAGAAGTATCAATCCCATTTAGCTTAAGCTCGTCCAATTTATAAAGTCGTTGAGGCACCTAATAGTATTTCGTTAGGAAACTGACAAAGTTAGTACAATAGAAACTGTATAGAGGTAAAGCTTTACTTTCTTCCTTATAAAACATATAGTAGGAAATCTCATAGTAAGAAGAAAAAAAATTGCCATCGTGTTCTTGTCAATCATGTGGCACTAAAAAATAGCAATACATTTCGATGTAAAATATTTTGAATATAACTCTCAATACAGAAATAGCTATAAATGTTACCTAGTCTTCCCATGAAATGCTGGAGATAATTTTGAGGATTGGACTGGACAGAAAGTAGCATGCAAATCAACTCAGATCAAGCATGTGCCAGTGGTCTGGTAGTGGGACCAAGAGTATTCTTTCACAGCCAGTTAGATTCCTTTGGTTGACAAGGTGTGGTTTATTCAATTAGAGTAGACAAGCGTGTGTGTTCAATGAGAAATTGTGTCTACACTCCGTGAGGCCCTAGGGCTGGGCCGGTGCTCACACTTGGATTTGTAACTGTTGTATACATACACTGGCCTATCATAAAATTTACAAATTTTAAAATAGATTTGTTTGTTGTTAGCATAGTTCGTAAGGTGTTCTTGCTAGAATCCCAAGGTCTTGGTCTCGACTCCCCATCAAAGCAATTATCTTCTTTTCCTTTTATATTTTTCCATTCAGTTTTAAACTTCTAAGAAAAATATGACAAAAGTATCAATAAACTTCAACACCATGGTGTAAAATTGCTTAACCAGCCCACCTACAGGGATGCCCAGACATACATATCATCACTACACATGCATAGCACCACTTTTGGGTTTTCGGTATTGCTTCGCCCAAAAGGGATAGCCTAAGATGCTATGTTTGGGTTCAACAGTCTATTCATTTTTAGACTTCTTATAGAAAAATATGAGAAAAGTATCAATAAACTGCAATACTCTGGCCCAAAATTTCTTTAAATCCAGCCCAGCTACGAGGCTAGCCCACGCATGTATAGCACCACTCCTAGGCTTTCGGCCTCACTTCGTCCAAAAGGGTTAACCCGGGGTGCTATGTGTAGGTCCAGCTGTCATTTATATGCTCATGCAACTTTCTTAAGACTAGCAAGGTGGTACTATCCCATAATAACAAATCCACATGAGCCACACGAGCTTCTCATCACACTGGGCCGGGTATTACACTCACCCTCTCTTAATGTGCTGATGCCGTCATCAGCACACTGCATATGTGGCAAATGTCGAGGATCTCCCCTCGGTATGCGACTGTGTGTCCAGTGTAGGCACAATGAGGGTAGTGCTCTGATAACATTTGTACAACCCTGACCAAAATTCGCTTAGAATTTAGTCCACCTACGAGGTTGATCACGCATACATAGCACTACTCTTGGGTTTTCAGCCACCCAAAAGGATTAACCCGAGATGCTATGTCTAGGTCCAACCGTCATCATATGCTGATATAACTCTCAAGACTAGCAAGGTGATATTATTCCACCACAAATAATCCACGTGGGCTACACAGGTATGTCATCACATTGATCCATGGTATTACATAAACCGAGTGTAGGATGGGCATGTATTTGAAATGGTTTTAGATAAAAACTTTTCATGTAAATAGCCAGTTTTAAACAAAAAAATTTTCCATTCAGTTTTGATAGAAAAACATGATAAAACTATCATCAAACTATGTAAATTTAGGATGAGCGTTCACTGGAATGTTTTCAGTAAAACTTTTTCGCATAAATAGCTAGTTTTGAAAAAAAAAGTATCTAGAGACTATCCATAATAAATGTAAAATATGTTTAATTTAGTCCATTCTCCCAACTTAGAAGTTTTCTTCTAACTTCAAGATTTGACTTCTCGAGTTGTGTTTTATTTGTCTTTAGGTTTTTTAATCATGCCTTCAAGGTAGAACAAAAACATGAACTCGTAATAAAAAGCCATTTGCCTTTTTTATTTGGCGATAATAAACTAAATAGATATTATGTTAATTAGGTGGCAGACGTAAGATTTAGGCTTGCCTAGTCCAGGCTTGATTTAATCCTACGTTTCCACAAGTTTGTTTGTGTGTGTAGCATGAGTATACGAACTGGGCTTATAGTCATTCACATTTATTCACACAAACAAAACTATACAATATTAATATGAAAGTTAAACTTGCTAATGTACCGAGTAAATTAGTCAACAAAATTTTAACGTTCAAGTTTGTTTCAACAATTTCTTTCAGAAGCAGTTTAATTTGAACTAATGGATCTACATCAAATGAGTTACAATATCTCTGTGTCCCACTATTATCCTCTCCTCCCCTCACCACCGAAACACTAGCTAGCCACCACCGCATATTGCCTGCACCCCACAGCCACACATTGGCCGGTGCACTCTATAGAACAAAATGGTTTTCTATATTGTTTTTAATTCTTTTACGTAAAAATGACCGTCGGTATGGTATAGCCGGCTATCGCCTTTTGAATGGGCGATTGATCGATACAACCACCCACTCCTGTGGACGAGGAAGTTGGTCGCCCTTTGGTTCACTACTAGGGAACAAACCTTCTATCCCGACACATCAGTCCGGTTACCTGCAAACCCAGACTGATAGAGAAATCAGTCCCGGTTCATGGCTACTGGGCCAAAAGCACGATTTTTCGTCCACATTAGTCCGGTTTAGTATCACGAACCGAGATAGAAGAGCGCTTTGGCAGATGGATACATGCCAGCTGGCATGGACACACATTAGTCTTCAATCCCTAGGAGCCGTCCCGGTTTGGTAACTGGGACTAAAGCCAGTTGTCAACCAGGACTAAAGGCCCTTTCATCCCTAGGAGCTGTCCCAGTTTGGTAACCGAAACAGCCAGTTGCCAACCGGGACTAATGGCTCTTTCCCTGATAGTAGTTGGGCAACAGGCTTGCGGGGCCAGCAGCTAGCTAGCGCAGCTAGCAGCAGCACACAGAGGCAGAGCAATAGCTAGCAGCACGCAAGAATAGCAGAGGTAGAGCAATAGCTAGCTAGCAGCAGCTTGCAGGAGCATGACGGATGACATGCATGAACATATTGTGATATAGGCTCTGAGGTAAATTTGTGAAGGTTATATGGAGTATTTTGCAATACAAATTGGCTGAAATGATTTTCTGTTATTTAAAATTAGTAAATAAGTTTTAAAAATCTAAGAAATTTATAGAAAATGTAATCTACTCCTCTAGACTGAAAAAAAAATGTTAAGTCCCTAACATATTAAATTATCACCATACTACTGTTACTAGTCTAGTGAATTAATAGAACTATTGATATTATTATTCATCCCACGTATAGGTTAACTGCATCTCATCAACCATTCCTGATTATATCAAAGTAGTCTCTAGTAGATTCTTGATAAGAAGGACGAAAAAATTAGGCATCTTCGCTAGCAGCGACTTATATTTGGTTATTCATTTGGCGTTAAATTTTTTGAAAATACGTAAACAACCCGAAAGACAAGTTCAGAGACATTGATGAGGGCTATCACTCATCTGGTCGAGACGAGTTAACAATCCTTAGTTCATGCCTAAACTCAGTTTTATAAACTACGGGGAATCCATTTTAGATACCTCAATTATCGCGAAAGTTTAGAAAACCTCCTAAATTATGATTTGGTATGTTTAACATACCTGAACTTTCAATATCGACTCAAAAACCATCACAACCCTGTTTTATTAAGTTGTTTTGCTGACTTGCCGTCAAGTAGTAATAGTTTTGCTGACTTGGCTGACACATGACACCAATAAAACACATAACAAAAGCAGGTTGTGATGCGTTTTGAACCGGTAATGAAAATTTAGTTACGTAAAATAGACCAAATCCTTGTTTAGCGATTTTTTCATAGTTAAGGTATAATTAAGGTGCCTAAAATGGACTTTTTCCTAAACTACTCTGATTGTTACGAAAATACATGCTATATGAAATACGCCCATTTGTCATTAATGCTATAAATCAGTTATTTGCTATATATGCTCATCAGTTCTTTGCTAAATCAGCAACCCGCAGAAATGCAGACAATTGCAGCATGAGTCATTGAGTCTTCATAATCGAGATTCGAGAATAGAAAGAATTAGCACAGCGCAGCGACGTAGAAACGCATCGGTCGAATATCAAGAACCCATTGATAGTACGGAGTAGCAAGGAAGCGAACCTGCCTCGCGGCGCCAAAGCACCGGAGACCGCCGTCCTCCCCCTGGGAGCGGCGCAAGAGCGACAGCGCGGCCTCGTCGTTCCCCTTGCGCAGCTCCTCGTCCACCTGCTCCAGCACCGCCCTCCGCCGCACGGCCGGCTCAGCGGAGGCGTTTGCAGAGCAAGCAGACCGCAGACGCAGCCGCAGCAGCAGCCTGACGGCGGCGGGGGCGGGGCACGGCGGGGCGAAGCAACACCAGGGCGCTCCTCCTCCTCCCGGTCTCATCTTCCACGTTGATGTGGTGGAGCCCAACAGAAATCTTCCAGCCTGGTACACAGGACAACCACGTACGAAGATTTATCCAGATCTGTTTTCTTTATGTGAAATAAGATTATTCGCGACATGACACAAGGGGCAACCACGTACCTTTTGAAAGTGTTTTGTTTGGTCATCCCACACCGACCCAGACCGTCCATTTCATTCTGTTGTTTGGTTAAAAATAAATGATGATGGTTCAATCAATCCCACTATTCAGATTTAGGCCGCACGCGTTTGGGCGTTTCTCAGCGTAGCGTAGCGTTCCTCGCGCGTGCATCGCCGGAAATTCAAATCCGCACGCGATGTGACGCTACACTATGTTGGAACGCGCAATGCATTAAGCTAAACAAGCTAGATCAACCGATCCGTTCCCAATTGATATGTTGACTTCGTCCTGGACATGATCCAAGATTGCGGAACCAAACACACCCGTTATATATGTTTTGGTCTCGGAGAGAATAGATACGTGTACTCCTGGACGGATGGTTCCTAAAACTACTCTAGTTTTCGGACGGTGTTCCATCCTACGGTGCATATGTATGTTGTGTTTAATAAATGTTTTATATGATGTTTTACAAGTGTTATATATATTTCATATGATATTTTTTTATAGCATTTCACGTGAAACACCTATATTATTTGAACGGTAAACCGTCCGTAAACAGTCCTCTTTTTGCATTATCTTCACCCTTGATCACACCTAAATTCTTTTCTTAGCTTAATCTACTCTCACACAATCCTTTGTCAGATCCCCCTAAAAATTCCTTTGCCTCAAATTTAAACAATTAATGAAAGGATTTCCAAAATAGATCAAAGAAAAATCTGGCATTAGTTAATAAATAGTGGTTATTTACCAACTTGATGGTACGAATCCTGGAATTCATTTCAAACAAGTGATCCTTTTCAAACGTTTTTGTTTCAAGAAAAAAGTTGTGAAAAAAATGTGAAGTCAAATAAAAGGCCTTGGACATGTAATGTTTCATGATTGCATTCCCTGTATGAGATCATGTGGAGGTATTTATGCTGCGATGAATATATGTAACTCGATTTGGCTTGTTTGAAAGGTTTGTGCTTGAGACTTGGTTTGAGCCGTGGTTTGACCATTTGTGATAGTCTATAATGTTTTGCAAGTTTGGTTGTCTTCTTAGCTTAAATGAGAAAGTGCACAAAAGTTATAGAGAATTTTGAGACATATTTCTTTTGTGCTGTGATTTGTTTTTCCAGTTGAGCAACTATTAAGTTGATAATAATTATTTCGTGCACTACTATCTTTGGAGGAAGGCAAAAAATTAATTGTGGTTGTTCGGATATGGAATCTTGGGTTTGCATGCATTTACGTTCGAATTTATGATGAAATTGGATTAACACGCAAGAATAAAAATGTAAGATCATGTTTTGGAATGTGCAAAATTGTTTGTCCATTGGAGAGTCAACGTCCAGAATGATCGAGTATTCCGATGAGACAGGTAGGCTTTAAGTGGGCTTACAAGAATGTCACAGAGAAAGACTTGACGCGGCTCAGAGCATCTCCAATGGGGACAGGTCAGCTAGCTATAAGGGTGCCACCATCAGCAAATTTCCTATGTGGCAGAGAGAGAAATAGGAAAGAGAGGGGAGCCGGCGCTACATGCAGCGCCGGTCTCGCTCAGAAAACGAGGACTGTAGCGATTGCTTGTAGACAGCCTGTAGACAGCACGGGCGCTAGTGCAGATCTGGTGCGCCCTTTCCTTCTGCCTCGCGCGCAAAAGGGGAAAGTTTCCCTTCATCCCACGCGCTCCTCCTCCCTCCGACGCGTGCTCCCCAAATCCACCCCCAGATCCACGCCAATCCTCCCAGATCCCTCTCAGCGCATCTCCTCCATCAGGCTCCGCCGCTACGTCTCCTCCGTCAGGGCGGCGCCGCGCCACTCCGTCAGATCTACGCCGCACCACTCCGTCGGATCTGCGCCGTGCCTCGTCCCCTTCGTGGAGCCGCCGCCGCCGCGCCTCCTCCGTCGCCCCGCCCGCCTCGTCCCCTTCGTCGGCGGCCCGCCGCTGCGCCTCCTCCGTCACCCTCCGCCCCCTCGTCGTCCTTCGTCAGCGGCCGCCGCGCTCCTCGCCGTCTCCCCGCCGCCGCCTCCTTCCCCATCCCCGCCGCCGCCACGTCTCCTCCCCCCTCCCCGCCGCGCCTCCTTCATCCCTGTGGCACCTCCTCCGTAGCACCTCCCTCCGGTGCCTCCTTTGTCTCCTCCTCCTCGCCACGCCTGCTCCCTCCCTACCGCACCTCCTCCTTCGCACCCCCACCCCCCGTCGTGCCTCCTTGGTGAAGATGAACTCCCGGTCCAAGCGGGAGGTAGCTCCTCAGTGGCCTACCTCGTCGTCCAGTTGGTGGACCGCACCACCGCCTCCGCCTTCGGCGCCAAACACCTCAACCATTATGCCTGATCTGTAAGTTTAGTTGTATATTTCCTAGTTTTGCAATGCTAATGTGATGCTTGATCTGTATGTTTATTCTAAAATGAAATTGATAGGTTTTCTTTATACTGATCTTTGTACAGCTATCTTTATACTCATTGATGATTTGCTAATTACCATGCAGTCCACTAGTTATATAGTCCAGAATTATCTCCCCCCATCTTCTCTTAACTTATGTATAGTCCAGGAATTCTCCCCCATAGTCCAGGAATTCTCTCCCCCCCATCTCTCTCCATGTCGGATCAATCCGATGATTCCTTAGACCCAGTGATCTATATCCTTATGAAGATTTTGTGGCTGATCAAGATATACTTGACTCATTTGGTCGGTGGATTGAAGCGAAGATTAAGGCTTCCTTTGATGATGGGCCATCTATGCGTCAAAGTGGTCGAAGAAGGGACATCAACAAGGATCATGTAGGAGCTCATGAACGGCTTGTGGCAGATTATTTTCTTGATGAGCCTCTCTACACGGATACAATGTTCCATAGAAGATTTCAGATGAGAAGACATCTCTTTCTACGGATAGTGAGCGCCCTAAGTGAGAGGTATGATTACTTTAAGCTTAGAGAGGACTGCACACATCGTGTTGGGCTCTCACCACTGCAGAGGTGCACGGTGGCAATCCGGATGCTCGCATATGGGACTGCTGCCGATAGCCTTGATGAGTATCTGAAGGTTGCACAAACCACTGCAATGGACTGTTTGGAAAAGTTTGTGCAAGGGGTCATTGCCTTTGGGGTACTACAAGCTCGCTTCAATATCATGCGCCGTCCAGCACGTTCATGGAGCCGAAAGATTATTGGAGACATTATGAAGGCTTGTGTCATTGTCCATAATATGATAGTGGAAGATGAGGGAGAAATGGCAAAGTACTCCATTGACTTGAATGATCCAATGGTGTCCGTTGCTCTTCCACCTGAAGTGCAAAAAGGCCATGACAATAATGCATGCTTCAATGATGTTTTACGTAGGAATGCGGCAATCCGTGATTGTTCAACCCATACAAGACTCAAGAATGATTTAATCGCCCATATTTGGCAACGGTTTGCCAATACAAACCATAATAATTAGTTACTGTTTTAATACCTTTATCATGTAAGCTTAACTTTCCAATAAAGTAATTTTATAGATAAATGTCTGGCTATTATTCTTATCCATTTTGTCCTGATGGTTTGGTTTCATTTCTTTTGCTAGGAACTATAGGTGGTTGTTGCATCTTTCTCTACTCCTTTAAAGAGAGAGTAGGCCGTGCGTCGGCTCTTCCTCGCGCCCCCAGCCCCGAGCCGTTCAGCCGCCCGCCCCCGAGCCGTGAGCCGCGTAACCACGCCGCCCGGATCTTGTAACTCACCCTCCCGCACGAATCACCGCCCCCCTGCGGTCCGCCCAGCAGGCCAGCACCCCCACGATCCCTCCCACCTCCCCACAACCACCTGCACCCGCCTCCTTCCTCTCCCTCTCCGCCGCCCCCTCCTCCTCCCTCTCCCTCTCCCTCTCCCTCTCCGGCGCCCCCTCCCTCTCCTTCTCCCTCTCGGCGCCCCCCATACCCACCGCCGCGGTCCCTCCCTCTCCCCACGGCCCGCGCCTCGCCCCACCACACTGCACCGGCCCGACCGGAGCACTCCGTGCCGCCCCAAGACGCCGCCTCCTCCTGCCGCCGCCGGCACGCCCACCGTCGCCGCCGCCTTGCCCTCCCAACGCCGCCTCCTCCTCCCCACGCTGCCCCCTCCACACCGACGCCGCTACATCCCTCGACGCCGAGGCCGCCGCGCCCTCGCCGCCTCTGTCGCCACCTCAAGTGCCCCCACATCTCCTTCGTCGCCGGATCCACCACCACCTCGCTGCCTCCTCCATCGCCTTGCCTGCGACCAGCCAGTGAATCAAGAAGAAGCCATCACCGTCGTCGTGGATCCGGCGGTCGCACTCTAGGACAACGGCGGCGACCGCAGTCCCTCCTTCTCCATCTCCTCCTCACCCTTGGTGTGGATCTGGTGACCGCACCGGCAAAGACGGCGACTACTGGCGGTGAGATCGACCGACAATGAAGGGCTACTTCATGCAGCAGACGGTAAGCCACTTTCTGCTTCACATTCATTTAACGGCTTACTTGACGTCTTAACGAATGTTGATTTGCTATGTGCAAGTTTGAACTTTTGTGGGTTTGATGTATAAGAATACATCATGTCGATAGATTTAACCTAACGATTCGTCTAACAATTAGTGATTCTGGGATGATCCGTGGGTGTTTGATGTGGCAGGTTATAAAAATTGGAAATCGGGTGAAGAACAGTTAATTACAATGAACTTTCAAGCTCTGTTAGTCTGTGGGTTTGTAAAGCAATATAGGTACATGGTTTTTTTTTGTTAAAAAAGCTACATGGAAATTTGAATGCTTTGCAATACAATTATTAATTTGTTAGCAACCCATGATTTTTTTTCTTGTAACACATGAATTTTCCTTGATTTTGCAATTTGGACATTTGGTGGGATAACTCATAACTAGGAGCTATTTTAGTTTTTCAGATTCCTGCAAACGTTCCCCGTGAAGGACCCAAAAGTGAGCCTTGATTTCCAATCACGTGTGATGGCCATGTCGTGGGTTTTCTTACCATATCTTCCTTCTTATAATTGATTCATACATGCAGAGGAAAACATGAGATGCTCATCTTATGCTATTAGCGGTATCTGCAAATATCCTTTGATTTTTTTTCTAAAAAATATAATAATTGCATACCACATCATGTCCTGAAGTTGTATATGTGGAGAAAAGTAATGGCTGATGCATTAAGTTGGGAATAGTCGTTTTATATAGTGAGGTACAAAGGATTCTTCTGGTCATAAAGAGAAGTTTGCTTTATTGGACTGCATAATTTTTCTGTGTGGTGTTCTTTTTGAGTATATAAGTACTATCACCTATTGTAGCCGGACAATCAAAGTATTCTAATGAAGATGCATGCCATTGTCTGTTTTCATAAAAATACGGAACAAAGCACACTCACATTGAACAAAGCTTCTATGTTCCATACTATTGATATCAGTTCTATAACAGGCTCTGAGATTATGTTCTCAACATTCCAACCTACTTCGTAGTTGTGGTGATGATACAAGACAACTTTGCTGCTCTATGCATGCCTTCTTTGGGCAAGAGCACCAGGCTACTACATGCATTCCTTTTAGCGCCATGAAACTTTATGAATAGACTTGCCCTGGTTGAACACTTCAGCTTGACAATGAGTTTTTTCACATAATTTTAGATTTTTTTTTTGCCATTTAACAGTTGATAGAGGATGCTGCTCAACATCCAAAGGTTCTACGACATGATCATTGAGGAGCACGCCAATCTTCTTATCACGGGCTCAAGCTCAGCAACATCCACATGCTCAACATCAACACTTTGCTCCGCTCGCTTCTTCGTGGGCACTCGTAGGTGTGACTACTGTTGATAGAAATTAGGTGTTTTGTTCAGTAAAGACGTGTTTGTATGGCCCTATTGAAATAGTGTCTCTAAATTGCACTACAGATCGGTGGTTGTATGCATAAGCTTTTCGAGGATTAACTGTATACATGTAGAATGTTCGATATGATCAATTTTGCTTTGTGCAGTAGCTACTGCCCTTTGATATTGGTATTATTATATTATGATTGTGGAGCAGTCTAAAATTCCAGATTGAGAAATTGTTTTAAATTCATATAGGGTGAATCTGAGTTTGGGAGGTTATACTGCCAAATGAATTATGTGATATGTATGGTACTACAGTCTACTGGAATCAATTCCTTTTCTTCTATTTATGAGGTATTTGTTATTAGTATTAATATTTATAGAAAATATGAGCTGAAAACATATCTACATATCTGCTTTTCTGTTGTAAATGCACGTATTGGCTTAATGGCAATATTTTTTATATTACTGCAGAAGGTGACTGACATAGTGGCATGCATACCCTACAAGGTTAGTAGGCTCTCATCTGACAAGGCCAAATCGAAGCGACAGCGTTCAAGGAGCACCCGTGAGACTTTTACCAAAAACATTGTATACAGAGAAGTACTTATGTCTTAGTCGAGGTGCCGGTTCAGTTGCATGTAATTTTTTTTCTCTTTATATCATTAAGACGTATTTGGATTGAATGTGTGCGCAATTCAATTGCCATTATATTTATTCGGAATAATTTGCTCCTATTCGAATTCACCACTGATTTTTTTATTTTACTTTGAAATCTCGTTGCGGCAGACGAATGCACGCATTGCTAAGTTAAACCACTCTTTATAATTTTTATGTTTCTATAATTTATGTTTCCCTTTCTCCCCTTTAGTTCCGTGTAGGGCTGGACGAAAAGCTCGTTTTCTGAATTTTGGGCTCGATTTAAATTACATCCGATTGAATTCTAGATTGTTCTAACATTAAAATTAGTTGATTTTAGACAACCTTCAAATGCATCTAGGCTCGGCTCGAGATCGGTCAAAAGCTCGGTTATAAAGTTACCCCTCGAAAAATAAGAACAAATCATAAAAAATCAATCTGTGTTAATTTTAGAAAGAGCTCGAACAAAGCTTGAGCTCGGCTCGAATCCACCCCTAGTTCCGTGGCAGAGCACGGGCATTGTACTAGTATAGATAAATGTCTGGCTATTATTCTTATCCATTTTGTCCTGATGGTTTGGTTTCATTTCTTTTGCTAGGTACTGTAGGTGGTTTTTGCATCTTCAACTACAGTAGGTGGCTATTGTTGTTGTTGAAATTTTGCTCATGTGTGTTGGACTCAAGATGCAATATGAAATTTCTACTCCTTTAAAGAGGGAGTAGGCCGTGCGTCGGCTCGCCCGAGCCGTTGAGCCGCTCGCCCCCGATCCGCCCGCCCCCGAGCCGTGAGCCGCTCTACCCACGCCGCCCGCATGCACGCCGCGCCTCCTCCTACCCAGTACCCACGCTTCCCCCTCCCCAGCGCAGCCGTGTCCGCCTACCTCCCACGGCCTCCTCACCATGCCGCCGGCCCCTCCCTGTCGCCGCCGCTCCTTCCCGCATCGCGCCGTCACTGCCGCCGCCGTCTCCTCCTCATGCCAACGCTGCCCCCTCCCCATTGCCGCAGCCTCCTCCACGTGCTGCCGCCTCCTCCCCGCTGGCGCCGCTCCTCCCGCAGCAGTAGTTGGCGCCGCCATTGCCAGAGATGGCCTTCGGCTCCCATCCTCGAAAACCGCCGCCCCACCAACTGCGCAGCCCTCCTCCGGCCCTCCATCCTCCATGTCCCCCACGTCTCGGACTTGGCGGTTGCTGCGAGCTAGACGGTTGTACTGCGGCTGCTCCTCCCACGTTCAGATGCTACATATCCCCCCACACACAATTTGGGGTAGCAACTCGCGCTTACAAAAGCGACAGCTCCACTCTGTGCTGCTCGGTTCCCCTCCTCGCACACTAAAAGTATGGTTTCAGTCTCTCCTGCTCGGTTCCTCTCTCGCTTCTGCTCTCGATTCCCCTCTCATGGTGACAAATGCTTGATTCCCCTTCCGATTCCCTTCGAATGGTGTCTACTTCTTGATAGTGTTATGCTGTAGTGGTTTAATCAAATTTACTTGTGATTCAAATGCATATGAAATTATTAGTCTCATGTTTCATGTGATTTCTGATGTGTATCGTGTACATGTTATTGACCACAATGACCAGTGAATAGACATTCATTCAGAATTTTTCAACCTTAGAAAATTTATGGTTTTATGCTAAACATATTATATGCAGCTGTCATATTGAGTTGTGCTTTCTCTGAAGTTATCTATTTTTCTCAATGAAAATCTGAAGTGTGCGTTTTGCCTCTTCTCTTCTAGCTGTGATGCCTCATTCAACATATGTCATTCTGCCTGGTATTACTATCATCATCATTTCATTAAGTCAGCAGTTATTAATCATTGAATAGTTATTAGATTACTGGGCTAGGAATACAGTGCATCTGATGGACTGGTCTTGAGAATTGTTTAGTGCATCTTGTTTTCCTTTTTATGATTAAATACTCGGTCTATGCTGCATAGGCTGGTTAAGGAAATTTAAATTAGTTGCTCAGATATATTGACAGTTTAAATGTTATTTTTATACAAGATGTAGATCTGTGATCGATATAGTACATTCTTTTTGTCTTTATGCAGCTATTCTCCCATTTTCTTTACAGTGGTGGTGGTGTTCTTTTGTTGACAACAGAGCAAAATTTTATTGTTTAGACTTTTGCAGTAGAGCCAAATAGTAAATGAATGGAGTAGAATTACACAGCTTAGCCTTATACAGTGCTGCCATACAAAAAGATGATGACTAAACTGTGTACCAATAGATAGAAAAAGTGCAAGATGCCACTTTGAATACATTGAAGGCAACACCACTGTCCTTTTTTTTTTTGTCTATCTTTAAGAAAAAATATTCTTCCATAGGGAGACTCCTTCCACTTACAAGGAGCATGCAAAATCTCTTGTTTTTTATATGGTAGGACCGATGCTTGTTCATCTGTTCATGTAACATGTAAAGAAACAAAATGCATGCCATCCTTTTTCCCTGGAGATTATCATGGTTGGGCTGAGCATTCGTCAGAGGTTATTGTAGTCATTGGTCTTCTTTCAGATGGCCCTTCTCTGGATCTAATACAATCTTACTTTGTTTTGTATCACACAGCCTTGGATAAAGAAAATTATGCAAGCAGATGAGGATGTAGGCAAGATTGCTTTAGCTGTACCTGTTTTAGTGTGTGAGTTCTCCAGTGTACTTCTGTTCGATAAGAGTCAAGCGACAAAAATTTGAGAGACCAATTGTGCTTTGTTAGAAAAGGATCTTTTACTTGATGTCTGTATTGCAATACTTAGCAGGGCTTCGTTTGGGGTATTAGTGGTTTAATTTGATTTCTACCAGTTTCTATTATCCCATCAAACTCTACTGTGTGAAAAATATACCTGAATTTCGTCTTCTTCTGTCATTGCCATCAAGGTTGATTAAATAGCTCTGGGCCATCAAGAATACTGAAATCAAGGTGGTGTTTACGACCCAAATTTGTTTGCTCACTCTGGAGTATGTTTGCCACATGGTTTATGTTCTAAAGGCCTCATACAAGGTAATCAACATGATCTAAACATGCTTTCAGTATTCAGAAATTATTCCACAGAGTTATCAAAGTATTCCTATAGTAAGCCTCAAAAAATGGAAGTACAAATTTGCATACTTGGATTAAGCTGAAAATTAATAGTGATATATGCATGCTTGGATTTCTCATTTAAATGGAAGACACATAGTTCAATAGACTGCATTCAAATCACAGGATGCAGATCTAGACTTGCTGAAGTTTTGCTGCATGAAAATGGCTATTTAAGTATGCACCTCATTTAACTGGAACATATAGTGCTGTAATTTCAAATTTTTATCCTAACAAACTACTTGCTTGGATAAACCCTGCTATTAAAAGAAGTCCAGTAAAGTAACTTTTAATTTATTTCAACGATGGTCAAAAGAAGCACTAGATTTATTCGGTAATTCAGCATTCATGTGATGTAAATATCTCTACTCTCTAGCTAGAAGGCTTTTGGCTAGATAAAATTTTCTTATATGAATGGAGTACTTGCCTGCTTTAGAATGTTTTAGATGTTTTAGGAGTATATTGTCTGCTCTAGAATGTTTTAGGAGTATAGTTCAGAGCCATATGACAGCTCTCTTTACTTTCATATACGACAAACTGTCTCTAAGGCTCTTCTGTTGGTTACTTGACTGAAATAACTTTTATATAGGGAAGGAGGAATTGGGGATCAGCACCAAGGGCTTTTCCATATACACAGCTCTAGGAGGAGTTCGTCCATCTGCTGTAAGATTTTGTTATCTGCCATCAATTTTAACATTGTCAGACTACCATTTCTTCATAGCATGCATGAATATAATTTTGAAGTGATTGCCAATCACGGGCACCTTATGCTTGGTTAAGATCTTCTGACCTTGCAGTTCACTTATGCTTGAGAGGCTTTCCATTCAATTCGTGGCAATAAACACAATAGCAAAATTTGCATTATTATGTTTGTAGGGAACACAAGGGATAAGAGCTGGGCTTGCCATGTGATGTTCTAAATGTTGTTATATAGTCATAGATGACAATGAAAATCCATTAGTTGATTTGGGGCTGCCACCATTACTTATTATTTAACAATGAAAAGAGGGAATTGGATAAGGTATTTTAGCTCCTTTGATCACAGGTTGAAAATTCAGTATTGTGTATTATCCACATTTTACCATGCTTTCATCCAACTGCTTGTGTTATACTAAATAATGGAATTGATTTCATTACCTGCCTTAGAACAGTAGTTTCTGCTAAATAGTTTCTGCTGCCTTGCTTGTAATTTGACTTGCTACGAACTCCAATTTTGTCATCTTGCATGCCTATTTTCTTCCTTTCCTATTGTCAGTTCTATATAGTGTTGCTCATTTCAAATCTTTGATTTGCAATGTTAGATTAACAAACCAAAACGAGCGAAAAAACTACCCTGACCTCATACCTTTTTACTATTTTTAGTTTAATGGCACCAATTAGACTTCGTCAAAGCAAGAAAATAGTTGCAGATCCACCTCCTACGCTATTGGTTCCTAGGTGAGTTTAGCTCAATTGCCATATCAACTAGGATGCACCTAGCTAACTGAAATGTGAGTTACATATAGTTTCAAATTGTTCGATGACGTTCAAGATTACATACGTTCGAGTGTTGTCGTGAGGGTAGAAGTTAAGTTTCCTGTGGAGGCTAGATATCGGGATAAGCAACACTTCATCTTTGTGGACATCACTGTAAGTCACTTCAGATATAAAAGCCACCTTAGTCCTATTTTTGGAATAGTTCTCTCACTCACTTCACTTATATTAAAAACTTCAAAGGGATCTAAAATTGAAGCAATTTCATACGACAATGATGTCCATCGATTCGACACATTACTTCAGCAAGGAGGCATTTACACATTGCAAAATGTCGGGTTCAGGCCAAACTGGGGGCAACTTGATTTTCGGAATATTGGGCATCAGTATGAATTGACATTGATAAGTAGAACTACTGTTGAGCCATACACCATGCCGCTTCAGTTTCCTCCCTATCCAAAGCATCTTATGCCATTTCATGAAGTGATTCAACAACCAAACAAGACGTTCGTAGGTACTGATCGTTACCTCCTTCGATGTCTTATAGTTTAATTGCAATATAAAAAATAATACTCATATATTTAAAATGAGCATTTGAAAATTGTCTAGACATCATGGGAATAGTTGTTCATATGGAGCCATTGGAGCACATGGGCAGAAGGCCATACAGAGAGGTTGTGTTAATGGATGCGAGGTACCACACAAAGTTGGTACTAATAAATTTTTTTTGGGGTAAGCATCACCAATTAAGGGTTTTATATGCTAAATTTCTAGGTGGAACCTGATCATTGTTGGAATTTGGAGTGACCTGTTGAACCGGAATGCTCTCCGATGGGCGGTAGCTAAAGCTGACAATGGAATAAAATTGGAACTATGCTGCAACATAACCCGAGACACAGTAATTCCATCATCTAATCTCTTTTAACCTTTATCTCGTTTTCAAGTTTACATTTTACTAAAGTTCAATTTAACCAACTTAACAATAGGATGCTTGGAGACCTCTGACTACACGGCACTGGACTTCAACCCAAGACATCACACAAGGCATCGATTAGAAAGTGAGAAATTGTTAAATCTCTAACTGTTGCCCCGGATTTCTAACTAATATATTAACTAAAAATATTACCTTCTAAGTTGCAGCTATTCGACGGATATTGATGACAAGGCAGAATTTTTGCTTTGTTAACAGATTTCTTGAAAATAGATGGGCGTACTTGGCAACCGTGTTACCAGACTGATTGATCTAGGGTTTAGAGTAGACATATGTATGTATGGGTGACCAATATAGGGTCACCGGGATCTGTACAAATATTTTCTATTTTCAGCTATATTTTGCATGTTTGTAAAAATATTCCTTGACTTTTTATCACATGTTGCGTTGACATGGTTTGCACTTGAGCAGTTAAATTTTCCAGCTATTCATGATCATGTATGTGTAACGCAATTTGTTTGATATAGCGAAACAAAGGGCGTATTAAAATGCAAAAATGTTACATTAAAAGATGTCTGAACTTTGGCTTGCTTATCTACGATTATTTAACATCTTTACCTCTGGATCGTTCTTTTTTTAAATGGAAACACTTGCATGATACCAGCACATCACGTCACAAGCATTAATTTACAAAGAAAAGTGAATCAAGAATTGGGCGGTAAATGGCCTAACAAAGGAACTAAATGGTCTTTTGTGCTGGAAGAAATCAAAAAATGAAAACCTGAAAAAAAAGAAAAGAAAATTGGGGTTGGCTGGGATTTGAACCCAACACCTCTCAGTTGTTTGGAGCTAAGGAGTTGCCTGGAGACCAAGTGAGCGATCGCGAGGTCTTTGTCTAGGCACTGGGAAGAAAAGAAGAAAAGAGAAGGCAGGATAAGACATGTCTGGTACAATCATTGAAGGATCTAAAAATAAAGGGGTGCTGTATTTCAGGTTTTAACAAGCTGACAGTCACAAATAAAATAGACAACGGTACAATGACGGTGAAAAAAAGGTTGTTAACAGATCAAAGCTGTACAACTGGATATGTTGAACTAAAGCTGGTACAAATTGATTGTTTTCATTTGAAATGAGGCGAATTAATATGTTACACAGTACGGAGATTATCTCATCTCAGCATTCATGACTGATACGTATATAAGCAACTTTTGTTCTCGATATTTTAAGTATGACTTATTCACCTTGTATGGAAAAGAAAGTATGCACTTCCGCAAATCCTGTAAATTATCATTAATTAAAATTCCAATGTGGGGTTTATTTGATTAATCTTTTTATTGAAGTTATGCATGTACAAAGGAAGCGAAAAGAGATGTTACAACGAGTGCATGGCACATGGCCCTTCTTCCGGGCTTTCTATTCAAGAACCATCTTCGAATATATATGATAGTTCATTAGAAGAAGATGACGACCACATCTACTGCAATGCGAAAGTACCCTCACATTTACACGCATGTTACAAGGCGAAAGCTCTACCGGTATGCATCAAATTATATTTTTTGACGGTGATGTAAATAAGAATAATAGATCAAATGTAATTTGCATACTAAAACATTGCGTTCCTTTACTCTTTTGCAGCGCCTACTACGTCTATGGATGTGCAGCAACAACCAACGCAATCATTTGAAGCAAGCACTCGTGGTAGAACAACAGACCGTGCAGAGGCAAGAAGGGAACGTGACAGAGCACGTCGTGCAAGCATGACACCCGATCAAGTTGCAAACAGACGAGCACGCGCTAGAGAACGTTATGCAAGTGAGACACCCGAACAAAGGCAGGCAAGGCGAGTTGGCGATACCCTGACGACGCCCGATGCACCACTCCTGGTCCTAACTATTCCAATGGAACAAATGTCACTGGTACTAATAATGCCTCTGTGGTAGGCTCCAACAACCATGATGTTGATGGTAGGCGCAAGAGACGGAGTATACACCTTGAAAGCAAACGGACAAATTTGCCACAACATACACTCCTTTGGAAAACGAGATGAGAGCTCAAGCCACTTGCAGCTATACTTCTACGATGATGATCCTAGCTTATCACACCGTTTTCGAAAAGCTAGAGGAGAGTTGTTCCAAGCAAGAGACCGTTATGTTATTGCAAGTTTGGTGGATATCCTAGGAGACAATCCCTACTCTGAGACATTTAGGAGCCTAGGGCAAGTGGACGACATGGATGAGTGTCGTATTATCCTAAACACGGACTACAAACTAGACCAGAGAACCTATAATAGACCATTAACATCAGAGGTAGCTGCTGTGTGGGTCGAGGGGAATGAGGTTTACAGACATATTGAACGTGGGATTACCCTCTTTGGTAACGACAGCAGATATTACTCAATCAGGCCTCATCATGGATGTTATGACCCTTTGTCATATCCTCTTATTTTCCCAAGAGGTGAGCTTGGGTGGCATCCAGAAATACCAAAGGTTGGCGTTCATCCGAGCCAGATCAGGAGGTCGTCCACAAATCCCGACAACCCAGGTAGGTTAGTTTGTTGGAAGTAACGATTTAATAACCTTGATCAAGTTAATAACTAACCATATGCTCTTATTTCTTTGACAGACACTAATAGCCAGCTGTGCGTCACGATGCACGAATATTATTGCTACAAATTCCAGATGCGTCGTGGGATATTCAACACAATCTTGCATGGGAGGCGTCTATTCCAGCAATTCGTTGTGGATACCTATATCAAGCTTGAAACAACACAGCTCAACTATATACTCCATAACCAAGCAAGAATAAGGGCTGATCTGTACCAGGGTTTAGTTGATAGTTTATCTGCAGGAGAAACCAGAGCACGTGCATTGGGCAAAATATGTGTCCTACCGGCATCGTTTATTGGGAGTGGAAGGGACATGAGACGACGATACATGGATGCCATGGCCTTGGTGCAGAAGTATGGAAAACCAGATTACTTTCTGACTATGACTTGTAACCCAAACTGGGAAGAAATAACTAGAGAACTCGAACCAGGACAGACGCCTCAAGACCGACCAGATGTAGTTGTCAGAGTATTTAGGGCCAAACTAGAAGATCTCAAGCATCAGCTCTTCCATAAACACATCCTTGGCATCGTGGTCGCACAAGTCCATGTCATTGAGTTCCATAAAAGGGGTTTGCCACATGCACACTTCCTACTTATCATGCAATCCGCCGACAAACTAACAAGCCCAGAACAGTATGACAGGGTCATCTCGGCAGAACTTCCAAACAAGGACAAGTATCCCCAGCTGCGTGAAATGGTAGTTAAACACATGATGCATGGACCATGTGGTTCTTTAAATAGACATAGCCCCTGCATGAAAGATGGTCATTGCAAGTGCCATTGTCCACGCCAGTTTGAGGCCACGACACTGCAAGGCAAGGATGCTTACCCTATATATAGAAGAAGGGAGGACGGGGAGACAGAATTAGTCAGAGGGCATGTCTTGGACAATAGGTGGGTTGTGCCATATTGTCCAAGTCTACTGAGAAGGTATGATTGTCACATGAATGTTGAGATTTGTTCAAGCATTCATGCCGTCAAATACCTTTACAAGTACATCTACAAGGGGCATGACAGGGCATCCGTGTCTATAAATGATGTCGATGGCAACAATGAGATTAATGAGATTGAAAATTTCAGAGAGGCTAGATGGATGGGCCCACAAGAGGCTTTATGGAGAATCTATGGTTTTGACCTAAATGGTATCTCGCCCCCAGTGCTACAGCTGCAACTACATCTTCCAGGCATGCATCTTGTTTCCTACCAAGAGAATGCTGATGTGCGTAGAGTTTTGGATTCACGGGGTGTCGAGAAATCAATGTTGACTTAGTTCTTTAAGGCGAATCAAGAATTCTCATGGGCTCGAAGCTTATTGTACAGGGAGTTTCCAGAATATGCAGTTTGGGAGAATAGGTTGAAAAAATGGAAACCGAGACAATAACGCACGCAAGTTGGACGGGTCATCTCTGCACATCCTGCGGAGGGGGAGAGATATTATCTAAGAGTGTTACTAAACCACGTACGAGGCCCTACTTCATATGAAGATCTAAGAAAATTTGAAGGAATTGTCTACCCTACCTTAGAAAGCTGCTGAGAAAGAGGACTTATGGAGGTAGATAGTAGCATCGATGAATGCTGATCGAGGTGATGTTTTCCAAATGCGGTATCTCTCGAAGGCTATTTGCTACAATTTTGGTTTTTGTGAACACGGCAATGTCGCGAGGTCTTTGGGATAAACACTTAGAAGCAATGTCCGATGACTTCGGTGAGGCCAAAGGAATTCACATGAGGTAGAACAGATGGTGTTGATGGATATGAGAAATATCCTACAGTCGATGGGTAAGGATATAACATTGTTCCCTCTTCCTGAGATTTATGGTTCGGATGACGCCATGTCTGGTGTGGTAAGGGAAATTTTTGAAGAAACCAATATTGAGTTAGACCAGGAGCATGTCTCGGCCATGACATCCCTCAATCGTGAACAACGGCATGCTTACGACAACATATTAGCATCTGTTCACAGTGGTACTGGTGGTGTGTTCTTTGTTGATGGCCCCGGAGGAACAGGAAAGACATTCCTATACAAAGATTTGCTTGCAAGAGTTCGGAGAGATGGAAATATAGCAATCGCTACAGCAACATCTAGTGTAGCCGCTTCCATCATGCTGGGAGGTAGAACAGCACATTCAAGATTCAAAATACCACTTACCATACAGGATGGTGGTGTGTGTAACTTTACCAAGCAAAGTGGGACAGCAAAACTTCTTCAACAGGCTTCACTTATATTGTGGGATGAAGATACTATGACAAAAAGACAGGCAATTGAGGCGCTTGATAAGAGCATGAGAGACATCATGGATAAACCTGGTCTACCATTTGGAGGAAAGACGGTTGTTTTTGGAGGTGACTTTAGACAGGTCCTTCCGGTTGTACGGAAGGGAACGAGGGCGCACATAATAAATGCAACGTTGCGTAGATCCTACCTTTGGGACGACATGCGTTAGCTGAGGCTTGTGCAGAATATGAGGGCTCAGGCTAATCCTTCGTTTTCAGATTACTTATTGCGCATCGTAAATGGTGCTGAGGAAACCATCGAGCATGATTACGTAAGGTTACCTAGCGAGATGTGTCCCTTACACTGGTAAACAATCTAACATCGATGACCTCATTGATATAGTTTTCCCAATGTTAGAGACAAACGTGACCAACTCGAACTACATCACGTCACGAGTTATTCTGTCAACTAGGAATGAGAACGTTGATGGCATAAACATGAAGCTAATCGAACGTTTTTCAGGAGAGCAAATGGTCTATCACAGCTTCGATTGTGCAGTGGATGATCCTAACAATCACTATCCCTCAGAGTTCTTGAATTCTTTGACACCAAATGGTTTGCCGCCGCACATCATAAAGCTTAAGGTTAATTGTCCAGTCATATTGCTCAGAAATCTTGATCCACCTAATGGTTTGTGTAATGGAACAAGGCTGGTAGTCCGAGCATTTCAAAGGAACACCATTGATGCAGAAATTGTGCTAGGACAGCATGCAGGAAAAAGAGTCTTCCTCCCACGCATACCTTTGTGTCCGTCTAATGATGAAATGTTCCCCTTCAAGTTTAATAGAAAACAATTTCCTATTAGAGTGAGCTTTGCAATGACCATCAATAAAGCCCAAGGGCAAACAATCCCGCATGTTGGTATTTATCTCCCTAATCCGGTCTTCTCACATGGACAGCTATATGTTGTAATGTCACGAGCAACAGCTAGAAGCAAACTCAAAGTTCTCGCTGCGACTACAAATGAAGAGATTACCCTATCAGATGGTACACTTACCAAGAATATCGTCTACAAAGAAGTCCTCACTTCATAGATTTATGATTAAGGGTTTAGATTAAAGTGTGTTGACTTATCTCCACGCTAAATGTTATCGAAGAATTTTGTATAACCCATGAAGAAACAACGCTCTTGAACAAAGGGAAACCGTAGCAACGCACGGGCACCCCACTAGTACCGTTAATCTTTTACCTTTTCATGTAATGAAAAGAAGCTTGTATGCTTATAAACTTTATTATTGCCTTTTGAATGCTGCTGTGTTACTTTAGGAAGCTAGACTGGAAACTATGGAAGAATACTATGCATGTCATTGTTTGATTTCCAAATGTATGGCTTGGCTTTTGCCTGATCATGGACGTTGTGTGGTGTTTGGCTAATGAAAGTGTCGAGGATAAAATCACGGCCCATTGCCATGGTCCACTCCCTGACGGCCCAATCGAACAGCCTACCAGGGACCAGCTCCCTGGAAGGTTCTATCAGGCCCATATGCGTCCTGCCGAACAACTTCTTGGTCGGCACGGTGCGTAACGGCCTAGGATTCCTGTTTGAGTCCGACTCGAACAGAGTTCTGCACGGTTACGTGAAGACCCGGTCGTGGTTTCCCGAATTGGAATAGAAGTCGTGATCCCCAAGAATTGGAGTATACCTTATCTACCTCGGGATATATTTGGCATGTTGAGTTCGTTACGATCTCGTAGTTAGCCCGGCCCGATATTCCCTCGGTAGGTCGGTTTGCTCAGCACTATATAAACAAGGCCCCTACGGCGTGTAGAGGGGACTGGATTTTGACATCTAGCACCTGATCTTCGCATCGTCGCACTTGTACACCCATAATCTCACCGAGACTTGTTCGTCTCGCCGAGCCACCTCTTGTAATCATCTCTGATATATAAGAAAGGCTGGACGTAGGGCTATTATCTCTCCCGAGAGGCTGAACCAGGATAAAACCCTTGTCTCCTGTTAAATGGTTGATTGTTGTTCGTGTTGTTCGGCGTGTCTCCTATCTCCCCTTCTCAAGAACCTTTAAGCGACTTGAGATCGATATCTCAACCGTCGACAGAAAGTGACACCGTTTGCCTTTCTCCACACTGCTGTCCGACACAATCCCAACCTGGGCATCCCAACCCGCCCAGGCTAGGTCATCTTACCATTTTTTAAGTGATATTGGTTCTATTTTAGATGATATTGTGCCCACGCAAATCGGCCACAAAGATCATGTTTACTATTGATCTTTGCCATCCTATTTTCCATGGAAGCTCTTATAGTTGCTATAGCCAGCCTTATAGCCAGCCTTATTGAACATGTTGTTGGTTGTAGTGCTGATGTGGATGGCTCTTATAGCCAACTGCTATCTCTACCATTGGAGATGCTCTCAAGGTTTGCTAGTTAGGTTGGAGCCTCTAAGGCACAGAAAAAGAGCATTCATGTCTAGGGATGAAGGTCTCTTGCATCTAGTTGTTCTGGCTTTGAGTAAAGCCCATCTAGTTGCTCCCGGGCAAAGATCGTGCTCGTGGCAAACTAATATCACGATGATTGGGTAGCTTACTTCTTAATTACAAGGCCAGAGAACCCCAATCTGTCGCAACCCTGGCTTCAAAGATGTTGAAGGGATCTTAAGGTAGGAGACATGAGAGATGGACGCCAAAGAGAAATTTTTATCCTAGTTCAGGCCTTTTGGGTAAGGGATAATAGTCCTATGTCTAAGCTTTTATTACAATCAAGAGATCACAGCACAAGGTTGCGAGAGAAGCACCTAGGTAGTGTTCATCTCAGGAGAACGAAGGCGTGAAAAGGGTGCGACGGTGATGATTTTGACATGACACCAACGATGGTTCTTAATCTTGTCTCCCTACCCTCGTGGGGAAGGGGGCCATTTATACTAACCGTAGGGATACAAATCCGGAAGATAAGTATATACATAACAATTAATCCATAGAACATGCTACCTCATCATGGGCTGGGCCGTCGCAATGAGGAAGACTTAATAGCAAAGCTTTTTGATGTCCTGCTCAACACTCTATTGGGTAGCTCCTAGCCTAGGGTGTTGCCTATTGTCTCGGGTAGCTACATGCCTACAAGTGACAGGCAGGAGGATACCTAGGGAACACCAAGAAGTGTTTCGCTGTTCGGGGAGGCAAAACTCAATCCTCGATATCTAGTCCTTGAAGCCAAGTGGTATATTGCCTAGCCAGGGCCTTCCCCTTCAATCTCTAACAACTTAGGAAGGGAATTGACTTGGGCCGTGTAGGCCTGCAACCATTCAAGGACAAGATGAACATTGCCTAAACAGAAAATAATCCATCTGAGCAAGAAACACTTTGACTAGGCAGGAAGCTCCATACAGAGCAAGTGTTGCACGAGCTAAGTCTTTTTCAACCTTAAATGGGCAATGGACTCACCTTGGTCATCCTGGGTAGTCTCTCCGAGGTTTTTATCGTTGGTAGATTGCTACAACGGTCAGATTTTTACTAGTCGCTAGAACAATGTGTAGACGTGAAAGACTCGCATCAGCTGCGGTGGATTACGCTCCTAGTCATTTGTTACCTTTGACGGCGTAAAATGTAGTGTTTCACGACATTCCACCTATAAAAAGTGGTACGAAGGCATAGGAAACACTCACGCCTTCTCTCTTTCGTGTCTTTATTCTCATAAGAGCCTTTCCTATTCCCTCTCTTCCAACAGTCTCTCCTTCGCCATCACTACAAACCGTTCCAAATCCAGGCATGGGCAAGATCGGGAAGACTGAGCTGACAAAGGAAAGGCTAGAGGAGATTGACTGGATTTGGGGGATCAATCTGGGTAGTTTGCGGCTTCCCAGAGGTGCAAACACACCGGCCTTGTGGGAGGAACGAGATCATTATCTTCGAGTTGACGTCCGTTAGCAGGCTACGCCTATTGGAGAGAAACTTCGCCCCCTCCCTATTGGTACAATGCAAGCCAAAGGAAATGAACTTGACGGCGTGTTCTCCGCTCAACCACTGCGAATCACACCCCTAGTCAGATTTCTAACCTGCTAGCCTATCAGCCGTGCTCGGTTCGATTGAGCGGTGGACGCAGCAAAGAGCAACACACGGGGATTACCTAGGTTCGGACCCCCTTGCGGGTAACAGTCCTACTCCTGCTGAGCCTTCGCTCTTCTCTTGTTTTGGTTGAATGGAATGTGGTTTACAGAATGCTTGCGAACTGCGTGTCCAAACGCAACGAAAAAACCTCTCCCTCCCCCTCTCTCTCCTCTCCTTTTATACAAGCCTCGAACCGACGGAGAGAGCCGAGGGGGTAGGCAGTACAGTACTCTCAGTACACTGACAAGACACGACAGGAGAGATGAAAACGTGCTGCTGCTCGCACCGAGCGGCGCCGCCCTCGCGTGCTTCGCAAGTGGCCTCGCCCGCCTGATCACGCCGATTAGGCTGCGGCGAGGTCCACTGCTCCTCGGCGCGGCGGCCGTCTTAAAGCAAACCTTCTCTCTGCCGGTCAATTCCATGCGCCCACAGTGGCGGCCGCTCGAACTGCAGGGTCATTTATGGCGGTAATCATCTCCTCATTTGTCTATCCGCGCGTGATGTCGCATTAAATGCGCTCGTCCTTCGCAGCAGGGGGAGCCTTCGCCCAGAAGACTCCTTCCGGAACGCTCCCTGCTAGGGGTGAAAGTTTTTATCCGTATCCGAGATATCCGAGTTATCCGAATTAAATAGACAACATATTTTAAAAAAGTATTTAGACCGTTTTATTAACCTTCATTCTAAACACAAAATATGAGTTGTATGGGAAAAAAATGTAATGTATATGTATCTATCCGAGCCAAAAACCTCTATCCGAATGATCTGAATACGATCCGTTTTCACCCCTACTCCCTGCCACATGGGCCCCGCTTGATAGTGGGGGACCCTATGTGCGCCGAGGGGCTCGCCCACACGCCCGCCTGACGCATGGGGCCCTCGCCCGGCGTACTGATGGGCTCGCCCACACGTTGGGACCTGGTCGCCCGCCTGACGTGTGGGGCTCTCGCCTGGTCTTCTGAGGAGCTCGCCTGCCTGGACTGATCTTCTCAGGACTCTTCACACCCTGGTATTTATTACACCGACAGAACTTTCATCCCAACTCCTTCGTCTCCATGGCCATTTTTATCCACTTGTGCGAGCGATTCTTGCGAAACCTGTCTACTGCGGGCTTGTTCTTGTTGTTTTATAGCGTCCAACAGTCGTTGATGAGGCAAGCCCCCGTGAAGGGGAATTATCTCGGTCGTATGTCCTGCCTTGCGGCTAAGAACAAATGTTCCTTTCATCTACCCAGACATCCTACAGAAGGACATGATATCTGGGTGGGCAAGAAAGGAATTCTACCTTTAGTGACAAGAAAAAAGCTAGCTTACCTACTGGGGCGAGGCCTTGAACAGCCCGAAGCCATCGCCGCACCCAAACACGACCCCGGATATGGAGGTGTAGATCAACCAAATTGTGACCCTTGTTAGGATACGTCTTACGAAAGCACACATTTCCTAGTTCTACCTTCCAACCGCATCTGCCTATTGCAACATAGGAAGCATCCCTTCTGGGAGATCACCTGATGTTGTGAAATCACCAGGGAGGACAACGAAGGTAAGTCACTTCTCACAAAAGTCTTCGTTTGATCTTATTTGTCAAGTCCTCACTCTCTCTAATCCTTGCAGCCCCAAATCCTGAATGTGTCAAGGATCAGCTGGCCGAGCTATTCAGAAGTTCATGGGACAAGAAGCTCATGGCAGATCCGAGCTTTGACATTCCCCGGAACATCCTAGAGCGAAGCGAAAAGCTAAGCTAGAAAATCTTTATCCTTTTTGGGTTATCTCTCTTGGGTTCTGATACTTACTTTGCTCGGTGTTGCACACGAAGAGGTTGCTCCTGAGATCGGGGCAAAGTAGGCTGTTCCTAATGGGAATGGAGCGGTTAAGAAGACCTCATGCAAGGTGCGAAACACTTGTGTGGTAAGAACTTGTAAGAACGTGTGCTTTGATTATCATGAATCAGCCACTGAGTGCACCGTATGCTTGTGTGATAAGAACTTGTAGTAACAAGGTAAATACTTGATAGTGACTTGATAGGGTCCACTTCCTAGTAGTTCATAGGGAATCAAATATACTTGTGTTTTTTGTTTTCTACTAGTAATGGTAGGGCACACCACCCATCATCACGCAAAGTACGACATATTTACTCCATCTCCTTCCAATTATACATTCGATGACTATGATGCTTATCTAGACCTGAAATGTTTGAGACAAGGTAGAATGAAGGTAAAAGACTATAGAAAATTTCAAATCTTTTTTAAACTAAGTGGATTAATCGAATGCGTAGAGAACTTAAAATAGATTTCTAAAAGGACTTAATGTGGATATTCAGAATATCCATTTTTATGAAACACAATTTTTTCGTAATTTATAAAATGTGCCTCTAGATAAGAAAGCATGCTTGTTGAATCGTTGAAAGATTTTTTTGCTTCATTATAGGTACTTATTATAGGTACTTGTTGTTGCACCTCCTCTTTTATCTAACACTTTGCAGAAAAGTACAACATCGTTGAGAATGAAGAAGAGAAAAAGGAGAAATAAGGAATGCACTTAAAGCCATGGCTAGCAACAAGAGACTAAAATAGGCAGCAAAACTCCAACCCACGACATAGAAGATAGTTAAGAGCTCACACTGCTCAGATTAGTTTGATCAGATCTCCAGTTTTGATCGTATTAAGATCACCAAACCCTCTGATTTTAAATGTTGCTATGTGTCCAAACGAAGATCCACAATTGAAGTTGCCCACCTATATTTACTGAAAAGTTTCTACTGGTAACGAAAAAGGTGATGCCCTTACAAACTGTGTAAACATTCCTAATGAGTAAAATTTGTCTATTAATCGTGCTATTGTACATCAATTGTTAGTGAAACCAAATAAATAAATCTTGTACGACAATGATACACTTATAATAATTCCACAACTAGTGAATGGACATGTAATTTCTGCTTTAGAAGTCATTACTGGTGTTGATAATAGACATGTTCTTCACATTATTAGCGAGAAAGATGACATAAAATTATTGTGTTTTTTAAATCCTATGGTTTACAACGAATTCGATGTTCTTTGTGAACTAAAATGTTTGGGGGAGGAATTTTCAATACATTCACATTTTCCATGTTTATGAAGAAATAATTTTCATGTTACTGACAATTATAATGATAAAAGAGCCTATATGGTGCATCGTGATTACTTTTTTCAAATAGCATTAAGTCAAAAGATTTGTATATTCTTTTTTCCACCGTTTCCAAAGATTTGTATATTAAGCTTTTCAACGAATCTAGTCTCACCTTTCAAATTCTATCCAAGCTAGCCGGAATCGACATAAACATTACGCGATCAGAATCTGTCGGGTGCTGCGACACTTTCTTTGTGTAACATCCCAACTTTTGAAGAACTAAAATTTGGAAGATTTTTTTAATTTACATATTCCAACGCCTAACAACATAATACACACCATCTAATTACTCAAAAGTATATTCTTAACATTCTCATTAAAAGACAAGATTTAAACTTTTGATAAATGAAGTGCCTTAAACTCCCACTCATCTATCCAATGACCAAGGTCTTGTTCTTTTCACCGTATCGTGCCGTTGCGTATTACTGTAGCAAATTTTGTTATTTTTATATAGCCTATATGTTGTAATAATTCGTAACGATTTTTTCGTGGCTTTTAATAGTCTTTCCAAATATCCTAAAATTATTTTTTAATAATCTTTAGACCTCTTTTCAAAGGCTCTTAAATTTGCTACAGTATTAAGCCAACGCAACGATATGCTGAAAAGAACAAGGCCTAAATTGCTGCCCCACCTCGATTGAACATCTAAAGCACAGTGAACTCGATGATACTACCAATCATGATAACACTACAAATTATACCCATTGACCTCCAAAACACAACCATATATATACACACACATATATATATACATACATATACATACTATGTATGTATATAGTATGTATATATATGTATATATACATAGAGGAATGCTAGCGTGCACCCCAGAGCACGGATCTCTTCGTGCTCCCAACTCGTTTTCGAAATCCGAGATGTCTAACAACTGATCCGAACAGTTGATCTTGTTCGTCTCACTGAAATGTAGCAAGTACCCAAGTTTCGTATTTTTGTGAATTTATTTACTATTTGTTTCCTATTTTCAAAAATTGATTTTTGAAAATAGGAAACAAATAATAAATAAAAACAAAACTTAGTACTACTATTCGATGAGACGTAACAAGATCAACTGATTGATCAATTGTTAGACATCTCGGATTTCAAACGAGTTGGGATCATTAAGAGATATGGTGCACGCTTAGCATTATCTATGTATATATATGTATGTATATAAATATATATGTATTTATATACATATATAAATATATATGTATATAAATACATATATATTTATATACATACATATATATATACAACACTCCATTTGTCTCCGTTAGCATTTAAAAACAAACTAGTAAAATGCCCATGCTCTGCCACGGACCATAAAGGGATAAAAGAAAAACATAATTCATAGACAAAAATATAAGAATGAAGGGTGATTTGCAGAAACGATCGAGAGTGTAGCACGTGACATGTTGTAGCTTGGATCGTTTAGGTTGAAACATTATTTGACATAAAAATTATTGGTCACCAACACCATAGTAACCAAATTTAGGTACCAACTAAAGAAATAAAATACTAAATCACCTAACACTATGACAAAATTTAGGAACCATCGAAAGAAATAAAAATATTAAATCACATAAGCATTATGACATGATAGTCACAAAATGCAAGCATGTGGCTGTCAATATAAATCATATAAATCACACATTAAAAGGTCTCATCAAGCATCAACGGTCAGTTATGCTTCAAAATAAAACATGATCCAAAATCAAAGAATATAAATTTAGATACTAAAACAACGCTTCCTCTTATTTCTCAACATCCCAATTGAAGGTTGTGACACAATTGGACTTATGGTGCATGGATCCAAATCTGCATCTTCAAAACAAAGTAGACGGTGGATACGCCTGAATACCACGTCTACCATGCCAAAGCTTTCTTTTGTATCCTCAAGGTCATCGGCAACATCTGATGACCGGATGGATACAAAGATGTCTCCATTGAAATGAACGGCACAACGAAATTCTCCCCTATTATGAACTTTGGCTTCCATGACTCGCGTTGCATTTAACATATGATTGTATTGTGCAACCCCTTTCACTTTTATTAGAAGCAAGTTATCAACCGTGCCATACTCCACTCCTAGTAGGTCGACCATGGTCTTTCCTATCCTTCGTGATACTGCACGTATCAGATATGTAAGTAGAAGTAGATGTATGTTAAACGCAATGCAAAAAATTCGCAAGTGAATAAAATGATAATATACATACCATTTTGAGGATACGTCATAATTCCGAAATTACTGGCCATATATTTAAGATGCTCGGTTGAAGCATTACGCATGCCCGTAGTATTTCTCATCTCTCCAACGGACGGCTTTTCCACAACAGGAGTGGCGGTGCATGGATCGGAGGCAGCACCATTGAATGGAATTAGTCGATGTACCCGACGGAAAGTCACATTGACATGTCCAAAACTTTCTCTTGTGTCCTGAAGTTCTTCAGCGATATTTAGAGTAGAAACCGACACATATAAATCACCGTCATAGTGGACGGCAAATTTGAAGCCACCTTTTGCGTTAGTCTTCGCATGCACCACCATCGTGCAGTTGAAGACTGGATTGAATATCGCAAGCCCTTCCGCCTTCACGAGAAGTACATTATCTACGTTTCCATAGTTCACTCCTAAAAGATGCACCGTTGTCGCACACATTGTGACTTCATAAAAATTTCTTACAGCTACAGATTACAAATCTAGATTCAACATTACGACATTATAAAAAACATGCATATGCAATTAGAGGAAATATAGAACTCGACAAATAATTTGTACATACCGACTCGATAAATGCCTGTAACATAGGATAGGTCGGTGGTATTCAAAGAAGTTCCTCCTTCCATGGAGTCAGAACAGCTCAAGAGTTTGGCTTGACCATATGATGATATAAAAACAATTACCCGTGACATATTAAATATTAAACATGCAGATATTAAATATAAAACATAAAGTGATGAAAGAAAAACATAATATTAAACAACATACGGAATTACAAAGGGTGATTTATGAGACGAGAGGTGCTAACTTAGATAGCCATCATGTGATCCTATACATTTCAACAATATTTCATCATAAGAGCTTACTTCCACAAGTATGCGATTCTATAAATTTCGGCAACATTTCATCATAAATTGGACATGTATAAACAATTCTTCCCATTTCTATTGTTTATCAGCTTAAATTGAGCATCAACATCTTTTCTAGTTCAATGAAAATGACACATGACTGAATTTATGTTCCGTTCAGTGCCTCAGATCATTATGAATAATATTCAGTCCTAGACAATATTCAATCCTCAACAATATTCTATCCTGAAAACAGCAGTATAAACAGTGAGTTATGAAAAATATTTAGTTCTGATCAACGTATGAAATTAAGAGCACGTGTAATTTTTGTGTATATTTGAATCACCTGTATATCTTATCCATGTGCATCCAGCTTGAAACAAAAAAAAAAACCAAACTTAGTTTCGGTCAGAAACTAAAACTATCACTGAAACAAAAATTGTTGATTTCATACAAGAATGGTTCCCACACAATTCATGAATAACAAATAACAAAAGGTTAAAAACATGCGAAATACACACCATGTTAGGATCAATGATAAATATGGTGTATACACTTCTTACGAGTATTCTTATTGATCCTCGCGAGCGTAGCAGCGAAGCACTGGAAGTTGTCCTCTGCAGGATGCCATCGATGAATGTTGCGCGATACTAAACCATCCCAGACTTGTAATAAAATCAGGTTTTTGCTGATCGAGTAGGGACAATGTTAAAGGAGAACAATAAATTTATTGTTAACCAACAGTTTAGTATGTCAAGATCATACCGAAGACCAATAAGAACAACATCCCGACTTGGAACCCTTCTATCATTTGTGATGTGTATGTTGATGCCACCAACGCTAACAATTAAACCTATAATATCTGCATGAAGCAGCAAATTAAAATATTAGCATATGCGTGAA
Organism: Raddia guianensis; assembly: GCA_036346415.1. Classification (NCBI taxonomy): domain Eukaryota; kingdom Viridiplantae; phylum Streptophyta; class Magnoliopsida; order Poales; family Poaceae; genus Raddia; species Raddia guianensis. The sequence continues at coordinate 14,893,043 of CM070534.1, read as the reverse complement.
TGAAATTACTGTAATGGAGATTTCACGAATGGTTAATTGTATAGCATTACCAGCAAGTGTTCGGTTTGGACGCCTGTACACTTCATCGAAATCCATGAAGTGTCTTGGAATGGATGGCCATTCGACAAGCCTAACTGGCGTTGTTACATTTGTCTGATAGGTAAGACTAAGAGTATAATCAGATTTAATCAGACTAAAAGGTGTCCCATCCGTAGGTTGAAAACTAACACCTTCAAAGTCATTTGTCTGAGGCGCAGCAAAGCAGCGAGCCAGCGGCGGCTATGCACGGCGCCGGCAACCAGAAATCCATAATCAATCTTCAAATGGTAGAAAGAAGCCAATCTAATTCAAAGCTTCCCAGCGGCACCTGTTTCAATGTAAAATGTAAAATGAGTAAACCAAGGATAGAACTTACATGTTGAATATAAACAGGACAAAATATCCCAGAATCCCACCTGCTGTCATGTTGGTGCCGTAAGCACTTCCTTGTATACTATGTTTTTGGTGAACTGGTTGCACGGTGCTTGAATTTGGTGTGCCTTCATAGTCTATTGTGGATTGAGTTTGGCCAGACATGAAATTTACAGTTTGTGAGGGTTGGAGGGGTCATCTCCTTGCTATAAATCAAATATATGGAGACAATCGGGTTATATATGCATCAAAATAGCGCATATATGCTAAATATAACCATATATGTAGCGTCAATTGGCATACCATTTGAACATTCAGCTTGCGTAGCTATAGCATACCCCGTTAGTGTGCTATTCACGCCAAAAGGTGAATACAGTGACGGTGGTATATTTTCATCGTCCGATTCATTTTCTAGCCTGGCATTTAAGTTTTCTCGAATGCACAATGAACCAGGTGCAATGCGGCATGGCCTCTTTGGGACACTATGATCGACAAACACTGCAACGTTGTTTTCATATAGTATGTAATAAGAATTAAGGAAACCATAATATAAAAATAAAATCTGGATATGATATGAGAATTATAAATACGTTCTTTTCCTTTTGAGGATTTGTTGTTTGGGTATGTAATTAGAATTAACGAAACCAGAATTTAAAATAAAATCTTGATATGACAATTATAAATACCTTCTTTTCCTTTCGAGGATTTGTTGTTCGGAGTTCGCGACATTATATGACACCGAGAAGAAATGTTTTATCTGTCATCAGTCAAACTAAAATCAATAAAAGCATTCGAAAACAGCAATGGAAATTCAACATAATAGGACCATGAACTCAAGAAGGTGCAGGAGCTGACTAATAGGACCATTATGAATTTCAGTTAACATAATTCAATCTACCAAAACTAAACAAGCTTCTACTGATCTTCACAAAAAAAATTCAAGGACCTCATTATTCATGTAGCACACAAATTCCATAAACTTTTGGTGGTATTTTGAAAGGGATATGCTCACATGTCCCCCATTTCAATTGATTCGGGCGGAGTTTTTGACTTATTTTCAAAAACAATCTCACATGCCCCATTTGTCATTTCAATTGATTCAAGGAGAGTTCCCGGCTTCTGTTAAAACATAACAGCCTCACGTGCAAATGCAAAAGAACAAATTCTTTTTTGAACCAACAAATCTAATTGCTCATCGTAGTAAGGAGTAAAAGGCAATTTAACATTAAGGCTTATCAGCTTATGCATTGGATTGTTCATGAGTCTACATCACAAATTTTCTAATCAGGATGTAGCCACAGATTAGGCCACAGGTTACTTAAGGGCAGATGGTTAAGATTCACAACGGTACACCATCATAAGTAGAGAAATTATGGCCTAGAAATCTGGTTATACAGAAAAAGATACACATATAGCACAAATCTACACAAGAGTTGTGTGCAAATGAAAGATGAAGTTGTGGTATTTATTATTTTTTATTTATGATTGCCATTAACATAATAAAAACACCAAGCAATGGTAAAATATATATTCGGGTGAACTGAATATCAACCAATTTCTATTCCTAAACTTTCCCAAGCACGTAACAACATCTTTGAGCCACCACCACGTTGTTCTGCCTCAAGTCCAATATGCGCTATGAGGTCAACAATGAGGTGTGATATATCACAGGTTGAAAGTATATTGAATTTAACAACAACCTATTAGATAAACAAAATAAATCAGGCAAATGAAGTAATGCTGAACGTGTTTGTTACTCATGCCAGAGATAAACTGACCTCCTAAGCAGACATACTAATATCAATCAATAGAACTTTCTAAAAATTTGCTATGATACAAGGCCCCAACCCCAGTAGAAGCCTTTGTTATTTTAATATCAATCAAAACATAAATGTGGCCTATATCAGACTGCACGCTGCAAGATGTTTAATAGCCAATTTTATAGACAGGTGATTAGAGAAAATGATGTAACAAGTTATTTAAGATAGCAGTGAGCAAAAGCTGAACATCTTATCAAATCTATTTAGAGGTATTCTTATGAGATTAGAACAAAAACCCTTACGCATATTCATTTACTCTGTACAGTATCCGGGCATTGTATGAGATTTTATATCAGATTATTACCAATTTGATATCAGACAGCTCAATAACAGAAAAATGCCTTAGTTTTACAAGATATGAAAATTTATAATTATATTTCTCCCATGCCTTTGACAGCACGTGAATTGCTCAAATATCCTATGCATTTGCTCAAGAGTAGCATGTCAATTGTCAAAAACATATTCCAATCCTAATTCATGCCTGGTTATCATAAGTATGCCATGACCTAGAAAATTAACACAATTGCTCGGAGTGGTATATATGGGCACAAAATCAATCAAACTCACTGTTTGGCTCGCTTGGTGTCCACCTCCAACTGCGAGTGCCTCCAACTGCGAGTGCCTCCAACTCAATCGAACGTGGAGGGGGCGGCGGCACTGGGAGGAGCAGCGATGGCGTCGAGGGGGCGGCGGAGCGGGAGGAGCGGCGATGGCGGGGAGGGGGTGGTGGTGCGGGGAGGATCGGCGGCGCTAGTAGACGCGGCGTGGCAGCGTCGTGGGGAGGGGTGGCGGGAGGCGATGCGCCGGAAAGGAAGGAGCAGCGATGGCGGGGAGGGAGCGGCCACGCTATCGGCGGTGCGTGCGCGGGGAGTAGGCCGCGGCAGTCAGGAGGAAGAGGCGGCGCCGGGGAGGAGGCCGCGTGGGGGGAGGAGCCGGCGCGGGGAGGTGCGGTGAGGGAGGGGCGGGGGCAGCAGGGTTGTTGAGGCGATCCGCAATCAAAGGAGGAACGACGAGGCGCGGTTTCGAGGAGACGCGCTGTTTGACGCCAGCGGTAGATCGGACGGAGTAGAGCAGGCGTGATGGACGGTCTGGATCGAAAGTTTGAACTACCACCACCACCACCACCACGACCAGAAGATGCTTTATAATAGTAGAGATAAAAACTATGCATTTAATGCAGAGCGTGTGTTGCCATATATTATGAAACTCCCGTGAGGCAAAATCGCAGTTGTTGTTCAGCTCAATATAGTTTTAAGAAAATTATTAGTTTTCTGTTGCGAAAACCAGATATAGTTTTTTTGGTGTATACATTATACTTTTTTTTTGTATAGATAATAATTTTTTCCAACTAGCGATCCAAACTAAAAAGATTTGTAAGTTACAAGACTATTTAAGGCCTGAAAATCTGGATCTGATTTCTCACTTTTTAAACACCGAACGACCTTTCCTCCCCTTCCATTGGTATCTGGATGGTAGTTTCGATGGTGACGACGTGCGGCGTAGCGGTGGCGACAGCGAAGGCGATGGCGCGCGGGGCTACGACGACGACGCGCGGGGCGGTGACGACAACCACGCGCGGGGTGGCGACCACGATGACGACACACGACGTCATGGCGACAAGTGCGTCGCATCGGCGATGCACGGGGCAATGATGGCGATTACGATGACGGCGGTGATGGCGATGGTGACTACATGCGGCGTGGCAATGACGAGTTTTTCGCCATGCCCTCGCCATCGTCAGTGGCAGTTTCGTGGACGGCGACACTCTCGTGGCCAATAGCACTGAACAGCGGCGAGTCGGCGATAGTTTTTTTGTTATAGTTTTTTCGTTGTTTCGTTGTTCGTATATGGTTGTTGCCATGACTCAGATAGTTGTATTATAGGTTTTTCATATACATTATTGTAAACTTGCATATAAATTACAGTTTTTTATGATACTAAAAAAATATTAGTCTGGTCTTGTTTTGTTTGTAAAAATGTTAGAAATGCAATGGTGAAAACTGTTCGTTTATCCGAGCTTCCAATAAAAAAAATATGACCAAAAAAGATCGAAAAATGTTTGAACGGCTATTTAATGCGTTCACATGTAAGTTATGGGCTGCATGTAAATCAACTCCCATGCAACTGCAGGTTTGATAGTTTTTTGCCATTCGTTCAATAGTTTGTTTCCACTATCATTATAGTTTTTTCTTCTAGTGCAATGCAATTGCAGGTTTGATAGTTTTCTCCCGTGCGTTCGATAGTTTTCTAACGTGCTTTCAGTATTTTTTCCATTCTGTAGACAAAATGATGACAATGCTATGAAAAACCATAATGTTAATGAAAGTTTACTATAATATATACTCGACAAAAAATTGTAATCTGTGAAAAACTGTTGCGAAAAACCATCAAAATGATATTTACAACCAACAACCATAATTAATACATCCCATTTTCCACGGAAAGGGCAGTTTAAGTTAGTTTGGTGGGATTAACAATGGGCTAATTACGAGTTGGTGCCACCGTGTTGCCTGGTTCAGAGAAACGACCAAGGCGCTTAATAGTTATTCAGCGCTGGCTAGCTCCACCGTGTGTGTAGTTGGGCTGGGGTCAGTCGCGACTTGACATGATCCCGATCCTCCACGTCCTCAGCCGTTGGATGGATTGCAGGCAGCCATCAAATCCTGCTGGAAACCCCACCTCCCGCATGAACCAGGGTGAGAGAGCTGCGACCACGGCGGTGACTCCCTCCCCCACGCGCTCATTCTTTCTCTCACCCTGTGCCCCTCTCTCCACCCCCAAATCTCCAATCCCCAAACCGTAGCCCTAGCCGCCATGGATGGAGCTCGAGCTCGGCTCCCTCCCTCCTCATCGTCCACTTCCATAGTGAATCCCTAGCCGGTGCTCTCCAATCCCGAAGCTGCGTCACTGGTCTCCCGCACCCAAGGATCTTCCGCCGCCACCATCTCTTCCGTTTGGTGGATTGCCTGACCTCACGGAAGAAGACTACGAGCCTCAACAAGAAATGGAGTCATTTCAAAAATGAGAGTTGTCAGGAGAGTTGCACATCGATATTGGTGACGTGATACAACAAACGGAAGAGGATGTAGAAGAAGACGAAGAGGAAGTTGAAGAGCAAGCAGAAGAGGAAGAGGTAGAGGAAGGGGAAGGGGAAGGGGAAGAGGACGAGGAAGAAGAAACCAAAGAGGAGGAAGAGAAAGAGGAAGGTGAAGCGGAAGAATTTTAGGTTTCTACGACATATACATTTATTTTGTGTCGTTTTCTTTCACATTCACTTATTTGGTGTTATTTAATTTTATTTAATTTAATTCATACCAATCTAATTGTGTCATTTTTGTTTGATTTGTGCAGGATGACAGGTTCAATGAACAGGTTAGCGAGAACGGCGCAAAAGATCTTTGGGCGACGAGGCAGGAGGAGTGGAGAGCATAGCACATCGGACGAGGTGGTGGCCACTGACCATCAGGTGAGATCCAGTGACGAGGAGTTGGCCCCCAACTCGCAGGTCGGATCAGTGGAGGAGGATGTGGAGAGAGGATAGGGAGGTGGAGGGGGGAGCTGGCGTCGGAGGAGGAGGGGGGAGTTGGCGTCGGATGAGGTGTCGGCGGGTGTGCCGGAGGGTTATGAGGAGGAGTTCGACTCGAAGGAGAGTGACGAGGAGGGGGAGGACGAGGCTGAGGGGGAGGGGGAGGGGAGGATGAGGACTGGAGGACAATATTTTACAATGCCCGATTGGAGGAGAGCGACGAGGATGGGGGTGGCGAGTGGGAGTCGGCACCCTCGTCCTCTGGATCTGAGTCCTCGAGCTCCAAGAGACATCGGGGGCGAAATAAAATGTCAAAAGCCCTCGCAGATCCAGCTCAGAGGATAGAGATCCAGGTTGCCCTTGGGGAGAGGTATTTGTGCTAACCAACATTTTTGAATTCAATGTCTTAAATTGTTAAACATAAACTTTCTAAACAAGTGTTTTGAATTCAATTGATAACCATACGTGCGCTGGGTTGGTTTGCCTCAACGAGGGCTCGCAGGAGTCGGGAAAGCAGCTAGGGGTGCTCCTCAAGCAGTTCTACCTCGGGCGAGTGGGCAAGGGTCGTGGTAACAAACGGCCCACGCTGAGTTAAAGCGACTACTACCTCGTGCGGGACGGGGAGGGAGATACTGTCGCCGATGCCGTCATTGAAGAGTTCTGGGTATAATGCAAAATTTAATTTCTTACAGATGTTTTTGTGTTTATAAATTTATGCCTGCCTGTATATGATCATTTATCTGTTTTGTTTCAGGCTAGGTATCAGCTATCCTCTGACACGACCGCAGAGGACTACGAGTCTTGTCGCCATGTCCTCAACAGAATGGCGACAAAGAAGGTCAAGGACGCCATAAGGCTGGCTCGCTCGGATGCGGTGATCAAGCACCACAAGAAGAGGGGCCGACATATGTCGAGGGAAAGGGCAGCGCTGGAGTACCTCGACGCCAAGAAGTATATTGATTGGCGTCCAAACTAGATGGACAAGTGTCTACGCGTCTGGAGGGACCTATGTCTGGTGTGGGAATCATCGGACTGTATCGAGATGTCTAAAAGAAACAGGGGCATTAGGGATGCCAACTGTAAAATCTGCTCCACCTACCTAGGAGGCCTCGGCATGGGTCACATCGCAGAAGACATCGTAAGCACACTTATCTTTTTCTAGCTACAATAATATGAACTTCATTTCACAACTTTACTTAATATATCACTATTTGATTTCACACGGGAGCACGAGACGGGACTTGAGCCCTCGGGAATCGCCGTGTGGAGCATTGCACACACGCCTCATGTCAGCCCAGACGGCACACAACCACCGACGCTGCCGGCTACCCAGGAGAAGCTTGTAAGTGGCTATCTCTATTCGCTTCTCTACACCTATTTTGAGCATTTTCGAAATAATCCGCAATATATATGATTTGTTTGCAGGATATCTATAATGCAGCCATGAGGGAGAAGCACGGTGCCGACTGTGACCCAGACAACATGCCAGCTGATTGTGCTCATCTACGACGAGTTTGGTGGGAGGGCTCATGGCAAGTACGGCGTCAAGAACGCCGTCGTGCCGTCTGACTCGTACAAGCCCGAGGTCATGGCATGTCGACAACAAGTCTCAGCTTCCGTTCGTGCCCAGCTGGACGCCCAGAACAAACTTATCGCAGAGTTAAAACAACAGAGGGAGGTGGACGAGCAGCGGTGGAAGGAGGAGCAAGAGGAGAACAACTAGCGGATGCAGGCCTTACAAGAACAGAACTTGTACATGATGTAGTACATGCAAAAGGTAATTAAGATCGTATACGTAGGTAGCTAAGTTGTAATTTCTGGTTTAAGAAGCTTAGGTATTATATTCGCAGGTGTTCTCGAGGGCAGGGTCCTCCAGTCAGGCACAAATGCCTTCTACGCCTCCGCTCGTCTTTACACCGATGTCTGGGGCCCCGACGACACAGGCCGGCACACTCCCCCCGTTTTTTCCGTCGCACTGGTTCCCTATGGTACAGTTTCCACCTGCTCCCGCAGCTTCTCCAGAGGTAATGCATTTAATCCAGTTTTGCACAACGTATTCATGACAATGCACAAATGCATAAAGTTTTTTAAATTCACCATTTTCTCCACTTTTGCAGATGTCCGGTTCGGCTACGCCTGTGCCTGCGATGATTGCACCGTAGGGAGGTGACGGCAGTGCCACAAGGTCGTCTCCGCTCGAGCAATTCGTAACGGACTTGCCTAATCCAGATCCCGACCTTGGTGGTGGTTCGCAAAACCCGTAGACGTGCTTATGTGACTTTGTATCATTCTATTTTTATCGTTTGTAACTTTTCGACATATTTGTGTATGATGTAGACTTCTGAGCTTATTTTATTCTCAATTGTACCTGGATGTGAAGATTGAAGTGAGTTTGTCCTTATTTATCGAGCGTTTTATGTTTTTAAATGATGTGAATGTGTATGTGCTCGTAAATGTGATATTGAGCACCTAACTATGTGTGTATGTGATCGGGTGAATTGGGAATGAATATATGGGGTGAATGGGGTTTTTTTGCCGGTTGAAGATGAACTTTATTAACAATTACCAGAAATTTTTATTTCTAGAAAACTATATATGTCGTCGGCCAAGGATGAAGCCGACGACATTGCTCTATCCAGGAGCAGCCTAGGGCGGCCACCGGATAGAACCAATGCCGACTGCATGTCTAAGGCCGCCGACATAGCTGGACATATTTTTGTCGGTGGCGTAGTAGGAGGCCGTCGACAAAGATGGTGGCAAGGCAAACCAGCGAGGCCACATGTGCCGGCTGCCTTGACTGGAACCGACCACATTTGATATGCCATGTGTCGAGCCAGCATTCGCATGTGGGGTCCACTAGTCAGGGCGTCGTCACCCCGCGCGTTCCTTTAGGGGGATCTTGTGTCGACGGCTAGTTGTGCTGCCGACATAGTGTTAACCCAGGTGGAAACCCTTGTGTGCGTCTTTGTCGGCGGGGCCGCCGACAAGTTTGGCCTGTGTCGTCAACGCTACGTCGGCGGAGCAGTGTCGGTGGCCAGTAGCCGACAAATACCTATGTCGGCAGTATGGATATCTGTGTCGGCGGCTTTAGCCACCGACACTATTCCTGATTCCTGTATTGAATCTTTACCTGCTTATGCATCCATGGCGCAAAACTTTACCACTCAAGCTACTTTATATATTCATCACAAATAATATATTACAGAGTTCATCATGACAGAGGCTTTTGCTCATGGCACTATTTTTTCATTAGGGATTACAATCTGGAAAAATGAGGATATTAGACCATGGAGAAGCTATAATATCTTATATAAGTTGAGCTAGCCTTTTTCTAGGCTTCCTTACCTTAGATATTTATGTTCATAACAACGTCATGCTTGCTTTCGATGCTCTAGAAAAGCAAATCTTGGTGGAAGGTGAGTATGTATGCACCTTTCTTTTACCCTCTCACCCTAAAGAGGGATCAATTAATGGGGTGCATTTTTCTTAAGGCAATTCTAGGCAAGACCTTGAATCACAGGGTTTGTTCCTGGCAACCCAGCATTCTTTATCTTGGCGTAGATTGGTGTGATGGGACGGATGCCGTGAAAAAGCTTTTTTCTTTGACCGGAATCGACAGGCCATCTAGGATGAGTCAAACATAGGGGGAAGGGCCTCCTGGCAATATCCGGCATACTAGTAATCGATTATTTGGCCTTTTGCGATCGAACAACCTATGAACAGTTGTAGCCTACATAACCTACCTACCCAGACCAAGGGAAGAAGGTATCAGACCATATGTAGTTCTCGACCCTTTTGTTAGACCAGTTCCTTTCGGTGCTGAGTTCCTTACGGCCCAAAAAAAAATTCATATGTTTTGATATTAATTTGCATCGAACATCCTTGTGTTCTAGCGCACCCATGATGGTGTGAAGTTTTATGTCCTCTTTGTATCCTCTCAACAATAAATCAGAAGGAACCGGAAGGATAGCTTGCATGCACGGATAAAAAAACAGTCCACTGTACGCTGGCAATTTCGATTTAACTTTTGTGAAGACTTATTATAGCTAGTCCTGTAGATTATATAGTCCTCCGTAGTAAGACTAATCTAACTATTTATTAATTATTAACGGAAGAAAGTGTTACCTTCATGCCAGGGTCTCTCATCCGTAGAATAGTTCTTTTCTTTGCCCTGACGCGAGGAAAAAATCACCACGTCGTCTTTCCAACACTTGTTATAAGTTAGCAAATATTTGTCAAAGCATCTAGAAAAAACTATACCCGCATATTCGTCGGCTGTGTTTCTAATTGATCCAAGTGGCAATACTCTCGTCTTTGCCCGTCAAACCGGTTTATCAATATCACAAGGTTTCCAAATTAGGAGATCCCCAAAAAGAGCGGAAGGGCCAATTTGAGGGCCACAAAAACCAAGGGACAAGCTATATCACAGAGGGCCATAGTGTGTTAGCGTATGCATCATTGGATGCTCCTTAAAGAGATGAGCTACAACTATTTTGCCTTATGTAATTTTTTTTAACCTTGCTTTGATATGATGGTGGGAGGGCACTATAGTCCTCCCCCTCAAGGTGCAAGAGCAAATGATCTTCACGCCCTAGGAAAATTAAGCAAGGTCTTCAAGGTCACTAGCAAAGCAAACGGGCCAAAAAAAAACAAATGCGAGCAGCGTCCACAGGCGCACATGCGAGTAAAGCGTCCGGGAGCAGCGTACGTGAGCGCGCGTGCAGCCGATATGCGAGTGACGCACACGCGAGCAGCGTCCGCGAGTAAGCCCGCGCAGCCGTATGCGAGCGCGCGTACGCGAGCGGTGCGCGAAAAATAGCCGCTTAAAAATGGCGGAGCGGGGGCTCGAGCCCTAGGAAAGAGAAATAATTAGGTCTTCAAGGTCACTAGCAAAGCAAACGGGCTAGTGGCCCATGGACACTGAATCTGTATTAAAAAAAAAACCACATGCGAGCAGCGTCCACAGGCGCACATGCGAGCAAAGCAAACGGGCTAGTGGCCCATGGACACTGAATCTGTATTAAAAAAAAAAACCACATGCGAGCAGCGTCCACAGGCGCACATGCGAGCAAAGCAAACGGGCTAGTGGCCCATGGACACTGAATCTGTATTAAAAAAAAAACCACATGCGAGCAGCGTCCACAGGCGCACATGCGAGCAAAGCGTCCGGGAGCAGCGTACACGAGCGCGCGCGCAGCCGATATGCGAGTGACGCGCACGCAAGCTGCGTCCGCGAGTGAGCCGCGGTGCGCGAAAAATAGCGCTTAAAAATGGCGGAGCGGGGGGGGGGCTCGAGCCCTCGTCTCCTGAGCGAGAACTTACGAGCCTAGCCATCTCGCCGCATTGGTCCAATACGCACAAAAACATTTTTAAAGATTGGTTTAATACAGACGGCCGGATTTCACCCCAGGAGCGATCGGACGGGTCGCGAACGGTGGGACAGCTCGCTGGGCGGGGAAGGCTGCCACGTGTCGAGCGGGGATGGCGCGAATTACTCGGCTTTGTACTTCTATTGATGCTTACTAGTACAATGCCCGTGCTCTGTCACGGAACTAAAGGGGGAGAAAGGAAAACATAAATCGTAACAAAATAAAAATTATAAAGGTGGTTTAGCAAGCAATGTGCATGTCCACCTGTCTAGCAAAAATGCCCGTGCATTACAACGGGAGAAATAAAAATCACACACATAAAATCATTGATCTCTACATACAGGATCTCAAATGATACATTATGCTTACAATGAAACTCACCACAAACACAACTTGCAATAATGTTTGTACATATAAAGATGAAAAAAAAAGAGGATTCACGTAAAGAAAACTAAATAAAACAAATTGAATCCAACTACATTGATGAACAGAACAGAGTAAGCGGAACAAAGATAAATGTTAATTTGCACAGGTCAAACATCTAGTCTTTTCAAAACACCATGTCTTTTTATATAAAGCTTCTCAAAATGACATGCATTTTAGGAAAAAAAACTTAAACCATCTGATCTTTTCTTCATAATGTCAGATTTCAACCACAGAACATGCTGCAAAAATAAACATGCCATCCTAAGGTTAGCCTCTTTAAAAATATGGCTAACACAAAAATTGAAAAGGGGCTTGGCAATGAAGTCTAAATATTGACATGCATATCACCTCCTATACAAAAATCCGATCTCTCGCACCATTGACCAAGATAGCCGATCCTACCTTCTCATCCCCAAGTTGTGGCGTCTTCAAGCCATGACAGCATTACATATCAATAGAATGAATTTTCCTCCAGGTTACAGCTTCAATTCACTGGTGAACAGAAGTCATCCAAAATTCATTGGTGTACACAATTCATCCGAGATCATAGCTGCATCCTTTCTTTCTTGAATTTAACATCAGAGATGTACAAAACATCTTTGTGCTCCACATTGTCACTTCCAGCATGTAATCATGCTAAAAAATAATAATATGAACATGAATCATAACGAATTAGATACTTGGATACATTTTTATATGCTATATGGATCAATAAACCAACGATGGTCGCTGCAAGGCTACAATTGCAAAGGCCGCACAACCAAGGCCACCCTGGAGGATTGAGAGGATTCATTATACCTGATATTAGTCATCCTCGTCAAACACTTTGTGCTTCTAGAAATCATAGGTTATAAGAGTGTAGACCATGGTATTAGATAATTTGATCCCCATCCTACAATAAAAAATGTATTTAAAGAACATAAATAGAGCTGTCAAAGCATGCTTATAGTGGCCACTAATCTAAAAGAGAAACAAATACTTTCAATTTATCATGGTAGTGGTGCAAATTTGGGCAAAAGTAGTTAAACAACATAGCGACTGAACTAACACGAAAAATTTAGAAATATATGTGCCACAGTGCATGCACCATGCTTCAGGGTTAGGCAAAAAAGTTTAGAAACTACATGGACATCTTTACTCACCCATCATAGGCAGAACCAGCTAGAAATATATATGACCTCTCGTCTAACTCTTTAAGGTAATATGCTCGTGCATTGCAATGGGGGGCAAAAAAATTCACGAGGTAAAAGAATTTACTCTAAAATCATATGTACCATTTCTCAAGTATTCTGGAGGCGTATATGCAAGGTTTGTGCTATAACTTTTCCCATCTCTGCTGTTTTTCATCAGACCAAAGCATGAAAGCCGAGGATCTCCATTATGCATATATAAGTTTTAGTAATTCTTCTCAGAGAGGATAATACCTATTGTTGCATGCAATCAACATCCAATAATTGATTGCTTACCTGATAAAAAAGAACCCTATAAGCATTCAGGTCAAGGTATAAAGGCCTCGATCCCCTCATTGCTGCAATAGTCCAATGCTTCAGCAATGTGGTATGCAACTCTTAGACGCATAGCCCATTCAATGGTCTGGTTTTCCCTGCAAAACTGCAAAATTAGTATCACAAAAATGAACTGAACTGCAGTTTTGCACAGCTAGATTGTCCAAATTAAATTATTGTTGAGGCTTTTTAAAAAGTTTTTAGTGACCATGGTCACCACTAATGATAAAATCCAAACTTTACCCACGCGCCCTAGTCTTCAGGTTGTTTTTTCAACAAAATACACAATAGAAAATACAACAACCCGCTAATGGGAAATAGGAGAATTTCATAAGCTATCAAGCGCAGCAGTTTTAAGGGTTTGCCATCCAAGAACCCCTATAATAAGCACATAAAAATCTACTAAGTGCATTGGTCATAACCACATCAGATTCACTGTGACATCAAATTCCTCTTCTAGGGATCCATTAGTTCAAAACAAGATCTGTGACTTCTGAACGCGAAGCAGCGACATAGAAAAATTACTGCACGTGCTCAACGCAGCTTGATTCCAATACATTCAACGAACGTGTCAACAACAACCGAACAGAAAGAATACATGACAAAGCACCTCCTCCTCCTCCTCTCCACGCAGCACCGCTGCCAAAATTCGGGCAAATCAAGCAAAACCCCAAAATCTCCCCACAATTTTGCGGCGCCGGGGTGGGGAGGATGCGGCAAGGGTGGAGAGGAGGCCACGGCGGCGGGGAAGGTAGAGAGAGGGAAGGGCGGCGGAGGGAGAGAGGGAGCATGGGAGGTGGGAGGTGGAGGGAGAGATGGAGCAGGGCGGCGGTTATGCGGGGGTGGCGCGGGTGAGGGAGACGGAGGAGGCCGCGACAGTGGGGAGGAACTGCTGGGAGGAGGCGGCGGCGCCGGGTGTGGAGGAGGCGGTGGAGAGGATGCTGGCGGGCATGGAGGCGGTTATCTTGGGGCGGGCGGTGGGCACAAATGAGATCGTGGGAGGCGGGAGCAGCAGAGCAGGGGAAACCCTATGGCGGCGGCGGAGAGAGGTAGGCAGAGAGAGAGAGAGAGAGAGAGAGAGAGGGGGGCCTTACCGGAGAGGCGGCGTCGGCGTGGGGGCGGCGCGGAGAGAGGATGGGGTAGCGGAGGGAGAGAGGCGGCGGGAGAGAGGGAGGCGGCGGAGGGAGAGGGCGGCGGGAGAGAGGTAGGCTGTAGAGAGAGAGAGAGAGAGAGAGGGGGGCTTTCTTGGAGAGGCGGCGCCAGCATGTGGGGTGGCGAGAGAGGATGGGGCAGCGGAGGGAGAGACGGGCGGCGGGAGGAGGGAGGGGCGGTGGAGGGAGAGGGGAGCGGCGGGGTGAGACGGGGATTGGAGAGAGGTAGGGGCGGCGCGTGGTGGAGGCGGGGAGGGAGAGGGGACAGCGAGCAGATCGGACGAAGCAGAGCAGAAGGCAACACGCAAGATGAACGGTCCGGATTGAAAGTTCGAACAACCATCACGTCCATTAGGTGCTTTATAATAGTAAAGATTACAGTGACCTAATGAACTTTCCTATATACACGGTGATTTTGTAGGATGTATTTTCTATTTCAACCCCTCCTCTTCCAAATCAAGAAGCCATTCGCTCTGGCCGGCCCGTGTATCCTTCCAACGCGACCGATCAAGTGTTCCACTAAAATGGAGGACTAGCTAGATGCTAGTTTAATTTTAGAGCTCTACAATACACAATATAGCTATATTGTAGCAGCATGTTTTAGATTAATTGGAAGGCACGTACTCATACCTCGGGAGAATATATATCGATCTAAGCCGTTAGAAATACCATCCTCAGATAACACGTGTGTAGTTCAAAAAGATGGAAAATCAAACTAAGCCATTAGTTTGAGAGAAATGAATATCTCGAATATCTCATATTCATTTAGTCTACCAAAAAACTTTACCTCAACATCCTAATTATAATCCTAATACTTGGTGGCTTGTGAGATTGAATCCTTAATTAAATGTAGGACAAAAAAATATAGATCACACTATGCTCGGATGTTCAATTTACAGGAAAAAAATCGAACACATTTTGTAAATATAGACAATTTAATCAGAACACATATAATAATGTACAACTGTAACACATCCACAACATACCACTGAAACATTTTATTGCACCTGTTAGAAAATGATGTTTAGCTCATGGAACAAGCCAAATGAAGTCATTTGGAAAGCAAAACAACTATTAGAACATGTTAGTAAAGGGACCGATTGCATGGCGATCGCTGCCACGCCCCCCCAGGCCCCCTGCCGGTGAAAGCGTGGCGAGAGGCGGTGGACTGGTTTGAGCAAAACCGGTTAGTAAAACTATTGAAACATGTAAAAAAAAGCTAATAAAACATGACAAGAGAAACTGGTGGAACACGTTAAGACATAATCGACCAGTGTTGGAACATGATAAAGGAACCGTTGGAACATGGCAAAAAGAATAGTAGAACATGCAAAAAAAACTGATGGTTATGCCAAAGGAACTAATGGAACTTACAAAACCTGATGAAAACATCATGTTTTACAATGAATCATCCATCCCCATACGAAGCTAGATGCTCCATGGGAAAAAAAGAATGTTACATACGTACAAGCGTGATGTTCGAAGGCACACATTCTCTTCACCTTCTTTTTCCTCAAATTTCAAGTGCTCCTGCCATGCTGGTTGGATCTGACCACCTACTTGTCGGGTAGGAGGCGGGCCAAGGGGAGGAGGGAGGAGGATATGCAAAGATAGATAGATAGAGAAAGAGGGGGGGGGGGAGCGGGAAGGGGGAGGAGGCGGCGGCGGTGGCTCAAGTGAGCCGGCGGCCATGGCACAACAACAACGGTGCAATGAGCTGGATGCAGTGTGTGCATGTGGCTGTGCAAGTGGATGGAAGTCCACGGCTTTTTCTCCTGGAGTACTAGTCCAAAACTCCATGTGGCCCCGGAGCACACGTCCAATCGGCTGGACACTACTAGGAAACTGTACTATTATACCGGCACATCAAAATCGGTTAGATTGGAACGGTACTGATAGTGACAGCATTACTGGTTTGTAGCAACAGTAGCGATTCGGACTTTCAGTATTGGTTGGAGGCAACAGTAAATATTCCTTTCACAGATGGGTATAAGTCAGTTGGCATGCAGGCGAATAGGTACTGATGGGGCTCATTAGTATCGGTTCATATTATGAACTGGTACAGATGCCCCGTTTCTGAAAAGGCTAAAATATATGCATGTGCTAGCTATAGCAGAGCGCATGGTGGGTGAGTTGGTTAGAAGATTGAGGTATGGGGCACCACAGGGGGGCAAGAGGTGTTGGTTTTGAGTCCTGGTTCTCCTAATATTTCATAACTTTTTGAAAACAAGCCTAGACCCTTTTAGTATTTGTTCAACCGGTACTAATGCCCCTTAGGTATCAATCTCGGATTAAAAGCACTATTTTTTGAACTAGTACTGAAAGGCCTATTTAACCGGTACTGAAGGCCTTCTTCACAGTAGTGGGACAGCCGATCCTAATATTCAATGGAGCAGTTTTGATATTTCATAGAAAAACCACGGACTATTTGGCAACAAAGTTTCAAAAAACCGTAGTTGTCTAATACATATGTTTTCAAATGAAAGCTATAGTTTTTAACAAACTCTATCTATTTAACTCTAGTTTTTATTGGAAATACAACTTGTTTCGTATACATGGTTTTGTTGATGACAAATTTTTACCAAAGCAAGCTATTATTTGTTGGAAAGTATAAGTGGATTGCCCACACTTCCCCATCTGCTTATGCTTTTAATTGAACTGGTTAGGACATGCAACTTAATATGGTTCAAACAAAAAGAGGAATTCGTAGTCACTTTTCCTGTTGCGTAAAAAAAGGATTTTCGCGAGAGGAATAGAGTTTGGGATACATCTATCTCTTCTGAGCGACCTCTTTTGGATTCTTTAGACCACACTTGCATTCGAATATTGTCTGCTTTAGGTTCTTTATTATCTCCTTCGAGTGATTTTTAGAATCGTTTAGGATATATTTAGTCTATTTTGGCCTTTGATTAAGTAATATTTCTTTTTTGACTGACCTCCTCTAGACCAGAGAGGGGGTCAACTTAGAGTTGTTAAGTTTTTTTACTCTGCTTCGACATAAGATACATGGAATCACGCTTTGTAGGATTTGAACGTACGACATTGGGTTTTGGAGACCTACGTTCTACCGAACTGAACTAAGAGTGCTTTCATTCAAAAAGAAAATCAGAGGCAGAGGTCTCAACTTCGAGTCCTGCTTTAGATGCAATTGTTGTTCGCTCCCAATTCACTTATACTTCAACATTATTGTCCAAGAAAGAAAATAGGGAAGACACACTATCTCGGTTAAAGCTTTACAATAACTGCAAAAGAAACCATGCTAGAAACCAAAACACAGTTTTATTTTTCATCCAAAACTCCCACGTTTTTGTAAACCACGACAGTATCATAAATCATGGTTTGTCTAAAAACATGAAAATCTTGAATTTCGATGAGATCCAACGTCATGTTATGTTTATGAACTTAGCCATTCTATCTGAACGTTAGGGAAAGGTTCTAATTAAATAGATATATATAAAAAAGTTTTCGTTGTCGATTCATATCCGTAGCCCTAACCTTATATCCAGGGAAGCAGATCATTTTGGCCGATGTCGAATGGGATCATCCAATCCAACAAAAAACGAAATAACAAACATTCTCGTAAAGAATTGATCTAACCCTATGGTCCGACTCGCTATCCCGATGTTCGTCGTTAGAAATTAAATAAAAAATACAAGCAGTCTGCGCTATTGATCCTAGTTGGCCTGATGGTCAAATAAACCAACTCATTTAAATCTGAACACAATTCTGGCAAATTACTCGGTCTGGGGAGACCTACTGTGATTTTTTAACAACTGTGTGCGACACATCAAACTCATCCATTCCTATTTTTTTTTTCATGTGTGTACTGCAATTCGAAAGCAAGTTTCGTATTTTGTGTTAATTGCAAATTTAAAGATTCTGAAGCAAAAGAGCTTAAGTAAACCCCTTTTAACATCGACATGCATGCACCGATCTGTCCGACCAGTTGATCTAAGAGGATATGAAGATAAAGAACCAGACAATTCAGTTATACTTTCAACCTCCCCCTTCAGTTATGCGGAGGCTTGATTCGTCGAGCCTCACATCTAGAAATTATAATAAAAGTGGGCAACAATTATTAATTTAAATTACGTCTATGAGGACACTACTAGAGAAATGGTCTAATTTATGGGCACATCAGTATCGATTGGATTGAAACCGGTACTGATAGTACACTTGTTCCGGTTCGTAGCAACAGTAGCAATTATATATTTTCAGTACCGGTTGGAGGCAACAGTAAAGATACATTTTGCAGGCGGGTACTGGCTAGCAGGCGCGCTGGCTCATCAGTACCGGTTCATTATACGAACCCATACTGATAGGGGCTCATCAGTACCGGTTCATATTACGAATCGGTACTACAGTCTCGTTTCAACAAACTTTAAAAGGAATGCATATCCTACTGTAATCAATACGCGTGGATGGGTAGCAGTGGTAGATCCAAGATTTTGCACTAGGGTGGTCCGATGTAACCCCGCAAATGTAACATACCAAATATAAATATAGAATTTATCAAAAGGATGGTGTGAATAGATAAATTTGTCTTATAGAAACTTACATACCTACCATTGCTCCGAGCCTCCGAGAATATTAGAGCTTACGCCTTCTTATGGCCATAAAAGTGTCTATTATGTCATTTTCATCCACCTTGAAGAAAAATATCTCACTTAGTGAACATAAACATAAGAAAAGTATCACCCATCCTATTTCTTAACTTGCTCTTGACAAATTTCATTGCATAAAATGCCCTTTCAACACTTTTCGTTGCCACCGGAAAAAGCAATACCAATTTGATAAGCAAATAACCAAACATAAACTATATGTTTCCTTGTTTCAACAAGCTTGACTAAGAGATCAACTATATTTCTTAGGTCTTTGAAGCCATCATCTTTTCTCATGTCATCAATGTAGTTATCAAATTGCATTTCAAGTCTAAACAAGTTAAGGCTTGAAATGTTGGTGGGATAAAACTCAGCAAGTCTACGTACCTTATATGCATCAAAAATAGCAAACGAGTTGGTGGGATTCAAGGCCGACATGCAAGAAAGCAACTTCATATTAACCTCATCAAACATATGGTGAAGCTCTTGACTAATTTGATCAATGACCCCAATGTACCTCTCTTCTAAAGTGATCATCATTTGTTTGGTTTCGAGCAAACCGTCTTGATCTTCCATAAGGCACATAATTATCATCCATTGCAAGAACTTCGACACCATGTTTATTGCAAAACAAAATGACCATCAGACCTCATTTGTTGCAGTCTACTCTTAGTACTGCTAACTAGTGATATTGCATTAAGAATGTCTTGCTCTCTTCTTTGAAAACAATCAGACAGATCATTGGTGTAGCCAAGAATGATAAGCATTAAGTGTGCACTAAAAATGAATTGGAATGACTCAAATGATCTAATCATGTTGTGTATTTTTGGCCAATCACCCCTTTATGAAGTATATTAACCAAGACTTATGAGTACTTTGCGGATTGAGGAATACATAGCAACTATGCTGCCAACAGTTTTGAAATGAGAACCCACCGAGTGTCACCAGGTCTAGCTAACACCATCTCTTGATTTAATCCACTCCCGGCTAGTTTCTAACTCACCACAATCAATTGCTTTCAAAATATTTTGAAGTCTAGCATTTCGAAGCATGTCATGACGCTTACAAGAAATTGCAACAATAATAAGTAAGAGATATATTTGTTCAAAAACCACACACAATCATCATTTCCCTTAGCAACAACAATAAGAACCAGCTAGAGTTGATGTGCAAAACAATGAACATAATAAGCAGAAGGGGAGTCTTTCATGACCAATGTTTTCAACCCTTTAATCTCTCCTTTCATATTGCTAGCCCATCATAACCTTGACCACGAATTTGAGTTAAAATTAAATGATGGCTAACAAGTAAAGCTTCAATTGCATCCTCAAGTGAAGAAGAGGTTGTATCTTCTATATGAACAACTCCTAGAAAGTGCTCACATGACCTTCCCAAATTATCAACATAATGCAAGTAAAGAGCTAGTTGTTCTTTATGTGATATGTCATTAGACTCATCAGCTAGAATTGTATAGGGTTCATCACCAATTTCTTCAAAAATTTTGCTTCTAGTGACTTCGGCACAACAATGAATAATTTGTTTTTGTATCTTAGAGCAAGTTAAGGTGCAATCACGTGGAGCATTCCTCAAAACAAACTTATTTACCTCTTCACTATTTTCTGCAAGCCATTTCAAAAGTTTAAGGAAGTTCCCTCTGTTGCTAGACTCTTCACTTTCATCATGCCCACGAAATGCCAATCCTTGATGTAAAAGAAACTTCAAACATCTAAGTGAATAAGTCAACCTCATCTTATAAAGACATAGATCATCACTATTCACCTTTTTAACTCGATGCTCAATTTGTGCATTAGGATTCCAGCTCCCCCCAGCCGTTCCCCTGCGTAGCTACCCCCGGCCACCGCCGTGCCCCTGCGGCTTGCCTCCAGTCGCTGCCACTCCGCCGCCAGCACCAGCGCCCAGCGCTCCGCTAGTGCCTAGGGTTAGGGGAATAGGGGGCTAGGGTCGCTACAACGCTAGACCTAGGCAACTGGGCGCGGCGATGTGCCGATGTGTCTTCTTCTTCGGCGCCGACGTCACTCGCCGCCTCGTCGTCGACCACCGGCCGATGCCGCCTGGACTGGAGCTCCTCGCCTCCTCTCTTTTGCTCGGTCTTCCTCTGTCTCGTATCCTCACTTTCACCTGGGCCAGTGGGCCTCTTTGTGCTGTGCGGTGCCATCCTGGGCCTGGGGGATACACTGGGCTGGACCGTACGGTGGTTCGCGGACCACCCTGGCTACCCTATGGATCCGCCCCTTGTGGGTAGGTTTGTTAGAAGGGTGAGTGGAGAGTTATGTGGTGGCATGAGGTCCTAGGTTTGAGTCTTGGGTTCTCCATAGTTTTTAGATATTTTGGTGTCTATAGTCTCGGTTCGCCCAACCGGGACATCCCAGTTGGGGAAACCGGTTCCCAACCGTGGCCTTTAGTCCTAAATTGCATGTCCCAATTCGGGAAACCGAGACTAAAGCCTGATCCCATCCGGGACCAAAGGCCATTTTAGTAGTAGTGGGACTTGAATTGAGATATCTATAGCTCTAATACACTAGTAAATTACAAGCGCTGACATGTTCATAAAAAAGGTATTATGCTCTCTAAAGGATTCAAAATGGTACAAATAATTCCCCGCCGGCGGTTTTAGAGGTCGTTTTGCCACTTCAGCTGTCCACAAGAGTGGTTTTGCCTCCATGTGGCTTTTCTTTTTTTCATCTCTCCCTCTTCTCTACAGTTCTTCTCTCCCTCACCCTCGTCTCTCTCCTGCCTCGCTCTCCTTGCTGCCTCCACCACTACCAGGGAACAAGCTTTCTCAAGCGGTTCAAAAAAAAGGATCAAACTTCTACAAGCGGTTTAATGCCTCAAAACAGTCTCAAGCCAAAAAATGATCTCTAGAAGCGGTTGGGGGCACGATCCGCTTCTAAAGACCAAAATCCTAAGCGGTTTGTGTCCCCAACGCTGCTATACTCTCTAGCGGTTGGGAACACGAACCGCTTAGGATGCTTGGCTTTACAAGCGGTTTAATAGCCCCAACCGTTTCTAGAGGCCCATTTTTGAATAGATAAAGGAAAGCTCCCCCATTCACACGATAACTTGGCGTGGGTGGGTTGGCTAGCTGGGTGAGGTGTGAGTCAAGAGGTCCTGAGTTCAAATCCCACCTCCCCCAATATTTATTTGCCTTTTTACACTCTATACGCCTCCCACCGTCGCCTCCTCGGTCCTCCCCACGCCTCCCGTCGTTGCTTCCGGCAGCCTTCTCCCGCCGCGACCTCCCAGCCCCTCCCGTTGCCCTTGCCCTCTCCGTCACCTCGCGGCATGGAGGACCTCGAAGAGGAGTGTGAGTAGGTGAGCGTGGAGCAGTGGAGCAGGGGCAACATGATCTGAGAGCCGATGAGCGAGCATCACCAAAGAGAAGGGAGACGGAACAAGGGGGTGACAACGGAGAGCTCGAGGCCTCCTCCGACCTCGCCACCTCCACCTCCCTCTGGCCTCTGCCCGAGCCACCTCCACAGGCCTCTTTGAAGCTCGCTCGCCCCGCCACCCATCTCCTCTCACCGTCGTTCGGCCCGACGACGAGCACCACCATCTCCTGTAACCTCACGCCATCGCTGACCGCCTTCTCGGCCATGTCCTGTTGTACCGCCAACACCAATCAATTCCCCTAGCCTTCCTCTCCATTTCCCCTCGACTTCCCCCACGAGCGGTCACGTCGCTCGCCGGAATTTGGCGCTGCACGAGCTGCTCGCCGCCCTGCCCTGCTCTAGCTTCCCCCTCCTCTGACTTTGATGAGATGCTGCCCACCACTAACCTCAACGAGATGTTGCCGCCATTGCCAGAATCCCCTCGGCTGGCACGGTGGTGGACGTGGAGGGAAAAGATGGGGTAGGGGGATGCTGGGGGAGAGAGAGGTGAGAGTACCGAGGAAGATGATGAAATAAGACAATGACGTGTTGGCCCCACATATGTAATAGATTTTTTGACAACAAAAATTGCCACGTATTCTTCATATGTGTCAATACCGTTCCACCTCAGCATCCAGGTGGAAAAACTGCCCTCAAAACTAGCTCCAGGGGGTTGAGTGCACTGGTTTTTATAGTTCGTTAGGCTAATTAGACGGTTTTGATGATTAGGGGGTTATATGCGCCCAAGTCCATAGTCCAAGGGGTGTCTTTTTTGACTTATCTTATTTACTAATAAGCTAAACTTCGAGAGCTTCTCAATGCAACTTGCAGAATTCAACACACTTTGTTTTACTTGTTTTTTAAGAGCTCTGTGATACACCTTCAAGATAAAAAAGAATAGACCAAAGATAACAAAATTTTTTTGTTTTCGAAACCGAAAATAAGGAAATTAGTAGATGAGCATAAGCAAATAACTCAAAAGTAATAGGTCTTCGGTTTCAAAAAACTAATGCTCGTGTATTTTTGGTCCATTTTTATTCTTGAAGATGTATCACAAAGCTC
Organism: Raddia guianensis; assembly: GCA_036346415.1. Taxonomy (NCBI): domain Eukaryota; kingdom Viridiplantae; phylum Streptophyta; class Magnoliopsida; order Poales; family Poaceae; genus Raddia; species Raddia guianensis. The sequence goes on along the minus strand of CM070534.1, from coordinate 14,869,783 downwards.
TAGAAAAGCAAGTAAAATAAAATGTGTCAAATTCGCAAAGCCACTTTTGAAAGCTATCAAAGATCAGCTCATCAGCAAATTAGCATATCAGCAGATCAGGTAAGTTGAAAAAACATCACCTAAGTTAAAAAGATAGACAATTCATTTATACCAAGTAAGGTCAAAAATTAGAAACAGCCCATATCAAATTTTAACCTGTTACTGGCCATTTGAATATTCTTAATTTTTTAGAATCTTGAGGCTTTGTCATCTCTCGGATACTTCTTGTTCCTTTTGTGCCAAACATTCCTGAAGGGATCATAAATTTCTATAAATTAATATAGGAATGGGGTCTAGGTTTTTTTCATATATGCTTGTGGACGGATATATCATCTCAACTTCATGCTAGAACGTGTGACATGCATGAACTGAAGCCATCCAGTAGTCTTAGCATGCACGAACATTTCGGCCGTAGAGGTCTAAACAATTTGGCGGGCGAGACAATGCTAGAAGACCAAGTTTGCATGCTCCTATCAGAAGGATACACACGTCCACTAACGGCCGTGGCGCCGGGCTTTGTGTTCTTGGAAGCATTGAGCAGTGATGACTTGTTGACTATTCATATTGTCCTTTCGTTTGTACTAACTACTAATTCAAACGACTTAATCGAGTTGACTCTGTGCCACCCATCGCTCGTGGAATTCCATGTCCATGCGAGGAAAGATCTTTACGCATTGCCAAAATTGCGCTGGAATTTCCAAGCAATCTGGAAAAAATCCTCGCACCAATCCGCTATAAATACCCCTGTATACTCGCAAGAGCTACGTACAAAAGCAAAGTAATTCTATACTGATTACACGGGTACATGCATGCGCATATAGAAGCATATAGATAGGTAAGTAATAAACACAATGGAGGTATCCACTTCCAAGCTAGCCATTCTGCTCGCCTTGGCCATGGCGGCCACCATGGGTCACCCATCCCAAGCTCAGAACTCGCCTCAGGACTACATCACGCCGCACAACAGCGCCCGCGCCGCCGTCGGCGTCGGCCGGGTGAGCTGGAGCACGAAGCTGCAGGCGTTCGCCGAGGACTACGCCCGGCAGCGGGCCGGCGACTGCGCGCTGCGGCACTCCGGCGGGCCGTACGGCGAGAACATCTTCTGGGGCGGCGGCAAGGGCTGGACGGCGGCGGACGCGGTGAACCTGTGGGTAGGCGAGAAGAAGGACTACATCTACGCCACCAACAGCTGCGAGCAGGGGAAGGTGTGCGGCCACTACACCCAGGTGGTGTGGCGCGCGTCCACCACCATCGGCTGCGCGCGCCGCGTCTGCGACAACAACAGGGGTGTCTTCATCATCTGCAACTACGAGCCCCGCGGCAACATCCGTGGGCAGAAGCCCTACTAGCCGGATCTAGCGTCCGTACTCCGTAGCAAGGATATATAGAAATACATCGACACATCGTATATATATGTGCGTGCGTGCATGATCGTTGCTTTGCGCCAGTGCCTCGTTCGTATATATACGTGCATTCGTGCATAGGTGCTTCCATGTATGCATGCATGCGCGCGCGTGTTTACGTATATCTTAATTAGATGGAGTAAAATAAAAGGCACAATGGCACAGTGAATAAATGGTGTATTTCAACTTGGTATGGAATAAACGAAAGCATATTGAAACGTTAACATCTCATGTCTCCAACCAAAGGATATATGATTGTATATACGTACGTGCAGAGTATATTTAAGATGCAAGCCTCAAGTTTCCGCTACCACGTCACACCGGCTCACAGTGACGGATCCAAAATTTTAAAACTGGACGTGCCCTGAAGCCATGTCACAACGGTTATCCGTCCCTTGTTTGTTGCTCCTCTCTCATGATGATACTTGTGGTGCAATTGTTGTATTGGTTTCGCATATAGAGGTTTACCGGATTCTTGAATTGCAACAACTAAGAAAAGGTAGAAGAACGTAAAAACAAACAAAAAAGATGGTTTTACTGCAAGAAAAAAGGCACGAGAACTAAGAAGCAAAGTAGAAAGGTGGTTTCACAACTACAAAAAAAAGGTGTGAATCAAACAAACACTAGCGCAACAATTACTCTATATCTGAGTGGGAGAGAGAACTGTTACCAGTTTTTTGGATCTGATGGACATGACTCCATCGTGGCAAGAGAGAGGATGGATGCGGCGGCACTCCAGTGGAGGGTGTACGTGGTAAAACGATGATGGAGAGGGTGGCGGCGGCGTCCGTTAGTGAGACGAGGCAGAGGCTTCCTAGTGAAGAGGATGAAGGCGGCGCCCCAGTGAAGATGGCAAAGGTTGCTCCCTGGTGGAGAGGAGGAAGGCGGCGCCCCGATTTGGGGAGGAAGAAGCCACGCGCGATTTGGGGAGGAAGAAGCCGAGCGCAGAAATTTCGGGAGACGGTGGAAATCTCTAAAAGGCCACAACTGATCGGGCGCTGCAGACGGCCGCTGGTACAACGTCCGTTGACTCGTCACCAAGCCGTCGCTCCGACCTAGTTAATTTACTGCACTAGCGTCGTCGCTTCACCAAGCGACGAGTCTTTTCTCTCTCCTATTTCTCTCTTCCTATATCTCGCTGCACCTCAACATAATTGTAACGTGGCATCTTTAAAAGACAGCTTAGAGACATGTGACTTGGAGCATTGTACATGCCCTAGGAAGCAAACTAAAATGGTGCTCTTGCGGCTGGAGTTTCATAGTCCTTCAATCAAAACAGTTAATAAATATCCGGTTTATATTCCAATGCAAAAGAAAAGCACTATTCAGTCAAAACACCTAAGAAATATCGATGTTTGTTCATGTAGTCCTAATATGCATGTATCAAAAATAGTGCTTAGACTTAATAACTAAGGCTTTTGTGAACGGAGAAAAAAACCCTCCATCCCGGAATATATGACGTATTTTCACTTTGAGAAAGTCTTTCAAAATTGATTTTGACCGTTAAATTTCTCTATTATATATTATGAATTTCAACAAAAAAAGATATTGTATCAAAAGCACTTTGAAATATGAACATATTGGTACAACTTTTGTATACTAACGATCCATATACTTTGATAAATTTATAGTAAAAGTTTACTAAATTTGACTTTTTTGAAGTCAAACTATGCCTTATATTTTGGGATGGAAGGAGTAATTGTTAAAGAAAGAATATGTGAACGAAAGTTAAAGAGAATGAATATCGGTGTAGATTCCTACTACTAAAGAAGTGAGCTTTATTATTGACACATCTCTACCGGTTATTCACAAATCGGTAGTGACGAGGCATCACAAGCAGTTTGAGCCATGAAAAGGTAGTAATCTCGAGGCATTACTATCGGTTTGAGCCACGAACCGGCAGTGATGTCTTGGGCACTATCGCTGCCGGTTTGAGCCACGAACCCGTAGTGATGCCTCGTGTAAAGTAAAAGTTGAAAAGAGTGCATATCCTAGCTACTATATCTATAAGCAATGGTAGGTGGGTTGGCTAGAAGGATGAGGCTAGAGTCACAAGGTCCTGGGTAAATCATACATATTTTTGAACATTATGTTTGACGGCGTGTTCTTCACCGAACCACAGTGAATCACACCCCTATCAGATTTCTACTACTGCTAGCCGATCAGCCCGGGCTCGATCCGATTTGAGCGTCGGGCACGGCGAGGAGCGACACGCAGAGATTACCCAGGTTCGGACCCCCTCGCGGGTAATAGTCCTACTCCTGCCGAGCCTTAGCTCTTTTCTGGTTGTGGTTGTGTGGGAATGAATACAGAATGTTCATCTGTCCCTCCTTTCTCTCTCTTCTCCTTTTATACAAGCCTCGGGTTGGTGGAGAGAGCAAAGGGTTAGTAGTACAGTACACTTAGTACACTGATAAGATGTAAGGGACATGACAGGAGAGACGAAAATGTCTTTATTCTTGTCTTGCGGCGCGCTGCTGCACGCGTGCTTCGCAAGTGGCCTCTGACTTGTGTGAACACGCCGGTGAGGAGTAGGCGGGGCCCAACTTGCGCTGCCTGATGCGGGCGGCCAACCTGATGACGGCAAGCTCTCTCTGCCGGTCAATTCCGTGAGCCCCCGATGATGATTGATCAGACCGCGAGAGGTCGCGTGGCGGTAATCATCTCTTCCTCGGTCCATCCGCGTGATGTCGCATTTAATGCGCTCGTCGCCGCAGCAGGGAGAGCCTTCGCCTAGAAGACTCCCCTCGGGACGCTTCTGTTGACGCGGAAAAGTGGTTTCCCGGCACCAACTACCGCCGAACAACAGGGGATCAGGCTTTCCGAGGACGTGACCTCCGAGTATATGCCGATCTAGCTCAATTTTTTTGCCGAATATGCTATTTTTCACCCTCTTTTTAGCAACAAAATAACCGTAATTTCGTGCCAAATTTGGGTGTCAACAGCTTCCTGCCGCACGGGCCCCACCTGACAGTGAGGAGGCCTCTCGTACTCGCCCTACGCTGGGGCCTAGTCGCCCGCTTGACGCGTGGGGCCCTCGCCCAGCGCGCTGAGGGGCTCACCCACGCGCTGGGGCCTGGTCGCCCGCCTGACGCGTGGGCCCTCGCCTGGCGCCTGATCTTCTTTAAGACTCTTCATACCCCGATACTTATTATACCGACAGTAGCCCCCAGGTCCACCATGATACGCGAACCGTCGCGCCGATATTCTGTCGTTTCTCCTGCGGCGGCCGTACGCCTGATTTTCCACCTGCGCACGATCTTTCTTAGGGAACCGTGCCGCTTTTCGCTGGAAGCCGAGGCGCGCGGGACATAATGGCGCCGCGCGCGTGAGCGGTGACGGAATCCAAACTGTCGCACTCACTCTTTCCACCTATAAATGCTTCACTTCTTTGCGTCGCGATGAGCTCTTTCGCACACCAAGTCCTCGAACTGCCATCCACCTTCTTCGCCGCCGCTGCAGAGCTTTTTCGCCAGCGCCACCGCCGTCTTCCCATGGCTCCGAATCGTAGCAAGGGTCGTCGTGGGGACGCCACTCGGCAGGCTTGCCGCTGATTCAGCCTTGCCGCCTTAAATGCGCCGATGGCGAGAGCGATTCTGCGGCTCCAGCGACTCGTGCCGCCTTCCGCCGCCCAGTTCCACCTCGGCACCATGGCGCCAAGCCCCCGCAACGGGGAGATGATCACCTTCACCTGGGCGGTGCTGGCGGGGCTTGTCCCGCCGTACTCTGAGTTCTTCCTGGGAGTGCTTGCCTACTACGAGATCCAGGCGGCGCACCTTCCTCCCTATTCCATCGTGATGCTGGCCATCTTCGCCCATCTCTGCGAAATGTTCGTGGGGGCAATGCCGAGCCTCCCGCTCTGGCGCCGGCTCTTCACACTGCACGCGAGCTCGCGCTCGAGCGGGGCCGTGGGGAGCTGCTACTTCTCGCTCCGCGATTCCGCCGCCTTCATCCCACTCACTCTCAAGTCCAACTGGAAGGACTGGGCGCGACAATGGTTGTACGTGGAGGACTCCAGCAGTTGCGACGATCTTGTCTTGCCTGAGGGCTTCGCGGAATCCCTCGCCTGCTGGGGATCTCTGCCTGACGAAACGGCAGAGACGGAGGCGATGCTGCGGCGCATTGCTGAGCTCCGCCACTATGGGCTCATCGGAACCCATGTGATGGCGGATTTCTTGCGGCGCTGCCTCTGCCCGCTTCGTATGAGGGCGCGCCCCGCCTGGCAATACTACGGTGACGACGATGGGACCCGCATTGCCCCTGGAGGTGAGTACTCTTGCACTCTTTTGGGTCTTCTGATTTCGTGGGATATTTTCTTTTTTCTTTTGCTTCTTGACTCCTTGCTAACTCGCAGTTCTTTCTCTTTTCTTTTTTTTTTGGCCCAGCCGCGGGGAATGTGTTAGAGGAGGTAGTCCACCAATGGCTGGCGGGACTCCTGCCCGCGCCAACCGGCGATGTCTCTCTACCCGCGAGCATCCGCCACCTCTGCGACTGGGACCCACGGGAGCGCAACCCGTACCTGCGGGCGCTGCCCCCCATGGAAGTTTCTGGTCCCGCGGTCCAGGTGGTCCAGCGACCCCTGCAGATCCACGACCAACCTCCGACGACCGCAGAAGCTCCCGTAGCCGCCGCTCCTTCTATGGCCGTCACGCTTCCCGCCCAGACCGACGCCGATCGCGCTCTTGGGAAGCGCCGCCTTATCCTCTCCGACGACGACGACGAGGGGGAGACAAGCCCAAAAAGGCCTCGTCCCGCGAGCCCTAGGCTTCCTCCACCTTCTCTGGCCCCCTCCAGCGGGGACCCTGCTGCTGACGCCGCCACTCCGCCACCTGGCGAGAGCGCGGCGATTCTTCCGGAGTCGGCGCCGCCTGCGCCGGCTTCTTCCGGCACCTCCTGTGCCGACACCCGCCATCGCGCTGGCTTTGACTGCGCCGGCACCTCCTGTGCCGACGCCCGTCGCACCGGCTTCTCTTGCGCGGGCGCCTCCTGCGCCGGCGCCTACCTCGACAGCGTCGGTCACGGTGATTCCGCCGCCCTCGCCGCCTCACGCCGGGAGGAGGCGGCTGCGCGCCGGTTCATGACCAGCGGCTGGCGCTGCCCTTCTTCCGCCGCCCGGGGGCATCGCTTCAGGTGGCTTTCTCTGCGTTCATGTATTTTCGCATTAGGGTTACCATGCTGCATGTTTTTCGCATACCTGAACCCTTTTCTGATTTTTCTTCATGGAGCAGGTCGGATCCTGGGCCTTCGAGCTCCGGCCCGCGCGATCTTCCTGCCCCCGCCTTGCTTCCGACCCCTTCGACGGAGACGGCGCCTCCCGCCACGGAGAGCACGCCACCGTCGAGGCTGGAGCACCTTCCGGCTACTGCCGCAGCCGACACTGACGCCGTTTCTGCCATCGCCGCCGACGTCGGGCGCTCCTTCGAAGCGCTCCGCCCCCTCGCCCACACTTGGGCAGTGCGGGAAGGCGCTCTGGCTTCGGCGACGCGAGCTGTCGGCGAGCTGCGGCAAGTTCTTGACCGGGAGATCGCTGCGAAGGAGCTGGCGACCCGCGAGGCTGCAACGGCTGTCGACTGGTGACTAACTGGGGGGTCACCGTCGGAAATGAATTTGTACGAGGGGACGCTAATCAAGAATTAAGTCAAATGGTAACACAAGACAAGGATGTATACAGGTTCAGGCCCTCAACGGAGGAGGTAACACCCTACTTCCTGTGTTCTGGGATTATATGGTGGATCGAGATGCGGGATGCAAGATGATGCGATATATGTGTATGACTCTAAGTCTCATGCCGATGGCTTCTACCCCCCCCCCCTTATATAGTCTAGGGGGGATAGAGTTACAGGATCATGCGTAGTGCATGGTAACCGATTCTGTTATGCTGTTACATGTCATGCATGCGCTAATCTGCTAATTACATGGAGATAGATTATATCCTCGAGAACTTCCTTGGAACTCAAGGCACATATATCCCGAGTGGTCTTTATCCTCAGCCGGTCGACTTGGATCGCCCCCTATCTGCTCCTTTATGGGCCTTCTAGAGGATACCCAGGGCCCATATAGTCCACAGTAGCCCCCGAGTGCTTTACGATCGAGTCAGATGCTTGGCCGACTGGTTTCACCCATATCTCCTATAATCTGAAAAGAGATTGTAAAGAACTCAAGAAATCTTAAGTATTTGTGTTGAAGCAATGTCTGGGTTGGCAATACCAAACTCAGCTTATTCAACCCGTTGGGCGCATCGTCTCAACAAGTGGATTCGGCTACTGGACACCCACTTTTGCAATGCAAAAGTAGCAACCGGCCCATCATGGGGCGTGTCTTAAGCCACGCCATTACGACTTCTGTCTTGCAGCATGCCGCAGTCTTAGCGTTGCAAAGGATATCAGCGTTAGGCGCCCGGCCTTAACTTGTAAGAACTAGCACTCGGCCTAGTATGGGGCGCACCTTTCGGCCGGGTGGCACCTGTCCCAACTAGGGAAGGGATCAGCATAGGCCCCTCAGGGCGTACCGATTGGACGCAATTTTACCGAGAGGTATTTGTACCCGGGTAGCGGTGTACAACTGACGACCTTATAAAGGCATACCTCAAGAAATTGAACCCAAATTTCACCAACACCCAACCTTGAGCGTGCGAAGTTGGCTAGTGACCCGACATGGGGTATGCCGTGAAATACTTTTAATTTTGGCGATGCCGGTGATATGCCCTCCAGGGTGCACCGAGGCCGAATTAGGCTCAATTTTAACACATTGCCACCGTCAGCGGCGTGTTAAGAAAGCTTGTTAAGGGGTTGCCCTTTGCAGTTTTAGCCCAAGCCCAATTTGGGGAGGCGAAGCTTCTTCGCGCCTTTTACTCACGCAGCCGGAACGATACGCGCTTCCATCGGAAACCATATTCGTATCCACTTCCGTCCCATCGCCATGATGGTTTTACTGTGTCTGAAATGGATTATAAGGCGTGACCCTTGAACTTCCCCTCTGTGTATAAAAGAAATCCCAAGGACAGAGTACTACTTCACCACCAGCTTTCAAGTTTTCGAGTTTTCTTCCCCCCGGCGACACCCAGAAATCCCCACCTTTTCTCCTTCGAGAGCAACGGCGAATCCGTGGGCCGATCCATGGGCGACCGCTTGCGCCGAGGAGCACGCCCGCCTTGTCGCCGCAACATCCGCCGTAGAAGCCGAATGGCGGCGCTGGCGGGAAGATTTCGCAGAACAAACCGCTCAAAGGGCCATTAGAATCCTCGTCAGCGGTCATCCGCGGCTCTATGCAGTACGCACCCCTCTCAAGGACGCTCTCGTCTTCTCCATCCTCGACGTGAAATGGCCATCAAGGGAGTAGTTTACCTTCCTTTGGTATCCTCCGCGAGCCAGTGACGAGCCCTAACTCGATGTGCTGCGCCGCGGAGAAAATGTAATCAGGCCTAAGAGCCCTTTCAATGAAAACATTTTGGGTAATCTCTGAGTCTTTGTCTTTGCTCCAGTTTTGAATCCGCAATGCCGCTCTTTATTCATTTGATCTCGAATCCGCAACATCGCTTCGTCCGAGTAGTTAGGCTTGTTCGCTCCTAGACCAGCAGTCGGCACTTAACGCAAACTTCTCGAAGGGAACCACTCGGCCAGTCGAGTAATTATCAGGCCCTTCGTGAAAAGGCCGCATCCAGCGCTAGACGAAGGTCCGGCCCAGAATGTAAAACTTTGCCCGTCGCGATAAGTTAGGAGCAGGGCAACGAAATTAGTTCACCTCGCTCACTTTTCGCGCCAGTCCGTTAGCTTCTCCCAGCAGACTCCGCCGCTAGGGTTCTTCTTCATCGCCACCTCCGCCGCCACCTGTCTCCGATTGCAATGGCTCCGCCATCCCCCACCGCCCCTAAGGCTACCAAGAGTGGAAAGAAATGGATGAAGTCCATCACGACCGAACGGAGGCTACAGAAGCTGGTCTCCCTTGGCGTGCTCCCCTCCGAAGGTTTTGTGTCTTGGCGGCGCCCATGGCAAATCCTGCCCCACCCTCGCTCAAGCGAGGTAGTGGTCTTCGAATCCTTCTTTCTCCGTGGCTTCGGCCTTCCTTGTTCTCCTTTCTTCCGGGGATTACTGTATTTTTACGGGATCGAGGTTTCGCACTTGAACCCCAATTCCGTCTTTCAGATTGCGATTTTTGTCCATGTCTGTGAGGCCTATTTGAGGATTGCTCCTCATTTCGACCTTTTCAGATTTCTTTTTCTCCTCATGCCTTATCCCAACAAGGACTCCCCCAAGGCCGCCGGCGGCGCAGGGTGTCAATTGCGGGAAGGGGTCCGAAAATATTATTTCGATCTTCCTTTAAGAACCTCCAACAAGGGTTGGCACTTGGAGCGGTTCTACTGTGCCAATTCTCCTCCGGTCCTCCCTTCCTTCTCCGGCGAATGCCCCACGGTCCGTCCCTCCTGGTCCTCTCCTCTCGCCGATGACGAGGGAGGCCAAGTAGAGGAACATCTCCTTCTCCTCCACAGAGCTAAAGCTGCTGGGCTGACCGGCATTGGGGTTGTATGGAATTTCACCCAGCGCCATGTCCAGCCCATAAAGGAGAGGGTGCATCTTGCCTTCGAGTACTCGGGGGCTCAAGATACCACTCGGGAGTCCAACGAAAACCTTTCGCAGAAGGAAATCATTAGCCGAATGGTCGAGCTCTTCGCTCCGGGCTCGAGAAATAGTTAGCCTTGATTGCTGACTCCGTACCATTTGGGGTATCTGCCGGCAGCAGTAAGGAGAAGATCCTCCTCAACTCAACCGCGGCCATTCTTGTATGTATAGCCGTAGTTAATGTAATTTGACATGCCGCCGGGGCATGAAGCCTTCTTCTCCACCCCTCCGGTCCCGGAAGCTCCTCATCCCAAGGAGGCACCGCGCAAGCGCCCTGCTGAGGGCTCGACTAGTGCTCCTCCGGCCAAGAAAGGCAAGGGGGTCGGTTCAGGGGACTCAGACGAGGATGATGACGAAGATGACGTCCCGCTCCGGCACCGCCGCCGGTCAGCTCCAAGGCCGTCTCCGGCTCCGGCCGAGCCTCCTCCGAGTCCTCCGTCTTCCCAGACAGCCAGCCCAAAGGCCACATCAGGGGGGAAGAAGCCCTCTGGAACTCGCCCGGGTGGTTCAGGCAGTCGATTCAAGATGAAGTACTTCCCATCGCACAGGTATTCCTTTGCGACGTTGTAACTTCATAATTCGTAGAAATGTGTCTCTTGATAGGTCTCCGAATGCTTTCAGGAAACCAGTCGATGATGATGAACCGCCAAGTTCGTATGGCAAGGGAATGCCAGCCTCGGCTCAGCCCACCGCGCCTCGCCAAGATTCCGGCCCATCCTCCACCAGTCGCCAATCCTCATCGGCGAAGGGAAAAATCCCAGCTCCGGCTCAAGGGAGCTCAGAGCCAGAAATCGAGGAAATTCCTCGCCCCACCCCCAAAGCTCACACTCCACCCTTCCGGCTAAAATGGAGGAAGGAGATGGAGAACTCTGGTCGACGACAGGCGGGAGGCCAAGGAATGGGAGGTCTTGGACGGTGTTGCAATTCAAGCCAAGATATATGAGGTAAAGCTCTTTTCCTTGTGAATCCTCACCTGCGGGGAATCCCCGATCTCCTCCCTTCTCCACGCAGCGCATGAAGGAGAGGTCGAAGCAGAAGACCCGATGCATGGAGAAAACGGTAGGCGAGCTGAAAACACACGACGAGTTCGACAACGCGCTGTACGTCGTTAAGTCGCAATACCGCGGCCGGATGGAAGAACCCCACCGTGAAGTTACCGAGCTCCGATTCCGCCACGTGGAAGAGTCCAACACTAACCGAGGTATAGACCCCTGTCTGTGCTAAATCTCTAGGAAGGATGCTTCGTAAATAATAATCTTCGATATTTGTCTTGAAATGTAGCTCTGGAGGCGGGACAGAAGGCCTTGGAGGAAAAAGTCCGCCGAGCCAACACTCAAGCAGAGAAATCTGCTTGGAAGGTAACCTTCTCCATTGGCACTCCCTGACTCAACCTCAACCGAGTCTGACTGACACGCCATACCCGACTGGTTTTGCAGAGCTTCGCCGCCGAGCTTCGGTGGGGATAATCCCAGTGCGTCAATGTCTCTACCCGGACGAAGAGCCGCCGAAAGATCCTGACCTCCTGGTGGACCATCTCGACACCCTCCTTGAGCAGGTCAAGGCCTTCGCTCAGGAGGCCGTAATAACATGTACCAGCCAAGGCCTCGCCATTGCGAAGTCAAACTTCACCTGCCAAGACTGCGAAGCGGTAAAGGACGGGTTTGCTTGCACGGAGGAGAAGGCCGCCGCATTACTAGAAGAGGTTCGCCCGACTGCCATCCAGATAGTAGACCAATTGGACTTGTGATTGTGTCTGTAATGGAAACACTTATTGATCCCCAATACTGACGATCTGATTTATCCGAATAGTACGCTTTATCCTCTTTCATGAGACGCATTCGCCGACTGGTCCAACCCCCGAGTGCCAGGAAGTTGCACTTGGCTTTCTTCCCATGCGACTACGGAGTAGCTAAACATTGCGACTACGGATATAAAAACGCCATTACTCAAGAATTTTCCTAACATCCGAATTTGATCGACACATGTAAAGAGAAAACAACTTTATTGACAAGATAGGGTGTGGTTGACTCCGCACACTATTTAGTGTAGCCCCCGACTTACTGCTTGATCGTTTACGGCCAAGTAGCAAGTCAAAAGAAGGGAAACAGATTACATGCTGCTGGAATACAAAACGTTAAGAGAAAAAACGACGTAGCTGCTCGATGTTTTAGGTATTGGGCACTTCCGATCCATCTTCACGTTGCAGCCGGTAAGCCCCCGGGCGGGTCACCTCAGTGATCATGTAGGGGCCTTCCCAGAGTGAGGAGAGTTTATGCTCGTGCTTCTGGTTCCTTCGGAGGACCAGATCTCCCTTAGAGAACGCACGGCCCCGTATGTTGCGCTGATGGTAGCGACGCAGGCCCTGTTGGTACTTTGCCGACTGGTTCATTGCTGCTTCCCTAGCTTCCTCGAGCCGGTCAAGGTCATCATATCTTGCTTCACCTGACTAATTATCGGGGTAACCGGCTACCCGAGGGGACCGGAACTTCAATTCAGTCGGGAGGACCGCTTCGGAGCCATAGACTAGAAAAAAGGGTGTCTGCCCGGTTGCTCGACTCGGGGTCGTTCTGAGCCCCCAGAGCACCGAAGGCAACTCCTTGACCCAGCGCGTGGCGTACGGCTTCAGGCGATCGAAAATTCGGGCTTTGAGCCCTTGTAGCACCAATCCGTTGGCGCGCTCAACCTTTCCGTTGCTCCGTGGGTGGGCCGCCGAGGCATAGCAGATCTTAATACCCAGCTCCTCGCCCCAATCTTGAAACTCGCTGCTTTTGAACTGAACGCCCTTGTCGGTGATGATGCGATTAGGCACACCAAAACGCACGACGATGTCCCGAAAGAACTCGCGTGCTTTGGCCGCCATAATTACTGCAACCGGCTTGGCTTCAGTCCACTTGGTAAACTTGTCGATGGCGACGAAGAGATGGGTAAACCCGCCTTGCGCTCGCTTGAGGGGGCCCACCATGTCTAGATTCCAGACGGCGAAGGGCCAAGAGATCGGAATCGTCTGCAGATCTTGAGCCGACATGTGAATTTGCCATACGAAAAACTGACACCCGTCACATCTGCGTACTATGTCTTCCGCATCTGTGACCGCAGTTGGCCAGAAAAATCCTTACCGATAGGCTTTGCCCACCAGGGTGCTGGCGGCTGCGTGGTGTCCGCATTCGCCCGAGTGAATTTCGTTGAGTAGATCTCTGCTTTCTTGCTCGGATATGCAATGCCTTAGTACCCCGGAACTGCTTTTCCTGAAAAGCTCGTTCCCGACTACCTTGTAGCTTTTGCTTCGGCGTGTAATGCACTCGGCTAGGCTTCGATCCTCAGGCAGCTCATCACGAAGAAGATAATCTAAGTAAGGCTGAGTCCATCCGGGAGTAACTGATAATACCTCTGCATCGGGATCTGGCTGCTTCTCTTGATCTTCTCCCGACGCAGGTGGTAGCTTGATGGACGGTGCGCGTAGCTCTTGGACGAAAACACCGCTCGAGACCTGGGCCCGAGTGGATCCCATCCATGCTAGCTCGTCTGCTGCTTTGTTGTCGCGGCGGAGCACGTGTGTAAGCTCCAGACCGTCGAACTTGTCCTGCTTCTTTCGTACCTCCTGACAGTAAGCCGCCATACTGTCGCCAATGCAAAACCACTCTTTTTGAACTTAGTTGACCACGAGGTGGGAATCCCCGCATACCATTAACCGCCTGACACCAAGCGATATGGCGACGCGTAGCCCGTGGATGAGTGCCTCGTACTCGGCGGCGTTGTTGCTGACGGAAAACAATATCCGGAGGACGTAGCGCAGCTTCTCTCCAGTCGGTGATATGAGCAAAATCCCAGCCACAGCGCCGTTTAGCATGAGGGAACCATCAAAGTACATTGTCCAGTACTCGAGATTCTCCTTTGCTGTTGGGGTTTGGGACTCTGTCCACTCGGCGACGAAGTCGGCCAACGCCTGAGATTTGATGGCTAATCGAGGCCTGAACTTTATTTCAAAGGCTCCAAGCTTGACTGCCCATTTGGCAATCCTCCCAGTGGCCTCCCGGTTGTGGAGTATGTCTCCAAGTGGGAAGGAGGTGACCACCGAAATTTCATGCTCTTGAAAATAATGCTTGAGCTTCCGCGATGTAAGTAATACAGCATATAGAAGCTTTTCAACTTGTGGGTACCTTGTTTTCGATTCGCCCAATACCTTGCTTACGAAGTAAACCGGACGCCGTACCTTCTGGAGGGAACCCTCTTCGTCTCGCTCCACCACCAAAGCGCTGCTGATGACATGAGTCGTCGCGCCGATGTAGAGCAAGAGGGGCTCCTAGGGCATGGGAGGGACCAACACCGGAGGCGTGGTGAGGAACCTCTTTAAATCTTCGAAGGCTTGCTGTGCTTCCGCTGTCCACTGAAAATCTTCTTGTCGGCGTAAGAGTCTAAAGAAGGGCATGCCTCGCTCCCCGAGTCGGGAAACGAATCGGCTGAGTGCCACGATGCATCCAGTGAGCTTCTGCACATCCTTCTGATTGGTCGGGGGCTTCATCTTGATGATGGCGCTGACCTTCTCTGGATTTGCCTCGATCCCTCTGTTGGAGATGATAAATCCGAGTAGTTTACCAGACGGAACCCCAAAAATGCACTTCTCGGGATTTAGCTTCATCTGAAATGCCCTTAGGCTCTCGAATGTCTTGGTCAGATCTGTTATGAGATCCCATCTGGATTTGGTTTTTATGACAACGTCGTCGACATATGCCTCCACGTTGTGTCCGAGCTGAGTGTGAAAACACCGCTGTATAGTGCGCTGATAAGTTGCGCCAGCGTTTTTCAACCAAAATGGCATTGTGATATAGCAGAAGGCACCAAAAGGCGTAGTAAACGCCGTCTTGATGCAATCCTCCTCCTTCAGACTGATCTGGTGATAGCTTGAGTAGGCGTCCAGAAAACTCAAGTGCTCGCACCCGGCGGTGGAATCCACCACTTGATCGATACGGGGAAGCCCAAAAGGATCCTTGGGACACGCTTTGTTGAGGTCCGTGTAGTCGACACACATCCGCCATGTCTTATTTTTTTTCTGCACCAGGACCGGATTGGCAAGCCACTCAGGGTGATACACCTCTTTGATAAACCGAGCGGCTAACAATTTGGTGATTTCACTCCGTATGGCGTCTTTCCGATCCGGGGCGAATCTTCGTAGGCGCTGCTTGATTGGCTTCGCCTTTTCATCGACGTGGAGAGAGTGCTCGATCACCTCCCTCGGACCACCGGGCATGTCCGAAGGTTTCCAAGCGAACACGTCTCGGTTGGCCCGGAGGAAGGTGACGAGCGCGTCTTCCTATTTGCTGTCGAGCCCTGTCCCGATCACGGGTTCACGGCTGTCTTGGCTGGATCAGACGGGTCCAACAGGATCTTTTTGGTTTCTTCGGCTACTTGGATTGATGTTTTGGCCTGCTTCTTGGTGGGGACGTCCCCCTCCTCGTGAGGAGATGCAACCTCTAGTCGGATCTTCTCCATCTCAGCTGACGAGTCCAGCGCCTGCGCCATCTCACAGCTTTCGCTGTCACAGAGCAGGGACTGTTTAACGTCACCAGGAAGGGTGATTACACCGTTGGGACCTGGCATCTTTAAGACGATGTAAGTGTAATTGGGAACTGCCATGAATTTGGCAATCCCCGGCCTTCCCAAGATGGCATGATATGCTGTCTCGAAATCAGCCACTTCAAAACTCAGACTCTCGGTCCGATAGTTATCCTTGGTCCCGAACGTGACGGGCAAAGAGATCTGTCTGAGTGGTACTGCGGACGTCCCAGGGATTATCCTGTGGAAAGGAGATGATCCCTGCCATAGCTTGGAACATGGAATATTCATCTGGTCCAGGGTCTTGACGAAAAGGACATTAATCCCACTCCCGCCATCGACCAGAACCCTCTTCAGTTTGCTTCCTCGCACGACCGGGTCCAGCACCAGAGGATACCTCCCAGGGAAGGCGATCCGGTCTGGGTGGTCCGATCGGTCGAAGGTGATGGGTACCTCAGACCAGCGCAGATATTTTGGCGTCGCGGGGATGACAGCGTTGATCTCTCGAGTGGTAAGCTTTTGCTTCCGCTTGTACTCGTACGCGTCAGAGCCCCCGAAGATGTAACTGATCTCGCGCTCAGCGTCCTGGTAATCTCCATCAGGTTTCTTGCCTTGACCGCCCTTAGCCGACTGGTTCGAGCTCTCGGCGAACTTCTGCAGAATAAGACAGTCCTTGGCAGAGTGCTTGCCTCAAGGAAGGAAGGGACATACCGAATCCATTACTTTTTTGTAGTCGTTGTCGTTGGGGGGCTTCGGTCGGTTGCGCTCCATGTTCGCGACCATCTCGTCCCCCTTTCGCTTCTTGTCCTTACGCTTCTTCTTGAGGCCTCCGTCGTTGCCACCGCGATGATTTGCGATGGCCTCCTCGGCTTCGGCCTCCTGGTCCGCCATCGTGAACATGGCCTTGAGATTACGCGCGGGGTCCCGGGTCATCTGCCTGATTAGCTCCTCGGACTTGCATCCGGCGAAGAAGGCATCGATGACGGTTTGCTACGAAATGTCCCGGATCTCATTCTTCTTCTTGGTGAAGCGCTTGATGAACTCACGAAGAGTCTCGTTCTTGCACCTATGCAGATGTCCAATCTCCCATCTCCCCGCGGGCCTTTCATAGGTCCCTTGAAATTGACGATGAACTGCTTCTGGAGGTCGTCCCAAGACTCGATAGAGTTTTCTGGGAGTCCCGTTAGCCAGGTCTGGGCGGTTGGGGTCAGCGCGACCGGCAAGTAATTTGCCATGACGTTCTGATCACCTCTCGCGGCGGCGATCGCTAAAGCGTGAACTTGCGGCCGATTCTTTGGATCCCTCTCGCCATCGAACTTGTCGATGCCTTTGAGGTTGAAACCATCCGGCCAAACCACTCGGCGGAGATCCGGGGTGAAGGCCCGAATTCCCTCCAACGGTCGTGGCCGCCTCCGCGTTGGGGATCTGCTACGATGCCTCCGCCGCGGGCCTTGGCGCTGCTCTTGACGGTGGTCGCGCCGACTGGCGGTGCTCTCGGCTTGGTCATCGTCGCGACGGCTATGATGGCCGTGAGAGTTCCACTTACCGTTGCTGCGCTCCCGCCGCTTGGCTTCGATGTCTTGACGTAAATCACGGGCAGGCGATTGGTGTGAATCGCCAGCCGCTGAGGCACGAGCCCGGTCCCGATTGCGCGTGGACCGACTGCGCGCCGAGACGGTTGGAGCCGGTATTGCCTCGTTTTGCTGTATGGCGGCCATCTCTACCATGGCCGTCGCTCGGGCAAGGGCCTCGATACACGGGCTGCCTTCTGGGAGTTGCGGCGCGATAGTCTCAAGAAGGGTCTTTGACACGATGACGTTGGCCTGGGGAGTGTTGTAGACCTCCTGATCCCTTAGCTTCACCGCGCGGAGCTCATTCTAGACGTCACGGCCGCGAACGCGATCTTGTTTCTCCGCCTGGCGAGGATCTGGGTTCGCGCCAGTGTCGGTTTCTGCGTACGAGACCAGCGGAGAAGCAGAGTGGTGATCATCCGCGCCTAGGACAAAAACCTCTCGGTAGTTACGAATCTCAGCGCTCTCGTCGGGCTCTGAGTCAAAAACGGAGAGGCTGACTTGCTCGCTCTGTCCAATGGGTTGGCCACCGTTGATGACACCCACGAACATGGTTGGATCTGGTACGCTCTCCGAGTGGTTATCTCCTAGCCGAATAGCCCAGGAATCCCGTGCGAAATTCGCGACGGAATTCTCAAGTCCGGAGGGAAATCCAGCCGAGGGCGATAAGTTGTTGGAGGGCGAGATACAATCCACGCCCAAGCAGTCGAGCCCGCCGAGTCCTTTTTCGTCTCCCTCGGGAGGAGGTGCGAAGGCGAACAGCGAGGGGGTCAATCCGTAGAAGGTGCTTGCTAAATTCTCCAAGCCAAAAGGCAATGGGTCACCTTGATTGCGCGCGCCTCCTTGCGAAGGAATCTCTCCAGGGGAGGAGAGATGGAGATTGCCGACGCCATCGGCGATGAAGTCCTGGGTGCCAAACTGAAGGGGTTGCCCGAGCTTCATGGCGATGTGCGGCGATCTTGAAGAAGCCATCTGACTCAAGAGATGATCTTGACGCTGATCCCCTACCTGGCGCGCCAACTGTCGACTGGTGACTAACTGGGGGGTCACCGCCGGCAATGAATTTGTACGAGGGGACGCTAATCAAGAATTAAGTCAAATGGTAACACAAGACAAGGATGTGTACAGGTTCAGGCCCTCAACGGAGGAGGTAACACCCTATTTCCTGTGTTCTGGGATTATATGGTGGATCAAGATGCGGGATGCAAGATGATGCGATATATGTGTATAACTCTAAGTCTCATGCCGATGGCTTCTACCCCCTCCCCTTATATAGTCTAGGGGGGATAGAGTTACAGGATCATGCGTGGTGCATGGTAACCGATTCTGTTATGCTGTTACATGTCATGCATGCGCTAATCTGCTAATTACATGGAGATAGATTATATCCTCGAGAACTTCCTTGGAACTCAAGGCACATATATCCCGAGTGGTCTTTATCCTCAGCCGGTCGACTTGGATCGCCCCCTATCTGCTCCTTTATAGGCCTTCAAGAGGATACTTGGGGCCCATATAGTCCACAACGGCGCAAACCGCCGCCGCCTTCGCCAGCAAGGAAACCGCGAACCTCTACGCGGCGCACTCTAAGCACCTCCGGGTTCTCACCGCCATGCTGCGGACCGCTTACTGCGGGTTCGCGGAGGTCTGAATCCGGCCGGAGTCACCACATACTCTCCATTGGAGAGACCGCTGCTTGCCGACGCCGGCCTTGATGGGCGCGCCGCTGAGGCTCTTAGCGACCTGCCGGTGGTGATGCGGACGCGGGCGATCGAGGATGGTCGCCACGGCGCCTTTGAAGCAGCGCGGTTCGTTTTGGACAACTGCCTTGCCCAAAACGCCGCGTTCGACCTCGACGCCGCCACCGGGGAACCTTCACGCCGGCTGGACTGGGACGAACAGTCTCGGGTCGAAGTCGCCGCCAACCGAGTAGCCATGATGGGCGGCGCTGCACCGACAGAAGACGACGACGACGAGGAGTAGCTGAACTCCTCTGCCCGTCTTGTCTTATACATAAAACCTGTTAATGCAAACTTTTGCTTTTCCTGCCACAAGTCTCGTTAATCTTTTACTCGATGTTTTATTCGCGGAACAGAGGAACTTAAGCAACCAACCGCCAAAAGCTTTAGACAGAACGTTCTACTGAAAGTGAGCGCTTTTTCCTTAGGCATCTGGTTACTTCAACCCTTATGGCCTCTTCGCAAACCGGTCTTAAACATTACGTGGCAAGCGCTTAGCTTCCGGAAGTAGTCTAGACGCCGGTGCCGTCGTTGGCGCAGAGCCCAGACCGAGCAGACACACCAGGCTAGAACACGCCTTCCGTCCGCCTTGCCTCGCCCAGCGCAAGTTTAAGCGTTCGCTTTTGCAACTAAGCGGCCATCAGCCATAAGTACTTTCTCGCTACCAGCTTTCAACAGAATGTTTTCTAACAGACTTTTTAAGGCGAAAAAACAGATGCTCACAGAGAGACAGAACCTATCTTTATATTGCAGATGGCTTTGTACATCATGGCGCGCGGCGGCGGTGAAGGAAGAAGACCTGCCGCTTTCGGCTCAAGGAAATCAAAAGCTTCTAAAACAACTACCTACGGGTAGAACTTCCTCGGTACTTTCGGCGTTCAGTGTTTGCGATTCGCGACCATCCTCGAAGGTGAGCCTGACTGAGCCTGGGCGGGATACTGAGACAACCTTAAAGGGGCCCTCCCACGGGGGAGATAGCTTATTGCGACCTGCCTGCGCTTAGACTCTGCCCAGGACGAGGTCACCCACTGCTAGTGTTCTCTCGCACACCCTTCTGGCT
Organism: Raddia guianensis; assembly: GCA_036346415.1. NCBI lineage: Eukaryota > Viridiplantae > Streptophyta > Magnoliopsida > Poales > Poaceae > Raddia > Raddia guianensis. Next base: position 14,849,809 of record CM070534.1, on the reverse strand, counting down.
TGATAACGACGCAGGGATTGCTGATATCTGGCAGCCCGGATCGCCGCTGTCTCTGAGCTCCTCCAGGAGATTTACTTCATCTGGCGCGGTTAAGCGTCACCATCTTATTGTCGCCACCACCCTTGAGAATCTGGCGAGCTCCGACGGGAGCACCGCCTCAGAACCATACACCAGGAAGAAAGGGGTTTCGCCGGTAGCTCTGTTGGGGGTTGTCCGCAGCGCCCAAAGCACGGTGGGGACTTCCTCAGCCCAGCGCCTACTGCGCTTCTCCAGGTGATCGAACGCCCTTGTCTTGAGTCCTTTGAGTACTTCCGCGTTCGCCCGCTCCACCTGCCCATTGCTCTTCGGGTGCGCGACGGAGGCGAAACACAGTTTGGTGCCCAGCTCTTCACACCAATCTTCAAAGTCAGCGCTTTTGAACTGAGCGCCGTTGTCGGTAATGATCCTGCTGGCGACGCCAAACTGGACGAAGATGCTTCTCATGAACTTTATGGCTGCAGCAGATGTGATTGCCGGGACCGGCGATGCTCCCACCCACTTGGTGAACTTGTCGATGGCGACGAACAGATGCGTGTAGCCCCCGGTCGCCCGCGGGAATGGGCCCAAGATATCCAGCCCCCAGACCGCGAACGGCTAGGAGAGCGGAATAGTCTGCAGCGCCTAGGCTGGTCGGTGGATTTGCTTAGGATGAAACTGGCACGCTTCGCATCTTCTCACCAACTCGAAGGCATCCTGGAGGGCAGTAGGCCAATAGAAACTGTGGCGGAAGACCTTTCTCACCAACGCCCGGCTCCCTGAATGGCTCCCGCACATGCCTCCATGGATCTCAGAGAGGATCTCGTTCCCCGCTTCCCGAGTGACGCACTTCAGTAGAACTCCGTTTGCGCCTTGGTGATACAAGTCCCCACCTACCAGGGCGTACCGCTTGGCCTTGCGCGCTATCTTCTCAGCTGACGCGTCATCGTCGGGGATCACTCTGTCCCGCAGGTAGGCTAGGATATGATCCATCCACTAACCTTCCCGGACGAGTGCGACGACGTTAGCATTGTCGCCGACGTACTCTGCCTGGCCTGGCATTTTCGCCTCGACCACCGCAGCCGTTCTTCCGCATTCTCCCTCCAGCTGGGGAGCTGCTGCGGGAATGCTGACGTCTCCGCTGGGTGTGGGAGCTGCGTCAAGAATCATGCCGTCCCCACCAGAATCGGGGCCTGCGACAGACGGCCGCGTGAGTCTTTCTTCAAAGACCCCAGCCGAAACAGGTGCCCTTGACGAGGCAATCTGGGACAGCTCATCCGCCATGTAGATGTCGCGCCGAGGGATGTGCGCGAAGCCCAACCCCTCGAAACGCCGCTCCAACCGACGCACCTCTGCTAGGTAGGCCGTCATGACGGGATCCGAACTGGTGAATTCCTTCCTCGCCTGGTTGATGACTAGGAGAGAGTCTCCTTTGACTTGCGGCCGCCGGATGCCCAGGGTTGAGGCCACCCTGAGCCCAGCGAGGAGTCCTTCATATTCCACGACGTTGTTGGTAGCGCGGAACAATGTCGCGGTGGGACACCGAGCGGCGCGGCCCCATGACCCCCCGGCGGAGCGAACCGTCGAATAAGAGAGTCCACGGCGAGGGTGCTGGGGTGTCTTCAACTTCTGCCGCCGCCGGAGTCCATTGATTGACGAACTCCGCCAGCGCCTGCCCTTTGACCGTCGTCCGGGGGGCGAACTTGAGGTCGAATTCCGCCAGCTCCATTGCCCACTTGGCGATGCGGTCCGTCGCCTCGCGGTTGAAGAGGATCTCCCGCAGCGGGTACTTGGTCAACACCGTGATTTCTCGCCCTTGGAAGTAGTGGTGCAGCCTTCTGGACGCCGTCAGCACGGCATACAACATCTTCTGGTGCTGCGAGTATCTTGTTTCTGCATCATGGAGGACCTTGCTGATGTAGTAGATGGGGTGTTGAACTCCTTCTCTCTCCGCTGCCAACACCGCGCTGACCACCTCCGGGTTCGCCGCGACATAGAGAATCAGCGGCTTGCCCGGATCTGGGGCGACCAGCATGGGTGAAGAAGTGAGGTATTTCTTCAGCCCGTCAAACGTCTCCTGCGCCTCCGCGGTCCACTCGAATTGGTTGGTCTTCTTCAAGATCTTGAACAGGGGGAGACTCTTATCCCTCAGGCGAGCTATAAAGCGGCCCAGGGAAGTCAGGCAGCCTACCAAACATTGCATCTGCCGAAGTCACGTCGGGGGCTTCACATTTTCGATTGCGGCGATCTTGTCGGGGTTCGCCTCAACCCCCCGTTGGGAGACAAGGAAACTCAACAGCTTGCCCGACGGAACGGCGTAGACGCACTTCTCAGGATTAAGCTTGATGCAGTACTTCCTCAGGTTGGCGAAGGTTTCCTCCAGGTCGCCGATCAACTCCTCCGCCTTCTTGGATTTTACCACCAGGTCGTCGACGTACACTTCCAGGTTCCGCCCGATCTGAGGGCGGTGAGCGATATGCATGGCCCTCTGATAGGTCGGGCCTGCATTCTTCAATCCGAACGCCATGCTCGTGTAGCAGTAGACGCCCATGGGCGTCACAAAGGCAGTCTTGTTTTCATCTTCTTCAGCCATGCTAATCTGGTGGTACCCGGAGTACGCATCCAGAAAGCACAGCTATTCGCACCCCGCCGTAGAGTCGACGATGAGATCGATGCGGGGAAGCTGGTACGGATCCTTCGGGCACGCCTTGTTGAGGTCGGTGAGGTCCACGCACATTCTCCACCGCCCGTTGGATTTCTTGACGAGGACGGAGTTCGCGAGCCACCTAGGGTCGGTGACGCTCCGAACGACCCCCGCCCTCAAGAGCTTGTCCACCTCCTGGAGGATAACGGCCTGGCGCTCCACCGACTGCTTCCGGACATTCTGCATGACCGGTCGCGCGCCGGGGAACGTTGCCAACTTGTGCTCAATCACCTCCCTGGGGACCCCAGTCATGTCGGGCGGTTGCCAAGCAAACACGTCTGCGTTAGACTGGAGGAAGGAGACGAGCGTGTCTTCCTATTTGACGCCGAGGGATGCGCCCACCTGAACAGTCCTCATCGGGTCTGACTCACTCAGGGAGACCGTCATAACCCCCGCGGACGAGCCGGGGGAAGCACGGACCTTCGCCGGAGGAGCTCTTAGAGTCGAGGCCTCAGCCTTCTGGGCACGAGGCGCCTCCGTCACGGGCGAGGCGTCCTGTCGCAGCGGAGCGCCTCCGGGCGGTCCACCTTCACGATGATGGGGCCGGCTGGCCCCGGGATCTTGACCACCATGTAAGCATAGTGGCAGGCCGCCATGAACTTGATCAGCGCCGGCCGACCTAGTATGGCATTGTACGGGAGGTCGAAGTCACCCACCTCGAACTCGAGCATCTCCATACGAAAGTTGTCGGCGTCTCCGAAGGTCACCGGAGATCGACGCGCCTAAAGGACTCGACCCGGCGCGGCGCCAAGAAGCGAAGGCGAAGCTCTGCTCACGGATCTGAAGTGGTTTGGCGACTCGGGCGGACATGGAGGTTGATAGAACTTCCTCCGTCTACCAGCACCCGCCCCAACTTGACATTCCGGACCGTGGGCGCAACCACGATCGGGAGATGTCCCAGGCCGACGGTGCTGGCGGGGTGATCGGCCTGGCTGAATGTGATCGACTGCTCCGACCGCACCAGCTGCCTAGCAGACCCCACGCCGAGCACGACGGCGCACACCTCCCTCATCACATGCTTGAAACTGGCGTGAGACGGATAGGTGGCCGATCCGCTGTGGATGAAGGCGACTTCGCGCTCCGCCTGCTGAAAACCAAGCGAAGCCGGCTCCTTGCCCTTGCCGCTGCCGGATGCTTGCTGCTGCTCGTGGACCCGCTTATCCACTATCTTGCTGACGACCTGGCAATCGGCCAAGTCGTGGGAGTTGCTACAGTGAATGGGACAGTAGGTCCTTCCGTCCCACTCACCGGGGCGACGTCCTCGCCCTTCGTCGCGGCCGCGGCGGTCGTCACGGCCGCCTCTGTGGGGACCGTTCCTGCCGCCGCCGCGACCTCCTCCTTTCTTCCGCCCGCCGTGCCCCTCGCGCGGCCGGCCGCCGTCATCGTCGTCGTCGTCGTCGTTGCGCTCGGTGGCCAGGACCTGCACGGCCTCGGCCGCCTTGTCCTTCCCGCCGGGATTCTTGGATGTCGGCCGCCACCCCAATGACTCCGCCTTCGGCGGGCGAGCGAGCCTCCGCTGTAGGGCGCACTTGTGGGCCAAGGTGAAGAGCTCCTCCGTCGTCTTGATCTTGCGTGTGGCCATCTTCTCCTTGACCTTGGGGTCTCGGGCGCCCCTCCTGAAAGCCATGACGACGGCGTCGATGGAGATGTCAGGAATGGTGTTGCGGACCTGACTGAAGCACCGGATGTAGTCGAGCAGCGACTCTCCCTTCTTCTGCTCCACGTTGTGGAGATCGTCTTCAACTCCGGGCTACTCGAAGGTGCCCTGGAAGTTGGTGAGGAAAAGCTCGGAGAGCACCTTCCACGACCCCACCGACTCCGGGGGTAGGTTCATGAGCCACGAGCGGGCTCCCCCGGTGAGGACAACGGGGAAATAGTTCGCCAGAACTTTCCCCGACCCTCCAGCCGGTTGCATCACCGTGGTCAGGGTTGGTGGAGCCATCGTATTTCTCGATGGGGGCCGGTCAGAACTTTTCCGGCCACTGGACGCGACGTAGCTCCTTCGAAAAGGCGCAGCATCCGACATCTAGAGCCTCCTGCTCCTGTGCGCGGCCCTCGTCCCGCCGCCCCCGGCGCCTAGGCGGCGTCGCCTTCGCTGGCCAGGGCGGCGTCGCGGGAGTCTTCTTCCTAACCTCCAGCCTCGCGGACGGCAGCGATAGCGCGGTCGCGCTCTCGGCCGTGCCACCGGCGGAGCTTGTCACGTAGATCTTCTCCATGCAGTAGGTGGCGGTCCTCCAAGTGGGTCCGGAGGTCCGGTCCACCGCCGCGTCTGCCCGGTCGAACCCTCGAAAGAGTCGCCTGGCTCCTGTCATCCTGGCCCCGCCCCGTCCCGCCAGGAGATCCGCGGGAGGGGTGCGGAGAAACCAAAGAACGGAAGGAAGCGGAAACGCCGGTTCCCGTACCCCCCGGAATTTGCACTACCACCGCGGCGGCATCGACGTAGCGGGCCAAACGGGCCAGCCACGGCGCCGCCGGACAGTCCGGAGTCACCGAAACTGGCGGGTTGTCTAGCAGGGCCCTGGCCGCATGGAGGTTTTGTGCTGGGGTGCACTCCTCCAGGGCCAGGCGCAGCCTAGCCAGACTGAGACGGCTGCTCTCCGCTAGGGCGCCAGCCCTTGGCGGGCGGCTATCGCCCGACTGATTACCACCATTGCCGCAGCCGATGCCGCGGCCGCGGCTCTGGCGGCTGCTTCCTTGTCCATCGCGGACTGCTGATCCGCCACCAGAGAAGTCGAAGAGCTCGGACTGATGCTAGCGCCCCCTACCTGGCGCGCCACTGACGGCGTGTTCTTCACCGAACCACAGTGAATCACACCCCTATCAGATTTCTACTACTGCTAGCCGATCAGCCCGAGCTCGATCTGATTTGGCGTCTGGCGGCGGCGAGAGACACATAAAGATTACCCGGCCGGACCCCTCGCGGGTAATAGTCCTACTCCTGCCGAGCCTTAACTCTTTTCTGGTTGTGGTTGTGTGGGAATGATTACAGAATGTTCATCTGCGGCCTCCTTTCTGTCTCTTCTCCTTTTATACAAGCCTCGGGTTGGCGGAGAGAGCAAAGGGGTTAGTAATCTGATACACTTAGTACAATCGATAAGATGTAAGGACAAGGCAGGAGAGGCGAAAATGTCTTTGCCTCGTGCTAAGCGGCGGCGCCCACGCGTGCTTCACAAGTGGCCTCTGACTCGTGTGAACACGCCGGTGAGGAGTAGGCGGGGCACAACTTGCACCGCCTGACGCAAGCGGCCAACCTGATGACGGCAAGCTCTCTCTCTGCCGGTCAATTCTGCAGAGCCACAGTGACAGTTGATCAGACCCGCAGAGGTCACTGTGGCGGTAATCATCTCTTCCTCGGTTCATCCGCGCGTGATGTCGCATTTAATGCGCCTGTCCTTCGCAGCAGGGGAGAGCCTTCGCCTAGAAGACTCCCCTCGGGACGCTTCCTGCCGCACGGGCCCCACCTGACAGTGAGGAGGCCTCTCGTGCTCGCCCCGCGCGCTGATCTTCTTTAAGACTCTTCATACCCCGGTACTACTTATTGTACCGACAATGTTGGTAGTACTATCACAATCGGTTCCTAATATATTCCTAACATATTTTTAAACATTGGTGGTACTAGGGCACTACCGATTCCCAATATATTCCCAACGTATTTTTAAACATATATTGGTAGTTTACACTCTCTCGTTGTTCGTCGTTGCTCTCGCTTGACTTTGTTTTGCTGCTTTCCTGCAGGAGAACGTTGTAGCACTGCTCGGAACTGCTTGCAAAGACCTCACTGACATCCTCCCCGTTGACGTCGATCGTCATCGATCTGTTGTCTCTGCTCAGTATAACCCTCTCCTCGCTGTCCCTTACCATTCCTATGCATGGCACTGTTCATTTTGATGTTCGTCGCACACGGAGTTGACGCTCGCGTCGTCCCCCTTCTCCCTTTTGGATGGCGGCAGCAGTTCCCGTCGTCCCCCTTCTCCCTTTTGGATGGCGTTGCTGCCACGCCGCCTCCAACACCCTAGGACCAAGCCGAGGACATCCTCTACTCCCTATCCACCCCCTCGTGCTTGCCAACCCGTCCCTACCCCAGCCTCATGCCGTCGCGCCAGCATGTACACTACCACCCCCTCCACGTCGCGCCACTGCTTTGACATCCCACCCCGCGGCGAACTCACAGTGTCGCTGCCCTCTTCGTCCCCCCTTGTGTTTGAGTTGGCTAGGGGTGACCAGCATTGGCTTGCTCCACAGTGATCTTCGTACCTGATGTTATTGCCGCTACCTTTGTCATGTTACGATGACAATAGCTAGGTACGGTCGATCAAGTGGGTCCGAAAAATCGAACAAGGTTCCCGACGTCAAGTGGGCCTAAATCATGCGACGTGTGATACCATTGCCCCACGACCCAAACGTGGTGCCTAACCGATGTGGTGTTTTAAGCTATACTGATATGGAATGAAGGCCTCAGTAGCGTGCCAATTATCATCTTTTATTTTAGTCTAAAAATCCCTGCACATAAGCAACTGAACAAGCAACATCGTTATATGAACATGTCATCATCCATATCAACATAGCATTGGAGTAGTCTGTAATTAGGCTGTTTTAATCGTGACACAGACTGGAAAAAAGTTCCTTTTCTAAAATAATAGGCTAGTTGGTCTATGTTATTTTTCATTTTGGGCCTCCAATTTTTTGCTCACTTATTTTCATCCGAAAATTTATTTTGGATTATAATAAAAAAAATTATTGGCTTACAGGGAAAAGCGTTAGGAAATGGTTTTGAGTTCTAAAAGTAAAAAATCAAATGCAACGTGTCAAAGCATTTGTATTATGAAAAATAATAAATTTCCGAATGTAGAATTTTTAGGGAATAACTAATACCTTCCTCGAGTTGCCTCACGATTGTGCCACATATCCCAAAAGTAAGGGATAAGATTGTAAATATTTCTAAAAGAACGGGTTAGTCAAACTGGGCAGCTTGTCTTAGATCAAGACAACCTGAGGTCCATGCTTGCTCTCATCATTCTTGGACAACCCTGTGCATCCTGGGCATTGTCATTTCGGGCAAGCATTTGCACAAAGCAGCATCGAGCAAGGTTTCCAACATATAGTGGGTCTAGATCGTGCATCATGTGATACCCGGACACGGTGGCTAACCGACGTTGAATTTTGATAGCGCTAATGTTGTGAAACTAAGGTCTCAATGCTGTGTGCTATTTTGCATGCGCCTGCAATTAGCCAAAACGTGCAGGCGCAAAAAAATTTCACTTTCTTTCTACTGTTTTTCACATTTGCATTCATGGAAGAAGCGTTTCGCGATAGTGGAATTTTTTGCGCGAGGTTGATTTATGTATAGATATATTTTGTTTTATGTTTATTATAGATTTATTTTGTTTTATGTTTATTATAGATTTCTTTTATTTTCTGTATATTATAAATTTTATTTTGTTTTCTGTTTTTCACGTCGAGAGATTTATTGCTCGTATAATTTGCTAAATCGTGCCGGCGCAAAAAATTCCACTAATTTTCTACTATTTTTCCACATTTCCAATATTGGAAAAAATTTTTGCGATAGTGAAATTTTTTTGTGCGAGGTCTGCACGCAAGTACACGGCATGTGTCTGCAAAAATGCTAAAATTGCAGGCGCCTACCAAATAGTGCCTCCTTTATTATAAAGGGAGCGATTGGACTGGACGGCAGTCTTCTGCCCGAGCGCCCGCGTCGCTCGGGTCCAGCAGTCGGTAAGCGCGCTGCTCGGCCCAGGCGACTGCCACCGAGCAAAACCGTATTATAAAACCCTTTGCGCGGAAACAACTTAACAAGCAATATACAGAATTACTAAGTCAATAGTGCTTGTTATTCCCATCCCCAAGGAGCCCGAACCAGGATTATGTTCTCATTTTCGCAATAAGATCTCTCTCGAAAGTCCTACCCTAACAGAACGGGGGCTTTCTGATACACTTCAACGCCCTCGAGGCAGTAATGCGCAAACCTCTCGGCCGTGGCCTGGGGAACGGACACGAGCATGGCGACGCCGCCCGGGTCGCCGATCACCGGGAGGAACACGCAGTACGTCTCACTCATCAGCGGGCCCATGTGGACCGGCGTGCCTGCCCCGAAGTCCAGCTCCAGAAGCCCGAGGCGCGTCCACGCCGAGATCCCCAGGCTGGCGGACAGGTCCGGCAGGCAGCCCCGCCGCACCTGGAGGAGGTCCACCGTGGACCGGACGTACTCGTCGTGGACGCGATCCTTCGCCTCCTTCACCAGCTTCGCCCCGTGGCGCGCGCCGGACGCCGGCATGAGCTGCCCCACCGTCGCCTCGGCGCACCCGAGAACGATGCCGTTGCCGTAGTATCCAACGGGGAGCTCCGGTCTCAGCCGCCGGCGAACGTCCACGGGGAAGAGGAGCTTCACGTCCATCTCTCTGGGCAGGTTGTGGGACCGCACCCACGCGCGCCAGACGTGCGCCGCAAGCGCCTCGAAGGACGTGCACCGAAGAGGCGGTACTGCGCAGCTCTCCTTGAGGTGGAGGACTTGCGCCGCCGTGAAGGTCAGCGACACCGGCACAAGCGGCGGCGCGAATAGTGCCGACGTCGAGGAGGCCGCGTCATTGCCGCAGGAGGCGGCGACGGCGCTGTACTCCGGGTGCCTGATCGCCACTTGAGGGGGGCACCGCGGCATCAGCGCGCGCCGGTCGTGGCACGGCGCCGCTGTGTCGGCGGCGGCTGCTTCAGACCTCGCCGCGCGCGCCCAGGCGTGGAGGAAGTGTGCTCCGCCGATGCCGTCACAGAGGCAGTGGTTGATGCCCGCGCAAAGGACGGTGCCGCCACACCCGAGACGATTCACCTGCCATAACTATAAACATGAGCATGTCCAGAAAAAGTTATGCCGTGATGGTGTCCGTCCAGTGTCCACTCACTTGGATGACAACCAAGGGCACGCCCACGACGCTCTGCCCCTCGCCTAGGCAGAGGAGCTTCCTCCATGACTCGTGGGGCTTGGCACATGTGCTGCCGCGGAGGAACTCGCCGGCGGTGAGATGTGGCAGGAACCCCTCAGCTAAGAGCGCCCCCTCGGCGTTGCAGTCAACGACGAGCTTGCCATCCTCGTCGCCACTGGGTCTGAGCCTGCCCGCGAGGGGGTAGAAGTTGACGAGGACGTCAGCGAGCGCCGTCCTGAGGGCGTCGACGTCGACGGCGCCGGTGAAGACGTAGACGTACTTGACTAAGTTGCGGAGAAGGTGCTGGTCGTCGAGGTTGGAGAGATAGAGGGTGTGGCGCGGCGTGGGTTGGCTGGGTGTGACCAGCGCGGGCTCGCTCCGGTAGTGGCACTCCGCGGTGATCTCCATAGCTGCTAGCTGCTGATGACGCCTAAATTGCCACGAAGACACATGGTACAATGGAAGGCATAAATAGGAAGCTGATATCTACGTTCTTTTTGTAGTTTACTAGGGATCGCGAAAGAAAATACGGAACCTTACGGGGTTTTCTGCAAATCGGTTTGGCTGGGAGCAGGCTTTAGGTGGCAGGACGCACGGGTGACACGCGGCCCTTTAGAGTGCAGGGAGCGCGGCCAGCAGGCTGACGCGTGTCCCGTTCGGTGGGACGGGGCTACGTGACCAGATCTGAGCCGTCCACAACGCCGATCGGACGGCCGAAAAAATTTGGACGACGTGGCCACGTGAATGCGCGGAAATTTGCCGGACTACGCGGAATAGAGCATTTTGGAATACAGGTGTCCTTGCATGCATGCCTTACCTTATCTCGAGTGACAGGGAAAATGCTTTACCTTATCTCCAGTGACATGGAAATTGCTTTAGCATATCTCCAGTGACATGGAATTAGCTGGCTAGCGACATTAATCATGGAAATCTCATCATCCTTGGTCGTTGTCTCTTCCACTCATGACGCATGAGGCGGTCAACACCCCAACGGGTGGATTCCCACACCTATTATCCTTGTTATAACCCTAGGAGGTTTATGGGCCGGAAGCCCACATAAACCCTAGGGGTATTATAAATGCAAAACCGAATTTAAATTTAAATTTATAAATATGAACCCCTTGTAACAAAGAGAGATTTGATCAATAAAGATGATTGTGCCTGGCTTTTGTCTCTCTACATCTGTGTCTCCTGTCTATTGTGATTGTGTTTGCGTATATGCGATGACCGATTTACAACACGTTATCAGCACGATCCGCTCTCAGGTTTGTGATCATCGGTATGTCGCTACCCGCAACAGATCTGTTATTTCCGATCTACTGTTTTTCGCTTTGTCGATCTAGTAGATCATTGTTCTTTCTTTCAATCTATTAGTCTAGAGTCACTATTAGATTGATTTAGAGCCGCGACTTGTTTGGGCGTTTCTATGCGCCTCACGGCCAGCGTCCGATGAAACGCCGCTGGGCACCGCGCCACCTCGCGACGCCGCGCCATCGCCGCGCCGTCGCCGCACGCCGTTCGCCGTCCACATACCACCAGCGCCGTGCGCCCGCGTGCCACAGGTTCGCGTCCGCCCGCGGACGCGCCGCCGTGTGCGCTGCCACGCCACGCGCAAGGCTGCTTCGCCGCCGCGCAGTGCGCCTCCGTGCCAGCGTGCCCTATAGGCGCGTCCGCCGAAGCCGGCGCGCCGTGCGCTGCTGCCACGCTGCGCCGTGTGCCTCCATGCCCGCGCCCGTAAGCCCGTGCTCGCCGAGCGGCCAGCGCCCACGCCACAACCACCCGCCGCCCGCGCCGCGCCGCGCCCGAGCCGCTCAGCGCCAGCGTGCAGCGCGCAGCGATGCCAGGCCAGCCTGCCCGCGCCCGTCGCGCCGGCCAGCGGCAAGCGCCGTGCGCCGCCAGCGCCCGCCCGCCGCACGCGTCCGCCCTGCCGTGCCGCCTCCCCACCGCTCTGCGCGCCGCCTGCCGGCGGCGCCGCCGTGGTGGTTGCCGCCGCCACCTGCATGGGTAGCTAGGGGAAACCCTAGCCACCATGTTGGGGCATGATGGCCGGTTGGGCCGGCCCATATATGGGCTAAAATATTCAAAGGAAATTTAAAAAAAAGGGGGGCAATCTGGGCCCTGTTGGGTCATTTTAAATGATTTCCTAAGAATTAAATCCTGTAGATTTATTTTCAGTAATTCTTAGTACCCTGATTAAACAAATGTTAATTCACTTTATTTTGCCATGCCTCGTTTAAAAGCCTGAAGCCTTTTAATTTCGCAAATTAATTGTGAATTATTTATTCGCTTTTATGCAACTTACCCTGTTTAGACCTGTAGTCTCATTTAATATTGCAAATTGGTGAATTTTAACCCGAGCCGCTGTGCGCCGGCCACGTCCCACGCCATACACGGCGGTGCCCCGATGGCACTGCGCTGACCCCACCCCTCGGCACTGTTGCACGCGCCGCGCCCCGAAGGCGTCGCCCTGTTATGCCTCACCTCCGTGCCGGTCACCTCGCCGTGTAGTTGGCCGTAGCCTCGAAGGCTGTCCGTTGCACCGCCATGCCGCTGACTGCCACCCCTTCGGCGGCAGTGCCCCCTGCGCCACGCCGTGCCGGTCCTGCGTCGCGCCTCCCCCCTGCTGTGGGCCACCGCCCAGTCGGCAGTCGTGCCCTCTGCACCACGTCGCGCAATGTTGCCCTGCTTCGCATCATTATCTTGCCGCGCTGCGATCCACGGTGCACCAGAGTGCGTCCTCCGCCATCATTGTGGCCCGGACCACGGTTGCGCCCCGAAGGCTCGGTCGCTGTCGTCCTCTGCACCCTACGTCGCCATGATAGTCACGCCTGTAGCGTGGTTGTGCCACTGCCGGCCCCGTGCCGCACGGCTCCGCCTTTACCCCGCGTCGTGATGCTGCCTTGGTGCCGTCGTCCCGTAAACGCTTGATCATGCCTGCTCGCCGGGTTCAGCTCTGGGATCTGAGGCGTCGCTGCCCTCGTCAGTACTATTTTGGATGGACCCGGTGATCCATCCTGAAATGGTGTTGAATCTTGTGTTTTGTCCCGAAGGACACAATATTTGCACGATTGGTTCTCGTTGCGCATTCCCCTTATAGTACTTACAATTCCAGGTAACCACCGAAATCTTCTCTTTCAAATTTGGATTCTAGTATTTGAGCTTCCATATTATGCAAATCTTAGACCTAGCCCACCTTTGAAAGCTGCATATTAATGGGTTTATTTTCTAGCAAGAGTTGTTGTTGTTTTTCTGCATTGTTATAATTATAATATGGCCAGTAGACCAGAAATAATTAGCAGAAACTCATAAAAATGCTAGAAACTTTGTGGGCACCTTTGTGTTCTTTATGGCTTGTTTTTCTGGCACTGTATGTTTGGAGTAGGAGTATAATTTATTAACCTGCAGTCCCTAAATTATTTGAAACTCCGGACATTGCTTGGAAATTCATGGGAAAATTTCATGACTCCTGTAGAGTCTTGGTTTGCTCACGCTGAGTAGTTTACATCTTTTGCTTGATTGTTTCGCATTAGATGATTATTTCCCTTATGCCATAATATTGGTCTGAGTTGTTCTATTTCTAGCTTCTCTCCTGTCGTAGAGTTAATTATCTGAGAAAATGCTAAATAGAACATGATGCCTGAAGCATATGCCTTACATGTCGTAAGCAATCTTGCGTGGAATAAACTCAGATTAATGTATGCCAAAACTAGATATATAGTTATATTTGCCTTGGTGAAGAGTGTTTCTACTCAACACCGTCTCAAGTGCATAGAGGTCTTGAAGACATGAATTGTGGAAATATGTCCTGCAGACATGAATAGTTGGAATATGTCCCGGAGACAAATATTTTTCTTATTTGCACTAGAGAAAATTTTCTACCCATATGTCTATCCCCAAAGAATTAATTTAGCCTGGACCAGCAGTCTACGGTCTCCTCCGGTGTGGTGTTACCAACCGGTTGTTTAAGGTGCGTAAAGTGTAACCTGAAGTTACATAATATCTATTGGTTTCACGACAATAAAAATTATACTCCTGTTGCAGTATAATTATAAGGTGATTTAAGCACATGCCTATTGCACATGCTATCACTCGTATGTTTTTGGTTGACGTGAAAAGGGGGAGAGAATTGGGCTTTGTATATGTCAAGGCAAGATTATGCACCAGCAGTGCAGATTAGATTATGCACCAGAAGTGCGAACGGATAGGTTGGTGATTGTAAATTGTGTTAAATTTGGGACATATTTGGCTCGACGGACGTGAGCGATCCGGCGTGAGCATGCAAATTATGACCGATAGTCATATTAGTTTTGCAATTGCATTATATTGGAAGGGCACGGCGAATAATCCCAAATATCGTTACTAGCGCTGAAGTTGCTACAACTTGCACGAAACCATGCGTTTTTGGAATATAATTGCACCTCCGTAATGTTATTGTCACATGAAGTTGACTATTATTTGGCGTACATATAGTACTTATTGTGTTCTGTAGAACAATAAAGTTTCCATGCAAATTATTGATATTATCGCATTTATATTAAACTTGAAGTTTAATTAGATATGTGGTATGAGTAATTGGGCAATAGTAAAGTAGCTTAGACTTTACAATCCATAATTTGTTGGATGGTTAGTGGCCAAGACGAATCTGCTTGTGTCGATGAGGGCGTCTTGACAGCGTAGCACGGGCATGCCACCTAAGCGCAGACGGATGATAGCCCAGAGCAAGCGCGTGGCAAATAAAATATAAGTCTAAGTTCACTGCATATATTGTTAACCCCCAATGGTAACGCGTGGAATCAAGATATTTCCCAAATATTGTCACCACCAAGCATACTCTTGTGAGCTCCCACCTGTAGTTGGGTAATTTGGACCTGTTGCTCCATTAATTTTGTGCTCATAAAAGGGGATTGTGTAAGTATGCTTTAGTAAAAATCGGATCTCGGCATTAGGGGAGAGAAATGCCCATATTTCATGTTAAATGCCTATGAGATCTTGATTGTAAAGATTCACGCAATAGTTACTCCTGTACGCTAGTAGCGAAGAATCGCTCTCAGACGCTAGAAGCGAGGAGAGCGCCAGATATTTAAAGGAGTTGGAAATCATTTACTGTAGTAAATGAATCGCTAAAGTGGTATACCGGGTTGAATAGTATATCGATCTTTGCGAAAATTGACTGTTGAGTCTTGGTCAAAAGTCATGCGGGGCGCTCAAGGGTCTTAGATCAATGGCACTCGTCAAACAATTGCTCATCACTCCTAAAATTCTCCTATAGAGAAATTACCTTGATGGTAAGGAGCCTCCTGGAGAGGATCATCCTGAAGATGAATACCCAGCAAGTTAATGCGCGCATGTTATAGTGCTGGGCATGCGGGACGACCAAGAATTATCGTTTTGGGAAATAGCGAAATTTTGGTTAATATTTGAAAGTGCTCATTTATGAGACATGGAGAGAAAATTGTCGACACATATTATTCCTCTTAAGTTGCTATGATAAGGATTCTAAACTAAGTCCATGGCATGGCGCCTGTTGCGCCTGTATCGGGTTATATGACAAGCAACTGAGGATGAACCATGAGGTTAATCGAAGTTTGAGAGCCAGTAGCTCTAACTTTGGGTCATTATAAATAATGAGGTGGTGAAAACTCTGGTTCAAAGGTCCCTGATGTGACCCGTACTCTCCTATGTATAATAAGTGTTCCGCTAAACAGTAATTCTGGCAGATAATATAAATAAATATGCAGTTGTTGGATTATGAAAATCCTTATTTGAGATCGATGGGACTCATTATTCCTTGTGATACAAGATGACAAAATTGCGACATTAAATAAATCTCATACCTAATAATCTCTTTCGAAATAAGGTTTCTTTCTGAAGAAAAATGAGTTTCCTGAAGAAACATAAGTACTTCCCTGAAGGAAGATTAATTACCGGTCGATATTTGTTTTACACCAATGGTCCCGATAGTGGGCGATGACCCATTGATACCCGATACTATAAGTTCGCCACAAGGGCTTGGTGATGTGCATCTCCTACCGCTTGTTGGGAGATTGGTGGTGTTCTTTATTACCCCGAAGGTATAATGTAAATTGGTGATAAAGACAAATTGATTGATCCCCTAAATGCCAAAGTAAGACTGGTTATAGTGGTACAATCATATGTGTAAGACCTGCTGAATAGGCTAATTGATTGTGTTAAGCCACTTGAGAATGATTGCAATATTTAGACCCAGTTGGTCTGATAGGTTGTATCTAGAAGATATATGATATTGCGATTAACTTTACCCACATGTTAATGTGATTCCCTAAAGTGGAACATATTTGTTTAAACCTAAGATAATATGAGGTTTGAGGACCAGAAGTTCCTTGCCTCTGTTAGCGCTTGGTGCGGCAGCAACCAGAAGTTTGGATCGGCACTAAATTGTCTTTAGGGACCTGCTTGATATGCAGGGCCTCGGGTTGCCTGTTAACCGAGGACCATGTTGGGTTATATGGATGCGGGATTCATGTGTAATCCGCATATTGCTAAATCTCACATTGTGTTTGAGATTAATGCTTTATATGAAGCCTCACGTGTGTGTTTGGCTGAAAAGGATGGTGACCACATCCAGAAGTTATGTGGCACGAATACCATCCATACCCCGTAATTATCCATTAGGGTAATATTGCTTGTATTGCAGAAGTGGATAGTGGTACTTAATGATTAAGCTATACTGCTCCCAAATTATTTTATTCATACTTTCCAGAAGCATAGTGTGATAGATGTCTGGAAGACATCGAACGTCGGAAGGCATCTGAGATGTCGTCTTGAGGGGGAGCATGAGCTATATATTGATTCGGTTCATATGAAATCCTGAAGATTTCACTTTGTCTAACCCAATAGGTTGACATGACGATCAATTAAAGTATTTTACCACACCGCAAAATAGATCCAGAAGATTTATAACGCAAAGGTCCAGTAGACCGTATTGATCCTGAAGATTAGACCCTAAAGGTTATATATATTGTACTCTTTTTCCCTTATATGAGTTTTTCCCATTGGGTTTTCTCATAGCAAGGTTTTTAACGAGGCAATATTGCAATACAGCATGCGTGTGCAATGTACTCTTTTCTCCAATCCTTTTTTTCCCACTGGGTTTTTGGATGGAGTTTTTGATGGGGCATTGTCATATCGCGGTTTAGCCCAAGGGGGAGTGTTATAACCCTAGGAGGTTTATGGGCCGGAAGCCCACATAAACCCTAGGGGTATTATGGGCAAAACCGAATTTAGGCTAGGCTATAAATTTGAACCCCTTGTAACAAAGAGAGAGATTTGATCAATAAAGATGATTGTGCCTGGCTTTTGTCTCTCTACATTTGTGTCTCCTGTCTATTATGATTGTGTTTGCGTATATGCGATGACCGATTTACAACAATCCTCACCTTGCATTGTGCATCGGAGCATTACTAGCAGGTTCCCTGCTGTCGTGGACGATAGAAGATAGAGACTCGCAGCTCGTTTCCCACATTTGGAGACCGCACACGTGGAGGCGTGCCTTCCCTCAGCGCCGAACCACCAATCTCTGGTGCATTAGTGTGAAAGGGCGAGCAGGAGAAGGAGCGACGTGGTTGTAATAGCCCAATTTGGGCTCATAATCAAATTTTGGTTGAATTCAAATTTTGCTTAAATTTTGCGCTGACACATAGGTCCCACAATCTCTTCTCTCTCTCTTCCTCTCTTCCCCTGCCCGGTGGCCCTGCCCGCCGCTCGGTTCTGCTCTGCCATCTGCTCTGAACCGCCGCTCGTGCGTCGTATCCCTTCTGCCGCGCCGCTCGCGCTATCATCACCCCGCCATTGGCCGCCGCGCCGCGCCGCACCTGTTCCATCGCCACGCCGCTCCCTCCTCGCGCCGCTGAGCGTGTCCCCTGGTTGGCATCGTCACCGTGCGCCTGTAAAGCCGAGCGCCACCCCGCTGGCCCCTTTTTCCATTTTCCCCAAAATATCACCGCGTCGGCGCCAGAGATCATGCCGTCAAATCCGTGAGTCTAAGACTAATTCCTTCCATCCCGAGCCACTAAACCTTGCCCTAATCATTTCGCCTCGCCCAATTTCAGCGGAGGCGCTCGGAGCTGCCGTGTCGCCGCCGCCCCTGTTTCGGCCGCCGACGGACTCCTCGCCGCCAGCTGCCTCCGTCCCTCCGCGTGCCTGTCCCTGAGCTCGGTAAGCACCCACATCACCCCCTCATGCTCCCCGTTCATTCCCATAGCATGTAGGTCAGTAGCGTGCGTGTGCGTCTCCAGCGAGCCTTCGGCTCCACCGGCACTGTCGCGCCGCCTCTGGCCTCGGCGCGTGTGTCGTTAGGGTCCTTAGGAGCCATAGATGCCGAACCTCTAACGCTCTTGGCCGGAGGATGGCCACAGCGCCACCGAGGTACAAGCCACCGCCGGCGGCCATGTCAACGGGTCAGTGGTAGATGACGGCCACGGGCTGTTGGATTTGCGTCTAGATTCATGCGGGCTAAAATGCTTAGAGATGCTAACGAGCGGGCCCCACCTGCTAGTAAAATCTCCACGCGCGTTAGCTTAAAGCGAAGCGTGGTGTCTCTATCATGTGGGCCCTGGCCCTACCTGGCGGATTAAGTGGATGTGCTTTCGGGCGCGATGCGAGCTGCGTGCGAATACGTCCCGCGAAGATACGCCTTCGGCATATCCGCCCCGACCGGCGCAGGCGCGCGCGTGCGTATTGGCCATGGGCCAAAACGAACGACTGGGCCGACTCGTTGGTTGATTCGGCCCGGTGCGAAATAACCATTTTTCCAGCGAATTTACCAGTTAATTAATTCCATAATTTGATAGATTTATCTAAAATAATTAGAGACTACCAAAAATTCTAGAAAAATTTAGATAAATAGTAGAGAACTATTTATAAAAAATGAAAAGAACTCCTATAATGGAGGAATGGTACTGTTTCATTAAATAAGTAAGTTTCCTATATAGAAAAGGGTTAAACTATTTCTAGGGTGAATTTGGTTATATTAGATAATGAATCTGACCCGCAAAATTCATTAGAAAATAAAATGGGTTGATAAATGCCATATTAGCTATATAACTTTAAAAATGACAAGTTTGTCCAAAGTAATTCATATAGAAAATTAAATGTTAAAAAACAACAAATAATTAGTAAACCCCTTAAGGGTTAGAATAAGAGCTAATGTTAGAAAATGCATTAATTTAATCAGTAATCTGGGGTTACTGCCTAACTATAGGAAATCCTAAAAAATACTAACACGATAAGCTTTACTCTGTGTCGGTGTCATAAATCTGTGTGGCGAGCCCTCGGCCTCAAGCGAAAGCCTCGCACGTCGGGCGAGAGCAGGACCAGCCACATGCGAGCCCCTCGGCGCTCAAGCGGGCCTCAGCGTCAAGGCGAGGCGACTAAGGCCCCGTGGCGTGGGCGAGCCCTCACACATATGGCCCAGCACACAAGGCGAAGCAAGGCCACATGGACGAGCCCCTCAACACAGGCGGGCCGGTGCGTCAAAGGGCGAGCAAGGCACACACATGGGCGAGCCCTCGGCGCTCAAAGGCCCCACGCAAAGTGGGCGAGCAAGACTCCAGTGGCAAGCCCTCGGCGCTCAAGCGGGCCCCAGGCACAAAGGCGAAAGAAGGCCCAGGCCGGGCGAGCCCCTCGGCCTCAGCGGGCCCCAGCGTTAAGCGGGCGAGCAAGGCCCAGTGGCGCTGGCGAGCCCATCGGCGCTCAAGCGGGCCCCGCGTCGGGAGGCGAGCAAGGCCCCGGCGTGGTGAGCCCCTCGGCAGTGGCGGGCCCCGCGTCATGCGGACGAAGAAGAACCACACATGGCGAGCCCTCACTCATATGGGCCCCCAGCGTCGGTAAGGGCGAAGAAGGCCCCACACATGGACGAGCCCTCAGCGCTCAAGGCGGGCCCGGTCGTCGGCCAGGCGAAAGCAAGGCCCCCACACGGGCGAGCCCCTCGGCTTAAGACGGCCCCACAGGTCAGGTGGGCGAGCAAGGCCCCACACATGGGCGAGCCCCTCAACACAGCAGCGGCCCCACCGGTCAGTGAGGAAAGCAAGGCCCAGCACAGGCGAGCCTCTCAGAAGAAAGGGCCCCACGCGCACAAAGTGAGGCGAGCAAGGCTCCCACGCCACGGCGAGCCCCTCGGCGCAAGGCGGGCCCGTGTGTCAAAGGGCGAGCAAGGCCCGAAGGCGTGGCGAGTCCTCACTCAAGCGGGCCCCAGCGAAGGCGGGCGAAGCAAGGCCCTGGGCCGGGGAGCCCTCGGCCAAGGCCCTCGGCAGACGTAGGGCCTCCCATCGCCAAGTGGGGCCCTGGTCGTGGAGTGTTCGAAAGGAGTCTTCGGGCAAAGGCTCCC
This sequence comes from Raddia guianensis, assembly GCA_036346415.1. Taxonomy (NCBI): domain Eukaryota; kingdom Viridiplantae; phylum Streptophyta; class Magnoliopsida; order Poales; family Poaceae; genus Raddia; species Raddia guianensis. The sequence continues at coordinate 14,829,795 of CM070534.1, read as the reverse complement.
CTGCTGCGAAGACGGCGCATTGTCTGACATCACACGCAGATAGAGGCGGTGAAGAAATGATTACTGCCATAAGATGACCCTCGCGGTCTCGGCGGTACATCCATGGCGCAAATGAATTGACCGGCAGAGAGAAGGTTTGCTTAAGATGGCCGCCGCGTCGGGAGGAGCAGTGGGCCCCACCCGCAGACTCACCGGTGGATCTGGCGGGTCGAGGCCACTTGCGGCATCGCGAGGGCGGTGCCGCGCAGGCAAGGAAATGCACGTTTTGCCTCTCTTCTGTCGTGTCTCGTCGATTGTACTAAAGGGTACATCTTGCCTACCCCTCGGCTCTCCACTTGATTCAAAGCTTGTATAAAAGGAGAGGAGAGAAAGGGAAGAGATGCGTTGCACTAGCATTGGAAACATTCTCAGAACCACATCTTATTCAACCACAAACAAAAAGAGCTAAGGCTCAAGCAGAGTAGGACTATTACCCCGAGGGGTCCGAACTGGTAATCCCGTCGTTGCTCTTTCTTTGCGGCCCAGCTCAATCGAATCGAAGCTCGGCGATAGGCTAGCGGGATAGAAATCGACTAGGAGTGTGATCCGCAGTGGTTGAGCGGTGAACACGCCGTCGATGCGCGCGTAGTAGGGGCGCTTAGCGGTTCAAGTTCTTCGACCTCTCTTCAGCGGTGACGGCGGATCAGCGATCGCGATGGACGAGGCGGCGCTAGCTGAAACGCTGACAAGCGCGGCCGCGGCAATGGCGGTGGATCAGCGGGGTGACGGTCCGCCCCAAGTTAAGCGGCGCTGGTTTTGGAGGAGTGCACTCCGCACGTAACCTCATGCGGCGTGGCCTCGCTGGACAACCCACGGTTCCGGTGACTCCGGACTTCGGCGGCTCAAGAAAAGATGATCGAGCGCGACCGCTGCCGAAGCCGTTGCTCGGGGACCGTGAGAGGACTCCGTGGCGCCGCTCGCTGAAGAGGCGCGCCTCTTCAGCCGCCGTCCCGGACGGCGGGCGGCGGACGCTGCCCGCCCGTCGAGCGAGAGGCTCCGACGTTGGGTGCCGCGCCCAAGGAGCTGCGCTAAGTCCAGTGGCCGGAGAGGTTCCGGCCCACCCCCATCGAGAAGTATGACGGCTCCACCAACCCTGACGAGTTCTTGCAGATCTACACTACGGTGATGCAGCCGGCTGGAGGGTCGGGGAAGGTTTTAGCGAACTACTTCCCTGCAGTCCTCACCGGCGGAGCCCGCTCTTGTCTCATGAACCTGCCCTCGGAGTCCGTGGGGTCATGGAAGGAGCTCTCGGAGCTCTTCATCACCAACTTCCAGGGCACGTTTGAGCAGCCCGGAGTCGAGGACGACCTCCACAACGTGGAGCAGAAGAAGGGAGAGTCGCTGCGCGACTACATCCGGCGCTTCAGTCAGGTCCGCAACACCATCCCTGACATCACCATCGACGCCGTCGTCACGGCATTCAGGAGAGGCGCCCGAGACCCTAGGGTCAAGGAGAAGATAGCCACCCGCAAGATCAAGACGACGGAAGAGCTTTTCACCTGGCGCAAGTGCGCCCTTCAGCGGAGGCTCGTGTCCGTCCGGTGCACGGGGCGCACAACTTCTGGCGACGAGGCGGGACCTCAAAAATCCAGCAAAGAAGGACAAGAAGAAGCGCGAGGCGGCCGAGACCGGCAGGTCATGGCCGCCGAGCGACGACGACGACGGCGGCGGCGGCAAGGCGGCGGCACAAGAGAGCAGAGTCAGCGCTGAGGGCGCGCGGCGGCGCGGCGGCGGCAGAACGGTCTCGCAGGGCGGCGTGGCGACCGCCGTGATCACGGCGGCCCCCGCGGCCACGACGGCGGGCGAGACCGCCGTCCCCGCGAGTGGAGCGGGGGGCTTACTGCCCCATTCACCGCAACAGTTCCCATGACTTGGCGGATTGCCATGTCATCAACAAGTTGGTGGACAAGCGCGCCCACGGCAAAGCAGCGAAGCGTCCGGCAGCGGCAAGGGCAAGGAAGCGGCTTCGCTTGGCTTCCAACAGGCGGAGCGCGAAGTTGCCGTCATCCACGGCGGATCGGCCACCTATCCGTCCCACGCTAGCTTTAAGCGTGCGATGAGGGAGGTGTGCGCCGCCGTGCCCGGCTTTGGGTTAGCAAGGCACCGGCGTGGTCGGGAGCACCGATCGCGTTCATCAAAGCCGATCACCCACCAAGACCGCCGACCTCGACATCTCCCGATCGTGGTTGCGCCCACGGTCCGGAATGTAAAGCTAGGGCGGGTGCTGGTAGACGGAGGGAGTTCCCTCAACCTCCTGTCCGCCCGGGTCGCCGAGGCGCTCCAGATTCAACAGCAGGAGCTTCGACCGGCGCTCCCATTCTTCGGCATCGCGCCGGGCCGAGTCCGCTCATTGGCGCGTCGACCTCCGGTGACGTTGGAGGTTCGACAACTTCCGCACCGAGATGCTCGAGTTCGAGGTGGCGGACTTCGACCTCCCCTACAACGCAATACTGGGTCGGCCGGCGCTGACCAAGTTCATGGCGGCCTGCCACTATGCGTACATGGTGGTGAAGATCCCGGGGCCAGCGGGCCCCATCGTCTTGAAAGTGGACCGCCCGGAGGCGCTCCGCTGCGACAAGGACGCTCTAGCTTTGGCGGGGGCGATCGGTGCCCATAAGACCAAGGCTTCGACTCTGGAAGCTCCTCCGGCGAAGACCCGTGCCTCCCCCGGTTCGTCCGCGGAGGTTAAGGCGGTCTCCGAGCGAAGTCGGACCAGCGAAGACCGCTCGGGAGGTGATTGAGCACAATTGGCGACATTCCCGGTAGCGACCGGTCATGCGAAGGTCCGAAGCGATCGGTGGAGCGCCAGAAGTTATCCGCCAGAGGTGGACAAGCTTTAAGGGCGGGGTCGTCGCGCATGTCGCCATCCTGTGGCTCGCGAACCCCGCCCTCGTCAAGAAATCCAACGGGGGGTGGAGGATGTGCTTGGACTTCACCGACCTCAACAAGGCGTGCCCGAAGGATCCGTACCCGCTGCCCCGCATTGATCTCATCGTCGATTCCACAGCGGGATGCGAGCAGCTGTGCTTTCTGGATGCGTACTCCGGGTACCACCAGATTAGCATGGCCGAAGAAGATGAAGACAAGACCGTCTTCGTGACGCCCATGGGCGTCTACTGCTATACAAGGATGGCGTTCGGACTGAAGAATGCAGGCCCAACCTATCAGAGGGCCATGCATATTGCTCACCGCCCCCAAATAGGGCGGAACCTGGAGGTGTACGTCGACGACCTGGTGGTGAAATCCAAAAAGGAGGAGGAGTTGATCGGCGACCTGGAAGAAACCTTCGCCAACTTAAGGAAGTACTGCATCAAGCTCAACCCTGAGAAATGCATGTTTGCCGTTCCGTCGGGCAAACTGCGCTGATTCTCGCTCCCAGAGGGGGATTGAGGCGAACTCGACAAGATCGCAGCGACGAGAACATGAAGCCCCGACGCGACTTGGCAGATGCAGTGCTTAGTGGGCTGCTTGACCTCCCTGGGCCGCTTTATAGCTCGCCTGGGGGATAAAAGTCTCCCACTGCTCAAACTCCTAAAGAAGACCAACCAATTCGAGTGGACGGCGGAGGCGCAGGAGGCGCTCGACGGTGAAGAAGTATCTCACTTCCCGCCGTGTTGGTCGCCCCGGACCCGGGCGAGCCGCTGATCCTCTACGTCGCGGCAAACCCCCAAGCGGTCAGCGTGGTGCTGGTGGCGGAAAGAGAAGGCGTTCAGCGCCCCATTTACTACGTCAGCAAGGTCCTCCACGACGCCGAAACAAGGTATTCACAGCACCGAAGATGCTCTACGCCGTCGTTGTGGCGTCCGGAAGCTACGCCACTACTTCAGGGCGAAGTCACGGTGTTGACCAAGTACTTTGCGGAGATCCTCTTCAACCGCGAGGCGACAGTCAGATCGCCAAGTGGGCCATAGAATTTGGCAGAATTCGATCTCAAGTTCGCTCCCGAACGGCCATCAAAGGGCAAGCTCGCGGAGTTCGTCGTGAGTGGACTCCGCGGACACTGAAGTTGAAGGCACCCAGCACCTCGCCGTGGACTCTCTTCTTCGACGGCTCATTCCGGCCGGAGGGGTCAATGGCGTCGTCTGGTGTCTCCCATCGCGATGTCGTCCCGCACCTAGTGGTTTGGACTTCCGCCACCAACAACGCCGCGAATATGAAGGATTGCTCGCCGGCTCGTGGTGGCCGACCCTTGGCATCCGGCGGCTACAAGTAAAGGCGACTCTCTCTGGTCATCAACCAGCGAGGAAGGATTTCACCGCCGGATCCGTCATGGCGGCCTACGGCGAGGTGCGCCGTTGAGCGGCATTTCGAGGGCTTGGGCTTTATGCGTTCCTCGCCGCAACAACTACATGGCGGATGAACCGTCCCAAATTGCCTCGTCAAGGGCACTGTTCATTGGGGTCTTTGAAGAAAGACTTACACGGCCGTCGCAGCCCCAATCTGGCGGGGACGACGCTTTCGACGCAGCCCCACATCGGAGGAGACGTCACCAATCCGTGCTGCCCCGGTTGGAGGGAGGAGGTGGAAGAACCGCCGAGGCGGTTGAGGCGGAAATGCCGTGCCAGCGAGTACGTCGGCGACAATGTACGTAACGCCGCCACACTCGTCCCGGAAGGTCGGTGGATGGATCCGATCCTAGCCTACCGCGGGATGGAGTGATCCCGACGATGACGCGTCGGCCGAGAAGATAGCGCGCAAGGCCAAGCGCCACATACGGTAGGTGGGGACCAGACGCTGTGGCGCTAATGGAGTTCTCTTGAAGCGCCACTTTCGGGAAGCAGGAGTGCAATTCTCTCGAGATCCATGAAGGCATGTGCGGAGCCATTCGGGAGGGCGTTGGTTGGGAAAGCTTTCACCACGGCTTTATTGGCCTATCGCCTCCGGGATGCCTTCGAGTGGTGAGGAGATACGTGCCAATTTCACGCTAAGCGGATACACCGACCGCCCAGCGCCGCAAACCATTCCGCTCTCCGCCGTTCGCGGTCCGGGGCCGATATTACAGGCCCGCTCATGGGCGACGGAGGTTACACACATCTGTTCGTCGCCATCGACAAGTTCACTAAGTGGGTTGAAGCCACGCCAGTACCGGTGATCACGTCCGCTGCTGCCATAAAATTCATGAAGAGCATCTTCGTCCGCTTCGGCGTCGCCAGCAGGATCATCACCGACAACGGCGCTCAGTTCAAGAGTGCCGATTTCCAAGACTGGTGCGAAGAGCTAGGTACCAAGCTGTGCTTCGCCTCTATTGCACATCCGAAGAGCAATGGGCAAGTCGAGCGGGCGAACGCGGAAGTACTCAAAGGGCTCAAGACAAGGGCTTTCGACCGTCTGGAGAAGCGCGGCAAGCGCTGGGCGGAAGAAGTCCCCACCAGACAGGGCGCTGCGGACAACTCCCAACAGAGCCACCGGCGAGACCCCTTTCTTCCTGGTGTATGGCTCAGAAGCGGTGCTCCCATCAGAGCTCGCCTTTGGGTCCCCAAGGGTGGCGGCGTTCAGCGAAGACAGAGACCCTGACCGGCGTCAGGATGAAGTAAATCTCCTGGAGGAGATCCGAGACAGGGCGGCGATCCGGGCCGCCAAGTATCAGCAGGCACTGCGCCGTTATCAAGCAAGACGGGTGTGTGTGAGAACACTGGCAGTGGGCGACCTCGTTCTGCGCAAAATCCAAGCGCAGGCGGGCCGCAACAAACTGTCTCCCCTGTGGGAGGGCCCCTTCAAGGTGGTCTCGATCTCCGCCCGAGCTCGGTCAAAGCTCAGATTCGAGGATGGTCGCGAATTGGCGAACACTTGGAACGTCGAGCAGCTGAGGAAGTTCTACCCGTAGGTAGCAGTTCCTGTTTTTTGGGGCCTTCCTTTGGAGCCGAGCGGCGAGGTCTTCCTCCTTCACCGCTCGCCTCGGGGGCTGCATTGTACAAAGCCATCTTCAAATGAAAGATAAGTCCTGTCTCCCTGTGGGCATCTGTTTCTTTTTTCGCTTCAAGCCTGTTAGAAAGCATTCTGCTGAAAGTGGTAGCGAAAAAAGTACTTAAGCGCGATGGCCCTTAGTTACAAAGGTGAACGCCACAACTTGCGGTTAGGCGAGGCGACGGAAGGCGGGTTCTAGCTTTGGTGTGTCGGCTCGGTTCAGGCAATGCGCACAACAATGCACCGCGTCTAGACCACTTCCGAAGCTAAGTGCTCGCCACGCAACGTTTAAGTTGGGTCGCGAGAGGCCATAAGGGTTGAAGTAACCAAATGCCCGAGGAAAAGCGCCACTATCACAGTAACGCTCATCTAAAGCTTTTGGCGATCGCTGGCTTAGCCTTAAAAGTCTGTTAGAAAACATCTCGCCGAAAGTCGGTAGTGAAAAAGTACTTAAGGTCGATGGCCCTTAGTTGCAAAGGCTAACGCCACAACTTGCGGTTGGGCGAGGCGAGGCGGACGAAGCGGGTTCTAGCTCTGTGTGTCGGCTCGGTCTCAGGCAATGCGCCAACAATGCACCGCGTCTAGACCACTTCCGAAGCTAAGTGCTCGCCACGCAACGTTTAAGTTGGGTCGCGAGAGGCCATAAGGGTTGAAGTAACCAAAAGCCTAAGGAAATAGCGCTCACTTGCGGCAGAACGTTCTGTCTAAAGCTTTTGGCGGTCAGGTGCCTCAGTTCTCCTTTTTTCGCAAGTCAAGATTTGCGTGAAGGTTAAAATGAGACTCACGACAGTGGAGCAAAAGTTTGTGTTGGCATTGATAGGTAACATCTACAGGACAAAAACATGATGAGGGAGTTCATCTACTCCTCGTCATCATCTCCGTCGCCCTCTGCTGGAGCAGCGCCGCCCATCATTGAGACGCGGCTGGCGGCGAGCTCGACCCGGGACTCTTCGATCCGGTCCAGCTGGCGCGAAGGCTCCCCGGTGGCGGCGCCTAGGTCAAACGCGGCGTCTTGAGCAAGGCAGTTGCCCAAGACGAACCGCGCTGCTTCAAAAGCGCCTTGGCGACCGTCTTAGATCGACCGCGCCCGCATCAGCGCTGGCAGCTCACGCAAGGCGTCGGCAGCTCGCCCCACGGCGCCAGCATACTGCGCCGCCGTCTCCTCCAGCGGAGAATACAAGGTAACGCCCAGTGGGTACAGGGCGTCCCGAAAACCGTGGTAAGCGGTGCGCAACATGTCGGCGAGGGTTCGAAGGCGTCCAGAATATTCCGCGCGGAGATCTTCGAGGTCCTTGGTGGCCGAGGCAGCAGCGGATTGTGCTGTCGCAGCCTCGCGAGTCATCGCTTCCTTCGCGGCGGTCTCCTGGTCAAGGGCTCACCGCAGCTCGCTGGCGGCTCGCTCCGCCATGGCAGGGCATCCTCCCGCTGCCAGTGCGGGAGAGAGGTGTGAGCGCCTCGAAGGCGAGCGCTGCAACGTCGGCGGTGACGGCAGAGATAGCGGCGGCGCCCGCGGAGGCGGTGGTCAGAGGGTTCTCCGGCGGCGGTGCCGGCGAGCTCTCCGCCGCTGCAGGGGCCGTCTCCGTCGAAGGCGCGGAGGGCAAGCTGGGGGCTGGCGAGTCGCGCGGGATGGAGCTTGAGGCCCCAGCGCCCGCTCTGTTCCACGAAGATAAACAGAGACAGGGTTCAGGTATGCGAGCGTGTAGCATGCTAACCCTAATGCAAAATGTACGTAAGCGCAGGGAAAGCCAACCTGAAGTGGCGCGCCCTGAAAGCGAAAGCTGAAGGGGGGAGCGCCAAGCCGCTTGATTGCGGAGGCGGTGGTGGCGCAGTCGCGGTCACCGCCGTCGAAGCGGGCGCTGGCGCGAGTGGTGCCGGCCAGAGAAGCACCGGCTGGCAATGAGGGCGGGCGCGTCGGCAAGCGCCCGCCAGTGAGGCGTCGGCGTAGAAGGAGCGGAAAAAGCTGGCAGCGGCGCCGATTCGGAAGAGTCGCCAGCGCTCGCCCGTGACGAGCGGCGGCGGTAGCAACAGGGTCCCCACTGGAGGGGGCCGGAGGAGGCGGCGGACGCTCAGGACTTGATGGGCGAGCTCTCTTTGGGCTCGCCCCTCCCTCCTCATCCTCATCATCTTCGGCGAGGATCAGGCGGTGCGGTTCCCTAAGGAAGATCGTGCGCAGGTGGAGAATCAGGCGTTCGGCGCCTTGAGAGTGGGCCCCCACGATTCGTCTCCGCCGACAAGAAATGGAAAAGTGTCTGCGCGACGGTTCGCGTATCATGGTGGACCCGGGGGCTACTGTCGGTGTAATAAATACCGGGGTACAAAGAGTCTGAGGAGATCAAGTGGGCCCCAGCGTCGGTGGCGAACAAGGCCCAGCACACTGGGCGAGCCCCTCGGCGCTCAAAGCGGGCCCCTCGGCGCTCAAGCGGGCCCCACGCGTCGGCGGTCGAGCAAGGCCCAGGCGTGGGCGAGCCCTCAAGACTTCAAAGCGAGGGCCCCATCGTCGGCGGGTGAGCAAGGCCCCATCGTGGGCGAGCCTTCAGCGCTTCAAAGGGCCCCACGCGTCCGGCGGGTGAGCAAGGCCCAGGCGCGTGGGCGAGCCCCTCAAGACTTCAGCGAGGGCCCCACGCGTCGGCGGGCGATCGAGCCCAATGGCGTGGCGAAGCTCATCGATCTGGCCGGGCGAGGGCCCCATCGTCGGGCAAAGGCGTGTGGGCGAGCCCCTCGGTGCACGAGGGTCTCCCATCGCCAAGTGGGGCCCAGAGGGCGGGAGTGTTCAAAGAAGTCTTGGGCAAAGGCTCCCCTGCTGCGAAGGACGAGCGCATTTATCACGACATCACGCGCGGATAGACGGTGAAGAAATGATTACCTTCTGATGACCCTGCGGTCTCGGCGGTACATCCTTTGTGGCGCAGCGGAATTGACCGGCAGAGAGAAGGTTTGCTTAAGATGGCCGCCCGCGTCAGGAGGAGCAGGCTGGGCCCCACCCGCAGACTCACCGGTGTGGATCATGCGGGTCGAGGCCACTTGCGGCACGCGAGGCGCGCGCTGCTGGCGTGGCAAAGAAGACGTTTTCGTCTCTTCTGTCGTGTCTCGTCAGTGTACTAAGGATACTGTACTGCCTACCCCCTCGGCTCTCTCCGCCAGTTCAAAGCTTGTATAAAAGGAGAGGAGAGAGAGGGAAGAGGGTACATTGCACTAGCATTGGAAACATTCTGTAACCACATCTCATTCAACCACAAACAAAAAAGAGCTAAGGCTCAGCAGGAGTAGGACTATTACCCGCGAGGGGGTCCGAACCTGGGTAATCCCCGTGCGTTGCTCTTTGCTGCGTCCAGCGCTCAATCGAACTGAGCTTGGCCGATAGGCTAGCAGGATAGAAATCTGACTAGGGGTGTGATCCGCAGTGGTTGAGCGGTGAACACGCCGTCACTCTGTATGAATGCCGTATTTCGACGTGCTGTCATCGCATGTCATTTCCAAAAACCCTAATTACCCAAGTATGACCGTATCGTACGAAATAGTATTTTGGGTAATAACTATACTATTATATAATGATATTATTACCTAATAGAGCATTAGAGCATGCATGTCATACCATACGAGAATTAGATTCGTTAATCGATCTTATGCAATAATGTCAAGGCTAAAGCCTAGCTCGTGAATGCATCATGTTTTCTGATTTGCATCAATAAGTAATTATTGGATTGTATATGTGCTTAGACGTTCCACCCAAGCAAGGTGAGTTAACACTTACTCTTTAGATGTTTGTCCGTATTAGGGAGATATTTCGACTCTCCCTAGTGCGGATTAACGTCGCTAATAACATGTTCATCACCTAGTTTTCTGCCAACTATATTGTTTATTATTAAAAATGCATGCTTATTAATCTGCCTAATTGTTAGTCATGTAATACTTATACATGCCTGCCCTTGAATTGTTTAGCCTTCATGACTGCCTTGATTGTCATTACCCTTGTTATCCTAAGGTTAGCCTGGTAATCACTTTAACCCTACCTAATGGGTAAAACCTACTTAGACCGGCTTAGGCTTAAACAAATCTTCTGGCAAATCGCCACGGAACGGTGAACCGATATTCACCGGTCATTCACTCCTTCATTGAAATTGTTATGACTTGTGACAGTTAGGGCTATTAGTTGCATGTTGGGCTGAATGTGGTTGAGGGTATGGTTATGTGGGATGTCGGTCTGGTTTGGTCGGTTGGTTGGGATAGTCATGCATGGCAAGGTCGAGGACCATGGAAGTAGATATGAATGATTGGTGAGTTGCCCCTAGAGGACAGCCGGATGGATGATTAAGGCATAGGGTACCTGGTGCTGGGTTTAGCTAGGGCTTACCCAGGAGGAGCGCGGAAGAACAATCGTCGCAGAGAGATCGCTGCCATCTGAGGGATGGTTCCAACACAACGCGTGGCCATCGCGCGGAGTACGGGCTTGGATCGCAAGCTATGAGCGCTCTACGGAGGCCCTCTAGGACCATTCTTGATAGGAACCAGCATGGGTCATCACCGAGGATGATAAAGGTCACACTTCCCGAGGATGACACTCGGCTAGTGAAGGCTGGCAATCCCCTAGGCCAAGGTGGGCATGCCATGGCAAGTGTGGTACACAATAAGATTGCCCAATCCTGGAAGGATGGCGTATCTAGGAAAGGTTGGGGCAACAAGAAGTATGGTTTGGTGAGGTATGATATCGAGTGTATGTTGGTCGAGGCTTGGTCTGTGCAAGGTTGGTCGGTGGTTTGGTTGGGGTTTTGGGATGTATAGTTTCGAAGCTAAACCCTTGAAATTATAAGACTACTAATACTGGATGCTAGTTTAGGAAGTTTTTAAAGTCTTTTAAAACTGGCCTTATGCAAATAAAATAACCCCTTGCCCCAGACAAAGCCTTCTATACACTAATTGCATTAAGGGAAGTGTTAACTAGCCAGCGTTTGGATGACGCTGACCTCGCCTACTTACATTCTTTAGACGAGGGAATCAAGGAGGATCAGTACGAGTGCCATGAAGATGATGGACAGGACTTCGGCGGACCAGACGAGTCTTAGGGGTTGCTCCGGTCGCTGGCAGGGCACTTATTTTGGGTACATATTTTGGGATAGCTGCAGTACTCTGAACAATGTTTTGTAATATAAAGGCTGCTGATGATCACCTTACTAAACTCGCCTGAGGGCGTAACATGGTATCTAATATTCAGGGATTCTATTTAATCGATGTATGCGTGTATCTGCTATGTGATCTTCCGCACTAGAGTACCAATCCAGGGACTAGTGCATGGGATACGCAACCAGCGCAATCGTAACGGCTAGTTTTTAGAGTCTTCCCGAGTTCCAACGACTAGTTTCTCTCCGGGGGGTATAAATTGAGCTCGGTAGGCAGCCATTTATGACGTTTGCTGCTCCATTTCACCTAGAGCCAACATTTACTTTATCCTAGGTGTGTTCTAGAGCCTTTCCTCCACCACTTCACAAACCAACTACCTTCCCCCAAACCGAGCTTCATCGAAGTCCTTCGATTTGACATGATCGAGGCATTTCGGGCTTATTACTCTTGAAGACGGTGTTTCTTCTCGGAGGAGTGGGCTTGGGAGTAGGCCATGGCATGTGGCTACTCTTGAGTCGATGTATAGGTCACGGAGTCCACCTCGCTGGAGTGGCGGAATGACTTCCGGGGAGTAAATGAGGCGTGCGGCTCAAGAGAGAGCCAGTTTTTGTGCGCAAGGGCTAGCCTCAACGGGGAGTAGGAGTTGCGGCTCCGAATTTCGGTGAAACAAATACCGTGTCACTTCTCCTTTGTCTCATTTACTTTTGCATTTACATTCCGCATGAATTACTATTGATTGCTTGATTGTTTTAGTTGAATGGATTAGGTTTCTAGTGCGTCTTGTTGTTATTTGCTTACGCTTGCTAGGACACTAGAACCTAGGATTGGGTTACTCTTAACTTTGTTGCTTAATCAAAAATAATCGAAAAGAAATTAAAAATGCCTATTGACCGCCTCTTGGCCATGAAGACTCTTTCAAGTGGTATTAGAGCTAGGTTCTCCCGTTGTAGCATAATCGCTAGAAGATGGCCGCCAAGGAGAGGGCTAAGATTAACATAGGAAAAGCTCATACTTTCGATGGCTCAAATTACTCCCATTGAAAAATTAGAATACAATGCTATCTAGAAGTTCTTAGCTATGATATTTGGATTACTTGTGAGGCCAGCTATCCGGCTCCCGTCAATTCTTTGTCTCTCACTCCCGTCGAGACGGAATATCGGCGCTACAATGCAATAGCTAGGAATGCCTTACTTTCTAATGTGAGTGTTGATGTGTTCAATCGCATTAGCAATCTCACAAAAGCTAATGAAATTTGAAAAACCTTGAAAGAAATCCATGTTGGTAGTTCGAAACTAGTGGAGGAGAAATTAGCTCTTGCTAGGAGATAATTTGATCATTTCAGGATGCTACCTAATGAGAGTGTGAATGATATGTTATCTAGGTTGAACCTGATCATCAATGATATTGGAATGTGTGGCAAGCCCATGGAGGATATTGATGTGTGCCGAAAAATTCTTAAGATTGTTCCATTTAAGTTCAACCCGTTTGTTACTATGCTTCAAAATAGTAGCAAAAAGATGGAAGACTCTTACTCCAACCAAGCTCCTTGGAAAACTCGCCTCGTATGCAATGAGGATCAATGGTTATGAAGATGCACCTCATACTAAGAAAACTATTACCCTTCCCACTCAAGTTAAAGTAAAGAAGAAGAAGATTGAAGAAAGTGATGATGATTGTTTCGATGATGGGATTTCGGAGATAGAAGAGTTGGCTCTTCTCGTCAAGCACTCAAGAAAGTTGATCAAGAGGATGAGCTTTTGGAATTGAGGCTAATCATCAAGGCGAAAACCCATCTTCGAAATGCGATGCTATTAGTGTGGAGAGAAGGGTCAATTGGCGGCGGATTGTCCCATGTACAAGGAAAGCAAAAGCAAGTTTAGATATCAAGAGGGAGATGAAGATAACAAGAAGAAGCATCGGCACTATCGCAAGAGTGAGAACAAGTTCAAGGATAAAAAGAAGGCTCTTGCCGTTGAGAAGTTCAAAAAGAAAGAGTGCTCAAACTCTTCATCGTCATCCTCCTCATCCGATGAAGAAGAAAACACAAGAGTTCATGGTTTAGCCGGACTCGTCCTGAAGGAGAATGATCCACCAGCTATCCCTAGACAAAAACTTTGTCTCATGACCGATAAGCAAAAGAAGATTGTTCGGGAGTGGATCACCGATGATGAAGACTCTTAGGCAGACACCTCCGAGGAAGAATCTCACACTGCTAGGATCTCCGGAATCGCCAATGCGTCTTATGGCATTGGAAGAGAAAGTAACGAAAGAGAAACCCTCTCTAATTGAGCTCACTAGTTTAATTGATGAAATAAATAATGCTATAGAGAAGGAAAAGTCTAAGTGCAAAAAGTTGATCAAGGTGCAGAAAGAGCTTGCAAATGAATTTGAAACCTTATTTAAGAAACATGAGTTTCTAGATTATGATTATGATGCTCTTAGTTGTCAAATTGAAATTCTAGAAAATGATCAAGCTAAGTTTAAGTCTAGTCATGACATTGTTATCAATGATTGCTCAATTGTTATATGTGATGTTGATGTGACTTGCGATTAATTGACACTATTAACGGCCCCTATAGCATGCCACTTGACACACCACTTGCTTCATCACCCACCTTCACCACTCGACACGATCTCGCCGCCCTGCCATGTACCTCCGGCGCCGGCGCGATGCACGGAAGCCGCAGCTCGCCAGCCGCGTTCACACGGCCAAATCCCCAACTTGCCCTTCCTTTTCCAAACCACTTTCCAGGCCAGCGAGCCATTAGCGCCTTAGGCTCCTCCCCGCGTGCAACGTCCTCGCCGGAGCCGATTCATCTCATCGCCGGCATAGCGCACTCCTTTACCCGGTCCGAGAGGTGTTTGCAAGCGCCACAGAATCATGCGCCCATCAGCTTTTTCCCGCCGGAACCGAAACCCTATTGGTTTTTCATCGTCGCTCGCGTCATCCCCTTGCCGCCGACATTGCCCGGAGCCATAAATTTCTCTCGGACTCGGCCCGACCTGGCCCCATCGCCTCGGTGGCAAATTCCCCTTCGCCTCCAATCCCACCCTATAAAAGGCTTCGTCGCCGTCCCAAGATTTCCCCTCCTCTCCACTTTTTCCCCATTTCCCATCCTCGGTGGTAGGAGCTCATGCCACAGCGACTCCTCCACGGTGAGCCCCAAGCTCGCCCAGAGCTTCCCCGATCCCCTGCACCCTCCCTGGTGCCCCTACTCCTCCCTGATGACATTTCCTTACATGTAATTCGCAGGAGCGTCTCGCAGGCACCAACACCCCGAAGGTTTCGGACCCCATCATCGCCGGCTCGGTCTAGGCCCCAACGCACCAAATCGAGCCAGGGTGGTGAGCATCCCTGTCTCCATGCGGTCCTCCCCGTACTTTTCGTTGAGCGGATTAGGCTCTAGAGCCACCCCGCCACGTCGGACCCCAAAGCGCCGCCGCCGTTGAGCTCCGCTCCGACTCAGTGGCCGCCGCCAGGCATCCTCACCTAGGCCCCTAGTCCTCCCCTGCTCCAGCCCCCCAGATAGCCCCTCGTCACCCTGGAGACGCCTCGGAGAGCCACCGTCGCCTGTCGCTTTGCCGGAGACAGAGCCCGTAAGCGAGGAAGAAGAAGGGCTGATGTCATCCTGATGTCACCTAAGCCCAGACACTGCCAGATGGGACCAGCTCCCCGTGGGACTCCTCATCCCCAACGCGTGGCCTCGAGGGCCCACGAATCAGAAGGTTATGAATTATTGCAAAATATTTCTAACACACAAATTCTTAAAAGAAACATTTAGTAAATACTGGATTCATGCTCTAAAACAGGGCAAATCCCGGAAATTACTGTGAATAGGCTATTTTAAGGAATTATTTTGCTCTTGCTTAATTAGGGATTAAATTACAACTAGTAGTAGACAAAAAGGATTATTTTATCGGTTTTGCTGCTTCTCAGGCGACTGATTTTTAAATAAGTCTCAGTCGATTTTCACATAGCTAAATTCTACCGTTAGATCTTTTATATGTCATATAAAGATGTTTGATCAATGGTCTAGAAAATCGACTGAGAGATAAATAACTCTCAGGCGCCTGATGATAAGTCAGTCCCTTATTTTATACTCATATTTTTGTAAGAATAGTTGCTGCAAGATAGTTTTAAATGGGTAGACTAATTGCATGTTCACATGTCATGATCATATAGGCATACTATTCCCAAAGTTATTTTTGTCCAGATAATATAACACCATAGCCTTAGCTCAAGAGTTCGAATAAATCACACCACAGAGAGTTTGGTGAAATTTGATCGTAGTACCATCCTCTTGAAAACCATAGGAAAGCCTTCGCTAAAGTCAAGCATCATGTTAAAAGAATTTATCCATATTTATTTGGCTGCTTGAATGTTCCCTAGTTTAACTAGATTACGAGGGACAGGACCCTGAGGAATCCGACAACCTTGCTGACGATCCCGACTACGAGGAGGGCCTAGGCGAGCCGATACTCTAGATCATTCTTCTATCCCAGTTTTTATTTAAGTTATATTGCTTTAAATTATGAAATTGCATGCTTATGTATTCTTTGTATAAATTATGTGAAACAAAATGCTATTAGAGCTTATCTAGATATCACCCACTTTATTACTAGTGTTGCTAAACACAATCCCATCCTTGATATATTTCTTACCCTGTCATTTGGTTACTTTGGAATAGATTATAACATTTCTAGACTAGTAAGTCTTTGGTTATGCTTAGACCTGGATAAGTCTAGAGTCCAATGGGTTTCATCTCGGCTGGTCAACGTTGTGGCATGGGATGACGGATCAGTCCTCTTGCATCGGTATAGTCTTGCTATCAACGCTCTGTTGGAATAGCTTTTCTATCAACACTCTGCAATGATTGGTTTCTGACCATTAACATAAACGGAGCTGGTTCCTCATATGAGGTAGTCCCATCATTACCATACCTATGGTGATCCTCTGTGCACTATCTCGAGCTTACCATGCAACCCAGATAAGGCCCAGATATTATCCATGCACTTGGGTGCCCCTTTCTGCCTGAGTGCAAAATTTGTGTCAGTATAACACTGTATTCATGATATTGATATTGAAGATCCGAGGATCCTGGCCTTAGTTGAGCTCAAGGGGATCACGCCTCGCTGAGAGGGTGAGTTTGCAGCCACTTAGGAAGACATACGCCTTGCGAGGGTATGGTCTTTCCTGTTGGAGACGGTACGAGGTACCGGTCTGCCTGTTTGTTGGGGACCATGACCACTGGGATGGGTTGAATCCGTCGTGTTTGGGAGCATGAGGTGCTGCCCTGTTGTTGAAATACCCCTGATGATGATTTGAATCACGTATATAGCACAGTACGTCTTTGTTTTGTAAAAATGGCTAAGTTCTAGGTTTTCTATTATTATAATATTACAAAATTGGCATTTATCGCAACTAAAATAACCCATCCTCTACCAAAAAGCCTAGTAGCATTATTTGCATAAGGTGAGGTATTTGGCTCGCAGACACGGTTGGTGTGCTTACCCTCGCCTACTTGAAATCTTTTAGGAGAAGACGAGGAAGATGATGCCTAGGAGCCTCTTGACGAGGAGGACGTCCAGGAGGATGACGGATGATGGGCTATAGGAGTACTCCAGTTGCTTGCCTATTTCGGGTTATTGAAGGCATAGCTTTGGAAGTGCCGCCCCCTTTTGGCTATTCCGCTGTATCGGGCCCTGATATGGGTTCCACCTTTTGTACTGTAAGCTTTGACCTAATCGGTCCCCAAGAAAAATGAAGCCTCTATGTATTTTGGAAGACAACTATTATCTGTAAGAAAGTGCCCTTGTGGGAATTCTGTACGAAATGATTCAGCTCCTTGTAAATTCGTGTTGCGTTAGCAGGATCTTGGCCTAACGCAGCCTGCACGAAGGTCCTGGATTATCTTAAAAATCCGGGTTTGACATCTAAAGAGAAGAAAGCCAAGCACAATGATCTTTATTGATAATTCTCCCTTGTATACAAAGGGTTTCTCCTATATATGTAGCCTAGCGTACATTTGGTTTTGCCCATAATAATCCTAGGGATAACCCTAATAGGGATGGGCTTCTGGCCCATAAATCACCTAGGGTTGCAACACACCTACCGCACCGTGTCTCGGTCCCGATGGCCATCTAGCTGCACTTCGTGGCCGCGCCGCGCACGTCTATTTGGCTGACACCAGCCCTGGTGCCGGCCGCACCTTGGTTGGCCCACACCAGCCCTGACTGGGCCTCGATTGTCCACCAATAGGCCCTGTCTAGGATGAGCAGCACTGCGCTACGAGCAGAGTGCACCTAGGACTGCTAATGGGTTTATACCCAACCCATGTACACCCCACCCTATTTTAATAAAATTATTTTTCTTACCCACCACACCCTATTTTTATTTGAACCCACTCCACCTCATCCTATTTTTTATCTGAACTCAAACCAATCCAACCCACACATCTCATATGGGTTCAACCCCATTTCTTAACCCATTTGAACCCTTTTCTCAACCCAATTATATATAAAGTTAGATTCCATGAAAAAACACCTTAGTTTTTTCTTAAACCTCGTGTTCACACTATAAAAAATTATTGAAATTGTTTGATTTTTTTGTCATGACTCTACACATCTAGACGCAACTTTGTGCTTTTCAATAAAGTTAACCTATCCAAAGGTCGGGCTAGGCTGGGCCGGGTTTCATCCGAGCTTGAAAAGGCCTGGTTCCGCGGACTTGGCCGAGCCCGGCTCGGTTTGACGCCTTTTCCTAGTCTCGGGCTTGAGCCCAGCCCAACCCGAAGCCTAGCCGAACCCATTGCAGTTTTGAGTTTTCTTCGAGCCCGGTCCCGACCCGACGGGCAGGCTCTAGATCGAAGCCCAAGCGGCCAAGCTGGCCTCGTGTACTCAGGTTCGGCCCGGCTCGGGCTGCCCATGGTTCGGTCTATTACAAAATAACTTAGTATTTTTAAACCTCGCGTTCACACTAAAAAATATCAAAGTTGTATGATTTTTTTTGCTATGACTCTGTGTATCTAAAAGCAACTTTGTTAAATTACCAAATTGGTAGGTCAAACTGAATGGTGGGGCCCACATGTAAATTTTTTGGTATATTAAGAACCCATATGAACCCATTTAATACAAACCCCTGGGTTGAACCCAAACCTTTTGAAACCCAACCCAACCCAGCGCACCTCAACCCATCCCATTACCAACATCAACACCATTTCCACCCATCCAAAACAACCCATTCCACCCATTCCACTCTAACCCATTAGCACCCCTTGGCGCACCCTGCCTGGGCCACAGTGGCTCTGAACGGATCACACATCGTCTGTGCCACATGAGCGCCACAGATAATTAAAGAAAGAAAGAAGAAGAAAAGAAAATAAAATAAAAACCCATGTTATTTGCGGATAAACCCCCAAAATTGTAAAATTATCCAAAAACTAAATTTCAAATTTTCGCACCTTGGGAGTTTAAATTTGGCACCCATTTTTGAATGAATTGATTTTTTGTTCTGTGCTTAATTACATCTATGCAATTATTTTGCGAATTTTCTTCATAATTATTTATGGCATCATACGGAAAAATCAAGAAATTTTTGACGTCATGCACCGATCTAAGTTGGATTACCCGCAGTAATCTTGTGAATTTTGCATCATATTGCAGATGGCCAGCAGCCTTGTTAATTAGCTGTGAATTTGCGGAACTCGCACTTGAAAGGCAGAAGTACATGACCTGGAAAACGGACGTGGAAATCATACTTGGTAGCATGTAGCTTCAGTGTGATATTGGCATTGGCCTCGGGTATCCTACTATGGACCAGAACTTCCAAATACTATGCTTTCGAAGGCACCACGTGTCCGCTACTCTAAAAAATGAGTACATGGTAGTGCATAACCCTTTTGAGCTTTGGACTGCCCTGTAAAAGTAGTTCAAAAAGGTTAAGTATACCATTCTACCACAAGATCAGCAGGATTTGAACCGCCTGAGAATAGAGGACAATGCGAAAGATTCTGATTACAATTCTTCCTTGAAAGCAGATCACTTAAGAGGAATCGATATTGAGAAAACCCTCTATACTTTCCACCCAAATGCGATTCAGCTTTCTCGCTTATATTGTCAGGATAACATTGTTTAATATACTGACCTACTTATTATGATGCAAGTATCTGAGTCTCATGATGAGGTTCTCCGCGAGAATTTTATTTCCCACGCACCGCAAGTCTGCTGGCACTGAAATAAATGCCGACAACTACAAGGTGAAGAAGCCCAAGAAGAAGTACTAGAAAGTGTGGAAAGAGGGCGGCACAACATGAGAAGTTTGATAACCAAGGGAAGGATAGGCTTCAGGGTAAACCATATGGCCAGCAGAACTAAACGTGATATCACTAAGGCATGAAGGGCCATTGGTCAAGGATTTTCCGTGAATCCATGGAAGTGGTTATGGCTCGTCAGACCAAAAAGAAGGGTAAGTGACATGTTGAAGCGCATCTTGCAATGCCTCACAAGTCTGAAGAAGATTCCTATGATGACCTCATGGAAGATGAGAATATCATTGAACTTCCACTGCCCGCTAAGCCTCATCGCCATAGGCGCCACAAGGCTTGAGAGCTTGGTGCATTGGCAACACTTATCGCACATTTTTCTTATAGTGGTTACTTAGCAGACAATTCATCAAATATTTAGAACTATTTATGCATTATAAGCTTTAGGAGAGCCATTTAATTCTCATGAACTATTTATGCATGTAATGTGAAGTTCTCTCTCTTGTACTCGTCCCATACACACACACCATGATTCCACACTGATCTTCAACCAACAATTTGAGGTACACGTCGATGTCGTTTCTCGGTTGCTTTGGGCCTTGGTCAAGCAATGATTTCATAATATACTTCCGCTTCATACAGAGCCTAGGAGGAATGTTGAACATACATAGAGTAACAGGTCAAGTGTTGTGATTGCTGCTCATTTTATCGAAAGGGTTCATCCCATCCGCACTAAACCCAAACCTTATGTTGATCCTTAGCAAATTCCAGGTATTTTTTATTGATTTTACTCCATTGGGAACCATCAAAAGGGTGTCTTAGCCTTCCATCTTCCTTACAAACTTTTTTTGGGCCAGCGCATCATTTGGGCATGCGCTTTGTTTGGAAATAGACGCTTCAGTCGTGGGATTATAGGGAAATACCACACCAACTTAGTAGGGTCCATTCTTCTTATGCTCCCTATGTACCTCCCCTGGGTCATCATGTCTAATCTTATACCATGAAGTTTTGCACATAACAAGCTTTCAATTCCTTATACTCATTCCGATAAAGGATACAATCGTTACGACTTGCATGTATCTTTTTTACCTTCAATCCCAAAGGGAAACGATTTGCTTGGCGTTGTATGTACTTTTAAGCTGCGTGTTACCCTCTGAAAGCAACTTCTTTATGAGGCATAACAACTCATCAAATCCTTTGTCAAACAATCCATTGATAGCCTTTTATTGCATCAGTTCCAGTACAATACACAACTTTTTGTATTGGTAGTATCTGTTTATCAGCGTATTGTGGTCCTCCCCACATGCGCTGAAACTTTTCATACTGTTTTTCATTTTCGTATTCTATTTATCCATCAAGCAACAACATATGTTCTCGGTCATCATCGCTAAACTCCCCGAATGTATCTTCAAAACAATCGTGTTGGCCAGCGTCCGGGATATTGTCATCTTCTTCTTCTTTATTGTCTTCACTTACAATCTTTTCTTTACCGTGCTTGGTACAACATGTATAGTTTGGTATGAACCATCTTTTAAGCAAATGGAAGTGAATGTGCCCGGATCCTTGCCCACTACTAGAGAAATGACCTAATTTACTGGCACATCAGTACCAGTTGGATTGAAACCGATACTGATAGTGCACCTGTACTGGTTTGTAGCAATAGTAGCAATGCTATACTTTCAATACCGGTTGAAGGCAACAATAAAGATACCTTTTGTAGACAGATACAGGCTAGCTGGAGCACGGACTCATCAGTACCTGTTCGTAATACAAATCTATAGTAATGGGGGCACATCAGTACCGCTTCATATCCTATTCTAATGAATACACGTGGGTAGGTGGTTTGGTTAGATGGGTGAGTTCACTACAAGAAACGCTCAAAATCTCGAGGGCCCCCGGAAGGCTCGACGGCCACCGCGCAGCGGTCGTGAGAGGATAGGAAATCTCGACGGCCATGCAAAAGCCGTCGAGAGAATAGACCTATCTCGACGGCCACTACATAGGCCGTCGTGATAGTCTCCATTCAGCTCCCGCGTCTCACTTTTCGGCTTTTCGCGGCGTGGGAAAAGTGCAGTCTCAACGGCCAGCTAACGGGCCGTCGAGAGAGTTAATGGGCCGAGCCACCACCGATCGGGTCATGGGAGGCTGTCTCGATGGCCTATATCTGGCCGTCGAGACAGATAATTTTCAGGCACGTTGATTTTTGTTTTTTAATTTCAAAAATGCTTATAATTTGTGAAAAAATGTGGAAAATTCTCATTTTTTCATTGTTACAAAAATCAATGTGTGAAAAAAATCTTATAATGTTATATTTTTAATGCTATGTTTTTGAAATATGTATATGTGGGTTTAAAAATTTGTAAATTACATGAAAAATATTATAAAATTGTTGTAATGTGTAACATTGCAATGAAATAAGGATATGCTAATAATTTTGCATGGTTTGATGAACACATAGAAAATTATAAGCGCATCTCGATTGTATTTACTTCAAGTCTCTAGAACGTTGAGTCATTATTCCGGCGATATGCTCCTTTACATATGGACATGTATTTTCAGACTAAAAAGATTAGCCAATGTGCATGACCCGCATATTTTTTGTAATGTTTTAAAAATTAATGAAGCTTGTTTGACCACCGAAGAAGGGGCATAGTGTGAGCCGTCGAGACAGAGACCAGTCTCGACGGCCTCTGTAAAAGCCCTCGATAAAGGCTACCTGTCTCGAGGGTAGTCAATGAGAGCCCTCGAGACTAGCCTCTCTCGACGGCCCCTTTAAATAGACCGTCGAGAGGCTTGTGAGACGGCTGCGTCGCCTATCTCGAATCTGTCTCGGTGGCCAAAGGCCGTCGAGATAGCCTGTTGGCCCCGCGTCGCGTTGGCAAGGCTCCTTCTCTCGACCGATGGTCTGAAGTCGTCGAGACAGACAATCTCGATGGCCAGGCCGTCGAGACAGGTCATCTCTCTCGACCACGCTGTCTTGAGGGACAAATCTCGTCGAGATTGACCTTTCTCGATGGTTTTCAAGGCTTTCTCGACGGCTTTGGCCGTCGAGATTTGCCGCGATCCGTGTGGTGAATGGGGAGTCATTTGGTGGCATTAGTTCCCAAGTTCTTGTCTTTGGTTCGGCATATTTTTTTTAGATATTTCGATTGATATAGTCCTGGTTAGGGGAACTAGGACTACAGCTCACCGACCTTTAGTCCCAAGTTGCCTGTCCCCAGCCGGTGGTAGTGGCCACTCCTTCTCATTCGTGCAGTCTATGCAAAGACAACAAATATAGCCTGACCTCTTGAACGCAGTGGCCGCACGAAGGAAAGCATCCAAATTCTGAAAAAAAAACTCTGTCGAGCGTCGATCTATGTACATCCATCGCCGGTACATCTACATTATGTTGCACAAAGATAATGAATTATTGAACATTTCCTAGGATCCAAATTTAAATAATAGTTAATTTCGTCAAGTAACTATTTTTCTAATACAACTATATTTTTAGAACAACTTTATTTTAATGCATATTTTTACATGGACTATATTTAATGATTATTTGCTCCATTAGTATTTATACTCAACAAGTTATGCAAACCAAGGATTTGGCTAATCAAAATCTAGATTCAAAATTCATCACCGATCGATGGAACGAAAACATAATTTGAGGTAGCGCTTCACACCTTGTGAGCTACATCATCATCCAAGAAAATTTCAAGGGTACACAACAATTTCTTGGGACCTAATGAGGCATAAAAGATAAATTGCTCGATCTAAGCCTACAATCAAAATTTTTTATCAATCGATGAAACCAAAACCTAATTTTCACAGGTTGATTCACAACTTCAATGCGAGCTACATCATAATTCTATCAAATTTCAAGCTTAGGCTACAAATTTTGGCAACCTATTTCAAAAGAACGAGCTATACATCGATCTACATTCATAATCTTCATCTATCATACATGGGAAAATATCAAACTTTACCCATGTTTCAAGCAAAATCAAAGCTCCGTTTAACAACAAATGTAGAGATCAATGAAGTTGCTAACCTTGATTGACTTGGTTTTGAGTAATTGGACCACAAATTAAAAATTTGGCCAGCACCTCCTCTTACCCTTTAGCTATCGACTACCACTGTGCTGCACTGTGCTCTGGTCGGGACTAGCTCAGGCGAGTGGGGAAGAAGCAGTTCATATACTGTAGGTCAGTACCGGTCCAAGCCATAAACCGGTACTGAATCCCCCCAGGCACTAGCTAGCCTGTACCTGCATGCTAGGGATCTTCCAGTACCGGTTTGAGCCACGGTTCGGTACTGATATGGCCCGGCAGCCCTGTAGCCATAGAACCGGGACTGTTGGGATTGCCAGCCTCGGTTCGGGCCCAACTGGCACTGATAAGTCACTATGGAAGGGTCGTTCTCTGGTATAAATTACAACCGTTAATATGTTTGCGTTGTCTAATCATTACGAGATTGAAACTTGTCTTTTTTGGTTGCTTGCCTTGACATGACAATTTTTTATCATTTCCTTTAGTTTAAAATTTTTTACTAGAGTTTTGTAATGGCTATATCCATCTTTAGTCGGTGCAAACACTACTAGGGAAACGACTTAGGTCCCGGTTGGCAACTAGTTTTAGTCCTGATTGTCAAACCCTAACACGAACCGAGACTAATGTGTGGAAAAGGTCGTGATTTTAGCTCAGTAACCATGAACCAAGAATGTTGCCACTATCAGTCCGGTTTCATAGCTAACCGGGACTGATGAGCCAAAATGAAAAGTCGTAGTGAGAAGTTAAAAAATTTTATTCATTATCTTAAAAAAGGCACAAGCAGCGGTGACCGCCTCTAGCTAGCAATATTCCCCGCAGACCGTTGTTACGTGGCTCTAGCTAGGGGCTCACCTGCTAGCTTAGCTAGCTTCGATCATGAACCCAAGCCAAGCTTCACCTCTAGCTTAGATGATCGATCGATCATATCGAACTGAACCAAAAGCCCGAGATAACTTTGGCTCACTCTAGCTGACCGGCTCTTTCATCCGTACTGCCCTGCATGGGGAGGAAATTAAGCAATAGAAATAAGACCGCAGAGAGTACGAATTGCTCCACAGTTTTGCGCTTTTGTCTGATGTTTATTATCTTTTCCAGGTGTTTTGTGTTTGATCCAACGGTGAAATCGATACATCAGACGCCACTACTTAAGAAAATTAAAAATTCAGATGCAGCTCTAAACTCGCTGACAATCAGTACGGCCTCTCCCCGACGTAGTTCCCCGGCGGCCTGTAGTTGCACGTGATGAACACGCCGGCGTCATGGTCGCAGAGCGCACGCGCACAGCCGATGTGCGTCGAGTTGCGCCACACCACCTGCGTGTAGTGCCCGCACACCTTCTCGCCGGCGCAGCTGTTGGAGTCGTAGCTGTAGTCCGCCTTCTCCTCCACCCACAGCGCCACCGCCTGCGCCGCCGTCCAGTCCTCGCCGGAGCCCCAGAAGAGGTTCTCCCCGTACGGCCCCTGCGAGTGCACCAGCTTGCAGTCGCGTGCCCGCCGCCGGGCGTAGCTCGCCGCGTAGGCCGCGACGGTCGGGTCCCAGGCCACCGGACCAACGCCGACGGCGGCGCGGGCAGCGCTGTGGGCGTCCACGTAGTCTTCCGGTGAGTCTTGGCCATTGGAAGTGTCGGCCATGGCGGCTGCTATTGCCAGCAAGAGCAGGAGGGCAAGCTTAGAGGCCTCCATCTGTAAAGAACGAAATATCTTTCTCGATATTTTGTGCTATCCCTCTTGCTTAGGTGTTTCTAATGTTGGTTGTGCGTGATGGAGCTTGTTTTTTTTTTATAGAGGATGGGTGTTAAATGTTTTGTAAAGGATAAATTGGAATGACCGAGTATAGATGGCAGGATATAATGAACATTTATTGGATAACCTTGCGAGAGCGAATGAATAAATACATTTACAATAGCCTTTTCATGAGAAAACATATAATCAACGAAGCTATTTTCCCACAGAAAAATCAATCGGGTTGATATATATTTATAGCTGGATTACACGACCTATACATGGACAGCGAGCTATACATGATTAGGAAGAATTCTTGATTAGGAAGATTACAGGCTTTCTAAACTAAGCTACAGAATATGCCGAGGCATATATATATATCATGGAGACTATTAACTGGAAACCAAATCTTAGTAATGGAAGTAAAATACCGGGGCGAATTGCTCACGGCGCCCATGCATGGGTTGGAAAGCATCATATATTAATATGAACTTTTTTTGTTGAGAGAGAGAATATTAATATGTACTCATTGGTATGAACGAATCCAGAAATTAGCAATAGAGTTAGAGCCACTTTGAATGTGGTAATGGTACCCTCTCAATGAAAAAAAAAAATCACTACTGCGGATCGCCCTAGGCCAAGCGGCTCGTAAGGTCTGTACAAGCGGTTTTAGAACCGCTTGCAGGCAACCGCGACTGATGCCTAGTGATGCCCCTCTGCAAGCGGTCCGCAGGGCTCTGCGCTTGCGGGCCTGTATGCCACGTGGAGGCTCTCTGCAAGCGGTTGGAGGCACGAACCGCTTGCAGAGAGGCATCTCCGCAAGCGGTTGAATAACCGCTTGCGCAGACGTGCAGTTTACTACCTGGTTAATTTGGGGGCAACGCAAATAGATATTTAAATATATATTTCGGCAGAGCATTTTTTATTTGTCGTTTAAATTTAAATACATATACGATGAGCATATAATTAGCGATCACACAAGCTTAAATATATTAGATAATATATGTAATAATGTACACTTTATAAGCACCGGCCTAGACACATGCAAGAAGTAATAATGAGCCAAATTTACAAAGTTTATAATTAATATACATGGTGCAAAATGGACCAAACAGTTCATTGTTTTCTTGCAGTACTCTTCTTGACGCTCTTTGACGACGTAGAAGTCGTCCCTACTCCCTAGTTCGTTCGTGTTAAAATATGGTTCTCGAAAATGGAACTCGCCCTGGGAGTTAATGACCTCATTGAGAATGAAGCCGAATAGTTATTCTTGTAATGCGAGCACCCGATGATGTGGTAACACTTCAGTATGTTTATCCATGTCGGGCTGCCAATTCAATTAAAGTGGAAAATAAATAAATATGTGCACCCATGTAAATTAATGGAGTACATAAGGACATTATTAAGTTGTAGCTAGATGCATGGTTGCGTGCATATATATACGAACCTCTTCAGGAGTTTGAGGCTCAAGCTCGCCGTGGCACATCATTTGGATATAGTGGAACACATAGTAGCCACATAGGTTGTTTTCCGCAGATTGTTGTTTTACCTATGGTCGATGCGGGGCAATTACATATCAGTAAGGGAAAGAAATATTAATTGACAAGGGGCAATTACGTCGTTTTAGCATACCCAGACGCTTATCTTGACATCGAATTCCTTGTTAAAATGCCCTTTCTGAATCTCTTGAAAGCTCAGGAACGCCTTGTTAAGGAGGTAAATTATCCACTGGTATTCTTTTTACGGTTTTCTCCTTGAGTCTTGGATGATGATCATGCTTTGGTCAAGCTTTATGATTATAAGGATCCAGTGGAATCTATTCATATATTGTAACAGTTATGAAATGTAATTAAGTAATATATAGTGTGCCATCATGTGCCTTAAGCAATATAAGAACAAGATGTTAGTGAGGACATCAGCACGTACTTAAAGTTGAATGGCAGAATTATGTATAGCTTGTAGTGCTGTTGTACTAGTGCATGTACAACGTAGTCGTGGATTTCCTTTGTTTTTTAGGGTATCGCCAGACAGCCTCGTTGACCAACCAAGAGTCAAAGAAGCCAATTGAGTTCGGCTTCTGCTTTCTAAGTCTTTGTATCTCCATTCTAAAGAAAATGGGTTAATTGAGTTAATTAATTAGGGTTCTCGGCAAGCAGCAGGTATAGATATATATATAAACTTGGATGGTCGACACTCACAGGCACCAGCAGATCATGAAGGACACGTTGATGGCGTCTCCTTAGTACACATTATACCAGTCTTCAAAATCAAGATTTATCAATTGATCATACGTGTGCTCGTACCATTCATGCGCGCGTCGCATCTTGACCGGTAGTTTCCGTATGTCTTTAGGGTCTAGCAACGGTTGGCCCAGTTTAAATGGCCACCTGACTTGTGCCGTTGGAAGATCATCAGTTAATCCACGGGTGGCTTCTATGTTATCGAGGCCAGCTTTCCTCATGAAGTCAAACTCCATCTGTAGACGTTTTGCCTCCTCCTGTTCTTCCTTGCTCATGTATGTGCCCGGAGGTTGTTTACTCTTGAAGACGTTCTTTCTGATAGTCCATTGGTAGTCGGTACAGAGAGGCGGTCGGTACTAAACAGTTGTCGTGAATTTTCCACGATCTTCGGATCAATTCGTTCCTTTCGCGATGGATTTGTTCTATCTTTAAGCCCTTGTATCCATACGTCCACAGTTTTCTTGGACTCCCTCTTTCGCTCCTCAGGAGTCATCTCATATGGCGTTTTTTTGGATTCCTTCATTCTCTGTCTGAATGGGAAACTGGCCGCCCTGCTGCTTGTAGTCGTTCTAGCTGCAGGAATGCTCCTCTTGCTAGCAACCTTCTTACTGGGGGGAGATGCCGGCGCCGTTGTTCTCCTCGGAGGCTGCTGCTTCCTTTTGCTTTGAGGGGCTGCCGGCGGTGTTGGGCTTCTGTGCATAGCGCTAGCGGGTGGTGGAGTGCTATGTCTCACCGGCGAGGCGTTGCGTGGTGGCATGGCTTGTCTTGGAGGAGGAGGTGAGCTCCGTCTCGGTGGAGTGGGCTGTCTTGGTGAAGGAGGTGAGTTCTGTCTCGGTATAGATGTCACCTCCACACCATCAGGAAACACGATGTACTTCTTCCGCCAGCGGATGATGTTATGGAGGGCCTGTCCAAGCTTGGTCACATCGTCTCCTCCGGCAATATCGAGCTCCATATCATCAAATCCGGCCACCACCTCGTCCACCGTGACCTTGGAGTATCCCGCGGGTATCGGGTTACAGTGGAATGTCTGGCCCGACTCCACCGGGAAGGCCATGCCGTAAGCCACCTTGAGGGTGAGGTTGTGCAGTTGGAAGCGTAGCTCACATTGGCAGGACACGGTGATGTCGTCCACGGGATAACGGGCCTGCAATTTGTCGTTCGACACGTTGTTTGACGCGTAGCTGCTTCGCCGACCGGAGGCCGGAGGACTAACCACGTTGTCCGGAGGCATGACAACAAGCCCACCTGGTCTTTGAAGACTGACGATTGCAGCATGCACTTCCTGCTTTAGCATTTCTGCCATGTTTTCCTTGTGCTCCTTGAGCTCCCGTTCGATTTTGCTGACTCTATTGTGTTCTCTTACTTTCCTTCTTTTCCGGCTCCGGTATGTGGCCTGATCATTTGAGAAGCCAGCCAGCCACGGCACCTGCTTGCCAATTCCTCGTGTCCTTCCTGGATGCTCTGTGTTCCCGAGTGCGTAGGTAAGCTCGTCATTCTCCCTGTCTACCACCAAGGATCCTGTACGTTGCTTCTCGATGGCTTCCAGAATCCTTTCTTTCATGGCTTGCACTTGTGGTGCCATCTCCAGCTTGCCATCATCCTTCAGCCTCCCTCCGTGGCCCAAGGTCCAGTTGCGTCGGCGGAGCACCCAGTCTTCTGTTTATGGTACATACCCTTTTTCCTAAGCTCATCTTCCTGCTTCTCCCATTTTGGCATAGCCTTGATGTAACCACCGGACCCGAGATGGTGGTGGTATTTTTTCTTCTGTGCATTTTCTGCTCACTTGCGGCCTTGCCTTCAGCCGACAGCTTGTACTCCTCGAATGCTTGCCAGTGATCCACTAGCTTCGGATACTTATTGAAGTCTGGGGTTGTTCCGGTCTCCACGTACTTTTTACTGAGCCCGCTCTTCCACGACTGAAAGCATAATGCCATCTTGCTCAGAGTAAATTTCTTGCACTTGATTTCGTAAGCCGTCAGAATCATGAAGTTTTCCTTTATATCCTTCCAGAGCAAGTCTTTCATAGCCGTAGGAACCTTGGGCCATGTCTTGATGATAATAGGGACGTGATCCCACACAATGACTCCGCAGGCGTTGTTGAAGGGGGCAAGTGCCGACAGAGGTGCTTCGGGCTTTCCAGTGGTTGAAACTTGAGTAATCACGTACTTTGTCGATAACTTTTTGTTAGGCCCTCGTATCTGCTTGGATTGGCTGCTGGACGTTTCCGGCTTGAAAAAGAATAGGAACACGTGCCAGAGGTTTACGTAACATGATAAGAAACGATCATTTTAGTGTCCAGGCTATATATACCTCACAGCTGTCGACATTACTTTCATCGCCTTCAGCCTGGATGGCCTGATCACGGGCTTGAGCATGGACGGCGTGATCACCGGCTTGAGCCGAGGCGGCCTGATCACCAGTTTGAGCCGGGACGGCCTGATCACCGATTGGATCCACCGGGTTGGCCTCAACGTAGCTTATGAGGGTGCCCATCGCGATTTCGTTAAGTAGAAACACATGTCCCGCATCGAAATCAAGGAGGTCACGTCCGGAGTGCGCCATCTATCACTGTGCGTGCACGCGAAATAATAGAACATTTAATGCATTCGTCCACATGAAAAAATGCAACATATACATCTCTTTTTATTTGAATACAGCATTTGAATACAATATTTCAATACAACATATATGTCTCTTTTTATTCGAATACAACATTTGAATACAATATTTCAATACAACATATACATCTCTTTTTATTTGAATACAACATTTCAATACAATATTTTAATACAACATTGAATACAACATAGTTCAGTAAGCAACCCCCCTCCAAACTTGTGATCTAAGTAATTCTTTTTGCTGCATAAACCCAACTAGACGGCGGCGAGGGGGCTCGACGGTGGCGGCGGCGGCGCGCTCCCAGATCGCCACGGAACGGTGGTTGAAGAAGTGAGAGGGGACATAGAAAAATTTCGGTCATCACATGTCCCTTGATCCAAACTACATATTACTTTTGTACATCCAAATTTCATGATCTAAACATGCACATGAATAGGTCAAAACATTTCAAGCAAAACAGTAGGATAATTTGCCATTACAAAAGGGACAAAATACTAATAAATCTTGTAGAAGAACTAATAAAACTTGAAAAAGGGGTAATTAAACTTGGCCAAACCCGATTGATGAAACTTGAAGTACCAATAAATTTTGGCTAAACTATTGATGAAACCTCGTGTTTTTCACTTATTCAAAAAAAGCCATCGGTGCAAAAGAAAAGGTTTCATAAGAACAAAACCAAGTTTTTTTTTTACAAAATCCAAAGTTTTATAAGTATGTGTCGAAGTTTTATGGCGAAAATGGGAGGGGAGTTCACCGTCTCCTAGCCCTCTTCTTATCCAAATAAAACAAGCACCTATGTTGTGCTCGCCAAATTCATTTTAAAATAATTTCTAGCCTTTCCATGCCCCATTTTAAAGGCTCTCAACTTTTAACTCGACTAAACTGAACTCAAACCGAAGAGTGCATAAGTGGCATACGAAAAAACATTGTGTACAAGTTTCAAATGTAGCATGTGCATGTCATCTTTAACATCACCTTTTTAGCCACCAAGTTCACATACACATGCAAATTTCTTTTGCTGCATAAACCCAACTAGGAACCATAGCTAAGAGCATAGATAGGGTGCTTGGCGGTTGCCGTCGGGAGCTCCTAGAAAACCTACTCCAGTTCCCATTTCGATTTCTAGAGCTGCAACCGATGCCATCCAGCCCTTACACCCTAGCTAAAACCCCCATATCTGCTCCTAGGTTTGGTTAATAACAAATGTGTGCAGCTAAAAAAGAAGCATCCCCAAACCCTAATCCAGCAGCATCACAGAGAGGGGAGACAGCATCCCCAAACCCTAAATCCAATAGCATCCAGCAGCATCACAGAGAGGAGATGGAGGGGGCGAGAGCAGGGATAGAGGGGAGCAATGGGAGCATCACAGAGAGCAGGAGACTGTACCCCAAACCCTAATCCAGCAGCATCACATAGAGGGGAGGCAGCATCCCCAAACCCTAAATCTAGTAGCATCACAGAGCAACATCCAGCAGCATCACATAGAGGGGAGGGAGTGGGCGAGAGCAGGGATAGAGGGGGGCAATGGGAGCATCACAGAGAGCAGGAGTTCAAGTCACAGAAAAGGGAGGAGAGGGAGCGAGGCGGCTGCGCATTCCGTTGAACAACATGTGTGCATTACAGAGCAGGGAGGTGAGGAGAAAGAGGGGGGCTCGATACCACCGCCCTTCGTCTTCAAATTGGTAGGGAGAAGGTCCACGCCCGAGCAGGAGCTTGAGGCTCGCCAGTGAGGGGCTCGGCGGCGGGGTGGGCGAGAGGCCGGCTGCTTGGTGGTGCTCGACAATGCGAGGTGCGCGGTGCTTTCGGCAAGGTGGAGCTTAGGGAAGGGGCCACGGCGCGGTGCTCAACGAAGGCGAGGTGCGGCGGCGCGGTGCTAGACGGCGGCGGCGGCGGCACGCTCCTAGATCGCCACGGAACGGTGGTTGAAGAAGAGAGGAGAGGGGACTTAGAAAAATTTCGGGCTTGGTCGGATCTTTATATAGGAAACACATCTACAAGCGGTTCGTACCACCAACCGCTTGTAGAGAGCATCTCTACAAGCGGTTCGTAACACAAACCGCTTGTAGATAGGGTCTCTACAAGCGGTTGGTGCAACCAACCGCTTGTAAGGTTGGCTCGCACCACGGGCTTGGGACACGTACACTCTACTGTTCGTACCACCCTATCTACAAGCGGCTTGTTTTACGAACCGCTTGTAGATAGTGTCTCTACAAGCGGTTGGTTCCACCAACCGCTTGTAAAGTTGGCTCCGTGCCACGGGCTTGGGACATCCCGTTGCTTTTTATTTTTTTTAGAAATATGTACTGAGCCCATTATTTTGTTTGAAAAATACTAAAAAATCTTTTTTACATTAATTTCATTTCTAAATATGTACTTAACCCATTATTCTTTTCAAAAATACTAAAAATTGTTTGCCATTACTTTCATTTCTAAATGTGTACTTAGCCCATTATTTTTTCCAAAACAACAAAAAAGTCTTTTTTTACATTACTTTCATTTCTAAATATGTACTTAACCCATTATTATTTTCAAAAATACTAAAAAATCTTTTTTGGCATTACTTTTATTTCTAAATATGTACTTAGCCCATTATTTTTCCAAAAAATACAAAAAAATCTTTTTTGGCATTACTTTCATTTATAAATATGTACTTAGCCCATTATTGTTTCCAAAAATACTAAAAAATATTTTTTGGCATTACATGATAACATAGTTCATACAACCACATAATATATTTAGTATGACCACATGATAAAGGTCATCCTAATCATTTACATTTTTTGTCTTTACAATTCTTCCTTCATCGTGATCACGGTATATGTGCGGAGCATCCATGCCTATGTCATCCAGGATGCTTATGTCAGCATCTACTGCAAATGGTGGGATCTCATTGAACTGAGAACAAATGGTTCTCTCAAGTAGCCGACTTCTTGGAGGTCCAGGGTATCTTCACGCAATGGTATGCATGGTGGGACACGACCAAGAACTTGCCAAGAGATGGCCGGCCCAAGATCGCGTTATAAGCAGATGGAAAGTCGACCACGTCAAACGTGATCAACTCTGTCCGGAAGTTGCTGGGACTGCCGAAGGTGACGGGCAGAACAATCTGCCCGAGCGGCTCTACAGCTTCTCCTGGGACAATCCCGCAGAAGGGCATCGCGACCTCTTTGAGCTTGGAGCGAGGGATCTGCATCTCGTCCAAGACTTTTGCTGAAAGCAAGTCCGGCGCGCTCCCGCCGTCGATCAGGACGCGGCCAACTCTAGCGTTGCTGATGGTCGGAGCGACCACCAGTGGGAGCCGCTGAGGCTTGGTCATCTCAGTGGGGCAATCCTCCTGAGAGAAGGAGATGGAAACCTCGGTCCATTTCATCGATTCGGGCTGTGGTTTGCCCTTCTCAACGTTGTGGACCTCCCGAGCAGCTTCCTTGAGGCTGCGCCGAGAGGGATAAGCCGAGGAGCCGCCGAAGATGACGGCAATATGGTTCACGGGCTCCTGATATTCATCATCATCGTCCCTGTTAGCATCGTCGGTTTGGCGCTTAGCCTTGCTGGCATCACCTTTTTCGGGCAGGCTGGGCTTTGGGCCCTTGCCGTTATAGAAATCCTCGAGCTTTGCAGCCCAGGTTCTGCAATAGCGTGTGTCATGCCCATAGTTCTGGTGGAACTTGCAATATCGGTCACTGGGACCTTTTTTGCCTTGGTTGCCTCCCTGGGCGGGCTTCTTGCCCTTGTAGTTATTGTTGGGCTTCTTTTACCCATCCTTGGGAGGAGGTGTGCGATCTATAACGGCGACGGTGTTGTTCGCATCACCCTTATTCTTTTTCTTCTGAGACTACTTGTCACCAGGATTGTTGCTGCTCTTCTTCTTTTCATCTACACCAGGCTGGGCGGGCAGCTCGCCCTTGTCAAACGCCTTCTTGTACTGAACGCGCTCTGCCGCATTGGCATAGCGATCAGCCGCCTTGAACAGGTCGTTGGCGGTCCGGGTCTCATTGATCTCGAGATCCAGGGTGAGCCGCTCGTCGCGGACTTCGTTTTTGAAAGCGCGGACAACAGATTCATCTGAGATGTTCGGGATCGTGTTGCGAATCTTGATGAAACGCTTCACGAAGTTGCGGAGGGTCTCCCCGTTCATCTGGATCATCTGGTGCAGATCATCCTCCTTGCCCAGACGCACGTAACAGCTATGGAAATTAGCGATCAGAGCGTCACAAAGCTGGTTCCATGAGCGGATGGAACCTTCCTGTTGGTTGAACAGCCACGTCCGAGCAGCACCTTCAAGGACAATCAGAAGGTAATTTGCCATGACTAGCTCGTCACCTCCGGCTGCCATGATGGCAGTGGCGTAGCTGGAAAGGAACTCCTCTGGGTTTTGAGTCCCATTATACCTCTCCATGTGACCGGGCTTGAACTTGGAGGGCCACCTGATAGCGCGAAGCTCGTCAAAGAAAGCCTTACAGCCCAAGGCGTATGACCGACCACCTTCTCCCGCAGAACCTAGTCTCGAGAAGACGTTGGTCCTGTTACGCGGAGGAACTCTAGTTGAGCGGGAGGACTCTGCCTGGAGGAACTCCCTCCGTGATAATCCTCCACGCTCCTTCCTCGTGGTCGCTACGATGCGCTCCTCACGAGGGGATCGTCTGCGATCGTCGCGCGCACGCTTTGCCCGGTGGTCGCGATGACCACGGGGACTTGGTGAGCGATGACGACCACG
Source organism: Raddia guianensis (assembly GCA_036346415.1). NCBI lineage: Eukaryota > Viridiplantae > Streptophyta > Magnoliopsida > Poales > Poaceae > Raddia > Raddia guianensis. The sequence goes on along the minus strand of CM070534.1, from coordinate 14,795,145 downwards.
GGTTGCTTATTCGTGGATAGTGGTCCTTCGACGGTGACGAGGGTCATGTGATCGATCGGAGCGCTCACTGCCCGAATCCACCCGGACAGGCTGACTGCGCTGCTTGGATGAGGTATTGGCCTGACCTATGGACTTAAGGCTGTCGGCCAGTCGCTCAAGGTGGGAGGCAACAGCGTCGCCCATAAGGGCGAGATTGTCCTGGTTGGCGGATCTGATCACCGTCGCCAGGGCCTGGAGCCGTTCCCGGCTCTACTCAAGGGGTCCTAGGATCCCGGAGGCATCCGCGTCTTGCCCGACCAGAATCCGGTTGCGCGGGGATTCATCCCGGACAAGTTGAGCTTTTGCCGGGGGATCTAGCGTAGGTATGCGAGGCGGGTCGTGTCGCTGACGCTTGCGCTGATCACGAATCTGCGCCAGAGTTTGGTTGATAGATTCATCGGTCGCGACAAACAACATCTTGGTCGCGGCGGCGGTGCAGATCCATCTTGAAGCCGGCGAATTGATCCGCTCGATCTCTTGGTGCGCGACCGTCGCAGATCCTCTGAGGTTCCTGCACCGGCCATGTTGATACTACGGTGGCCATGCGTTGGTGCGCTAGACGATGTCATCACTGTGTCGCCACAGGAGGAATCGACCGACATGGCCTTGGAATCCGAAAGATCTAAACCATCGTAAAGATCATCGGCTCCGTATTCATCGTCGATGACGGGAGCTTGATCTAAGACCATCTCTGGAGAGTATCCAGAGGCTTCTGTCCCAGTTATGGAAAGCGATCGAGATCGAACAGATCGATCCGATCTGACAGGGGATGAGACATCCTGTCCTTCTGAGTCGTAGTCCTCAGGAAGAGATCCGTGGTCGTTGATGGAGTTCGACATGATCGATCTACTAGGTCCCCACGGACGGCGCCAACTGTCGACGGTTGAGATATCGATCTCAAGTCAACTAAGGTTCTTGAGAAAAGGGAGACAGGAGACACACCGAACAGAACAAACAGCAACTAATGAGCAACAGGGAGACAGGGTTTTTTATCCTGGTTCGGGTCTCTCCGGGGAGATAATAGCCCTACGTCCAGCGTTTCTTATATATCAGAGGTGATTACAAGAGGATGCTCGATGAGACGAACAAGTCTCGGCGAGATCGTATGTGTACAGGAAGTAATATGCTCTAGATCTTGGCTTTAGGTCGTCAAGCCGTGTAGATCGTAAACTCGTGCCCTCTACCAGCCGTAGAGGCTTTGTTTATATAGTGTTGAACAAACTGACCTACCGAGGGATAATCGGGCTGGGCTAACTATGAGATCATAACGAACTCAACGTGCCAAATACATCCCGAGGTAGATAAGGCATACTCCAATTCTTGGGGATCACGACATCTGCTCCAATCCGGGAAACCAACGTCCGGGTCTTCACGTAGCTGTGCAGAACTCTTATTCGAGTCGGACTCAAACACGATTCCTAAACCATTACGCACCGTACTATTGGGAAACGCGCAGGCTACGCTAGCCGAAAATCAAAATTTTCGCGCACCCCCAGGATCAACATGTAAGTAGGGGACCATGGATCGTTACCCTCGACGCGCGGATGCAGCGGAACAAGACTCGCGCACTTAAAGGAAGTAGTCGTACACGCACCGATCAGCGCGCCAACTGCTCACCGAGGGGTCGCCGGTGCTCGCCGAGTGATCGCCGGTGCTCGCCGAGTGATCGCCGGTGACGAGGAGAGGTCGCCCGTGCTCGGGGAGAGGTCGCCCAAGCTCGTGGAGAGGTCGCCCAAGCTTGTGGAGAGGTCGCTGATCAGCAAGCACGTCCGCGAAAGCGGCAGCGCCTCTAAGGTATCCACACGTCTAGGAGTGGAACGTCGCGCGCCGGCGTGCTAGCACCACGTCGCGCGGCTAGGGTTTCCTCGGGAGCGGGAGGGGCGCGGCGGCTAGGGTTTGGGTAGAGTGTATCTAACTCTGTCGCGCCGCCCCTAGCCTCCAACTTATATAGACGTGCTAATGGGCTTCTACACTAGAAGGCCCGTTAGGACTCTATCTCCTACGTGGATCCATATCCACGCGCCAAAACCCATTAACAGAAGTGAATCCGTTAAGCATGTTCCAAACCGTTAAGTGTGTGACCCGTTAGGTTCATGTGCAAGTCGACGCGGACCGGAAACCCGTTTCGATCCACGAGATCAATAGCGGTATCTAGCAACACATATTGACCCCCGAATGCACAGAATGATCTCATCGGCTGAACCTTGATACACGCGTACATACCGATCCCTTTGCCACGCGACACCAGTCAAGCTCAAGGCAAGATATGTGCCACCCTTGTGATAGCTCGACCCATTCACTCGTTCCGTGTAATGGATATAAGATGTGACTAACAATTAGTCACCTTAGCACGCCGCGCACTTTCCTTATCCATCCACACCGAGGGGCCCGGAGGTATCTCTCCGTTATCGAGGAGGGCAAATTCCATCTTGATCTATCACACCCCACGCCATGTTTCGCTGTATACCCGTAAGTTACCTTTATAACTACCCAGTTACGGAGTAGCGTTTGATAACCCCAAAGTATACAACTACGCATGCTGGGACTCTATGATGATCTCAGGTCTAAGGACCATATAGGTGTATTACTCGAGACAACAATCTGATGGCACTATTAAGATAACAATCTCAGCAGTGTCTCAGAGTAGGTCAATCCAACCATCCGCGTTCTCTAACATGTGTCCACATTATTGATTCGATATCCACAATATCTATGGTATGTGAAACAGTACCATCAATCAATATATGTGCTGATCAATCATTAATGCTCCTTATAATGATTCTGGATCAGGGATCTGTTTCGAATAATGTCATACAAACAATGTGTCTCACAACCAAGTCATACTTGATGAACAAAGTTATGATCATTATTCATGGAACCTGATAAGCTAGTTATCGAAAAGTACATGAGCAAAGACGAATTACACAATCATCTTATGATTGATCTAGGGCATATTCCCTTCACGTACCAGCTAGGAAGCTGTTCGGCAGGATGCACATGGGCCTGATAGAACCTTCTAGGGAGCTGGGCCCTAGTAGGCTGTTCGATTGGGCCGTCAGGGAGTGGGCCATGGCAATGGGCCGTGATTTTATCCCCGACAGTCCTCGTATGACGTCGCGTCCGGCATACCATCATATGTCACTTCCTCTTCATCGGTTTCTTCTTCGTCTTCTATGCTGGTATGCTCTACTTCGTCGTGGTGAGTCCAACATGTATAGCTCGGCATGAAACCTCTCATCAACAAGTGGCCTTGGATCCGTCCTCGCATTGAGTGCTCTTTCTCGTTCCTGCAATCTACGCACGGACACCGTATGAAGCTTCCTGGAGGCAAGTCTCGAAAGACAACATCGAGAAAAACATTCACGCCATCGATGAACTCCCTTGACCGACGATCCGCATACATCCATTGTCGGTTCGTCTGCACCAATTAAATTAATAAGAACACTTATTATATTTTTCAAATTGAAATATTTAACTTGACATAACTAATTTTATATGTTTTAATTACCTCTAAACTTTCTACATTTTTAAAGCTAAACCAACTAAATCTCACAAATTTAAAAACTTTTTTCAACTATTTTCTACACTTTGCCTAAATTATAAACATATGTAATTTTTATTGTGTACCCCTCTAATTTTTTTAATTACATTTCATACACAAAAATAATTTATTCCCAACCTAGCAAAAAACCTAGATCTATTTAGCTCTATAGCAAATGAAATAATCACCCTACCTACTATTTGAAACTACTTTGAAACTAAAACCATCCAATAGATCACCACATTGTCTCAAAAGATCTAGAGGGGAGAGCTAGCAGAATAGACATCTTCCGACAAAAACTAAGGCATCAAGCTAGATCTAGCTCTCTAAAACAAATAATCACCCTTACCAATTAATTTCAACATCTTATACATCATCAAAAGAAGGATACGAAACTAATATGGGACTTAAACCCCTAATAGATCAACATCTTGCCTCAAATTATCTAGAGAGAGATCGAGAGCTAGCAAAACAAACACCCTTCAATTCAAACAAGATCAATTCAATATTTCTCCACATCCAATGCAAAAAGATAAGCAACATCTACATGAAAAGTGATGTTGGGACTATGTTTACTTACCATGGAAACCTTAATTTGGAGCTGTTAGCCTCAATTAAAAATTTGGCAGCACCTCCCCTGCATGAACAGCTCGGCCCGTCAGTGCTTCTGTGCGAGCTGCTCGGGGAGGAAGAAGGGCTTAAATGCCCTGGGCGGGAAGGGAAAGGGCATATGCGAGCGGTTCAAAGTACGAACCGCTTGCAGAGATTTCCCTCCGGAAGCGGTTCGTCATATGAACCGCTTACAGTGGGCAATGTCTGCAAGCGGTTCTTACTTGGAATCGTTTGCATATGCCCTTTCCCGCCACCCTTCCACCCGTTAGCCACGAACCGCTTGTGGCGATCGGGCCGCAAGCGGCTTAAAGAGAACCGCTTGTGATGGGCTGCTTTGGAAGCCCCGATCCGCAGTAGTGTATGTAGGTGGGTCTAAAGCAATGTTGGGCTGTTTTGTTCTTTTCAACTTAAATTTAAGTTAATTGCTATTATTGAAAATTTATTATTTTTTACAAACCAAATTCAATCTTACATTGTCACCATTTTTGTGAGGCTTTTGGTGATTCAAAAATTATAAAACTATTTTGATAATTTGTTAGGCTCTCAAAGCTCCTATTTAGTATCCACAACTTTTTAAATTATAATATACCGTGGGGTTCAACTAAAAAAACAATACTCATTCACACTACACGATTCTAGGAATAAACTTTTAGCTACCGATTACTATTACATTTATTTATCGAATCCAATATAATAATCATATTTTGGAAATATTTTCTATGGAACGAATGTATACTGTAGGATTTTGTTGAGACCCATGTGGTGGGTCCCCTAGTGTAGTGATGAATGCATGTGATGGTTTGAATTTGATGTGATTTTGAAGTGCTTTGAGTTGCATTTGTGTAACGGACACGAGTTGAGTGTCTATCGTGCGCTATCTTGAGTATGAGCGAACGGTGTTCGATGGGTCGTGTCAAGGTGGCACGTGTTCATCGTTGTATGCTGGTGTTCATGTTGAGCTTGGCTTTGGTTGATCTTGCGTGGAGCTAACCTTGCAGGAGAGGTAAGGAGTATGGTTTTGTTATGTGTTCACCTCTGTGATGCAGGTATCGGCGGGTACGTGGCTGACGCTGAGCGGGGACATCTGGAGGCTGGTGCGTCCGAAGGCGTGCAGGTGACCGGGTTTGATGACCTGGCTGTTACATGAGGTGGTGTACTCGAGAAGCTTCGCCATGGCAAGGAGTCCGAGGCAGCTGGAGGCTGTGGAGTGGGTTACCTAATGGCGGGTGGTGTACTCGAGATGCTTTCGCCATGGCAAGTTGTCCGAGGCAGCTAGATGTTGTGGCGTCGGTAACCTGATGGAGGGTGGTGTACTCCAGAAGCCTCGCCATGGCAAGTAGTCCGAGGCAGCTAGATGCTGTGGCGTCGGTAACCTGATGGCGGGTGGTGTACTCGAGAAGCCTCACCATGTCAAGGAGTCAGAGGAAGCTAGAGGCTGTGGCATCGGTAACCTGATGGCGAAGCTGTTTTGTCTGGTGGGTCCAGGCATGGGCTGGTGACCGATGAAATTGCGCGGATGCTTCGAGGTGAATGGATCATTGGAGGCGGTCGGCTTTCGCTCGAAGATTCGGGCATGGTTAGGTTCTGGGTTAGCCAGTATCAAAACCCTGGTTCGGTTCTAGGTTACCCGGTGGTAAAACCCTGTTCGGTTCAGGGTTATCCGGTGTGTGAGAAACCCTGTCAGGTTTTGGGTTAGCCCGTGGAAAACCCTGGTTCGATTATGGGTTAGCCGGTGTGGTTAAAACCCTGGATGTTACGGGTTAGCCTCTGCGAGAAAACCCGGGTGCAGGCCCTGCCCGGCTCGGTACCGGATATTCCCGGGATGCAGGAATATTTGGGGGAATATGCTCTAGGGTGGCTATATAAGGAGAGGGGGTGGAGGCTTAGGGGATAAGCATTCCACCACCACCACCATGTAGCCCTAGGTGAGAGAGGTGTGGGGGAGAGTAGGATCTGTTGAGGAATCTCGCTACGGGGTATAGTTCGAGGTATAAACGTGGACAATCAATCACAGAGAAAGATCAAAATCACAGGGGACACAGAGATATAGGGTGAAGCTTCACTTTATTATTTTCTCAGATCTATTCTACAATAGGTGCTCCACCTCTTCTTTTATAGTACTGCTTAGGGTTTAGGCCAGGTCCAATGTGGGACCCACCGTGGGGGAGCCGTCGGCCGGCCCTAGCCGCGCCGTACCGCGCTCCGGCCCGGGCACGGGCCGGGCTCCCCAAGGGGGTTTCCCAACACTCCCCTTGGACCTTGCCAGCGAGATGCATATGCCTCATCAAAACTCCATCCAAAAACCTAGTGGGAAAAAAGGATTGGAGAAAGAGTACATAGCATACACTTACCGTGCGCACAATTTGCCTCATTAAAACCTTATGCGAGAAAACTTCAGGGAAAAACTTACCAAGGGAAAAAGAGTACAAACCACCCAACATTGCATTCAATCTTCTAGATTGAGTTGGGTACTTCGGCTTCATGCCAAAGTTTTAATTCAGAGCGTGTGAATTATCTCCCCTGAATTCAGCACTTCTTTGAGCCTGATCATTCCAATGCCTCTAACACACCTTTCAAAGGAGGCAGTAGGCAACGATTTAGTGAACAGGTCAGCCAAATTCTCATAGGTTTTGGTGTGCTGGATACTAATTTCGTTCAGCTTATGCAGTTCATGCGCATAAAAGAACTTGGGGTCGATATGCTTAGTAAGATTACTTTTCATATAACCCATTTGCATTTGTGCAACACAAGCGGCATTATCTTCATAGATAATTGTAGGGGTTTGCTCAATAGATAATCCACATGACTGCAGGATTTATTTCACCACTCTTCTTAACCATGCACATCCACGGGATGCTTCAAATAATGCAATTGTGAGCATCGTTGAGACCTAATTTTTATTAGTGGCATTGATGACAAAATAAATAAATATTAAGTGCTAGGGGGTTTTTGGAATTCTCGGAACCCTAGCGAAGACTCGGCGTCTTTGATAAACCCTAATTTGAAGCGTCGACAATTTTCTGAGCTGCTCTAAGATTTCAAGTGCATGACCGGGCGAGAGAAGAGGTCACTTATAGATTAGGAGTAGTTAGGTTTATTTCCTATTTTTCGTCGGATTTCAAAAGGGGTTTGAATATCTCCGATCTTGCCGGATCTTTGCGAATTCTCGAAATCTCGGTTTCCGTAGTCCACCACTTCTATAAATACCCAAATATCCCTTTGAGAGATATCTAGAGAGAAAAGAAAAACCCCAAACTTCTCCCACATTTCCTAGCACGAAAATCCTCTCTGTCGGACGGCACCGAACGGCGTCCGATGAAGTCCTTTTTCTGGTTTTTTCGCCGTCGGACGGCGTCTGGGAGAGGGCTGAGAGCGTCCGGTAGTTCTAGCGCTCCGGCATTCCTTGCTGTTGGACGGCGTCCGGTGGGGATCGGACGCGTCCGGTGGGGATCGGACGGCGTCCGGCAAGCCGCTTTTTGTGAGCAGTAGGCTCTGTCGGACGGCGTCTGGTGCCTGTCGGACGGTGTCCGGTAGATGCTAACGGCTAGTCTTTTTGTCCTCTTCCGAGGGGCAACGGCTAGTTTTGCTCTTGGGGCTATAAATACCTACCTAGTGGATGGCTATTTTGAGGTTTGCTGCTCCACTTCACCTACCACATTCATAGCTCATCAATTAGGTGTTCTAGAGCCATTCCTCCACCCACAAAGCATCCAAAGCCACAAATCATTAAACCCCAACACCGAGCTTCATGGAAGTCCTTCGATCCGGCATGATCGGGGCGTTTCGGGCTTGTTACTTTTGAAGACATCCTTCGTGGAGGCGAGGGCTTGGGAGTAGGCCTTGGCGTGTGGCTACTCTCGAGTCGGTGTCACGGTGTGTGAGTCCACCTCGCGGAGTGGCGAACGACTACCGGGAGTAAGTGAGGTGTTAGGCTCGAGAGCGAGCCGGTCCTTGTGCGCAAGGGGTAGCCTCAACGGAGAGTAGGAGTTGCGGCTCCGAACTTCGGTCAAACAAACACCGTGTCACTCCCCCATTTACATTCCCGCACTTACTTTCCTTGCATCGCTTGTGTTAATTTCTTTGCCTTGTCTTAGTTGCATTGTAATTGTTTATCGCTTCCGCTTACTTGATAATTGCAACTAGGATTGGGTCATTCTTAATATGATGCTAAATTGAGATTAATCGAAAAGAAATTAAAATTGCCTATTCACCCCCCTCTAGGCCTTAGGATCCTCTTTCAAGTGGTATCAGAGCGTCTAGGTTCTCCGGTATTAGCTTCACCGCTAGGAGATGGCTCAAGAGGGGCCTAGGATAGAAATTGGAAAAGCTCCTATCTTTGATGGAACAAATTACAACTATTGGAGAATTAGGATGCAATGTTACTTAGAGGCACTTAGCTATGATGTACGGGTTGCTTGTGAGACCGGCTATCCGGACCCTCCGGCCGGAACAATTGCTCTTGATGAAGTTCATGCTAAGTACAAACGCTTTAATGCCATTGCTAGAAATGCTTTACTTTCTAGTGTATCTTCCGAAGTTTTTGATAGTATTGGCAATCTCACTAAAACTTATGACATTTGGAAGCATCTTAGAGAAATTCATGTTGGTAGTGCCGAGATGGTTGAGCAGAAGCTATCTCGTGCTAAAAAAAGAATTGATCAATTCAAGATACTCCCTAATGAAAGTGTCAATGAAATGTTTCTTAGGTTGAACCCCATTGTCAATGAAATTGCCGGATACTCGGAGAAGAAGGTCTTGGAAGACATTGACATTTGTCGGAAGATGCTTGATGTTGTGCCATTTAGTTTCAATCCACTTGTGACCTTAATTCGAGCATCTAAGTCAAAGCTTAAGAAGATGACACCGACAAAGCTCCTCGGACAACTCAACTCATATGAGATGCGGCTTCTTGAAAGTGAAGAGTCCCCGCTCAACAAGAAGTCAATTGCTCTCCCCGCCAAAGCCAAAACTGGAAAGAAGAAGATTGAAGTTGAAGAAGATGATGATGACTCCGATGATGCAATTCCGGAGATTGAAGAATTGGCCCTCCTTGTCAAGCGGTCAAGAAAGTTGATCAAGAAGATGAGCTTCCGCGGTGGATCATCCTCTTCAAGACGAAGACCTATCTCCGAAATGCGTTGCTATGAATGTGGAGAGAAGGGTCACTTGGCGGCGGATTGCCCAAAAAGCAAAAAGAACAAGCACAAGACAAGGAATCAAGAGAAAGATGAGGATGACGACAAGAAGAAGTATCGTCACTACCGCAAGAGCGATCACAAATCAAAGGATAAGAAGAAAGCTCTTGCCGGTCAAAAGACCAAAAAGAAAGATAGCTCAAGTTCATCATCCTCCCAATCCTCCTCCGAAGAAGAAGACACGAGAGCTCATGGGCTAGCCGGACTTGCGATCAAGAAAAATGCTCCTCCAGCTCTTCCCAAGCAAATGTTTTGTCTCACCGCCAACATACAAGAAGAGGTGATTGGGGAATGGATCACCGACGATGAAGGTTCTTCGGCGTACTCCTCCGACAATGAAAGCAACAAGGTGTCCGGAGTCGCCATCGACAACCTTACACCTCCCATGTGTCTCATGGCACTAGAGGAGAAAATAACAAATGAACACCTCTCTAAAAGTGAGCTTAAGCTTTTGATTGATGATTTGAATAATACTCTAGAAAAGGAAAAATCTAAGAGGAAGAAGTTAATGAAAGTGCATAAAGAGCTTGCTAATGAGTTTGAGAATTTGATTGAAAAACATGAAACTCTAGAAGATGATTATGAAGCTCTAAATTCGCAAGTTGAAATTCTAGAAAACAAACTTGCTAGCTCAATTGTTGACGAAACTCCTCTTGATTGCTCGATTGAAAAATGCAATGTTGGTGTGACTTGTGACTTGATTGACATCGTAAATGGTTCACTTAGCTTATCTCATGATACGTCTTTGAACTTGTCACCTACTATCACTCCTAATGCTAGCTCATCTTCATCCATTAGTGCTAATAGTTTAAATGAAAATGCGTGTTCTATGGTAATTGTGGTGTTGCAAAATGTGCTAATGAGCTAGTTAAGGAAAATTTGCTTCTTAAGGATAGAATTGAGCAACTAGACTCTAGCTTGGCTAAATTGCTTGTGGGGAACAACTCTCTTGACAAGGTGCTTCGGGAGCAAAGGTACACCTTGGTAAGCATGGTTTGGGATTTCATCCCGGGGATTTGCCCAAGGGCGGTTGGGGTAAGCCCAAGCTAACTTTTGTTAAGGGAGGGACCCGTTGCCATATTTGCAAAAATGATAAACACAAAGCCATTGCTTGTCCTCTTGCAAAATTATCTCAATTCATGTCTAAAACTCAAGTGCTTAATGCTAGTTACATGCTTATGAGGAAGAATGGCTCTATTTATGCAAAATATGTTGGTGCACCCAATGAAAAGAAAGATGTGAAGGCTATTTGGGTGCCCAAATGTTTGATGACTAACTCGAAAGGACCCAAGAAGAAGTCTTGGGTACCTAAAACCCAAGCTTGAATTTGTGTGTGTAGGTGAACTACAAGAGCGGTGGCCGGCATTGGATATTTGATAGCGGATGCACTCAACACATGACCGGTAGCTCAAGTATGTTCACCTCACTAGAGGAGGAGAAGGACCCCGAACACAAGATCACATTTGGGGATAACTCCAAGCGAAAGGTAAAGGGTATAGGTAAAATTGCAATATCTAATGACCTATCCATCTCTAATATGCTCTTGGTGGAAGCTTGCAACTTTAATCTCCTCTCCGTTGCTCAAGTGTGCGATTTAGGTTTTGATTGCTTCTTTTCGGTCAACGGAGTTCGTGTTGTTTCCACTAAGGATCAAAGTGTTGCATTTGAAGGCACCCGGTTTCAAAACTTATATTTGGTTGATTTTTTAAACCGTGAATCTTCTCAAATCAAGACTTGTCTTATTGCTCAAACCACTCTTGGTTGGTTGTGGCATAGACGTCTTGGACATGTTGGAATGGGCAGTTTGAAAAAGGTTTTTAAAGATAACTTGGTTGTTGGAGTGAAGGATGTCAAATTCGAGAAAAATCGTTTATGTAGCTCATGTCAAGCCGACAAGCCGACAAGCAAGTGACTAATTCTCATCCGACTAAGACTTTTATGTCTATATCCCGACCACTTGAACTTTTGCATATGGATTTGTTTGGCCCAACCACCTATGCGAGCATAGGCGGTAATTCTTATTGTTATGTGATTGTCGATGATTTCTCTCGATTCACTTGGGTATTTTTCCTTGCAAACAAATCTCTTGCCGGTGATGTGTTTAAAAGATTTGCTTTGAAAGTTCAAAAAGAATTTGACTCTTTTATTAAAAAGGTGAGGAGTGATAATGGCACCGAGTTCACTAACACAAATATTAAGGAATTTTGTGATGAGTTAGGTGTGAAGCACGAATTCTCGGTGGCATACACTCCCCAACAAAATGGAGTGGTGGAAAGGAAGAATCGTACGTTGATAGAGATGGCAAGATCAATGCTTGACGAGTACAACACGCCGCATGCTTTTTAGGCGGAAGCCATCAACACGGCGTGCCATGCTATCAACCGCCTTTACCTCCACCGACTCCTTCACAAGACCTCATATGAACTACTAGTGGGACGAAGGCCCAACATCTCTTATTTTCGAGTCTTTGGTTGCAAGGTATACATCTGTAAGAAAATGACTCATTTGGGTAAGTTTCAAAAGAGGTGTGACTTTGGGATCATGTTAGGTTACTCCTCTCGCTCAAAAGCTTTTCGAGTTTTTAATAATTTTACCAGGCTTGTTGAGGAAGCCTATGATGTCAAGTTTGATGAAACTAACGGTTCGCAAAATGAGCAAGATTTGACAAAAAATGTAGGTCATGAGCCACCGCATGAAGCCATGGAGTTGGGGGAGATTCGACCCTCACCGGAGGCACCAAAAGATGAAGTAATCACCCCCACCACCTCCATCGATGATCAAGCTCAAGACACCTCTCCAACAATTCAAGATCAAGCGGTGGACGGAGAAGCTAATTTCGAAGTTGATCAAGCTCAAGGGGGAGCCGTTGATCTACAAGTACCCGTCCAACAACACCGCTCTCTCTCCAAGGATCATCCCCTAGATCAAGTCATTGGCAATTTCAATCAAGGCGTAAGAACCCGTTCTCATACCGCTAATTATTGTGAGCATCACGCCTTTGTGTCTATTGTTGAGCCTAGGACCATTGATAAGGCATTGGCGGATGCGGATTGGGTGAACGCCATGCATGAAGAACTAAATAACTTCACCCTCAATGAAGTTTGGGAGTTTGTGGAAAGACCGAAGGACCACAATGTCATTGGAACCAAATGGATCTTCCGCAACAAACAAGATCAGAACGGTGAAGTGGTGCGAAACAAAGCAAGATTAGTGGCGCAAGGTTTCACACAAATCGAAGGACTTGACTATGGAGAAACCTACGCCCCCGTTGCTCGACTTGAAGCTATATAGTTACTCTTGGCATTCGCTTCTCTCTATAACATAACTCTCTTTCAAATGGATGTTAAGAGTGCTTTTCTAAATGGTTTTATTGATGAACTCGTTTTTGTCGAGCAACCGCCCGGTTTTGAAAACCTTAAATACCCTAACCATGTCTACAAGCTCACTAAGGCGCTATACGGTCTCAAGCAAGCTCCTAGAGCATGGTATGAGCGTCTTAGGGACTTTCTCTTAGAAAAGGGATTTAAAACCGTTGCGATTGATTCCACATTGTTTCTAAAGCCTATTGAAAATGACTTATTTATTTGTCAAATTTATGTGGATGATATTATATTTGGATGCACTAACAAATCTAAATGCAAGGACTTTGGAGAAATGATGTCCAAGGAATTTGAAATGTCGATGATTGGAGAACTCACTTTCTTCCTTGGATTTCAAATCAAGCAACTTCGAGAAGGGACCTTCATTTGTCAAGAGAAATACACAAAGGACCTTCTCAAGCGGTTTTCTATGGACGATTGCAAATCGATCAAAACACCAATGGCCATTAATGGGCATCTTGACTTGAATGAAGATGGAAAGCCCGTCGACCAAAAGCTTTATTGCTCCATGATCGGTTCGCTCCTCTATCTTACCGCTTCTCGACCCGATATTATGTTTAGTGTATGCATGTGCGCTCGCTTTCAAGCATCCCCTAAAGAAGTGCATCTTGTTGCCGTAAAACGCATTTTGAGATATCTAAAAATCACTACTAGCCTAGGTCTTTGGTATCCCAAGGGAGCGCGTGTTGAGCTTCTTGGTTATTCCGACTCGGATTATGCCGGTTGCAAAATTGATCGCAAAAGCACCTCGGGGGGTTGTCACTTGCTAGGACGCTCACTCGTGTCATGAACTTCGAGGAAGCAAAACTCCGTGGCGCTATCTACCGCGGAAGCGGAATATGTAGCGGCGGGGAGTTGCTGTGCTCAACTCTTGTACATGACACGGATGCTTAGTGACTTTGGGCTAAAATTTGAAAAAGTGCCACTTCTATGTGATAACGAAAGTGCGGTGAAAATAGCCAACAATCCGGTTCAACATTCCCGTACAAAGCACATCGACATCCGACATCACTTTATTCGTGACCATGTCGCAAAGGGTGACGTTGTGCTTGCCTATGTGCGAACGGAAAACCAATTGGCGGATATTTTCACCAAACCCTTAGATGAGGCACGGTTTTGCAAATTAAGGAATAAACTCAACATACTAGATAGATCAAATGCGTGTTGATTGGTTTTTGTGATTTTTGGGTCTTATTTGAATCTTTCCATTTGCGTTTGACCCTTGTCACATAAAGGGGGAGTTTAGTTTCAACTCATGATCTCAAAACTCCCTCTAGTGGTGAAAAGATAAATTTGATTTTGGGTTAGCACATTCTTGTCCTATATTTCAAGCCAAAACAAATTTGAACTTAATAGACTATCCTTATCGTCTTATCACTTCAAACTTCTAAATTTGAAAATCTTATACCCTTTGAAAAATTTGCTCCATATGCATATTTCTTCACTTGAAAATCATATGGCATCAAAATTGCTGAAAATATTTGAAAAGGAGCCAAAATTCAAAAACATGTGCTTATACTCTAAAGTGAACCCCTATGCTCGATTTTCATGCCTATATGAGAAATCAAGGCAAAATTTGGGTTCACACATTTTCTTGATCTCTAAGATCAAAATTTAGGTTTTTGAATTTAATTTGGTTTCATTTGTCAACTTAGTATCTTATCCCTTCAAAATTAAAAATTTTAAAATCACTTCAAATTGCTCACATTTGAATCTTCCTTTGAATTTTGAGCAAAAATGGAGAATATCACTTCAAAACTTTATTTTTATTTAAAAATTTTGCATTGGTGGGGCCCACTGATCAGAAGTGTAAGCAGCTGCGAAATCTGCCTTCATCGGACGCCGTCCGGAGACTCTCGGACGCCGTCCGACAGAGTCTTGTGTGGGCTTAATTCGTATTGTCGGACGCCGTCCGGTCACCACCGGACGCCGTCCGACCAAGTTCAATTTGGCCGCAATACTTCTGTCGGACGCCGTCTGGCCTCTCCGCTACCTCGTCCGACGAGGCTCATCCGCGCTGCACCCTCACTGTCGGACGCCGTCCGACAGGGCCCAACCGTGCGGAACTGCTCTATGACTTACCTCTCTGCCTCCCTCTCTCCTCATTTGATCTCTTGCTCTTCTCCAAACCAGCGCCGCCCTTGCCCCTTCTCCTCACCGGGGAAGACCCTCCGGCGACCTCCGGCGTCATCCACCACCACCGGCGGCCTCCTCTCGTCCTCCTCTTCGATTCCCACCGCGGGGATTGAAGGTGGACGGCCCCGTTCGTGCGCCACGTCTCCGTCGAGCTCCCCTCCTTTCCCCTACCGGGAAGGGCCTAGGGGACGATCTCCTCGCGCACGGCGGCTTCCTCCTTCCCTTCTAGGGCTCGGTAACGGCTTCCCGCCTCTATTTCCGGCAAATTCCTTCGTTTACCCAGCTCTAGGTTTTGAATAGATTTTCCCGCGCTCGTATTCAGGGTTGGCTCGTGGTGTGGTTCGCACGTGTGCTTGGCATCTTGGTTAGTGGCGTTTGGCAGTAAGATTGTTTTGTCAGTGGGCACGTGGTTAGAAGGTGTGATTCGTAATGTCGAAATCATTGAAGAAGTTTGGGAAGGCTCTGAGCAGGACCCTCAGTGGTTGTCGCGACAGTGGCAGTAAGGGTGATCTGGATTATATTGATGAGACGGCTAGCAGTGCCGCTCCTCCTCGCCCAAGTAAAGTGACTAGAGCAGATATTCAGCAAGAAAGATGATCGTGGAATCCATTGGACTCGGGTTGCGGGATCTTCTTTTGTCACCGCCGAGGATGCTGACGATGACACCTACATTGAGGACCCGATTGATGAGGATGTCACTGAGACAGTAGTCGCTGAGGACGACCCCGTGGATGATCAGGTTTTGAAATTATCTATGGAGACATTGAGGAAGAAAAGGTCTGTCTCATATGCGAAGTGGTTCCCTCAGAGGCGAGAGTATACCAAAGATTTCCGTTTCTACACTAAATTTCAGAAACAGTTGTATATGTGCTTCTCTGCACCCAAGGGTAGTCTGAGGGATCCCCATTGTGTTGACTGGAGCGAGATCTCAGCAGTGGTTGGGACTGAGGTTCACACCATTTTCAGTTCCACACCAGGCTTAGCAGAATTGATCTCAAACAAGAAATTGACCTGGAGCAAAGAGAGGCACTGTGAGTTCTTTGCTACTTTACTGGTGGCAGAAGACGAGACAAAGTCAAACTATTATCACTCAGTTGATGGATAGGTTCAAGGGATAACAGTGGCCGAGATGAATCACGCCTTGGGTACTCCAGATTCTGGCACAGATCTAAATGAGGTGGCCTATGCAGATGCCCTCTGGAGGGGCAAATATCCTCCTCTTGAAGAGATAAGGTTCATGTATATTGATGTTGATGAAGAAGAACTGAATATAGAGAAGGCAAATCAATTACGCCAGGAGCCTGCTTTGATAAATCTTATCCTTAGGAGCACTTTATTTGTTCGAGGTGGCAACCGTGACAGAATTTTACCAATCTGTAGCTGGTTCATGCTTTATCTCCTGACAGGCAGAGTTATAAACATTGGAGCCACCCTCATGGGAGAGTTCGATGACGCCATATTCAGAGAGGTCAATAGGGCACTACCTCCAGCTCCCTATATTGGCTTGTTTCTCTCTAGGACTCAGCGGGTGTCTCATGATGAGGTAAAAAGTTGAAACAACAGAATCAAAAAGCATCATATGAAGAATTTCTTGAACTCACTTGGGAGCAAGCCCAAGTTGGATAGACCTGGTGATGATGCTCCTCCACGACTCTGCTTTTTGCTCCTGCTGCTCGGTCAGACCATTTGTGCCAGCCTTTGGTCTTTGGTTCTTCTGTTGCCCCTCCTTGGTATGACGCTTTGATAGGAGAGATGAGGAGTCCGAGGACGAGATGAAAGAAGAGCTCGCACCACTCGCCAAGAGATGAATGAGTTGGCGGGACAGCAGACCTATCTCGAGTGATGAGTTCGCCGAGTTCAAGTCACTTTGCAAGACATGGGTGCGATGTTCATGCCGAGTGCGGAAGGGCAAATCCGTATGCTTGGTATTCTCATGCCCATGATGCTTATCGCTTATGAGCAATGACAGTGTTCCCACGCCCACCGCCTACCCACCACCAGTTCATCCTTGGGTATATCCTCCTCGGGGCTCTGACCTTCTTACGTGCCACCACCACGGCCTTTCCTCCTCCTGGTGCTCTGCTCAAAGATCCTCCTCCCGGAAGATCCATTTTTGGTGGAGAGATGTGTCGTTATCTAAACTTTTCCTTGCAACATTCTCCACCGACCCAGCTTTTTTATGATCAACCCTCTCCTCGGTTGGTACCTTCTGCAGCTCATTTCGCTACTTACAAGCGTCGCCGAGGGCCAGGATCATCTTCAGGTGGCCATGGACATGATGGAGGCGACGACATGGATGAAGATCCAGAAGAGTAGACTGGTTAGGAGCTTTTTTTTTTTTGCCTTTTGTGTCACTTGGTGACAAAGGGGGAGAAGTTAGGGAGAAGGTAGAGAGAATAACATGAGTTAGTGAGATGGGTAGTGAGATCGAGGTTTTGCCTTTACCTGTAATATTATTTGTTGCCTCGATACTCGGTTAAGTTTGTGATTGTTACTCTGGTTGGTTTTATGCCTTTTGAACCATGTTGGCTTGTGGTTTCAAATTTATGCATGAATTTAGGGGGAGCTTCCTTTATTTGCACATCCTTGTGGTCGAGTTGTGGTTGTCTTAAATTTGAAATTGCTCGCATATTTGTATTGCACTAACCCCTTTTGCAGCTCAAAAATTTTATTCTCTCTTGGGTTGCCAACAAGTGCCACAAAGGGGGAGATTGTGAGCATCGTTGAGCCCTAATTTTTATTAGTGGCATTGATGACAAAATAAATAAATACTAAGTGCTAGGGTGTTTTTGGACTTCTCGGAACCCTAGCGAAGACTCGGCGTCTTTGATAAACCCTAATTTGAAGCGTCGACAATTTTCTGAGCTGCTCCAAGATTTCAAGTGCGTGACCGGGCGAGAGAAGAGGTCACGTATAGATTAGGAGTAGTTAGGTTTATTTTCTGTTTTTCGTCGGATTTCAAAAGGGGTTTGAATATCTCCGATCTTGCCGGATCTTTGCGAATTCTTGAAATCTCGGTTTCTGTAGTCCACCACTTCTATAAATACCCAAATATCCCTTTGAGAGATATCTAGAGAGAAAAGAAAAACCCTAAACTTCTCCCACATTTCCTAGCACGAAAATCCTCTCTGTCGGACGGCGTCCGGGCGCCGCCGGACAGCGTCCGACCAGCCAAATCAGCCTGCAATGCGCACTGTCGGACGGCGTCCGATGAAGTTCTTTTTCTGGTTTTTTCGCCGTCGGACGGCGTTTGGGAGAGGGCTGAGATCGTTCGGTAGTTCTAGCGCTCCGGCATTCCTTGCTGTCGGACGGCGTCCGGTGGGGATCGGACGGCGTCCGGCAAGCCGCTTTCTGTGAGCAGTAGGCTCTGTCGAACGGCGTCCGGTGCCCGTCGGACGGCTTGGGAGTACGCCTTGGCGTGTGGCTACTCTCGAGTCGGTGTACGGGTGACGGAGTCCACCTCGCCGGAGTGGCGGAACGACTACCGGGAGTAAGTGAGGCGTTAGGCTCGAGAGCGAGCCGGTCCTTGTGCGCAAGGGGTAGCCTCAACGGAGAGTAGGAGTTCTTGACTCGAACTTCAGTCAAACAAACACCGTGTCACTCCCCCATTTACATTCCCGCACTTACTTTCCTTGCATCGCTTATGTTAATTTGTTTGCCTTGTCTTAGTTGCATTGTAATTGTTTATCGCTTCCGCTTACTTGATAATTGCAACTAGGATTGGGTCATTCTTAATATGATGCTAAATTGAGATTAATCGAAAAGAAATTAAAATTGCCTATTCACCCCCCCTCTAGGCCTTAGGATCCTCTTTCAGCAATGATTTCCGAGTGGTTTGTGGACGTAGCCACTAGCGTCTTCTTGGACGAGTTCCATGACATTGCAGTACCACCACATAGGAAAACATACCTAGTTTGTGATTTACCAGAATGCGGGTTCGAAAGGTACCCAGCATCGGCATAACCAACAATATTCATATCTTGGTTCTTTCTGTAAAACAGGCCAAGATCAATGCTTCCACGGAGGTATCGAAAGATAACCTTTATTCCGTTCCAATGCCTCTTCGTGGGCGTTGCACTGTATCGAGCCAACGTGTTTACGGCGAATGCAATATCAGGCCGTGTACTGTTAGCAAGTTACATGAGTGCTCCTATTGCACTCAAGTACGGGACTTCCTACCCGAGAATTTCCTCCCCCTCTTCCCTGAGTCGGAAGGGGTCCTTTTCTTTCTGCAAAGACCTTCCTATCATAGGGGTTCTGGAGGAATATGCTTTGTCAAAACCAAACTTCCCCAATACCTTCTAAGTACAGGTATCCTGGTGTACCAAGATCCCATGAGGAAAATGCTCGAGCTGCAATCCTAAGCAATACTTAGTTTTACCTCAGCCTTTCATTTCAAACTCGGACTTCAAGTAAGAGCATGCTTTTTCAACTTCTTCATTTGTCCCGATGATATTCATATCATCTACATATTCGGAGATTATGCAAAATCCATTCGGAGATCGCCGTGTAAAGACATAGGGACAATCTTCATTATTTTTGTAGCCTTTCTTACAGAGAAAGTAACTTAAGTGATTATACTACACCCTCCCAAACTGTTTTAGTCCATATAGAGACTTTACAAGTCTAACACTATATAGATTTCTATTGGCTCTGTCGTCATTAGGGACGGGGATATCTTCATGTACCTTCATATAGATTTTAGAATCTAGATTACCATAAAGGTAAGCGGTCACAACATCCATCAATTTCATTCTTAAGTTCATATTAACTGCCATTGAGATCAGATATCTAAAGGTAATGCTGCCCATGACCAGGGAGTAAGTTTCCTCATAGTCGATTCTAGGACGTTGAGTGAAACCTTGAGGTACCAGCCTTGCTTTGTACCTCACGACTTCATTACTTTCATTCCTCTTACGAACAATGACCCACTTGTACTCTATAGGGCGTATGTGGTTTGGTATACGGCATACAGGCACGAACACTTGTCTATTGTTCAGGGAGGTTAGTTCTGTTGTAATTGTCGTTTTCCATTCTTCCCAATCCGGCCTTACTTTACATTCTGCTAGAGATGTAGGCTCTGGATCATTTTCAAATATGGAGGCAATTTTCTTTGCATAGTAAATATTGATTATGGCTGTGGCTGTATTCATTACTTCCCTGGATAATTCATAGTTTATGGCCATTTCATCATAGGTTGCTTCGGGGAATTGTTTACCTTGCTCTTCACCGCGTATCCCCTTAGCAGGAAAAAGTTCCTTTAGTTTATTATAGCCGATGTGTGCGCTCACATTTGTTTTGGCATTATGCATTGGTTCCTGCTGTGGAACATTCTCAGGTTCCTGCAGGGGAACATTCAAATCTGGGAGGGCCTCACTAGCAGGCTCCTTACCAGTACCGGGTCTCAACCGGCTCCCCTTCCCACGGCAGGGTGATTTTGTGACTGGTTGTGATAAGCTCTCCTTCCCCCTTTTCCCAAGGCGTCCCCGGGTACTTGGGGTTGGAGTAACCAGACTCCCTGCTCTTTTCTTAGGCCTTTGAGCAGGTTGAGGGGTACCTTCTATTTGCTTTGGTACTGCAACCCTCTCTGGTGCATTGCGTGCAGGCACATGCGACTTAATCACTCCCTGCAAGTCACAAAAGTGATCAGGCAGTGCATTTGCTAATTTATTTAAGTCTAGGATCTTCTAGACCTTACCATTTGCTTCACTAGTGCGAGGGTCTAATGCTGCCGCACCGGCTGCTTGCCAGGTGATTTCTTGGCATTCCTCTTTTGGTGGCTTATTCTCTTCCCTTAATGACGGGAAATTATCCTCATCAAATATGCAATCAGCGAACCGAGCCGTATGCAAATCTCCAGTCACGGGTTCTAAATATTGGATTATTGAGATGCTCTCATATCCAACATAAATACCAGACTTTGGGAGAGGGCCCATAGCGGCACGCTGTGGGAGTGGTATAGGTACATATACCTTGCAGCCAAATTTTCTTAGATGTGAGATCTTGGGGATCATGCTCTGCGCTAGTTGCATAGGTGAATGGATGTTGTGGGCCGATAGTCTATAATTGATGAGATTAGATGTATGAAGGAGCATGTCCCCAGCAAGAGTTCGGTAAGTTAGATTGCAAGAGAAGTGGCCGGGCAATAAATTTAATTCTTTTGATCAATGCCTCTGCTAGCCTGTTCTGCGTATGAACGTGCGGTACCGAGTGCTCAAGGTGAATCCCCGATGCTGTGCAATAATCATAAAAGGCCTTTGAGGTAAACTTTCCGGCGTTGTCCATGCGAATGGATTTGATATTATGCTCGGGGAACACATTCTAAGGCGGATAATCTACAATATTAGCTTCGTGAATGCGTGGTTCCTAGTCGACAGTAAACTCACGTTCGACCACTTGAAGGAAGCATCAATGAGCACCATAAAGTACCTAAACGGCCCTGACTAGGGCTGAATGGGGCCACATATGTCTCCCTAAATCCGTTCAAGGAAAGCGGGGATTTCATCTCTAACCTTCAAGACTGATGGCCTAGTAACCAGTTTTTCGGTGGCAGAGCTGGTGCACACAAAATCTTCATGATTCGAGAAATTTCTAACACTAATACCATGGCCTTGCGAATTATTCATAATTTCTCTCATCATTCTAAGACCAGGGTGGCCAAGTCCGTTATGCCAGAGGGAAAAGAGTTCAGAGCTCCTATAGGTCATCTTAAGGGAGGTGAACATTGCTGGTGCTCTAATGCTAATGTGGTATAGCCCAGTTTCTAAGGAGGCGAACTTCTCTAGAATTCGCTTCTCACATCCGTTGTGCTGCACAATGCATAAAAATTCATTACCATTTTCTTCTATGGTTTCTACGTGAAATCCATTGGCACGGATGTCGCGAAAACTCAATAGTGTTCGAGTGGATTCAGGGTATAATAATGTCTCTTTCATTTCAATGATAGTTCCCATAGGCAAAATTATAGATGCTCTTCCTGAGCCTATAATGCAAGTATCGCTTCCAGCGGTAGTTGTGATACAACCAGTATTCTTCGAGATAGACTGGAATTATTTCGATTCTCGCATGATACTATTCGTAGTACCACTATCCACAATGCACAATTCCTCCATGGATGTTACACAAATATATATAGTTGCAATCAGGTAATGGCACAACCACATATGCAAACATATTAATTCATGCAAAATTCAAATTACTTTAAATTCAATCATACTGAAATTCAAGGTTCTGCAAGACCAACCACGAGAATTAAATATGCTCTTCTAGAGCTTACAATGCAAGAGAGAAATTCTAAAAGATTCATTTAAATGTCTTCTAACACAACCACTCTAAGATAATAGCAGCGACAGGCTGCAAGAGAAAACTAGATAGACTCGGTAAACATTGCGTTCACACTCTGCCGGATGTCGGAGTCATCAAAGTGATCAATCTTCATTGCGCCTTCAGGGACAGGGCCAGGAGGGGGCAGTGGGAGAGATGCCAGTTCCTCCCCGAGTAGATCATCCTCTTCAAACTCATCTTCAGGCTTGGTATTCTCCACTTGAAGCTCTGCGAGATGCGCTTCAATGGGGCGCTTCTTCTTGGCCTGATGTGCCACGACCACTTCCTTGGGCTCACGGCAGATCCTAGACCAATGCCGCTTCAGGCCGCAGCGATAGCATGTTTGGTTCTGCTGGCCATACGGCTTGCGCGGCCCCTAATTACCAGACTTGTCAGTTGCTACCCCTTTCTTTCCTTTCCCTTTCTTGCCCTTCTTGTTGGGCTTCTTCACCTTGTAACTATTGGCATTAATTTCAGTGCCATTCGGGTTACTTGGTGCTTGAGACTTGAAATTCTTCATCAAGACATTATCATGACTTTCAGACACCATCATCATATCGATGAGAGTGCTATACTCCTCAATGTTGTCCTGACGGTAGTTGCGGGCTAGCTGAATTTCATTGGGATGGAAAGTAGAGAGGGTTTTCTCAATCTTCTCTTGCTCAGAGACAGGCTTGCCACAGAGCCTTAGATTGGTGCAAATACGATACAGCGCAGAGTTACAATCAACAACAGGCTTAAAGTCGGCCACCCTCAGGCGATTCCAGTCCTGCTGGGCTTGTGGGAGAATTGAATATCTCAACCTCTCAAAGCGCTTGCAGAGCGCATTCCACAGCTCCGGAGGACATGTCACTGCCATGTACTCACTTTTCAGAGTGGGTGACAAGCTAGTGATGTCTAAGGAAATGCAGGGCCTGTTAATTTTGTTCAGGGGCGGGGTAGCCCTGGCCAATGCCAATGGTGCAACGTAGCTGCTTGCTGCCCAGGACAATTTTGGTTATGGGTTAGCCGGTGTGGTTAAAACCCTGGATGTTACGGGTTAGCCTCTACGAGAAAACCCGGGTGCGGGCCCTGCGTGGCTCGGTACCGTATATTTCTGCGATGCCAGAATATTCGGGGGAATATGCCCTAGGGTGGCTATATAAGGAGAGGGGGTGGAGGTTTAGGGGTTAAACATTCCACCACCATGTTGCCCTAGGTGCGATAGGTGTGGGGGAGAGAGGGATCTCCCAATGGTGTGTTTGGTGGGCAAAAATATTCAGAAATAAAATAACAAAAATACTTTCTCAAATATTTGTATTTTGATTTTATTTTGTGCTTATTCGATTGAGAGAGAAAAGAGAGAGGAAAAGAAGAATAAAAATAGAGAGAGAGAGAGAGGTGTCCGGCTAGGATTCCTCCCCCTAGCCGCGGGCCACCCCAAGGGGGAGAGAGAGGCTGTGAGGGAGATGGCCACTGTGAGAGAGGAATCGGGAGAAGGATAAGAGGGGCGACTAGGGTTCCTCCTCCCAGCCGCCGGAGGGAAATAGCTAACAGGTGGGGCCGGCCGGCCTTTGGAAGCATCGTCTTCACTCCGAACGTTCTTGATTTGATCCAAAGGATGGTTATCCAGGCATCTATGGCTGCGTGAAGTGGGGGTCAAGCCGACCGGCCTATGGCGGGGTCAACCGTCCAGTGGACTGTATAGATTACCTCCGCTGGTCGGTTGGTGGGTAAAAAGGTTGGATGTGGGCCCATTGATCGAAGTGACACCACAATCCTACCTTTGATCTGAACCGACGTTAATCCAACGCTCCATCTTCACACGAAGTGTGTTTCTTTGCATGATGGAGTGTCCACGTGTCCTGGTTTGACTTGGTGGCACCAGCCGGTGTGGCCGGTTGACCCACCATTTCATTGGGAACCGCACAAAATCTCCTTAAACTAACACTGCATCAGAAACTCACCAAACTTGTGAAACTTTATTAGTTTAAATAAATTGTTGCATTGGACTCATGTATACACGCTAATTTACCAAGAAGTTGGTGAATTAAATATGATTTAGTGACAGCCAACACCACCCCAAGCTTAAACTTTTGCTCATCCTTTTCCAAAGATGAACTTGGGCTCGGTGGGTTAGGATTTTTAACATTCCTCTATTTTGTAAATACTAGGTTCATGACTGAATATCCCATCTTCATACTTTAGTAAACTAGCATAAGAGTAATTGCCCCTTCTCTCAAACTTATAGATTTTAGATTCTCACTTTGTCTTGGGCGGTTGAGAGGTTGAACAATCTTGATAGAGTTTCATCTAACTCATGCTCTGTTCAGGGACTAATTTCAAAGTATTTTGAGAATTAAATTTAAAGTTCCTCAGATGGCACTCTCAGGTCACCAAGTGGTTTAATATCCTCACCATGCCTTTAGCCGGTCTTTTCCTAGAATATAGGCTTATGTGGAGCTTTAGGTAGGGTAAGAAATGCTGACCTGTGTTGCATATTTTGTTAAGTTAAAGCCTGGTCCTATTGAAGATTGTGTCACTTCAAGTCCCAATCATTGAAAGAAATAATATTCAGGGGTGAGGGAGAGAATGAACACACGCCAAAGGAATGAGGATGAACACAAGTGCAAGGATGTGTGATCCAAATGCGTCCAACACATCGAATCTTGTGTTTAGGATGAATGGTTTTATTGAACTGCTTAATGAGTAATCCCTTTTTGCAACTTTTCCTTTTAGGAGACATGGAGTTTCATCATCACTTTTTCTCGATAGCTCCATTATCTTTATTTTGCATAAGAATTTGGAAAAGGGATATGGATGACCTGTAGTATCTACTTGATAGACCATTTGTGTAAAGGCGCAAGATACTCAAGAGGATGAAAAATGGTTTTTTTGGGTGGAATGCCTGGTGAGAGTAAATGCTCAAATATGATGTGGAATTTAGCATAACTAGACATGAAAGGCTAGCAAAGCAAAGGGCACGCGAAGGGAATAAGATCGGTAATGATGGACACGACTCCATTAGTACTAAAGTTTTGACAAAACTCACTACAACAGTCGGTAGCTTTTGTAGGCTTTATAATGTAGGCTCTGGTAGTTATTTCAAATCATTTAGGAAATTTTTCTTTTTCAATTTTCTAAAAAAATCTCCAAGATAATACCTTACTACGATTATAACAAGACGTACTAGGCTCTTATCTTGATTATATCAAACCTTAGAACAACTCACACTTGGTTTAAACTTTTTTACTCCAAGTAAGGGATCAAGGTTGAACTACAATTATGCTAATAAACACAAGTTCTAAGAGGGGTACTCATTTATGAAGTAGGCAATTAGAAAATGACGTAAAGCAACTATTCATCATTTCCATAGGGTATGCACGTGAACCTATGCAACTAGTGGGGAGTTATTTATTCTAAGAATTTTTTATTTTTTGTATATTCAAGTTTTTGTTGATTTTTTTGCTATAAGTAAATGAAACTAAAACTAGTACTAACTATGCACCAGTAAACAGATCGAGCAACTGGCATTTGGCAAGGCAAGGCATCTAGCAACAGGTAGGGCAAATAATTTGGCAACTGGCAAGGCAATCAGTGCAACAAGCAATGTGCAGGGAAAGGAGATAACAAATAGAAAAATACCGCATACCACGGGTCCCTCCCCCAAGCTTAGATCTATGAAAAAGACTATGATGGAGGTTGAATCCCATTGCTTTAAAGAATTCCATCATGGCATTGGTATTTGCTTGCAGGTTTGGATTGATATCTTAATGCCACTTGCTGTGGTCGCCCAAAGTACTTTGGACGTCCCTCACACCGGTGTCGATGACCTCTACTTGGTCGGTCAGGTAGGACATTTCTCATGAGAATGGGTTAAAGTACGAGGGGTAGCACGCTGAAGAAGAGGGTCCAAAACCTGCCCCATAGGCAAAATCGATCTCTGGTGTGATGTTGGTGTGAGTCCCTAGCCTCTTGTTGATGTGAACCTCCGGGTTCGTGTTGATAGGAACCTCGTGCTCCATGTGTTTCCTCGTACGGGGATGAGTTCCATCCCACGTGTTGACAGTCGAAGTAGTAGTAGCCACCATACTCTTGCCTGGAATAGGCATGGTATGGAGGCTCCTCCTAAGGCTGTTGGTCGGCTTCTGCTTTGCAACGTGCTTTCCCTCATGTGACTGGTCCTCCTAAAATACTATGGCGTGCTACATTCTTCTTTATGAGGTTAATGATTAGCTTTTTCACGTGGTACAGACTAAGATTCTTGCTAGGGAGCCTCACCTCAGTCTCATACCTTGTGTACTGCATAACTAGACTAAGCCCAGGCCCTTCTCATAAGATATGGGCCTGGAAGAAGTGATCTTCCCCCACAAGAGGCAAGTTCTCTATGTAATTGACGATGGCACCCTCTAGCAAACGTAGATTTCTAGCAATTATAGTGATCAGAGAGGTGCAGTCAAGTATCCTACCATGGTAATCATTTCTATCTAATGTCTTACCATGTTTAGAGTGGGTAAATCTTGATCTTCTTGACCATAGCATACAAGTATTGTAGCTCATCAGTCCTAATGGACCGAAGGTCGGCCTTGTGATTGATGACCATAGCTATCCAACAATGCAGGAACCTAAGTGAGTGGTGGTAAATTTCCACAAACCTAGGGGACCTACACCTAGTCATGCCAGAAATTTAAAGCCAAAAATCTCCACTATTGAAGCCTTTTAAATTAGCCATATTTGATGAGCATCTATTGTTGAAACCAAGCAGGGAACTAAGTTCTATCAGTGACTTCAAATTGTTCATTAAATAACCTACATCTAAACTTAGCGCCCTTCCTAGTTTCTTTGATTAGACAGGTGGTCATAAATTCAAGAGAATCGAGAGTCGAACCTTTTCGGTGTTGTAGGTGAAGTTTTCCATCTGACCGCAGTGAAAGCCTCTTCGAAGCCCTTTGCAACACCTGCTCTCATTAGCAACATCGGGTCAAATTAAATGATTTGGTTTGCCGAAAATAGCGTTGTCGGAGGGCGTTGTACACCTACCTTTCTCCCTCATCCTCCCCAAACCTGCTTGTCCTCCTTGGATGCCCGAGTCCTATTTGTCTGAGTCAATGCGGTGGGATGAGACTCGGTGAGAGTTCACTGACATATCATCCCCGGATTGACTCGGGGCTCGGGAGCTTGGAGTCTGCTCTGAACTAGACGAGCGGAACCTATTCTGGGTCTTGGTTTGAGCAAGCTTGCGAAGCCACGACATCTTCCTAAAAGGTTAGTTCCAAAAAGAATACCCGAAGGACCAACAAAGATTAAAATAATTTGTTTGTAGTTTGTTGTCCGGGGGTTAGTCGTTCTCGCGGGGCTTAAGGCCATCACAAAAGAATTTCTTTTGCACAACTTAAAATATCAGCATTGTTTTATTCAATTTTTTTTACTAACCAACTAATTAAGCTAATTAGTGAGATTAAGAAAAAAAGCAGCCAGGAAGTGAGAACAAAGACTTACCAACTTGAGTGGTGCGATGAGAAGTGAGTAGGTGCTACCCCTTTTATAGTCGTGGAAGTAGCAGGTTGGCCAGACTGCCATAGGGTTGGACGGGCTGGCAAGCTACTTGTGGGATAGCACTAGGTGTCGGTGCAGCGGGTGGGAATTTTTTCATATTTATTTTTATTCTTTTATGCAAAATTGTATGTCGGATTGAACTTTAGACACAAAAAGGCGTCGGTCGAGCGTTCAATTAACGACAGGATACTTGTCGCACTTTGAAAGCATGACAGGACTCGTACTGTCATTGGCCGTTTGGCTGGGGTACATGTCGCACTTTCGTTGCACGACAAGGACGCCGTCACCCGCCCGCCTCAGCATACTCGAAGGCAGCGCCACACTCGCTACTCGAAGGCCGCGCGCCGCCTGGAAGGCCACCACGCCACCGCGCGCCTGGCCCTGGCGGCGGCTAGGGAAACCCTAGCTGCCCCAAGTGGGCCCCCCTAAATGGGCCGTGGTTGGACTGCCCTGAATGGGCCCTCCTGAGAGTCCAAATATAATATTATTTTTAATATTTTATGGGATTTTAGTCCCTAAAAAAATAGATGAAAAATTGAAAACATGTTAAAATGTTTTAAAAAGTTTGATAGTTAAACTCGCCTCAATTTTATAGATTTTTGGATATTTTAAAATATTTTTCGGAGCCTCCTACTATTTTCTAAACCTTATTTTTTTATTTGCTGAATATTATAAACCGCAAAATTAAGAAATGGGCCACCCTTCACCTTCCTCATGGGCCTTTCCTCCCACCTCTCAAAAGGCGGCCCAACAGCGGCCCATTCAGGGGGGCGCACCTGGGGCGGCTAGGGTTCCCCTAGCCACCGCCAGGGCCAAGCTGGCGGTGGCTCCAGCACCACCAAGGCGGCAAAGCAGGCGGCGCTGGCGGTAGAGGCGCGGCACGACCTTCCAGGCGCGCGGCCGGCAGCGCAGGCGGCCTTCCAGGCGCGTCTTGTGGCGCTGGCACGGCGGCCTTTCAGTATGCGGGCGGCGGCGGGCGGGCGCGGCGTGGGCACGGCGTCCTGTCGTGCAACGAAGTGTGATGACAGTACCTCGGTGATGGCGATGGCGATTTGCACGGGTCCTGTCATGCTTTCAAAGTGCGACAGGTACCCTATCGTTAATTGAACGCTCGACCGGCGTCTATTTGTATCTAAAGTTCAATCCGAGATATAATTTTGCATAAAAGAATAAAAAAAAAAAAACGGCGGCCGAAGGGGAGGCCTGCCGGCCTGGCTGGGCCTAGCTAGGCCACGTTGCTCCTATGTGCGCAGCGCACAAGTGCCCACTACGTCCCGTGAGCTTCCTTTCACTCAGCTCAAGGTCGAAGATGAAGTGTGGGCTGACCTAGGTGGGGCTGGCCGGTCCACTAAAATCAATGAAATGCATTGCGATAATTAAATATGCCATGCAGAAAAGAAATATGGTTGAATGCAAGATAATTAAAGAAATTGAAAACTAAACATGCCGAAATGCAAATCCTAGAGTAATTATGCATGAGATAAATACTGATTTACCTCCCGGTGAGTGCTCAAAACTTTTGAGTCCATGAGCCGGACTATCTCCATACCATAGTTCTTTTGGTGCTTTGCCGGGACCGGAGATGGGAGCGCGGTCGATGCAATCTTCTTGTTCCTCCTCTTGTTCCTCCAAACTCGCTTGCTCTTCCTTTGGTGAGTGGCAATAGGCTTCGGTTCCACCTTCGGTGGTGATTGAACATTTGTCTTCCCTTTGGCCTTATTTGGCCTCCTTCCCTGATATTCTTCCTCTTCTATGATCAAGACCCTTCTCATAGTGGCTATGAGATTATCCACTTTCGACTTCGGCGGTCACACTTGAGCTTTCTGCACAAGGTTATTATTTTTGCCATAAAACGTGCGTACCTTTGAGCAATGCTCTACCCACGGCTTAAAAGAAAATTTTTCCTCTCTGCCGTTGATGTTGAGCTGCAATTGTCCTGCGCCAACATCAACGTTGGCATTTATCGTGCTCAAGATTGTCTGTCCAAGAATTAGCCGCATTTTTGCATCAATCTCCATGTCAAGTACGACGAAATCAGCATGGACGAAGAAATTTCGAATCTTGACCACAATGTCCTCCGCCATTCCACTGGGATATCGGACCGATTGGTCCGCCAGCTACAAGCAAACCTGACATGGCGTCTAGAGGGGGGGGGTGAATGGGAGCCTTGAGGATTTTTCTTCGGACCGGTGCTCCTCGAACTCACTATCCTTTCAAAACACGAACAACATCGAGAACTATATACCCCTAGGATTAAAGCCATAGAATATGTGGGAATTTTTTCAATCACAATCCTGGTTGTCAAGTGTTCACACAAAAGAGAATCAATTGAAATCTTCCTTTAATAAACCACATCAAGCCAAATCACTAAAGCCACTTTTCAAAAAGCAAAAGTAGATTCCACAAAATTTCTTCTCACTCGGAGCAGAGACATGGTGGGTTTCTGGTCCTCCACAATTTTTGGGAATTTTAATCCCTATGAACCAATGAGTCACGAAGCACTCTACCAAAAATCTCTACAAAACACCTTGCACAAAAATCTGCAAAATCAAACACTACAGCCTGTCACAAATCTCATGTAGAAAGTTTGGGACTCGATTTTCACCTGACTGCACCCAAACGGAGAATCTCCATCTCTTCAAAATTGTTGTGTTGATACATATGGAAGTCACGAAAATGCTACAATTGGAAGCATACAAAAAAATAATTTTATAGATTTTTCTAAAAATCAAACACTGACTGTAACTTGATGAAAAACTTGATCTCTAGTCAATCCTAAATGCAGAAGAGTTGTAAAACCATATGAGCACCCTCAAGATATCATGGATCAGAAGCATAAAGAAGGAGAGGAGGCAAATAAACTAGCTGCAACAAAAACCAAAAAAGCAACAAGATCAAAAACATATGAGTGTGCAAGAACGAGACATGAACTTGAAGAATGGAGATTTCATTGCATAGATAGTTGGAAGATTACAAGGAGCTCTCTATGAACGTATGTGAAACCGAAGGTTACCGTCGGCAATGATTTGAATGGGGTATTGCGCTGAATCTCAAGACTCGATGGTATCACCGAACAAGGGGTTAGACATGTTCAGGCCCTCGCAGTAGAGGTAATACCCTAGTCCTGTGTTTTGGGTTTATGAGTATTCTCGTGTGTAGACGTATCTGTATCTTGAACCGAGGTCCCTTATCCCCCTTTATATAGTGAGGGAGGCAAGGTTACAAGATAGAGTCTGGCCGATTACAAGATAAGATTTCTATTTCTATCTTTTCTTATCTACAACATACTTGCTGATAGTTACAATCTCGCCTTCCCTTATCGGGATAGGCATCTGGAAGCACCCTACCTTGTTGTGCAAGGCAAGACACGATATGTGCTACACCTAGTAAGTAACGGCCGTTTCGACCAACCCCCTGTTAGGTGATCTTCGCGGCCCATTGAGGATACCCGGGGTCCATGTATTACACAGTAGTCCCTGTGCCCCTTGCAGTCAACTTGTAGTCTTTATTGGTTGCGCTCCAGCCGAGTCATGCTTCATGCCAAGTGCTTCTAGTACTTGACGTCATTTTTCGATTGATTTCTTCACTATGCCGAGTGCTCCGTTATTTACAAGGAGACTGTAAGGGACTCAGCTAGAATTCCAAACATTAATCTTTTCTAAGTGATACCCAATCCAATCTTAGGATTTTCGTGTGTCAGCCTGTCGTGAGGTGTACCACCTGTTGGGAAACCACCTATAGGGGAGGAGCCCGGCCGGCTAGGCCAGCAGCTTCCCCTGGTGGGTCCCACTTATGGACCTAGCCTAAACCCTAAGCAGTACTATATAAGAAGAGGTGGAGCACCCATTGTAGAACAGATCTGAGAAATAATAAAGGGAAGCTCCGCCCATACATCTTTGTGTCCCCTGTGTTTGATCTTTCTCTGCGATTGATTGTCCACGTTTATACCTCGGACTACACCATCGTTCAGATTAAATCAGGCTGGGCGATATCCGTGGTGTGCTACCGGGCAGCGGCCACCTCTCCCAGAACAGCCGCCTCGGTGCGAGCCTCGCCAGCCCCGTCTCGGCCTACTTCGCTGGCAGCAGCACATAAGAAGCCACCGAGTTCTCCCCCGTCGATACCCTCGGCGCGGAGGCGGCGCCCTCGGCGTGAAGACAACGCCCTCGGGGCGGCGCCGCCCTCACCACCGGGGGAAAGAGACAACGACGGGGGCGGAGCAGGCTAGGGCGTCGCACCATTTCCCCCCGAGCGTTGCCAAGCCGCGGCCCCTCCTCTGATCGCCGCCCTACCTAGGCAGGGCCCTTATGCCACGCTCGGCGCGACGCCGCCGCCCTCAGAGCTATGCCATCCTCGGTGTGACGACGACACCCTCTTCGAAGACGACGACCTTCGGTGTGGCGCAACACTCGGCGTGACGCCGCCGCCCTCGGAGCTACGCCACGCTCGGCGCAACGCCGACGCCCTCAAAGCTACGCCACGCTCGGCGCGACGCCGCCACCCTCGGAGCTACGCCATCCTTGGCGCAACGACGCCGCCCTCGGAGCTGCGCCACCCTCGGCGCTGGAGGGAGAGAAGCGAGGACGACGATGGAGCTGGCGGGACGCCGTGAGCCCTCCTTCGAGCTTTCTCCGAAAGCTGCTATGCCGTGGCATCTCCGAGCGTCGCCAAGCCGCGGCCCCTCTTTCGAGCGCTGCCATGCGGTGGCCTCTCCTCTGAGCACCTGCTGGTGCACCACTAGAGGTCAGCAAGGCCTTTGCGCCGGTGCAGGAGGCCAAGACCACGCTTTCCTTCGACCTCAGTGGCCTCTCCGACATCAATACCCTAGGCGCCCGAGAGCTGCTCGATGAAAAGCCACACCAGATAGTGGCCAGCACGCTGCAAGGCTAAGTCCCAAGAATAATAGGCCTCAAAACCTCCCTGCTCTCATTTTCATTTGCAGCAATTTAGCTTTTAGACAGGCTTATTAAAAGTTTGCACGTTGATATGTTCTCCACCCCTTTTCTCCTGACAAGGAAGATGCTGGAACCTCGATTGCAACCTGCATGGTTGAGGAAATGATCTTGATGACAGCAGAACCTTCCAAAACTTAGGTCCACGCGCTGTTTCACCGAACCGACAATTGCCGATTTCAGAACTAAGTACAGCAAGAGCCATACAGCATCTTGAATGGCATAATCGGGTAAGTCTAAAAGCTACCGCATCAGGTGCAATTAATCCATCTCCTGCCTATGCATGCTTTCATTCCTTGAATGCAAATACAATATTGGATGAATGATTTGTGCATTCTAATGATTCAGAGCGATCCGTCTATAAATTGATCAAAATAATTCATGGCATAACAGGCTACTGTATATATATTATTATAATGCATGTCAGCTGCTTCGCATTATCTATCCATGTGGTAATGAAAATAATGTGCCTGTGCAAGAACTTTCAATTCTTGTTATAATCGGTTTGGCAGAAAGGTAGCTGTCTAATTTCCCCTTGCGCGCATTATCCATTTGATGAACGCTGTGCATATTATAAGCAGTGAGTTTTCTTGACTAATACAGTAAAAGCTTGGATTAGGTTCCATGAGCGCATAGCATGCTGTAATCCTTGGTAATTACCTAAAATTTTGATGAAAATAAACGGGATTAAGATGAGGCAGGGGCAGAAGGGCTGATAGTACGAGCATTAGCTACTAATCTCATTCGATTTGATGCTCAGTATCAGGCCCCTCCTGAATAAATGCATGCTAGATCTGATTTTGCTTTACACAAGATGAGCATAATCCGAAACATATGCCGTTCAGACCATCTCTCTGAAAATTAGTATTAATACATACACGCTAGGAGGGGAAATTTAGTAAAAGCGAGAGATTAACTATTTCATACCAATTTTTCCCCCTCGTGTAAGGGCAACTATCCTGAGTAGTTGTTGCGCTGTGCCATGCTAATGCTTGGCTCCCTGAAAAGAATAGCCTCATCGGCTCAAAACCATTGCACAGAATTGCTAATGCAGGTGCACTCTTGAGAATTAATGAAGTTACCCTCGCAAGCCCCTGAGGATAATGAATTTCACCTTTGGCAAGCATCGAAGGTTATTATACCGTCCTCCACGAAGATCCGGAGGTTCATGGATTTCACCTTTAGCAATCATCGAAGCTTATTATATCGTCCTCCGCAAAGATCCGGAGGTTCATGGATTTCACATTCGGCAAGCATCGAAGGCTTTTATATTGCCCTCCGCAAAGCTTCGGAGGCGCCATAACTTCATCTTCGACAAGTATCGAAGGCTTTTATATTGCTCTCCGCAAAGCTTCGGAGGTGCCGGAATTTCATCCTCGCCAAACATCGAAGGCTATATGGTCCTCCGCGAAGCCTCGAAGGTCCCGAAATTTAATCTTAAATAAGCATCGAAGCTTGTTATTTTACCCTCCACAAAGATTAGGAGGCACAACAATTATTCATCAAGAACCGAGGGACTTAATGTTAACGCAAACCCTAAGACAAGGTACCCTCGATAAACCTTGTTTCCGATAGTTACATTGTGCAATTGACTACCATTGCTATTGAGTGTTGAAAATGACGTGTGTTAAGAAACATACATACATGCACTCAGCACATTTCTCACAAGCATGCATCATGATATAAGAGTATGCAACATGGCACAAGCTGACTTTATGTTGCAAAAGTGGCTCAAAGCCACGAGGACCTCCGAGCCCAAAAAAGCGGCTTTGCGCCACGCGACAGGCTTCATGCCCAAAAACAGTCGACTATGAGTCACGAGGGGCTCCGCGCCCAAAAAAGCGGCTTTATGCCGCGCGAGAAGCTTCACGCCCAAAAACAGTCGACTATGAGTCGCGAGGGGTTTTGCGCCCGAAAAAAGACCTTACACCGCGCGAGAGGCTTCATGCCACACGAGGCAGAAGGACCCCTAAATGCCGAAGG
The DNA here is from genome assembly GCA_036346415.1 of Raddia guianensis. Classification (NCBI taxonomy): domain Eukaryota; kingdom Viridiplantae; phylum Streptophyta; class Magnoliopsida; order Poales; family Poaceae; genus Raddia; species Raddia guianensis. The sequence continues at coordinate 14,760,449 of CM070534.1, read as the reverse complement.
AGCGTATAAGTGGCGCGAGCCACGGAGTAGAAGGACCCCTAAACGCCGAAGGAGCATATAAGTGGCATGAGAAGAAGGACCCCTAGACGCCGAAGGAGCGTATAAGTGGTGTGAGCCATGAGGCAGAAGGACCCTAAACTCCGAAGGAGCGTATAAGTGGCTTGAGCCACGAGGCGCAAGACCCCTAAACGCCTTTGGAGCGTACAAGTGGCGTGTGCCACGGGGCACAGGACCCCTAAACGCCAAAGGAACGTACAAGTGGTGCGAGCCACGGGGCATAGGACCCCTAAATGCCTTTGGAGCATACGAGTGGTGCAAGCCACAGGGCGCAGGACCCCTAAACGTCGAAGGAGCATACAAGTGGCGTGAGCCACAGGGCGTAGGACCCCTAAACGCCTTTGGAGCGCACGAGTGGCGCAAGACACAGGGCGCAGGACCCCTAAACATTGAAGGAACGTACGAGTCCTGGGAGCCACAGGGCGCAGGACCCCTGAACTCCTTTGGAGCGTATGAGTTCCTGGAGCCACGGGCCTTTGGACCCCTAGAAATGATTACAAAGCATATGAGTGGCTAGAGCCACGAGGGGCTCAGAACACCTCCAATGCGCTCACGGAGTGAACGCTATAAAAAATGTTCAAACGGTCGGAGCCACGAGGCCTCGAACAGCCATATATTGCTCTCGAAACACGTGCATAACCTAGCCCTCATAGCCTTTATAATGCGAGATGAGGCGTTGATGGAAAAACGTACGTGCGAAAAAATAAAAAGTAACGCACGTGCGGAATAGCATTAGAAAACACATGTGCGAAAAAGTCATAAATAAAACATGTGCGGAACAGCATTAGAAAAGGCACCTGCGAAAAAATTGTGAAAACTTCAAGACTAGAATTATAAAGCCCTCGAAGGAAGAATTCACTTCAATCTTGTGAACCAAGGCCGCAGATTCCCCTAAAAGCCAGAATTGTTGCCATGTAAAGCCGCCTCAACAAGATCAAACCAATGCTGGTGGAGAACAGCCCGATGCTTGCTGAGACTCGCGTTGGGAACTAGGTGCCTCATGTTAGCGTGACAGGGCGCCTCGCGTCGTGAGAAGGGGGCTTCGGTCCCAAAAATAAAACACTGGCTTTGCGCCAAGAGAGGCTTCGAGCCTCAAGTCAACGCGTTTGACTTCGGGCTACGCTAATACCCTTTGCATTTGCACGTTATCCCTCACATTGAAACGAGCAAATAAGGGTGAAAGAACCTACGACCGCGAGGGGGGTGCAGTGGGAGTGAATCAAATTTTAATCCTATTTTTTTGTGTTTTCTTTGTCTCAGTCAATTTGGAAACCAACCTAGTTCAAGTCCTAATTGACTAAGGGCTAAGCGAGTATGGAAGCGGAAACTAGAAGCAAACTAGATAGCTGAAGCAATTGAAGAACAATAGCCGAAGCGACGGAATATAAATTGCGAAAAGTAAATTGGACAAAGGGGACAAACCAATTTTTAACGTGGTTCGGTGCAAAGCACCTACTCCACGATGAGGAATTTCCCCGAAAGAAAGCCGGGACTCTCTCGTCCCATGCCCTCAACTCCACTCGGCGAGCTTTTAGGGCGTGAGCCCAAGGCTTGCTCCTGACCCTCACACCGAGGACGGACTCCTCCACAAGGCGGAGGCTTTCCGACACCCCGGCACCACCGAAGCGGCACCGACCTTTGCAGAGTAGGTATTTGTACACGTGACCTTCACGGAGACCTTGACGATGCCCGGTCGTCGACGGAGGTCTTGATCACGCACGGCGTCTCGGCACCTTGGATGTCGCACGGCGTCCCGGAGTTGTAGACGAACACGGCTTCCTTCGGACTTCGACGGACGAAGTGGAAGCACCCGGTTCCCAACCGGATGACCTTGCACCGGCAAGGGTTTCGTTGGTGTAGTGGTTGTAGAGGTATGGTTGATGAAGACCAAGACCGGTGAAGCTCGGGGACGGCGAGGTGGAGTCTCAACTCCAGCAAGAAAGACCCAAAGGAGCACTCGAAAGTCCAACCGGAAGACTCACCAAAGACCGACCAAAACGCAGGAGAACACACCGGAGAACAAGGGGGAGAACATACTTACCTTTCTCCTCCTCTCCCTCTCCTCTCCTCACTCTCTCACAAACCCCAGGTGCAGGTGGCCATAGGCATGGGGGAACCGATGGGGAGAAGTTCTCAAGAACACAAGGGACAAGAGGTGGCTAGAACTGAGCTCTCTCTCTCTTGATTCCCGTGCACCTCCTCCTCTATATATAGACCCCCCACGGACAGGACAGGTGACGCGATCTAATTCGTTTTCGGAGTTTCAGATTGGTCTGTCGGACGCCGTCCAGTCACCGTCGGACGCCGTCCGGAGAACAAATCCAGTCATTTTTGACCTTCATCGGACGCGTCCGACGGTCCATCGGACAGTGCGTTGTGCGCCACTCCGCGTGCCCACCAAGTGTTTGGTCGCTGGCCTAGCATCCGTCGGACGCTGTCCGTAGCCTGGTCGGACGCCGTCCGATGGATCTGTCCGTTGGATTTTGACCTTAATCGGACGCGTCCGACGGTCTGTCGGACGCCGTCCAATGGAATGCGCTGTGCGCGCTTTTCGCCGGTCGGACGCCGTCCGGAGCCGGTTGGACGCCGTCCGACAGTGAGCTCCGCGGTGGGGAGATTGGCTCTGGGACTAAATCCCGACTGGTCGGACGCCATCCGACAGTGAATATTGTCGCGCCTCCCTTGCATCAGACACCTTCCGGTAGTCGTCGGACAGCGTATGGTGACAAATTTTGAACTTCGTCGGACGCCGTCCGACGGTCTCCGGACGCCGTCCGACAGAGGCGGTCTCGGCTGGGGACTTAGCCAAATTTGAGGGTTGCCCCTGTTACCGACGCATCGGACGCCGTCCGGTGATCTCAGGACGCCATCCGATGGGGGCAAAAATATTTTCCTTTTTGCCCCAAGCCACTCTCTCTCGCTCACGACTACCGGCTCGGACCTTTGGCACTTCTTGGCACATTGTGGATTCGGCGGGAATGTCGATGGCTTCTACGCAACCTCAGGACACGTCAGAGGTGGCCTCAGATTCCTCCTGGCACTCTCGGTGACTTCTACCAAAAGCAAACTACCCCGGACAGCTGGCACTCTCGAACTCTCTCAATATGGCTTAGAAGAAGATAAGACCGGAGACTCGAGTGCTCAGTGGGACCAACTAGCCAGAGAGAGACCTGCACTTGATGTGCACAAGCCTCGACACACACGCAACAAAAATCATCAAAAGAAATCTAGGAAATAAGGTCCTTAATTTTGATTGACGTGGCACCAAATGCCAAAACAACCCTAGGAGTCCTAGGTCTTACAATCTCTCCCTTTTTGGCAATTTGGTGACAAGACCTGCAAAATCAATCTCAAGGCATACAAGTATACAGGGTCTATGGCAGGGGTTAGTTGCACGAGCAATTGATCCATTAGCCAAAGTGATCCAATCATGAGCTAGAGCACACTCACAAGCAAGCGCAATCAATCCTAAGCGCATCCTAGTCATAATGATGAGCATGTGAGCACATGAGCAATAGCAGGTGAGCATGATATCAATTGAAGCAAGGCCAATTCAGCACAATCAAGTCAATGATGCCAATTGAAGGCACAAACATGGTCAAGTCATGATCTAGAACAAAAGCAAGCACAAGCGACCTCATCACATACTAGTCATGATGTGGAACAACCGAGAGCATGTGAGCATAGCATGGACATGAGCAATAACAAGATACCAATTGTAGCAAGATACAATCAGCATGATACCAGTTGGCATATCCAAGAATTGAGCACAAGCAACCACATGATCTAGAGCAAAGCACAAGCCTAAGCAAGCATATGCACATGAACTCGATTTCATAGCTCCCCCTAGATCAATGCATTAGAAAATGAAGTTCTCAAATGGAATTTAGGCTCAATTTACCAATTAGACTACTCATGCTCCTCCTCAACACATGCTCTCTAGAATTAAGACATTCTACTCTCCATCACTCCCTTTTTGGCCAGATTCGAATTAAAGATTGATTCAGTTTTTCTTCCCCTTTGTCATCAAATAGCAAAAAGACACTAAAACTGGCACTAACGTGAAAACACATGTAAGGAAGTGAACTTGTGAGCTTTGAAAATTATACAAGCACCTAGATGACACATGAAGTCCACCACACAATCTTTTGAAGCCAATGCAAGGTTACTTAGTCAACTTAGATCAAATGTAGCTATTTTTCAGGTGATGTTCACTAAGTTTTAACCAAGCACATGAGAGAGGTGTACTTATAGCCATAAGTTTCAAACTAGGTGATCAAGCTCAAAGGAGAATATTAGTGCTAACATCTCTAATGGAAGCTAATCATATCACAAGTTTCACAATAGAGCTTCAAGAGATAAAAGAAATGTTTGTGTTGAGCATTTTATTCCTTTTAAAGCTTTGGGCTTCTGCCTCTTTTCGAATTTGCCTCTGTCTCAAGCCATAATCGACGCCACCCAGCATGACACTGAAAGTGATCGTCTTGGTCATCCAGACTCCCCCAAGTTCATGCCTAGTGCAATGGTGAGCTATCTCGTGGAGGAGGACTAGTGAGACATTTCAGCTTATTCATTTTGTTTGCTCAACCTTTTAAAAATTTTCTCAATTAGCCATCTTGCTACACCAAGTAATAGATAGTTCAACTAAAGTATTAGTACTAGGTTATCCATTGAGCATGAGCAACATAGAGTGAAACAGGTGGCTCTAAGCAAACCTAGCACATGTTCATGGCAACAATTTAGTTGACGTTTTAATTAAGCTTCAAATGAGTAAGTGACCAAGCTTACAAGTATTAGTTCTCCAGACTATGCAATGGAACTACAAGATCAACTAGAGTAGCAAGTATAAAGATCAAAGCTCAAGTCACAAAACTCATATGTACAGGTATTATAATGGGACCTCTCTCGTAGTCTGGTCATCTGTACGCACGTGCTCAAGCACAATATCACCCTTTGCTACATGGTCTCTGAGGAAATGATGTCGGATGTCTATGTGCTTAGTACGTGAGTGCTGGATCGGATTGCAAGCTATCTTCACAGCGCTCTTATTATCACAAAGCAAAGGTATGTGGTTAAGTTTTATGCCATAATCATAGAGAGACTGTGTGAGAAAGAGCAGCTGAGCACAACTACTCCCTGCCGCTATGTCTTCGGCCTCGGCCGTCGATAGCGCCATGGAGTTTTGCTTTTTCGAAGCCCAAGATACTAAACACCTTCCTAGAAAGTGACAAGCCCCTGAAGTGCTCTTGCGGTCAATTTTGCAACCGACATAGTCCGAATCGGAGTAGCCAAGAAGCTCAAACCGAGCGTCCTTCGGGAACCATATCCCAATACCAGGAGTGTGTTTCAAGTATCGAAATATTCGTTTCACAGCTTTTAGATGCACTTCTCTAGGGATGCCTGAAATCTAGGGCACATGCATACACTAAACATAATATCAGGCCTAGAAGCAGTCAAGTACAGCAAAGCACCAATCATCGAACGGTAAAGCTTGGGATCCACGTGCGTACCTTCGATGTCGAGGTCCAAATGCCCATTTGTCGCCATAGGAGTCCAAATGGGCTTACAATCTTGTAGCCCAAATCGCTTGAGCAAGTCCTGAATGTACTTCTCCTGCGATATGAAGGTACCAGTCCGCAACTGCTTGATTTGAAGCCCAAGGAAGAAGTTCAGCTCGCCCATCATCGACATCTCAAACTCCTTGGTCATCATCTCACTGAACTCGGTGCAAAGAGCTTCATTGGAGCTACCGAAGATGATGTCGTCCACATACACTTGGCAGAGGAAGAGATCCCCGTCTATCATTGGTGAACAAGGTCGAGTCGACCCGTACAACTTTGAAGCCCTTAAGTGTAATGAACTCTTTTAGCTGCTCATACCAAGCCCGTGGAGCCTGCTTTAGTCCATACAGTGCCTTTGACAGCTTGTACACATGATCGGGATGCTGTAGGTCCTCGAACCCTGGAGGCTGCTCAACATATACCAACTCTCCAATGTAGCCATTCAAGAATGCACTTTTGACATCCATCTGCTTGAGCACAATGTTGTGGCACGTTGCAAAAGGCACAAGCAGCCGAATTGCATCCAAACGAGCCATAGGAGCATATGTGTCTCCACAATCAACACCCTCAATCTGTGAGAAGCCCTAAGCCACAAGTCGGGCCTTATTTCGCACAACTGATCCAAATTTATCTTGCTTGTTCTTGAACACCCACTTTGTGCCGATCACGTTCTAGTCACTAGGTCTCTCCACAAGTGTTCAGACCTTGTTCCTCTCAAAGTTATTGAGCTCTTCATGCATGGCATTGATCCAGTCGGCATCTGACAGTGCCTCTTCGACCTTCTTTGGCTCAATCTCGGACACAAAGGCCTGAAACTCACAGATGTTGGCTGTCCTGGACCGTGTCTGCACTCCCCTTGTCGGGTCACCAATCACCTGCCCGCCTGGGTGATCTCGGGCAATGGTGTGGTGCTGCCTCAAGAACTGTGGTGCCGCTGCCTCATCCCGCTCTGACTGTGCCTCTGAAGCTGACTCTGGAGCCGTGCTATCTGCTGGAGCTGGACCGGACTCAGAGCTGGAGCCGCTGTGATGAGGTGAGGCTCCCCCTGAGTCTGGTGCCTGGTCAGGTGTCGGTGGAGGAACTGGTGCTGGCTCATCCTCTGGCTCAACCTCCATGGGTCTGACATCATCAACTGCCATCTGCTGGACTGCTCTAGCCAAAGGCTCATCTGCCACATCATCCAAGTTCTCAAGCTGCCCCTGGGATCCCGCTGACTCATCAAACTTCACATCACAGCTTTTCTCGACTAGTCCAGTTTTCTTGTTGAACACTCTGAAAGTCTATGATCGTGAAGCATACCCCAGAAAGAAGCCCTCATCGCATCGGCTCTGGAATTTGCCCAAGTGCTGGTGCTTCTTGTAGATGTATACCTTGCAGCCGAAGACTCTGAAGTAGCACACATTCGGCCGCCTCCCAATAAGCAGCTCATAAGAGGTCTTCTTGAGAAGGCGATGCAGGTACAGTCGGTTGATGCAATGGTAGGCGGTGTTGATCGCCTCTGCCTAGAAGACATCTGGAGTCTTGTACTCATCGAGCATGGTCCTTGCCATCTCGATCAATGTCCTGTTCTTTCACTCAACAATGCCGTTCTGCTCAGGAGTATAAGTGGCGGAGAACTGGTGCCCAATTCCTAACTCATCACAAAAATCTTGCATATTAGTGTTAAGGAACTTCGTTCCATTGTCACTTCTCACCCGTTTTATTGGACAATCAAATTCATTTTGAGCCCTTTTTGCAAACCTTTTGAACACATCCCCAATCGGGGTCTTATCGGGAAAAAAGAAAACCCAAGTGTACCAGGAGAAGTCATTGACAACCACTAAGCAGTACAAGTTCTCTCCTAGACTGACATATGTTGTAGGACCAAAGAGATCCATGTGCAACAGCTCTAAAGGACGTGAGGTGGACATGACACTCTTTGCTGGATGTGAGTTAGCTACCTGTTTCCCCGCTTGACATGCACTACACAACCTAGACTTCTCAAACGTGACATCCTTGACTCCCCGTATCAAATCATTTTTCACCAACTTCTTCAAATTTACCATTCCCACATGTCAAGGCGTCTATGCCAAAGCCATCCAAGATCGACTTTGGCGAGCAGGCAAACCGAGTCATTAGTGGGAGGCGACTCAAATTTTGCAATAAAGAGATTTTGGAATCGAAAAGATTTGAAAACCAGTTTGTCATTTTGACCCAAAAACCTCATTTCAGTTGGTGAGATGTGACAATGGAACCCCAGATCAATCAACTGAGCAATGGAGATCAAGTTATAATTTAAAGGCTCAACAAGGAGGACATTCTGAATTGAAAGCTCTGGAGAAATGTATACCTCCCCTGTACCAATTACTCGACTCCGGCTCCCATCTCCAAATGTCACCTTCTTTGGGAAGTTCCCTTCTTCCCCGAGTGAGGTGAACAGCTGCGCGTTGCCGGTCATGTGCTGTGTACATCCGCTGTCCATGATCCAATGCCAGCCGCCGGTCCTGTAGTTCACCTGCACTCTCCACCACACAAGAGAGTCACTTTGATGACTCAGGAACCCATTTGATGGGTCCCCGAGGGTTAGTCTTAGCAATAGCAAAGGAATCAAGCAAATCTTTCCTAACCCACACTTGTGCCCTATGGTCGTTCTGGGATGCTAAACCCACAAACCTAGCCTCAACTCTACCTTGCCCATTTCTCTTGAGCAGTTAGTTCCCATCTACCTCCATGTGGTTTCTAGGAAGGTTGGGGTTGGTGTAGTCCACGTGTTTCTCCTAGGTGGTGCTCTAGGTGGTGCTGTCCTACCCGTGTAGTTCCTAGGTGCCCCATCATACCCACGTGGCTCAAAGAAAGGTCTAGCTGGAAATCTACCCCAAGAATCACTCCTATAGCCATTCCAGGCTCTAGTGTTCCAGGTGTTCTGCCTATAGTTCATCATAGGTCTAGTGTTCCAAGAGCTAGGCCTAGAATTTTCCCACTGCCCATATACATTCCTATTGTTCCAAGTTCTAGACTGTCAGGTGGTTTGAGCTGGTCTCCTAGGGTAACACTGTCTAGTGTATTGCCAAGAGTGGTAGTAGTTGCTCCCCTAGAAGTAGCATGAGAGGTGTTGGCTCCACTGGTAGATGCACGAGGACCACTCCCCTTCCTCTTTCTCCCCTTGGGCTTCTCGGGGGTGAACCCCAATCCGTCCTTCTCGGAGACAGGTCGTTGGTCCTTGAGCATCTTGTCCAAGGCCAAACTTCCCTCGTAGCTCCTCACCTCGAACTTAGCCAACTTAGCCCTAAGCTCAGCATTTTCTCTCATAAGCTCCCCATTTTCTATCACTAGCTCTCTAGTCGCCAATGCACCCTTGCAATGGTCGGGATCACACAAGCCACCATTACCACTAGGACCATTGGAAGAGGATGGACCATTAGGGCAAGCATTTGAACTAGAAGGAACAGACACAGGTGAATTTTCAGCAGAGGCAATGGACTTTTGCTTATCATTAGCAACAGATACATCAACGGGTAATGGAGCAGGCAAACCAAGTAAAGGAGAATGTGAACCAGGCATAATTGCAACACAACTGGCAGGCAAAGGATCACAAGTCATAGCATCAAGTGTTGTGGGTGCTATAGGTGTGTCAAGTTCAGGTGTATCAAGCATAGTCAAGTCATCATCATCATAATCAATGGCAGGCAATGAGTCAAGAGCACTATTTAGAGCATTTGCAGACAATAGCAATTCATGATCATCCTTAAGCTGCACATGTTCATTCCTAAGCAATTCATGTTCCAATCTAAAATTATGGAGATCAGACAAGAGATCATCAACAGATTCTTTATATGCATCTCGCACTTGCTCTACTTCACTACATTGCTTAGCCATTTCATCATACTCTTCCTATATTTTATCATGTTTCTCATGCATAATTTCATGCCTAAGCTTAAGTTTGTTACTAAGATCCTATGACTCCTCTAGCAAACTCCAAACATACATAACAAACTCAGGAGACTCGGGATCCAAGTCACAAGTATAGCCAGAGGGTACGTCACTCACCTCGTCATCGGTAGTCTTGGAGGAATGTGCCATAAGGCACCGTGGAGGAAGAACGGGTGCTGTCGCGACCTCGATGTCAGACTCCCGGCCGTCATCATCTCCTCAGATAGCCGCCAAGCTCACCAGTGGAAGAGCCGGAGGTGGGGGCACCGACTCGGGCACCGTGAGGCCGATCAGCGCCTTGGGTTTCTCCGTGTTCTTCTCCTTCGACCCTTCGTCGCTTGAGGTAGAGAAAGAAGACCCACTTGAGCTGTTGTCGGTCTCCCACTCACCGATGAAAGCTTGATTCTTGCCATTCTTGTCGGTGCGGCGGAAGCCAGACTTGTACCTCCTTGACTTCATCTTGGACTTGGTCTTGTCCTCATCACTGCTAGCTCTGTCCTTTCCTTTGGACTTGTTCTTCTTCTTGTTCGGACACACGGAGGCAATGTGGCCTCGCTCATTGCACTCGTAGCAGCGTATGGAAGCAAGAGCTTTCTTGTCCTTGAAGTTCCTGGAGCTGAATCTCTTGAATGTCTTCCCGACCCCTTTCATTACTAGGGCCAAGTTCTCCAAACCCTCCACAAGTCTAGGGCTTCCTTGTTCGCCCTCAGAGCTTGACTTGTTGGAGCATGCCTTAACGCTTGACTTGGATGCTTTAGCCTTGAGAGCAATGGTCTTCTCCTTGGTCTTTCGAGCTAAGTCATCATCAGGCTCATTTACCAGCATCTCGTGTGCGGCAATGTACCCGAGCAGCGTTGTGGGCGACATCATCTTGAACTCAGCACTGCGAGAGGTGTAGACGACGAAGTCCCTGTACTCTGACCTGGGAAGGATCCTCAACATCTTCCTGCAAACATCTTCATCACTAATTTCACACCCGAGCCCCTTGAGCTCGTTGATTAGTGGGTTAAGGCGAGTGAACATAGCTTTACCATCCTCCCCGGGAAGCATCCTAAACCTATCAAAGCGCTCCTTGACTACAACTAGTTTTTCTTCTTTCACAGCACTAGTTCCCTCATGGATTTCTACCAAGGTTTTCCAAATGTCATGAGCTGTCTTGAGGTTGCTAACTCTCTCAAAGGCCTCTATCCCTAGACCTGAGAACAATGCGTTCATGGCTTTGGCATTTAAATCTAACTTTGTGATTTGCTCAGCTGTTGGACCTATGTCTTTGTCAACTACAAAGCCTAGTGGAGACTCCACAGTCTTCCACACCTCGTGCCCTAGAGAGTGGATGTAAGTTGTCATCTTGGTTTTCCAAAATCCAAAGTGAGTGCTAGTGAAGAGTGGTATTCCATTCCCTGCTACGCTACCCCCGTCGGCCATTTTGACTCTATGCGGTTAAGCACAATCAAGAGCACCTTGTTCTGATACCAATTGAAAGAACCTACGACCGCGGGGGGGGGGGGGTGAAGCGAGAGTGGGGGTGAGGGTGAAAGAACCTACGACTTTGGGCTACGCTAATACCCTTTGCATTTGCACGTTATCCCTCACATTGAAACGAGCAAATGAGGGTGAAAGAACCTACGACCGCGAGGGGGGTGCAGCGGGAGTGAATCAAATTTTAATCCTATTTTTTTGTGTTTTCTTTGTCTCAGTCAATTTGGAAACCAACCTAGTTCAAGTCCTAATTGACTCAGGGCTAAGCGAGTATGGAAGCGGAAACTAGAAGCAAACTAGATAGCCAAAGCAATTGAAGAACAATAGCCGAAGCGACGGGAATATAAATTGTGAAAAGTAAATTGGACAAAGGGGACAAACCAATTTTTAACGTGGTTCGGTGCAAAGCACCTACTCCACGGTGAGGAACTTCCCCGAAAGGAAGCTGGGACTCTCTCGTCCCGTGCCCTCAACTCCACTCGGCGAGCTTTTAGGGCGTGAGCCCAAGGCTTGCTCCCGACACTCACACTGAGGCCGGACTCCTCCACAAGACGGAGGCTTTCCGACACCTCGGCACCACCGAAGTGGCGCTGACCTTGGCGGAGAAGGTATTTATACACGTGACCTTCACAGAGACCTTGACGATGCCCGGTCGTCGACTGAGGTCTCGGTCACGCATGGAGTCTCGGCTCCTTGGACATGGCACGGGGTCCCGGTGGTGTAGACGTACACGGCTTCCTTCGGACTTCGACGGACGAAGTGGAAGCACCCGGTTCCCAACCGGATGCCCTTGCACCGGCAAGGGTTTCGTTGGTGTAGTGGTTGTAGAGGTATGGTTGATGAAGACCAAGATCGGTGAAGGTCGGGGTCGGCGAGTTGGAGTCTCAACTCCGGCAAGAAAGACCCAAAGGAGCACTCGAATGACCAACCGGGAGACTCACCAAAGACAGAACAAAATGGAGAACACACCAGAGAAAAAGGGGGAGACCATACTTACCTTTCTCCTCCTCTCCCTCTCCTCTCCTCACTCTCTCTCACAAACCCTTGGTGGAGGTGGCCATGGGCAAGGGGGAACCCATGGGGAGAAGCTCTCAAGAGCACAAGGGACAAGGGGTGGCTAGAACTGAGCTCTCTCTCTTGATTCCCGTGCACCTCCTCCTCTATATATAGACCCCCCACGAACAGGACAGGTGGCGCGATCTAATTCGTTTTCGGAGTTTCAGATTGGACTGTCGGACGCCGTCCGGTCACGTCGAACGTCTTCCGGAGAATGAATCCAGTCATTTTTGACCTTCATCGGACGCGTCCGACGGTCCATCAGACGCTGTTCGATGGAGTGCGCTGTGCGCCACTCCACGTGCCCACCAAGTGTTTGGTCGCTGGCCTAGCCTTCGTCGGACGCTGTCCGTAGCCTGGTCGGACGCCGTCCGATGGATCTGTCCGTTGGATTTTGACCTTAATCGGACGAGTCAGACGGTCTGCCGGACCCTGTCCGATGAAATGCGTTGTGCGCGCTTTTCGCCGGTCGGACGCCGTCTGACATTGAGCTCCGCGGTGGGGAGATTCGCTCTGGGACTAAATCTCGACTGGTCGGACGCCGTCTGACGCCCGTCGGACGCCGTCCGACAGTGAATACTGTCGCGCCTCCCTTGCATCAGACACCGTTCAGTAGTCGTCGGACGGCGTCTGGTGACAAATTTTGAACTTCGTTGGACGCCGTCCGACGGTCTCCGGACGCCATCCGACAAAGGCGGTCTCGGCTGGGGACTTAGCCAAATTTGAGGGTTGCCCCTGTTACCGACGCATCGGACGCCGTCCGGTGATCTCCGAACGCCGTTCGATGGGGGCAAAAATATTTTCCTTTTTGCCCCAAGCCACTCTCTCTCGCTCACGGCTACCGGCTCGGACCTTTGGCACTTCTTGGCACATTGTGGATTTTGCGGGAATGTCGATGGCTTCTACGCAACCTCGGGACACGTCAGAGGTGGCCTCGGATTCCTCCGGGCACTCTCGGTGACTTCTACCAAAAGCAAACTACCCCGGACAGCTGGCACTCTTGAACTCTCTCGATATGGCTCAGAAGAAGATAAGACCAGAGACTCGAGTGCTCAGCGGGACCAACCTGCCAGGGAGAGACCTGCACTTGAAGTGCACAAGCCTCGACACATACGCAACCAAAATCATCAAAAGAAATCTAGGAAATAAGGTCCTTAATTTTGATTGACGTGGCACCAAATGCCAAAACCTAAACCCTAGGAGTACTAGGTCTTATAGAGGGGCTAGGGGGTACGTCTTACCCCGAGGGGTATTACGCTCGCCCTTGCTTTTGGAGCATGTATCTTTGCAGGTACTTAAGGCCAATTGATCATCGCCAAGGGGCGAAGTTTCCTATAATTCTCAAGGCCTATTGATCTTCGTTAGGCATTGAAGTTTCTCGGATTTCCTAGAGATTATTGAGCTTCGATAGGCAACAAAATTTATCGGATTTCTCGAATATTAATGGAGTTCGCCAAGTAGTGAAGCTCCCCGGTTTTTTTGGGAACTCGAAGCTTATTGGTCTTTGTCAAAAAAATCGAAGCCACCTGGATCTCGCGAGGTCTTGAAGCTTATTGATCTTCGCCAAGCAACGAAGCTCTCAAACTTCCCGAGGCCCTAGATGTTATTGACCTTCGTCAGAGCAACGAAGCCTATTGGACTTCTTGATGCCCCCGAAGCGTATTGGTCTTTGTCAAGCAACGAAGCCCGCTGGATTTCTCTAGGTCCTAAGCTTATTGATCGCCGCCAAGCGACGGATCCCCTGGATTTATCAAAGGCACGAAGTGAATTGTACCTTGCCAGATAGTGAGGCTTCTCGGGCATCGCGGACCAATTGAGCCCGTGTGATCTACTGCTCATCAAGCTTAGAAGACGGCCCTGCCTAGAAGGTCAGGCCTTGGTGAGGCAGCTTAAAGGACTACTCTCCTCTGGAAGCTCTGAATCCTTGTCGGCTTCAACAAGACCGCTCCACATCTGTTGGGCACTCTTTTCTTCATCCTGATTTTTCCCACAGGGTTTTTTTCGGAGGAATTTTTAATGAGGCCCGTGTGCGGTACGACGACCACCCGAGGAACCTGTACATCGACTCGACATTTGCCATGCCCCTTGGGACCTCGGCAAGAGCCTGCCCCTCACGACAGAGGAGGGCAGGCGCCAACCACCTGACATACCGAAGTACAGCCAAGAACAAGGTGGAGCAGATTCTACGACTTTGAGGGGCTACTATTGTTGATACTACATACCCCCTGTCCCGCTAGGGGCCTAGTTGCCCCTTGCCTTGGGTCAATCGAGGGCATAGATGTAATTATATGAACTATAGATGGACCGGATTGCAATTATGAGCCAAGGGCTCCCACTTTATATATGCGAAAGGACGCTTGTACCCCTGCACATAACTAGGGTTAGGTGGAGAACCACCTACCCTTTTCCTATATAAGAACCCCATGGGGGGCTTGTATGAAGAAAAGAGAATTCAATGAATATGAATGACACATAGGAGATAGGGAGATTCACCCGGCCTCTCCGAGCATGCCCGTTCGTTCTCTCACTTGTGACATCCGTGAGGCATCCCCGGGGTCAGAACGTCAACTCTGCGCCCACAGGCTCCCATGGCAGTAGCCGCTCCAGGCCGCTGCGGGAGTGGCTTCGAGATTGACGGGGGAAGCGCCGAGGTTGGCGACGGGGCATGCCTCGGTGGCCTCTTTCGAGGCAAGGCGGCGACAAGCTTCGGGAACCAGGTTTGCCAGTGGGGGGGACCCGGGCTGGTCGACCTTAGGGCAGCGTGGCCAATCAGCGTCGAGGGCAGCTCCGGAAGGCTGGTCTCAGAGGCCTCCTTGCAGGGCGCGACGACGGCAGGCTTCGGGAGCCGAAAGTGTTGCCGAAGTTGGTCGGCGGTGAGGAGGCACCGAGGCCGGTCGGCGGTGGAGCTAGGCCTTGGCGACTGAGAGGTAGGCCTCGTTGGTAGCCGAGGGTGTCGCTGAGGGTGCTCGCCGCAACGAGGGTGTTGGCCCGCCGAGGCGGACGACGAGGTAGGCCTCGGCGGCCTCTAGTTTATTTATAGGGCTCGGGGGTGGAGTAAAGGCAGGGCTAGGCGGCGCCGAGGTTGGAAGCGGCGCCTAGTCCGCTCGTGGTGGCTCCGAGGATGCAGGTGTACCGAGGCTTGGCCACGCCGAGGGTGGAGGCAGTGCCGAGGCTTGTTGGTGTTGAGGCTGTAGGCGGCGTCGAGGCCGCTCATGGCGGCTCCGAGAGTGTCCGGCGACGCCGAGGGTATAGGGTTGCGCCGAGGCTGCTCATGGAAGCTCCAAGGGTGGCCGGCGACACCGAGGGATGCGGGCGACAAGGCGTGGCCTCGGCCTATCGCGGGCCGCTGGTGATGAGGATGGCCTCGGGCACCGAGGGCAGTGGGCTACGAGGCCTCGCTGTGGCCTATCGAGGGATTCTGGCACGGAGCTCTTGATTCAGAAAAGATTTTTGTGGATCGTTAGTTGGGGTGAGAGCTTTAGGTCTGTACGAGGCTTCTTGCTCTGATCCCCACGGACGACGCCACTGTCGAAGGCTGTACCTTAGGGGATGCCTCATGGGCAGCACGAGTGAGAGAGTGAGTGAGAATGCTTGGAGAGGGAGCTTCTCCCTCTCTCCTTTGTTATGTAATGATCTTAGGGTACACCTTCTTGTTCATACAAGCCGTATGGGGTCCTTTTATAGGAGAGGGGGTAGATGGTTGTCCACCTAACCATAGCTATGTGCAAGGATACAAGTGTCTTGTCGCATATACAAAGGGGAGCCCTTGGATCATAATTACAATCCGGACCACCTATTGTGAATGTAATTACATCTAGGCCCTGAATAGCCCCAAGGTGAGAGGCAACCCGGCCCCTCGCGGGGGAGGGGCCAGGTGGTAGCACCAACATGTAGCGACGGCAATCCACCTGGGAACCGCATGGCCACCTGCGCTAGTTGGAGGTAGATGATGAAGGAGGGTCGTTCGATCTGATCCAACAGCTATGTTAAACCCCGTGGTGAGTCGCTTATAGGTGGACCCTTGGCCTCGCCGCCACGCGCGCGCGCAGTCCTCGTGCTGTGCGGCCCGCGTTGGTGAATGGGCCAGCCCAACACTGTGCTCTAAGATTTTCCAGCGATTTATCTTTTTAGAAAATTCTAGAAAAACAAATATATTTATTAAAAAATAGCTTATGAGCTTTATAAAAGCTAGAAAAATTGGGGTAAACACTAGAGACTGTTCTGGACTTTTTTGAAGGCAACTTATTCATGAGATAGGTTAGCAGAGTTGTATATGTCCCTGATAGTTTGTCACCGTCGAATTCCAAAGAAGATTGTTTCTGATAAGGGTACTCAGTTTACCTCCAAGTTTTGGGAAAAACATCATAGTCTGATGGGAACCAACCTTAACTTTAGCATCGCTTATCACCCTCAAACAGATGGTCAGATAAAAGAGTAAACCAAGTACTAGAAGACATGCTTAGGGCCTATGCATTAGCAAATGCCAAGAATTGGGACAAGCATTTGCCCTATGCGGAGTTCTCCTACAATAATAGCTATCAGGCTAGTCTACAGTTGTCCCTATTTGAAGCACTATATGGCAGAAAGTGCAGGACACCCTTATATTGGAAAGAGACTGGTGAGCGAAAGGTCTTTGGCTAGACCTACTCGATGAGGCAGGCGAACAAGTTCGAATTATTCGACAGAGGTTGAAGACTGCCCAAAGCAGACAAAAGAGCAATGCCAACAATTGTTGCCGCGATTTAGTTTTCCAAAAAGGAGATTTTGTCTACCTAAAGGTCTTACCAATGAAGGGCGTGAGACATTTCAGGATTAGTGGAAAGTTGGCACCTCGCTACATTGGACTGTTCAAGGTTTTGGCCAGGAGAGGCGAAGTGGCTTATCTGTTAGAATTGCTAGCTCAACTATCAGATGTGCATGACATTTTCCATATCTCATAGCTAAAGAAGTGTCTAAGTGTTCTAGGAGAGAAAATGCCCTTGGAGCAACTAGAACTTCAAGGGATTTGACCTACCAAGAGTACCTAGTTAGAATATTGGAAGAGGCTGCCAACCAAACTAGGAACCGGGTGATCAAGCTTTGCAAGGCCAAGTGGAGCAACCATTCCGAGAAGGAAGCGACTTGGGAGCGTGAAGAAGACCTGAGGGCAGAGTTCCTCCATCTTTTTCAAAACTCTTCTGAATCTCGGGGCTGACATTCCTCATTTTCAAGAAAATAAAAATCATACATAGCATTGCACCAAAATAAAATTGTTGCATCAGTAAATTAAGATTACAAATATGAGTATGTTACTTTGAAAAATAATAATTTAATTTAGAGTTGTGAATAAAATCCTATGTCCTTAGGAAAAATAAATTCTAACATTTGATCAGTTTCCTAAAAGTGATATTTATATTATTTCTTAAATGAATCCATTCTATTTATTATTTCCAAAAGATGGAAAATACAAATATTATTATAAAAACACTTAAGTTGGACTTTTGCCCACATATTGAAGATGTTCTATATTAATCTTTGAGTAAAACACATAAACTTGGCAGGTGGATGCACTTAGGTACATCATCTCTCAATTTGCTCATCTGGGAGCATAAACTTGGCAGGTGGGTGCACTTTGGTACATCATTTCCCTAATTGCTCATCCGAGAGCACAAACTTGGTGGGTGGGTGCAGATGAGTCATCCGGAAGACACCCAGGCAAAAAAAAAGTAACGCTGGCAGTTGATCTGGCATGGCTTAAATAACACACATGGTAGCAAAATAACTAAGTTATCCATTACATAGTAATCTAGCTAAATGTAATGTTGTTGGCTAGCCTCTGGTGCAGTCTGTCTTACATTGATTTCCTCGTGAACTTGATTGAGATTAGTGGGGTTCTCAGGAATTTGATTGAGATGAATGTGCTCATTAGCAACTCTGCCACCTCTTCCCCTTAATCTCCCACCTCCTTTGCCACCTCTTCCCTTAGACCTTGCCCTCCCTCTCCATGGATTGGAAGTTCCTAACTCCTGGTTCTCTCTATCATGCCCTCTACGGCCTTTTCGCCGTCTGCCACCTCTAGCTATAGCCCTTCCAGCTTTGGTTGCAGTTTTATGCACTGTGGGAGCTAATATGTCCTCTCTATGTCCAGCTCTAGTTGCAATTGTATGCACTGCAGGAGGCGGGGCGGCACCAAATCGACGGACGGTAGGCAACGGTGGCGGCGAATCGGCAGGCGACGAGGCGACGGTGTGGAGTGCGGTGGGCCGGCGGTGGGCCGGTGGTGAATCGGCGGAGGGTGGGTGACGGGGCGACGGTGGGCGACGGGGCAATGACGGACGACGGGCGACGGGGCGATGGCGGCGAATCGACAGGTGACGGGGCGGCTAGGGTTGAGGCCTTGCGAGGGAACGGGGAGCACAGGGGGATGAGCCAATTAGGGAGATGATGTACCTAAGTGCACCCACCTGCTAAGTTTGTGCTCCCAGATGAGCAATTTGAGAGATGATGTATCTAAGTGCACCCACCTGCCAAGTTTGTGTACTAATTGTGCATTTTACTATTAATCCTTATATTTTATTAGAGGGACCCACTCCTCATTTTTCCTCTTATCCTTCTTTCCTTCCTCCCTTTCCTCTGGTTTCTCTCCAACGCAGCAAGTAACTAGAAGGGGTTTAGCTTCATTCAAGTCTGGCAGCAGTTCTGCTACTAATGGCCATCAAATTTCCTTGTCAAAAAACTCTGGTAACCTCCCCAATTCTCTCTCCCCCATGTTAAAATTCCTCAGCCTGGGCTCTCTCCCTCTCATTGCTCTCACTCCCTCAAATTGGCTCGGGTAAATTTCCATTGCCAAATTCCTTCAAGGCAATCCTCCATTGCCAAATTCCTTCAAGGCAATCCTTCCTTAGCATTTAGGTAATCCATTTTTGGCGTTCGTTGCAGGAGAGAACCACCGGTGAGCTCCAAATTAGATGCCGGAGTAGTTGTTCTACTTCTACCACACCGTCACCGCACTGCATCCTCTTCAATTTCACCAAATTCCTTAGTAACCTCTCCTTTTCTCTTTCTCCTCAACATCTCAAGAGACCACAAAATTATTTAGCATGTTCAGTTTTGCCGGAGGGACATCGTCGTACTATTCCAGCGTGCGCATCTGCTCCTCACAATCGACGACCGTGAAGCCGCCATTGGCATGGTCCTTTATCTGTGCCAAACGCTTTTTCATGTTCATTCTGCTCCCATGAACCTCGCAACTTCACAAGCCCCGCCTCCTTTGCTCTCTCGCCGCCGGTCAACCGCTGCGAGTGCTGCTACCACCGAGACGCTGATCTTCCCAAGCGGCTACTTCTCATTGTTGTGCGCTGTAGCTGGCAAGCCCCTACCCCCTGGTGCGGTATGAAGCCGCTACCGATCATCTACTAGCAACACCCATAGCTCTGCAAGTCTCGTCTGATACAACTATACAGCCTTCCCTTTGCTCTGGCTTTCTTTTTCTTATATCAGCTAGGCAGAGACCACATAAAGAAGAAGACGTGATCTATACTCCCTCCGTTCCAAATTGTAGTTCACTGTTGACTTTTACATATGTCTTTTGACTCTTCGTCTTATTCAAAAAATATATGTAAATATTATTTATTTTGTTATGATTTATTTTATTATTAAACATACTTTAAGCATGACTTATATTTTTACATGTTTGCACTAATTTTTTGAATAAGACGAATGGTCAAAAGATGTGTTCAACAGTCAACAGTGAACTACAATTTGAAATGGAGTGAGTATTTGCACACGGATTTAACATATATCGTTTAGCTAAAAAAAATTCTGACTTGCTTATGGTGAAATAAAATTTCAAGGCCGATTCATAGCAAAAGCTAGCTACTTCTGATTTTCCATTATTTCCTGAAATTATTTTATTATCTGTAATTTTCTAACAAAAGAAAAATGCAAATAGTTATTATCTCTTATTGTTATTGTCTAATTAACATGCAACAGATTTCCAAAGTAATTAAAATAAGATAAAAACAATAACATTATTTTGCATGCATCCTCATACATTAATTTATATGCGTTTACACATATTTTATTTTATGCTATATGCATACAGTTTATTGTTATTATTTTGTGCGATAGACTCTATCGACGCAGGATCTTTGCTGAGGCAAGTGCTGAACTTTGTTGTCCTATGTTTGTAATGAAATTTATAGAATTTCCAAAAAAAATTACATGCTAGTCTAGCCCCTGAGCGTAGGGAATCGGCTCATGGCTCTTTTTCCTTACTAAGAATTGATACTCGGATTCATTTACAATCACTAAGAAAGTGGTAAAAAGTAATCGGAAAAAGATGTACGCAAGAGCGCGCACAATTAGGTGTAGCCCCCGACTTACTGCTTAGTTGGATACCAACTAAGTAGCAAGTCAAGAAACTAGTTCAAATTTATATGAAAATATCTTAATTAAGTACAAAAGCGACTTAGCGGTTATGCATTGCTAACGATCGTGACGTCCTCGTGTTGGGAGTCTGTAAACCCCTGGGCGTGTCACCTTGTCGACACAGGCATAGGCTTGTGGTCGAGACTTAGACTTCGGCACTCTTGGCGCGGTCGTAAGCATGTGGCCTAGCCATAGACTTGGACGCTCGTGTAGGCCTGTGGCCGAGCCGTAGAGTTGGGCGCTCCTGGCACGGTCGTAGGCGTGTCGTTGAGCCATAGACTTGGGCGCTCGTGGCACGGTCGTAGGCGTGTGGCCGAGCCGTAGACTTGGGCGCTCGTCGCGCAGGTGTAGGCGTGTGGCCGAGCCGTAGACGGCGCTCGGCGTCGCTCATCTTCTTCTCGCTCCCGTCGTTTGGCATCGAGGTCCTGGCAGACGTCACGGTTGAGGTTTCGGCGAGCATCATCATCACTACGGGTCTCGCGCCAACTGCATGCAGTCCGACTCTTGGCAGTCTGAGGGACGGTCCGAGTGCAGGAGTGTGCCATCCCCACTAGATCTTCTTGGTTGTGCCGACTGACGACCACCATCACCGTGGCCTAGACCTGGCCACGATCGGGGAAGCTGGACTATTGGCTCCGATGAGGGGAGTCAGGTTGTCGAGGAGCATCTTGAAAACAACGATGTTCTGCTGCGGTGTGCGGTAGACAACCTAGTCCCCTATCCTTGTCTGCAGGATATCTTCGTTGATGTCGCGGGTTTTGGCATGAAGAGGTCGTGCGCGTGCCTTGTGACGAAGGCGATTTGCCCCTGTCGCTTCTTTGTCCCGTTGGTGTTGAGCTTTGGCCCGCGGGTCTTCGATTACATAGATCTCACGGAAGTCAGGACGACATCCCGAGCTGCCTTCTGACTCGGGATCTGAGCTGAAGGAGCGAAGTGGAGATAAGTTGAGTTATTTGTTGAATCCGAGTGGGTTATCACTGATGAAGCCCACCATCCGAGATTCATCCTTGGTCGGGTTCTTGCCATATCCGAGTCGAGAACTGAGCCGGTGCGTTACTCGTGAGTAAGTGGCGGCGGCGTTCCTTAACCCGAACAGGAGTCCAAGCAATGTGTTGTTGAGGTCCCTCCTAGATCTGATCTTGTCCGAGTCCGAAAGAGCGACTTGGTCGTCGAATCCATGTGGTTTGCTGCTGAAGGCGCCCACCATCCGGAATTTGTTCTCGGTCAGGTCCTCGTCGTATCCGAATCGAGAATTGAGCCCTCGGCATACCACTTGGGAGTAGGTGGCGGTGGTGGTATGCCGGGGGCGTTCCTCAACCCGAAAGGGAGTCCAGGCAAAGTTTTGTCGATGTTCTCCTCAGACTGGATCTGGTCCGAGTCCGAAACAATAGATCTTGGAGTGTTGGCGAAGTTTCCCCCAGATCGGATCTAATCCAAATCCGGAAGAACGAGCTTAAGCTTTCGGTGAATCATGCGTTGACATGCAGCGGCAAAGTTCTCCAACCCGAAGAGGAATTCGAGCTGGTTGTTGTTGAAGTCATCCTCAAATCGGATCTGGTCCGAGTCCAAGAGCAAGAGCTTGCCAAAGTCGTCGGTGACAAAGTCCAGGCTCTCGAAACGGAAAGCCTGGCTGGGGACAAAGACGATGACTTCTCCGGTGATCGCTACCATCGAGCATGTCTAAGATGATCTTAGCGCCGCCCCTACCTGGCGCGCCAACTGTCGACGTTTGTTGTCGGCAATAATGAACATGGGGCTATGCGATGGATCCAAACTCAATGGTAACACAGGGGACAGAGATTTATACTGGTTCAGGCCCTCGCGGTAGAGGTAATACCCTACCTCCTGTGTTCGATGTTTGTATTGTTGTATACGAGATGATCTCTCGTGTTGTTTCTCGTTTGCGTAGTCCCTCAACTAGGGTCCCTTGCCCCCCTTTATATAGTGGAGGAGGGTAGGATTACAAGGAGGAGTCCTAATTGGTTATAAGGAGGAGTCCTACTCTAGGTAGAATTCTACCTCTATCCTGTCTTCCCGAATATGTCTATATCCGAGTTTACAATTATATCTTCTTCCTTATTAGGAGCAGATTCTATTTCTATCCTTTCCTTGCTGTACAAGGTCGGAGGTAGTCCGAGTGGCTGTAATAGCCCAAAAACTCATTTTTCATGTTTTTGCATGACCATGTGGTTTAGCTAGAAATTTATTTCTAAAATGGGAAATAAGCACACTTATGAACATAGGTAAGAAACAATTTCTAGTTATCTAGGAAATTCACCCAACATCCTAAGATGTTCATTTCTAAGGGTCTCATATGATTTGGTAGGTTCAATGGCAATGTAGCATGTGGTAATATAATCATACCACATTGTACATAAGCATATACACACATATGAGTATAAGTAAAATTAGCAAAATAGGAAATAAAATCTAGGAAAATTCATGGAGCTCAAGTTTAAACCAAATTCGAGTTTTAAACCAACTAGGATCAATTTGGACTCTAGTGGGACCCACATGGCAGCAATAGAGCTAACTTCCTCTTTGAGGCATTAATACAAACACTTAATTGGAATCCTCTCACCTCACCCTTCCGACCGGTCTGTGAGCTGCTCTCGCGCGCATTGGCTGTCGTCGGCGTCCTCTGCACGCCTGGGGAGAGCCCTGGCTCCTCTCTGCACAGCGCAGCGGTCGCGGGACCCGCCATCGCCGCCCGGTGCCGCCGTGGTTCCAATCGGCTCCAGCGACAGCCAGCTCGCCTACCAGTTGAGCTTGGCCACTTCTTCGTGTCTGCGCGCGCGATGGACCATGTCAGAAGCTACCTCTACATCCCCATTGAGTGCTTCTCTCTCCCTCGCTCGCCGGTGAGCGCGCCGCGGCTGGTTTTGGCCGAAAACCACTCACCGGTGAAGCAGGCAGCACACCTGTGCTCTTAGTGCACCAAGACCACCCGAAGCTCCCTTCGTGTCCCAGACACGCTCGCACACCCGTTGGCGCACGGACTTGGTCCATGCGCACCGGAATCCCACTCTTCCCCTTTTGGTCGCGCCACCCACACAAACCTCTCTTGTCGCCAGGCTAAACCACTCACTCCCACGCTCCAAGCTCACTCGCGTCTGCTTCCTCTTGTTCTTGCGCTGCTCCCGCCAGAAGGAATTGGCCTGAGCCGCCCCGAGCTCGCCGGAATAGCCACGCCACCCAGAGCGCCGCGCTTGCTTTTCGAGCTTGTCGACAACCTCTCTGGTGAGCTTCCGATCCCGCGCTTGTGCCATGAGCCCTTCCTTATCACCTTCTCACTCCCCTCCGTCAATCGCATCTTGATTCGCACAGGAGCAGCAGACCACGTCGCGTCGCCGCCGTGGCCGCTCAGACACGCACGTCGACCCGCTGATCCTGTGGTGCCCCCGTATCCCTGAGCGCTCGGTAAGCACCCACTAACCCCCGCCTAGCTCGCACACGTACTAGAGCGCAGTAGCAAGTCTATATCACCACATGCACATGCTCACTGTGGCCCTGTCCGCCGCCGCTCATCGCGCCGCCGTGTCTGGCCACCTCAGGTGCCCAAACCGGTACCAAAAGGTGCGCGATGAGCTAACGAACTCAGAGCACCTTGAATCACCCCAAATGGTGGACTGTAGCGCCCACAATCGCCCCGCGAAGCTCGCGGTGTCGCGTCATCTCTCTCTCCTCAGCGTGCGGTTGACGATGACCCCACAACCGTCCAATCTGGATCTGGTGTTTCCCTTCAAACGCGCCATCGGTTGTTGACATGCGGGCCCCATGCCCCGGCGCTCGCGCGCGTGCGCCTGCGCAGCCGAGCCTCGGCCTTACGCGTTCATGGGCCGGCCCAGTACTGTGCTGGCCGAATTTTCTGGGTTTTCACATTTTAGATAATCCTAAAAATAGAAAATGAATATCTAAAAATAGCAAATGAGCTAGATAATTCCTAGAAAAATTATGGTAGATAATAGATGTACTTCTGGACTTTAGAAAAATATCAACTAGGCAACTTCTTTTGGGAAATACCTCTGTACACATTTACCCAGCTCATTTGAGGATTTAAATAGATTCCTTTTAATGCCTAAAATGGTTTCTAATGTATCATAAATACTTAATGGCCAAGAAAATATCCTAGAAAATTTTATAAAATAGTAGATTACTTCTGGAACCCTAGAAAATTATGGAACACCTAACATGGCTTGGTTAATTACCTTTGGTAAATTAATGGGTTAATTAGACCACATATTTAATAATAAAACATAATGTTTTATATGCTAGAAATAAATATATCTTGTATGATTAATGTAACATAATGAACTCACAAACAAAGAACCTTGTAGCTATGAATTCAATCATACAACTTAATTTAGGTATTCCTTTAGTACCATGATTAGGGTACAAGTCATTCTATTATCATGATAAAATCCTATTTTATCCCATGGGCTTATACTTAGGATTTTCTTCTCATGAACTACTTATGGGAACACTACTTATGATTATAACACTAAGATACTCATGATGCATTCATTTCACATAATCTTGCATACACCGTTATGATGATGAAAATAGACCAAGTTGTTGGGATCATAGAATTTTCTCAACAAATACGTATCGAAATTCTAAAATGTTGTACACACCCCATACCATCACCCCTAGTAGACACTTCGATACATACACCCTCCGCTCTAGTCTCTCATGCATCATGTCATACGTTCTTTCGCATTTGTATTTATTTGGTTCTTGCGAATGTTGAACTAGAAGTAGACGGTGCCAACGAGGGACTCGAGGACCCAACTGTCGATCTGGACTACTATCCTGACAACCAAGGCGATTCAAATTCTATCTTAAGAATGCTTGCCCATATTAGGGAAGATTGGGACCTTCCCTAATGCGGGATAACATCGATGGGTTGCATTTATTAGGGAGAGTACCCTATTTTTCCTAGTGCGAGTTAAACCTTATTCTTGCATGATTGATACCCAGTTTTTACAAGTATTTCATTTAAAGTATCAACTTGCATGCTGCTTCAAATTATGATGCCTGATATTAATCATGATGTATCATGCCTTGAATTGCTTGTTACGTCCTATCAATATTGATATTGCTTTGATAATGTCAATTATCCCTTGAATTACATAGTGATTGCCTTGATATCACATTCCATTGATAACCTGGGTTTAGAAAACAAACTAAAACTGTTTAGACTTCTAAGTCTGGGTAATAACTGCTTAACTTTGCTTAGGTCTCACACTTTAATGACATGGGTACATGACCCCGGAACGAAGAACCGTGATTCTCCGACTCATTCATTCATATTCATGATAAACCTGACTGCATCTCGAGAAGTGCTTGGCTGAGCGAAAACTGCTCGAGGGTTTGGCCAAGTACTGCAAACTGCCCCGGTGAAAGGAAGTGTTTGGCAGAGTGCAAGAAACTGCCCATGACCTGTTTGGCAGAGTACAAGAAACTACCCATGACCTATTTGGTAGAGTCCAAGAAACTGCCCATGACTAGGGTTTGGCAGAGTGCATCAAACTGTCCTGGAGAAAGATGTGTCTGGTGAAAGAAGTTGTGTAGCTTAGACAAGGTTTGGCAGATTTCATGAAATTGCTCTAGACGTTGCATTTTGATGAATGTGGACACACATCCTGCTTTATGTCTATCTTGGCTAAGTCATAGGCTTTGTCTTGCAAAACTAGCTTTCCGCAACAAAAACAACCCTCTAGCCTTTCCCTTGATAACTATTAAGCATTACTAGATGTTTTTTTTGGCTTGCCAGTGCAAGTGAGGACAAAGGACTGACCCTCGCATTTACTTATCCCCTATAGAGATGGAGCACGTCGAAGACGAGGTCGACGATTACGAATGTCATGAAGATGGTGATCCGCACTTTTAGGATCAAGAGTATTTAGTCTAAGTCTAGGTCTTTTGTGGTTTCCTTCGTCACCTTAGGTTATGTAGCTGACGAAGTGATTTTGAGTTTGAGGTTTCCGCACTTGAACTATGGTTTTCATTTCCACGTAACTCTGATGTACTATGGCTTAATGCCCTTTTAAACTAATGACAGCCTTCTTATGGCTGTTGGTATTGTAATAATATCACTTTGCCGATGTATGAGATGGTTCTAGCTATGTAACCGTGCACTAGTTTACTGATCCAGGGACTAGTGCAGGTAGGCGCCTTGCCATGGAAAGGTAATCCAGGGGAGGTACCGACTGTGGAGCCAGTCTACATGTAGCCGGCTTGGCCCATCCCCTCCTGGGTAGTCTTCTTGGCCCGCCGTGTGGGTACCCGGGGTCCATGTTATCCACACGCAAGAACATGTTTAATGAGAAACCTAACTATGCAACTTTGATTGACCCGGAATGTAAGAAATGTCTTACAAAACTACCAAAGAACAGTAGCTGCTATACATAATAGATTGAAAGCATATTGTCGAGTTCTCTATTGAGGACTTATCCGCATTAGACATTTTTATGTTTTTGTTTGTGGCCAATTATGATATAGTTTGATGCATTGAGCTAATCCACTATTATTCTTTTCATTATCAACACTTTGACATTTATCTTCATGAAAATAACCTCGTGTAGGTGGCTTAAAGCGATTCATGCTCATGCTTACTAGACTCTAGACATTCCCACATTTCCATCACCGAAAACAGCGAGCCTTTAGTGCATACCAATGCTATTGAAAGTAGATCCATCAAAAGTGAGTTGTTCATTTTTTTGAGATATTGTAGTTTGTACTTTTAAATGTATAAATTATAATTTGTAATGTTAATTGTGTTATATTCCTAGAGGATTGTTTGTAATGTTAATGGTGTTATTTTCCTAGAGATGATATCTTGTAATTTCATGAAATTTGTGAACTGGAAAATAGAATAAAGGGGTATATCATGTTCTGCTAATGAGCTGAAAAATAGAATAAATAGTTGTATCATGCATTATGCTATGCTAATGAAGAGATAAAATTTATCAAACTATTCACTTGCCTGGTAGTATGTCCCCATTTAAATATTTGTGTGTCCAACAACAAGCCAGAAGCTAATCCTGATGAACAATAGATTTGGTCTTTAGATTCTTTGGTTAACTAGGGCTTCATAGCTGGTACTCTATTTTAGCTATACTGCAGGGAAACCACTTTCTCTTTCCTATGATAATGACCTATGAGTTCGTACGCTATTCCATCCTTCTCTTCTTGTTGCCTTGCCTTCTTGTTGTACCAGGGTTCTAATCTCAGTCATGGAGTTTATGAAGCTAGAGGAAAGGGAGGGAATCGATAATTCAACTAAGGTAGCTACTCAGAGTTACAGTTGTTATTTACGCTATTTCCCCTTAGTAGTGATTTACGCTATCTCTGCTTTTTAATGCTTAAAGTAATAGATTTGGTCATTGAATTCTTTGGTCTTTTTTTCTCTTTTGTCTCATATGAGCACTGTGCTGATGCAACCTTATGTATTGGATCTCCATATCTATCTCTAGTGTCCATATCTTTTTTTTTTGAGAAAGCACATAGATTTCATTACTTAATCTGGAAGTGGCTAAGAACACCAAACTCCCACAACATTACAAACACTTCGATTGGAACACGCTTAGAAATGAACCCTTCTAAGGGCCAAATCCAACCACACTAGAAAAACAAGCAGCAAACAGGGTCACCAAAGCACCCAGACAACGGCATCCCAACGACGAATCCGACGACAATGGCCAAAATAGTTGCTCTAACCTCCTCCTCCTCCTCCTCCCTCCATGACCCAACTGGGTTAGAAAGAAAGTGCCGGTCGAAACGCCTACAACCCGGTCGGAGAATCCGGTGACCCGGCAAGCCGAAGTTGGTTGAAGACCTTGGAGCTTGAGAGTCTTGAGACCGGCCACCATGGGAATGAAAGGGCCAGTGTGCAAAGCCGCCCCCGAGGGAGAGGAAAGCAACCACCTCCAACGCAGTCTCGCTGTCTTCATCACTGGATCCGGCAGCGACGTCCGCAGCAGGGCAAGGAAGACTCCTCTTCCCCACCCTCTGCATCACCAGCCACTGTCCCCAACTCCAAGGAAGCCGGCAACATAGAGGAGATAGCTTCGGCGTTTCCTTCCGATCTCGACAGCAACGCCATCGGCCGGAGGAACCATGCCGAGCACCAAAATACCCACCGAATCGGATCCCTGCAGCAAACCCTAACAAGAACACCTAAAAAAACTAGATCTAGATCTACTACTCTCCAAACCCAAGCGTACCGACCCTAACCACCATCGGCATCAGCAGTCGTGCCTTTACCTCATCGCCGGCGAGCCCCCACCTGCGAGAGGCAGAGGGAACTCCACCACCGGCAGCCACCAAAAGGGAGTGGGGAGAGATAGGGAGGGAGGAGAGGGCTGGAGGGGAGGAAGGGGAGGGAGAAGGAGGAGCACGGGTCCCCTCCTCCTCTCCTCCGGCGGGGACGCCCGCGAGAGATAGGAAGAGGGTCGGCGGCGGCGCTGGATCTAGGAAGGCTCGGATCTCCTGGAGTGCGAGGTGGGAACGGGTTGCACACCAGTAGCGCCCGGTCTCTTGCGGAGCGGCACTACCCCATTTCTAGGGGATTATACCCTCAATGACACTCAATTCGCAGGCCTAGTTCCACATGACATTAAATTGCCATGTCCCGTACAACACCATACGCACGAATTTCTGACTCCAGTGACATTATATCTATTTTCCACATTTTTATTTTGAATTTTGGACAAAACATTTCAAATTTTAAGTTTCATATTCAATTTTTGAAATGTGAGACATTACTTACATTCTAGATCCAATATTTGAAAACTAAAGTTTTAACCGTTTGGTCAAAAATTCAAATTCTAAAAAGCAACTTTGAAACCCATATTTCCAAACCTAAATATCAAATATAAGATCCGATATTTGAAATCTAGAATTCAAAGTTTGAAACATAAAAATTAGAATTTTTTTTGTAAAACTCAAAATCTAAACAGTTACATATTCAATTTTTATAGGAGATATTTTGCGAAACTTTCAAATTCAAATTTGAAAAATTATGATTTAGGTTCAAAATTTGAATCATTTAGTCCAAAATTTCAAAATTTTAATCGTTAGACCCAAATTTCAAATTCAAATGTTTGATCAAACTTAAAATTTAAAACATTTGGTCTAAAATTCAAATTAAAAATATGGAAAATGGTTATAATGTCACTCGAGTCAGAAATTCGAGCGCATGATTTCATACGGAACATGACTATCGAACTTAATGTCATCTGAAACCAGGTCAACGAATTGAGTGTTGTTGAGGGTATAATCCCCATTTCTAGTGTCCATATCTATCTCCGGCGTTTACACGGTTATTTTGGTAAAACACGACAAATTACGGTAAATTGTAGTTGTAGACATGGGCATTGGCCAGACCCACGCTTACGAGGACGAGGTGGTCGATGATTCCAAGCCAAGCCAAGCATCGAGCACATCGACCTCTGCTGCTCCTGCACATGGTGCCATCTCCGATCCTACTTCCCTCAACCCACCGCCGTCGCCAACAGCCCGGGGGAGTGGGGACCTCCATGGCGCCCGCGCCGCCTTCCCCGTCCTTCTTCCTCGATCTCCCCACGATGACCGACGGCGACGGGGACGGCCTGCCCTTGCCGGTGCCGGACAACGACCTCGTGCTCCCGTACATCTACCGGATTCTGATGGAGGAGGAAGCGGACGGCAAGCTCTTGCACCACCTTGCCGACGACGACCACCCCGCGCTCCTCCAGGCCCAGGAGCCCTTCGCCCAGATCCTGTCCGGCGGCTCGTCCGCGTCCCTCCCCTCCGGCGGCACGTTCTTGGTCGACAAGGCCGAGGGTTCCGCGCCCGGTGATGACGGCGGCGTCGTGGATAGGGTGGATTCTGCCGCGTTCTTGCAGGGCTCGGAGGAGATGGCGGCGATCTTTGCCGCGGCGGATGGCGGCACCGGCTCGGGTGGGATTCCTCTGAGCTCTAAGGGCGCAGATGCGGCGGAGGCGATGAGCTTGTTCTTGAAGGGCATGGAGGAGGCAAGCAGGTTCTTGCCCAATGGAGACATGGGGGCAAGTGGCAGTGGCAGAGGGTGCAAAAAGAGGCACGAGCATGGCGGGAGCACGCCGGAGGGGACGGCACTGAGCAGGGCCAACAAGTTGAGGATGGCTACCCAAGAGGACGATGGCGCCTACAAGGTGTTCGACGAAATGATGCTACATGGGCATGAGTGTCCCACGAAGGAGATGTTGGAGCTGCGCGTGGCCATGAAGAATTGCAACCGGAAGGCGGCAAAGGGGAGTGAAGGAAGGGTGGATCTCCTTACGCTTCTGACCCACTGCGCACAGGTGGCAGCCGTAGGCAACCGTCGTCGCTCTGTCGAACTGCTGGACCAAATCAGGCAATATGCGTCTCCGACAGGGGACGCCGTTCAGAGGCTCGCATCTTGTTTCGCCGAGGGGCTCGAGGCACGCTTAGCAGGAACTGGAAGCCAGCTTCTCATGGAAAACCGTGCCTCTGTCATGGAGCTGCTCAAGGCCTACAAGCTGTTTCTGACAGCTTGCCCCTTCAAGAGGGTGGCATTCTCCTTCTCCAGCATGGTCATCTACGATGCCATGGCTGGGAGGAGCAGGTTGCACATTGTGGATTATGGCGTTTCGCATGCACTCCAGTGGTCAGGCTTGCTGCATTGGTTGGCAAATAGGGAAGGCGGACCTCCGGAAGTGAAGATCACTATCATTGACGACCCACAGCCCGGGTTCCGTCCAGCTGAGAGGATTGAGAGGATAGGGCATCGGCTCAGCACTTGTGCCTCAGCATTTGGCTTGCCATTGAAGTTCTATGCTGTTGTGGCGAAGTGGGATACAGTTTGTGTCGAGGACCTGAACATCGAGCTTGATGAGGTGCTTGTTGTGAATGACTTATTTATGTTCAGCCAATTGGCGGATGAGAGTGTTGTTATTGATGGACCCAGCCCCAGGGATGCTGTCCTCAGGAACATCCAAAAGATGAGACCGGACTTGTTCATCCAAGGCATTGTGAATAGTACGAGTGGCCCATTCTTCTCCACAAGGTTCCGTGAGGCGTTATTCTGCTTCTCAGCTCTATTTGACATATTGGATGCCACCGTCCCACGCGAGTGCCACCAACGATTGGTGCTAGAGCAGGATGTATTCAGGAGGCGTGCGCTGAGCGCCATTGCCTGCGAGGGTGTGGATCGGACGGATAATCCTGAGACATATAGACAGTGGCAGATGAGAAATCGACGTGCAGGTCTGAGGCAGCTGCCATTAAAGACAGGGTTTGTAAAGATTGCAAAGGACAAGGTCAAGGCCCATTACCATAAAGATTTTGTGATCGATGAGGATCACCAGTGGCTGCTTCAAGGTTGGAAGGGACGTATCCTTTATGCCCACTCCATGTGGGTGGCAGAGGATTCAGGCCCTTCTTCCACCTGCACTGTATAGATCTGCATGTTCCAGTAGGGTTCAATCCATGGAGTGTCTGTTGATCACTGGCAAGTGGTAGGCAATCATCACTGCTACTCCCTGGCTTTTGATGGCATGTATCTTTTGAGTGCCTATATCTTTCGTCCTGGTTTGTTCGATTTCTTTAGTGTAGGTTAGGAGGAAGATGGATGCAATGATGCACCACTAAGATGGAGGACTAGAAATCAAACCTAGATAAGAACAAAATGTTCCCATCATTCATATGTTTACAAACTAGAATTTCCATTTTCCCATGAGACTAGATATGCAACCAGCATGTCTGCACTTCTTTTTTAAAATTTTCTCATTCGGATGCGAGATGGCAAGAGTACAGCCATAATAGATGACCAAATTTCAGATACCTAAATCAAAACCTTTGGATGTTCAATTTACGAAATCTGTGAGCATATAACTTCAGCAAAGTTAAATTTTTCAAAATGATGTAATGGCGATACCGACAAAAAGTAATCTGGAAATCAGATGGTCATTATTTTTTAGGAAGATCAGTTCTAGGAAATTTATAGTTTCCCATAATCTGAGAACTCTAAAATAGAACAAAATGAGCTTTCTATATTTAGTAATCACCTTGAATTGCTCTTTTACTCTCTACGTCTGAACCTTACAAAATTGATGGTATTTCTTTGCTGCTTGATTGCAGGTTTGCAATGCTGTTGCTTTGGTCCATTGTCTGTGCATGAAGCAGCAAAAGAACAAATATGCCCATAATTTGAACCGAGTATATTTTTTCTCTATACAGTGAAGTATTTAAAAATCACCAGAAAATGTGAAAGAAAAAGACTCGCTGACTGCTATCACATATGGCAGTTGAATTTACAGTTTGGAAATATCAAGTAGCTGTATTATGCATGTTATTTGTGTTTACTGTCTCTTTGCTCTTTGCAAATGTTGTTTTTTTAAAAAAATAGGTTGAAGATAACAGGGGGGAATTGTCTTCAATTGAGGAATCAGCCATGTGCATATGGAGGCAGGTTATAGATCGATTATTCCAAACGTAAGCATGGGAGACATCAATCCATCAGGCGCGGCACTTCACATCAATGAAGTTCACCACTTTCAGCTTCTAAAATCTTTCTTCTTCTGGGAAATGAAGTAAACAGTACACCATGGAGACTACCATCATTTGAATCAGTTGACTTCACCTCAATAGTAGAGGAGTCGAGATATATGACATACTGAGGCTCTCCAATCTGCATATCTTCTCTTTTTGAGCAATTGGGCATTTGGCCAGGAATCTCCATATGTCATTAGCATTTTGCTCCATTAGCTGGAATTTGGAATTACTTCAAGTATAGGAAATTCAGAATTGTAGGCCATCGATTAAATACAAGTTTCTATGCCCTAGAAAGCTTCACCAGACGTATGCACATATGGAAGCAATCCTCTTGAGTCTTGCCACCTTTGTTCACCATTGAATTTTGACCACCAGACCAGAGCATATGGAAACACCAAATTAGAACAGAGAGGCATCAATAGTTCTGAAAATGCTTCGGCTTCTTGGTTGTCCACTTTTACCAAAGGGATACAACGCCAATAACAAATTATGTCTTCACCTTTTTTTTTTTTTGAGAAAATGTCTTCATTTTGATAGTCTCATGTCCTGGATATAATTACTACAACTCCTGGCCAATATTTTAACGCATGCTTCAAATATGTTAATGAAATTTTCTAGCCTTGCTATCATTTTGAATCTAAATGAATGATTTTCTGGATTTTAAACCATGTTTCCTTGATCTTTACTAACCAAATTAAGCTGAGAAAAATTGCACCTATTTTAGACAAATCAAGCAAAATGAGAACTAGGCATGCCGCTTCTAAATTTACTTCTTGTGGTGTTGCCTTTTTATTTCTTTCCTTCCTCATTTTTTCCCAACAAAAGGTAAGTCATAAGCATTGGAGGCACAAGAGGACGTTTTTCCAAAGATACCACTTTACTTTTGCAATTATACGAATTATTTTCTGAAATATGTTTATCATGCTCAATTGTGTGCCAACTATACAAGAAAAATGGAACAAACTAGTGGTGATACAATTATAGATGAAAATGTGCACGCATAAGTGAAAAACATATACACAATCAGTTCTAAACCGTCCTGACTCCTGGGGTATGGGCCGCCATCGTATCCTTAACCTTTCCAGTGTCTGTCAGCACCTCACTACATGCGTTGAGCTCGCCCATCCGAAGGTCACAAAGGTAAACAAATAATCAAAATCGCTGCCAACACATTGAAACTTCTAACATACGTACGATGATGGTCGGCGGAAAGGGTTATTTTGAAAAACCATGGGAAATAAATCGAGAAATCGTAGTGGTCGGTGGAAAGAGTTATTTTGAAAAATCATGGGAAATCAATTGAAAAATCGAGTGAAAGCAATTTAAAATATCGACTAAGAAATTCAAATATATAATTCAAATTTGAAAAAAATGTAAATCTAGAAAAATCTAAAAATAGTAGTAATAGTTAAGAATGTTATGGTTGTAATTTTTTTTACAAATATTGGTCCTATTAATCTAGATATTTGAATTTATATCTACACAAAATAAATAACAAGATATTTTTTAATGAAACTAGGCCAACCACCTATTGGCTGTTATTGTCAATCGTCTTACTTTCATTGAGCAAATGCCACAAGTTAGCAAAGGTCATACCAAAAATTTTCTTTTCTTTACTTTTGGTTTTCCCTATTTTTTGCATGGCTTTCTTGTTAAAATCGTTTGATTTATCGTAAAAATGCATTCCATTTCCAAAAACCCTAGCTATATCCCATTTCGAGACCTGTGATTTTATTTTACATCGATTTTGCATTCAAACCATTTGATTTCTAAAAATCCTAGCGGTTTCCTATTTCAAGACCATTATGTTCATTTTGGGGTTAAAAAAATTGAGCGAATTTTAATGAGCAATAAAGAGAAATTGAAATCAAGATAGAACGGAACTTGAACAAGAAAACAGTTTTTCAAACCCTGGCCCCAACACTGCCTGCAAAATGTGTGGACATCGTTTAAGTAGAATGGTCTATCCATTAACTTTGGATCGACTGTACTGTAAAATGTGTGGACATGGTTTAAGTAGTTGATTCGCAAGCTCGTACACAGAAGCCAACTCTCCATAGAAGAACAAGCTCACCGAACCCATGGATATCTAAAACATCTTGGCTGTCTATCTAATAGTTTGAAAATGGCCAGACGTCCACAAAAACAAACCTAGCACATAGTACATACTAACTTCCGTTGTTCCAATTGTTAGGGATAGATATACCCTAGAGGCAATCGTATGAGATGATTGCGTTATGTCATTATTCATGTTCTAGTGATAACATTGATTATCGGCTCCATGAATAAATGTCGTTACTTTGTTCATCAAGTATAACTTAGTTGTAGGATACATTATTTATTTGTAATGATTTGATCAACGCATGCATTGATTGATGGTAATGTTTCACATACTATGTATATGGGAATATCAAAATCAACAATGTGCATACATGTTATAAAATATGGATTGTGGATAAATCTACTATGAGAAACCACTAAGATTATAATATTAAAAGTGTCATCAAACTGTTATCACGAGTAGTATACTTATATGATCCTTTGACATGAGATCGGTCAAGATGAAATTTGTGCCTCCTTGATAATGAGAGAGAGATATATAGATCCCTCGATGTGGATAGATTACAGAACTCCATGGCATGCCAATGAGATTGAAGTGTAAATCACAATTTCAATATCCATTACATTAACAAGTGAATGATCGAGATATCACAAGGGTGGCACATATTTTCCCTTGAGCTTGACTGGTATCGTGCAAGAAAAGGATCGATATATCAATATATGAAGGTTAAACCGACGTGATCACTATGTGCATTCTAACGTGATCATTATGTGCATTCTAGGGTCAATATGTCCTGCTAGAAACCACTATTGATCTCTAGATTGAAAAAGATTTTTGGGTCCACTACTGCATGCACATGAACCTACTTAGTCACACACTTAATGGGTCAAAAGCCTAATATATTGGATCTATTAGTAGGTTCCATGAATACTGGGCTGTGTAGGATTGGAGTCCTAGGCCTCTAATATAGAAGCCTGGTAGCACGTACATATAAGGGAGGCGTGGTGTGGCGGGTGTGTTACCAGACGAGCATGTTACCACCACGAGCCCTAGTAGTTGTACCCCACCCGCCCCAAGAAAACCTAGCCGCACGCATGTGCTGCTAGCACGCTAGCACATATCTTTCTATCCCTAAATGTGTGGATAATGTAGATGCGTTGATGTGATAGCTGTGACCACTGTTTCCCTAGGCGGCGCCTAGACCCGCCTAGGTGGTGCCTAGGCGCTAAGCGGTGGCCTCCCACCCAGCCTAGGGCCTAGACAGTGATCTAGGCAGTCAACTAACATTGGTGGTCCTACAAAACATATAGAAGGTTGAAGATGAGCCTAGGATATATGTATATGATGATTTGGTGGATTTAAATGGGAATTCATAATTATGACATGGTTATATTGAATTTTTTTGAAATAATATACTTATCCTTTGACATCTTACATATGTTATGTATCAGTTTGACCGCCTAGGCG
Organism: Raddia guianensis; assembly: GCA_036346415.1. NCBI lineage: Eukaryota > Viridiplantae > Streptophyta > Magnoliopsida > Poales > Poaceae > Raddia > Raddia guianensis. The sequence continues at coordinate 14,723,909 of CM070534.1, read as the reverse complement.
GCGCCTAGCACCTCGCCTAGGTCGCCTAGGCGCTAGGCGGTCTCGCTCCGCCTGCCTAGCGCCACGGATAACATTGGCTGTGACAGTGATTAACGGCACGATGTGAAGCCCGACGACTCAGCGTGCAGGTCCGATGCATAGAGGTGGCTGGTGAGAAGGTGACATTTGGCCCAGCGTGAATGAATACTTCCCTTACCACAAAGCATGTAACGTTGAAACTGGCTTTTCTGACTATTCTTCCACTACGACTATACGTCAAGGGTAACGATCTGTGACCCTTTACATACATGATTTCCTGGTTAATCGTGGTATAATCACAACATACTCTCCTAGGAGAAGAAGCAAGGCCACCATAACCCCTCATCGTGTTAGGATATTACTGTTATAGCAACACAAACAAAGGGAATGTCTATCGTGTTGTACTTATCCCCGTGCTCTCGCTGCAGTTGCGTCATCAATTGTGCACGTAAAGTTCCTGCAAACAATTTGGTTGACTCGATTGACATGGAATGCATTAGAGGTAAAATTAGTTCTATACCATCCAAGTGCACACCTTTTGTTTAGGGAGTGGCTAAAACGTAGGCGCATGAGTTTTGATGTTTGGTACAGGAGACTCTTTTTTATTTACAAATATATAGATTTTTTTCATATATAGGACAACCTAAAAAACAATGTAAGTAAAGTGAAAAAAATTAATCTAAAAAAAAACATAGCAACAAAAGATAATTTATCATTGGTGTATTTACGTCTTATTTGCATCGATCTGATCAAGTAAAATAAAATTTTTAGTATGAAATAATCATTTTTTCTCATAAAAACTAAAAAACATGGGAAAACACATTGCTCGGTACTTGTAGCAAGATTTTAACTCGTCTCGCATCGCCGCTAACTGCACACTTGCTTGCATGCGAGTGCGTGGCCGCGTGCCTTGCCCCGCGTGCGGTTGCAAATTGATGCCTCGCCGTGGCGCCATACTCACACGTGATATTGATCTCAGGCGCTGTAATACCCCAAAATTTTAACCTCTCAAGATCTGTTAGTAAATGGATTTTTCAAAGGTAAATAAGTTGGAGATTTCCAAATATTAACAAAGGACATATGTGTAGAGACCTTAGACCAATAATGATTTATAAAACCAGGAAAACAAAGATACCTTTCCGCTTAGCTTTCCTAAAGTTCGAGAGTCAGTCAAACGTTTATATCTAAAGCCGCATGGGGCCAATTTTGTCAACTTATGCACTCAGCGGGAAGTTTGGATGGCTTAGGTGGGAACCCGGGTGACTTAGGCGCTATGAAACCCTTGAACAGCTGAAAAGCAGCTTCTAGAGACTTCCAGGCGCTTTCGGAAACTTAGATGCAAAGAAATGGACAGTTGTCACCCGAATCCTCTCGAACCTAGATAGCTGGCCCACTCAGGAACTCTCTTGAACTCGGGACACCTGGCATTTCTTGAACCCGCTCGAACCCACTCAGATGATCTGGAACTTGTGCCTAGTGGGACATGCAACCAGAGAGATGTCCTTTGTAGACGGCGATGAGCCGGATGGGCCGGAATGGACACGCACACAAGGAAAATAGAATAACTACCAAATAAAGGTCCTTAGCCTTGGCGTTATCCTCGACGGCCCAGTTGGCATCAATCACCAAAACAATCCAAAGTGACAAGCCCATGGGAGCTTGCACTTACATCAGTCATCGACATCCATGGCTGCAACCCCTCCGGAAAGCTAGAGGGGGTGCGATATGGGCTCCTCTTCACTCGAAGGGTCCTGAGCAAAGAAGGTCTTGGGGTCTGCGCCAGAGAACTTCGCGAGGAACGGTCCGTAAGATGCTTGGACGCATACCTCCGCTTTTAGGATAGTTGCGAAATTGCGCCCATCCGATTTAACACCGCTTGAGGCAGGTCGGCAAATTAGATGGGGGCGATTTCCCCGACGTCGCAGAGATCATCGAGGTCATCGAAGCAGAGATGCTCAAGGTCTCCTCGGATGCGCATTTCTTGTTGAAAATTCATAGGTGCAACATCTGGAAACCAGAAAATCATGTTTATTCTTGGAATGCACATCCCACGTGTAAACGTGGCCTTCTACAACTTGAGATCGTAATTTGAAAGTTAGCGCGCATTCACAACTTGATATCATAATTTGAAAGTTGCACGCATTCCGATTTGAGAGCACAAATCATTTGTGGCAAATTTATGTAGCAATTTTTGTCGAAAATCGGTGTGAGATCTGGGAACCAGAAAACTATTTTTATTCTTGGAATGTGCATCCCATCTGTGAACGTGGCCTTCTACAACTTGAGATCATAATTTGAAAGTTGGCGCGCATTCCAACTTGAGAGCCAACAATTTCTGCTATGTTCGTGTAGCATTTCTTGTCGAAAATGCATAGGTGTAAGATCTAGGTACCTAAAAATAGTGTTTATTCTTGGAATACGCATCCCACTTGTGAATATGGCCATCTACAACTTGAGATCATAATTTGAAAGTTGGCGTGCATTCCAACCTGAGAGCACAAACCATTTGTGGCAAATTTGTGTAGCAATTTTTGTCGAAAATCGGTCTAAGATCTGGGAACTAGAAAACTATGTTTATTATTGGAATAAGCACCCCACGTGTGAACAACGCCTTCTACAATTTGAGATCGTAATTTCAAAGTTGGCGCGCATTCCGACTTGAGAGGGAACTATTTCTGCCATGTTTGTGAAGCATTTCTTGCTGAAAATCCATAGGTGTAAGATCCGGAAACCACAAAACTTTGTTTATTCTTGGAATGCGCATCCCACGTATGAACATGGCCTTCAACAACTTGACATCGTAATTTGAAAGTTGGCGTGGATTCCAACTAGAAAGCTAACAATTTTTGCCATGTTTATGTAGTATTTCTTGTCAAAAATCAATAGGTGTAAGATCTAGGAACCACAAAACTATGTTTATTCTCGAAATATGCATGCCACGTGTGAACATGGCCTTCTACAACCTAAGATCAAAATTTGAAAGTTGGTGTGCATTCCAACATGAGAGCCAACAATTTCTGCCATGTTTGTGTAGTATTTCTTGCTGAAAATCCATAGGTGTAAGATCTAGAAACCAGAAAACTGTGTTTATTCTCGGGATGCGCATCCCACGTGTAAACGTGGCCTTCTACAACTTGAAATCGTAATTTGAAAGTTGGCACGCATTCACAACTTGAGATCGTAATTTGAAAGTTGGCGCGCATTCTGACTTGAGAGCACAAATCAATTGTGGCAATTGTCGAAAATCGGTGTAAGATCTGGGAACCAAAAAATTGTGTTTATTCACGGAATGTGCATCCCACGTGTGAACGTGGTCTTCTAGAACTTGAGATCGTAATTTGAAAGTTGACGTGTATTCCGACTTGAGAGCCAACAATTTCTGCCATGTTTGTGTAGCATTTCTTGTCGAAAATCCATAGGTGTAAGATCTGGGAACCACAAAACTGTGTTTATTCTTGGAGTGTGCACCCCACGTGTGAACATGGCCTTCTACAATATGAGATCGTAATTTGAAAGTTGGAACACATTCCGACTTGAGAGCCAACAATTTCTGCCATGTTTGTGTAGCATTTCTTGTCGAAAATCCATAGCTGTAAGATCTGGGTACCTAAAAACTGTGTTTATTCTCGAAATGCACATCCCACTTATGAACATGGCTTTCTACAACTTGAGATCGTAATTTGAAAGTTGGCGCGCGTTTCGATTTGAGTGCCGGCAATTTCTACCATGTTTGTCTAGCATTTCTTGCCGAAAATCCATAGGTGTAAGATCTAGGAACCACAAAACTGTGTTTATTCTCAGAATGTGCATCCCACGTGGTATTTCATTTTGGGGTTTGAAAGTTGGCACGCATTCCGACTTGGGAGCCAACAATTTCTGCCATGTTTGTGTAGCATTTCTTGCCGAAAATCCATAGGTGGAAGATCTGGGAACCAGAATACTGTGTTTATTCATCGAATGTGCATCCCACATGTCAATGTGGCCTTCTACAACTTGAGATCGTAATCTGAAAGTTGGCGCACATTCCGACTTGAGGGCCAACAATTTCTGCCTTGTTTGTGTAGTATTTCTTGTCGAAAATCCATATGTGTAAGATCTGGTAACCACAAAACTATTTTTGTTCTCGGAATGCGCTTCCCACATGTGAACACGGCCTTCGACAACTTGAGATCGTAATTTGAAAGTTGCCGCGCATTTCGATTTGAGTGCCAACTTGAGTACACTACTTGAGATACACAAACATGGCAGAAATTGTTGGCTCTCAAGTCGAAATGCGCGCCAGCTCTCAAATTTTGATCTTAAGTTGTAGAAGGCCATGTTCACACATGAGATACGCATTTCGTGAATAAACACAGTTTTGTGGTTCCCAGATCTTACACCTATGGATTTTCGACAAGAAATGCTACACAAACATTGCAGAAAACTATTGGCTCTCAAGTCGGAATACACGCCAACTTTTAAATTACAATCTCAAGTTGTAGAAGGCCATGTTCACACGTGGGCTGCGTATTTCGAGAATAAACACAATTTTGTGGTTCCTAGATATTACATCTATGGATTTTCGACAAGGAATGCTATACAAACAAGGCAGAAATTGTTGGCACTCAAGTCGGAATGTGCGCCCACTTTCAAATTATGACCTCAAGTTGTAGAAAGCCACGTTCACACGTGGGATGCACATTCCGAGAATAAACATAGTTTTCTGTTTCCCAGATCTTACACCGATTTTTGAAAAAAATTGCTACACAAATTTGACACAAATGATTTGTGCTCTCAAGTCAGAATGCGCGCCAACATTCAAATTACGATCTCAAGTTGTGAATGCGCACAAACTTTCAAATTACTATCTCAAGTTATAGAAGGCCATGTTTACACGTGGGATGGGCATTCCGAGAAAAAACATAGATTTGTGGTTTGCAGATCTTACACCTATGAATTTTCGACAAGAAATGCTACACAAACATGGCAGAAATTATTGGCTCTCAAGTCGGAATGCGCACCAACTTTTAAATTACGATATCAAGTTGTAGAAGGCCATGTTCACACGTGGGATGTGCATTCCGAGAATAAACACAGATTTGTGGTTCCCAAGTCTTACACCTTTGGATTTTTGACAAGAAATGCTACACAAACTTGGCAGAAATTGTTAGCACAAGTCGGAATGCGCGCCAACTTTCAAATTACGATCTCAAGTTGTAGAAGGTCTTGTTCACGGATCTTACACCTATGGATTTTCGACAACAAATGCTACACAAACATGGCAGAAAATGTTGGCTCTCAAGTCGGAATGCACGCCGACTTTCAAATTACGATATGAGGTTGTAGAAGGCCATGTTTACACTTGGGATGCGCATTCTGTGAATAAACATAGTTTTCTGGTTCCCAGATCTTACACCTACGGATTTTTGACAAGAAATGCTACACAAACATGGCAGAAATTGTTGGCACTCATGTCGGAATGAGCGCCAACTTTTAAATTACGATCTCAAGTTGTAGAAGCTCATGTTCACAAGTGGGCTGCACATTCGAAGAATAAACATAGTTTTTAGGTACCCATATCTTACACCAATGGATTTTCGACAAGAAATGCTACACAAACGTGGCAGAAATTGTTGTCTCTCAAGTCGGAATGCACGCCAACATTCAAATTACGATCTCAAGTTGTACAAGGCCATGTTCACACGTGGGATGAGCGCTCTGAGAATAAACACAGTTTTGTGGTACCCAGCTCTTACACCTATGGATTTTCAACAAGAAATGCTACACCAACATGGCAGAAATTGTTAGCACTCAAGTCGGAATGCGCGCCACTATCAAATTACAATCTCAAGTTGTAGAAGGCCTTGTTCACATGTGGGATGCGCATTCCAAGAATAAAAATAGTTTTTTGGTTACCAGATCTTACACCTATGAATTTTCGACAAGAAATGCTACACAAACATGGCTGAAATTGTTGGCTCTCAAGCCAGAATGCGTGCCAACTTTCAAATTACGATCTCAAGTTATAGAAGGCCATGTCCACAAGTGGGATGCGCATTTCAAGAATAAACACAGTTTTCAGGTACCCAGATCTTACGGCTATGGACTTTCGACAAGAAATGCTACACAAACATGGCAGAAATTGTTGGCTCTCAAGCCGGAATGCGCGCCAACTTTCAAATTACGATCTCAAGTTATAGAAGGCCATGTCCACAAGTGGGATGCGCATTTCAAGAATAACACAATTTTCAGGTACCCAGATCTTACGGCTACGGACTTTTGACAAGAAATGCTACACAAACATGGCAGAAATTGTTGGCTCTCAAGTCGGAATACGCGCCAACTTTCAAATTACGATCTCAAATTGTAGAAGGCCATGTTCACACGTGTGGTGTGCATTACGAGAATAAACATAGTTTTGTGGTTCCCAGATCTTACACATGTATTTTCGATAAGAAATGTTACGCAAACATGGCAGAAATTGTTGGCTCTCATGTTAGAATGTGCGCCAACTTTCAAATTATGATCTCAAGTTGTAGAAGGCCACGTTCACACGTGTGATGCACATTCCAAGAATAAACATAGTTTTGTGCTTCCCAGATTTTGCACCTATGGATTTTCGACAGGAAATGCTAAACAAACGTGGCAGAAATTGTTGGCCCTCGAGTCGGAATGCGCGCCAATTTTCAATTACGATCTCAAGTTGAAGAAGGCCACATTCAAATGTGGAATGCACATTCTGAGAATAAACACAGTTTTCTGGTTCCTAGATCTTACACTGATTTTCGACCAAAATTGTTACACAAATTTGCCACAAATGATGTGTGCTCTCAAGTCGGAATGTCCGCCAACTTTCAAATTACGATTTTAAGCTGGGAATGCGTGCCAACTTTCAAATTATGATTTCAAGTTGTAGAAGGCCATGTTTACACGTGGGATGCGTATTCTGAGAATAAACATAGTTTTCTCGTTTCCAGATCTTGCACCTATGAACTTTTTACAAGAAATGCTACACAAACATGGCAGAAATTGTTGGTTCTCTTGTCGAAATGCGCGACAACTTTCAAATTTTGATCTTAAGCAGTAGAAGGCCATGTTTACACTGGGTTGCGCATTTCGAGAATAAATACAGTTTTGTGGTTCCCAAATCTTACACCTATACATGGTAGAAATTGTTGGCTCTTAGGTCGGAATGCGCGCCAACTTTCAAATTACGATCTCAAGTTGTAGAAGGCCATGTTCACACATGGGATGCGCATTCCATGAATAAACACAGTTTTGTCGTTCCCAAATCTTACAGCTATGGATTTTTGATAGGAAATGCTGAAGGCCTTGTTCACAAGTGGGATGCGCATTCCGAGAAAAAACACAGTTTTTAGGTATCTAGATCTTACACCTATTGATTTTCGTCAAGAAATGCTACACAAACATGGCTGAAATTGTTGGCACTCAAGTCCGAATGCGTGCCAACTTTTAAATTACGATCTCAAGTTGTAGAAGGTCATTTTCACAAGTGGGATGCGCTTTCCGAGAATAAACACAGTTTTTAGGTACCCAGATCTTACACCTATGGACTTTCGACAAGAAATTCTACACAAACATGGCAGAAATTGTTGGCTCTCAAGTTGGAATGCATGCCAACTTTCAAATTACGATCTCAAATTGTAGAAGGCCTTGTTCACATGTGGGGTGTGCATTCCGCGAATAAACATAGTTTTGTGGTTCCCAGATGATTTTCGGCAGGAAATGGTACACAAACATGGCATAAATTGTTGGCTCTCAAGTGGGAATGAGTGCCAACTTCCAAATCATGATCTCAAGTTGTAGAAGGCCATGTTCACACGTGGGATGCACATTCCAAGAATAAACATAGTTTTGTGCTCACGCTAACTTTCAAATTACGATCTCAACTTGTACAAGGCCACATTCACATGTGGGATGCACATTCTGAGGATAAACACAGTTTTCTGGTTCCCAGATCTTACACCGATTTCTGACAAAAATTGCTACACAAATTTGCCACAAATGATTTGTTCTCTCAAGTCGGAATGCGTGCCAACTTTCAAATTACGATCTCAAGTTGTGAACGCACGCTAACTTTCAAATTACGATCTCAAGTTGTAGAAGGCCGTGTTTACAATGGGATGCGTACTCGGAGAATAAACATAGTTTTCTCGTTTCCAGATCTTACACCTATGAATTTTCGACAAGAAATGCTACACAAACATGGCAGAAATTGTTGGCTCTCATGTCGGTATGCGCGCCAACTTTCAAATTTTGATCTTAAGTTGTAGAAGGCCATGTTTACACGTGGGATGCACATTTCGAGAATAAATAAGTTTTGTGGTTCCCAGATCTTACAGCTATGGATTTTTGACAGGAAATGCTATACGAACATGGCAAAAATTATTGGCACTCCAGTCGGAATGTGCGCCAACTTTTAAATTACGATCTCAAGGAGTAGAAGGTTTTGTTCTCAAGTGGGATGCGCATTCCGAGAAAAAACACAGTTTTCAGGCACCTCGATCTTACACCTACGGATTTTCGATAGGAAATGCCACACAAACATGGTACAAATTGTTGGCTCTCAATTCAGAATGCGCGCCAACTTTCAAATTACGATCTCAAAGTGTGGAAGGCCATGTTCACACGTGGGGTGCGCATTTCGACAATAAACATAATTTTCTGGTTCCCATATCTTACACCTATGGATTTTCGACTAGAAATGCTACACAAACATGCAAGAAATTGTTGGCTCTCATGTCAGAAAGCACGCCAATTTTCAAATTACGATCTCAAGTTGCAGAAGGCCACGTTCACACGTGGGATGTGCATTCCAAGAATAAACACAGTTTTCAGGTACCCATATCTTACTGTTATGGATTTTTGACAAGAAATGCTACACAAACATGTCAGAAATTGTTGGATCCCAAGTCAGAATGCGCGCCAACTTTCAATTACGATCTCAAATTGTAGAAGGCCATGTTAACACGTGGGGTGCCCACTCCGAGAATAAAACAGTTTTCTGGTTCCTAGATCTTATACCGATTTTTGACAAAAAAAAATTGCTACACAAATTTGACACAAATGGTTTGTGCTCACAAGTCGGATTGCGCACCAACTTTCAAATTACGATCTCAAGTTGTAGAAGGCCATGTTCACAAGTGGGATGCGCATTCCGAGAATTATGGATTTTTGACAAGAAATGCTACACAAACATGGCAGAAATTGTTGGCTCACAGGTCGGAATGCACGCCAACTTTTAAATTACGATATCAAGTTGTAGAATGCCACGTTCACACGTAGGATGCACATTCCGAGAATAAACACAGTTTTCTGGTTCCCAGATTTTACACCGATTTTCGACAAAAATTGCTACACAAATTTGCCACAAATGATTTATGCTCTCAAGTCGGAATGCGCGCTAAGTTTCAAATTACGATCTCAAGTTGGATAGGGTAGGCACTATTCATGGCACGCTGGGTGAAGTCTCGACCCAAAATTTGAAAATAGAAAGCAACAAGAGAAGGTAGGCTAGGCAATATTCATGGTATGAAAATACCATGAAGTATTGAAATTCATTTTATAAAGTATTTTGAAATTAATATCTCCTAGTTGGGTTAATTAATATTGGTTTTTGAAGATTTTATTTCAAAACTGAAAAGGTTAGTTATGTACACCAAATCATATACATATATGTATATGTTCATGCACAAGCTAGTTTTAAAATTCAAATAGGGTTAAAGCTTGGGAAAGCTTTGTCGGTTGTTTTTCACCTGACCGATTTTGTGAAGTCTGTGTTCGATCTTAGGGGGGTTTTGCTAATTAGTTTGCTCTCTCTCTCACACGCGCAGGGAGACTCCGGATTTACCTAGGTTCGGACCCCCGGGATGGGTAATAGTCCTACTCCTGCTTGTGATCGATTTCTTGGATGAAAAATGGGTGTGTCCTCGCTGGAGAACATACGGTGCCTTAGCCTCTTAGGGATCCAACCTCCCTCTCTCTCTCTCTTGGATCTCCCGTTTATACTGCCCGAGACGGCCGAGGGAAAGAGAGAGACCATAAATTGGGTCACATCGCAGTACAATCCGCCACACCCTACTGCTGATGTCGGTAGCTTCATCTGCTCCCGCCTACCATTGGACGCGAACAGAATGGAAGAGCCACCTGACACCGGCGCCAGTCAAGACTATCACGGAACAGCGACAGAATGACAGCTACAGTGCCCCTGCTAGGGCCACAGTGACCGCAATCATCATTCTCTGCCTTCCACGCCGAATCGCCGCATTTAATGCCCCTGATACGCTGAGTGGGGCGGATTCCTCTAGGGTAAGCTTCCTTTGAGCCTGCCAAGTGGGGCCCGTGACCCACCTGCTCGACAAGACGCTCTCCTGCTCACCTGGCTTGCGCTGGGCTGAAACGTGGCGTTCTCGCCGGGCGCCTGGGGCCTTGCTCGCCCGCCTTGCGCCGGGCTGCAACGTGGCGTTCTCACCGGGCGCCTGGGGCCTTGCTCGCCTGCCTTGCGCTGGGCTGCCACGTGGTGTGCTCACCGGGCTCCTAGGGCCTTGCTCGCCAACCTTACGACGGGCTGCCACGCGGCGTGTTCGCTCGGGCGCCTGGGGCCTTGCTCGCCCACCTTACGCCGGGCTGCCACGAGGCATGTTCGCTCACTCTAACGTCACACCACCGCGTCGCCTTCTCGCTAGCCGTCGATCCAATGGGGAGTGCATACCCTGGTGAACACAGCACCGACAATAGCCCCCGGGCCCACCCCGAGACGCGAAACGCCGGCGCGGAAAACGAGTCTTCCCGCGGGGATGGAATGCGAATCGTGGGGGCCCCACTTTCGCTGCCTTTTCTCGAATCGTCCCACGTCCAGAGTACTTGAGTGTTGCGCTGGGAACCGCCACCGCCTCCTACGGGAATCGAGGTGATGGCTCCTGCTGGTAGGATGATGCGCATGCACGAGGGAGAAAAACCATCGCTCTCACGCCCAGGCCTATAAATGCCCACGAGGCTTCAGACTTCATCCTTCCCGCATCCTCTGCTCCTGTGCTTCTCCATCTTGCTGCAACTCCTTCTTGCTACAACTCCTCCTCCTTCTTGGCCATGTCGTCGCGTAGGGGTCGTCGTGACACCGCCGCCTCAGCGCCTGTGCCCGCGCTGCCTCGTGCGCCGCCGTCGCTTCCTCCGTCCACCATTGCGGAAGGAGAGATCGCCGCCCTCTGGCGTTTTGCGCCGGAGGGCATCCTCTAGATCGGGGCCGGCACCATGGCCCCTCGCTGCCACCCCAACGAGATTGTCACGTTCTTGTGGGCGTTCCTGGCGGGCCTAGTCCCGCCTTATTCAGAGTTCTTCCTGGCGGTGCTGGGGTTTTACAGCGTTCACGCCCTGCACCTCTCCCCCAATTCCATCGTTACGCTAGCCATCTTGGCCCACCTCTGCGAAATGTTCGTAGGGGTGAGACCCAACCTGCCGCTCTTCTGCCACTTCTTCGTCCTGTGCGCCCAAGCTGGGGACAGCGTCGTGGGGAGCTGCTACATCCGCAGCCACCCCTCCACCTCCAGCGCCCTCATCGCCTTTGAGCCCAAGTCCAACTGGAATGACTAGAGGGGCGAGTGGCTTTACATCACCGACGAGAGCGACTGCGATGAGCTCGTGGTCCTATCGGAGGTGGCGCATGCCACCCTTGACTGGGAATCGACGCCAGCGGACTCCGCCGAGCTCTGCACCATGGCCGCCCGCGATGAAGGACTCCATCGTGCCGGGCTCACTGGTGCCCAGGTGCTGGCGGACTACCTGATGCGGCGGATCTGCCCCCTGTGCCGGCGGGAACAGGGCGCCTGGATGTACACCGGTGTCCAGGACTGCACCCGCATCTACCTAGGCGGTAAGTACTTCAGTCTTTATCTTGTGGATTCTTTTTCCTGCTGCTTCTTCTTCCTAAGCACTTATGTGTCTTTCGTCCTTCAGAGGAGTGGAAACTGTCCCCCGGGGTCCGGCAGTAGTGGCTGGTGGGCTTGGTCCCCACTACCTCTCTCGGACGGGTCCTGTGGAGGGGATCCGCCCTCTCTGCTAGTGGAACCCATCTGAGCGTACCGCCTACGTCACAGCGCTTCCTGCCATGGACACCACGGGGCTAGTGCTGGAGCAGGAGCAGCGGCCGCCGCAGATCCAAGACCAGCCCCCCGGCCGCTGACGACACTGTCGGCATTCACGCCACCGGCAAACGGCCGCTCGTAGACGACGACGGTAGCGACTGCGATTGCGGGCCGAGCCCCAAGAGGTCCCGGCGCGATGCCGCGGAGTAGTCACCACCGCACGATCTTCCTCCTCCACCCACTCCACGCGGGGGTCTGTCTTTGACACAGCCGCGCTTCCCTCCAGCGGGACCCCGGCGATGGGCCCGGCCGCAATGTCGATGACACCGCCTCCTGCGGCGGACGCACCCGCTTCCGGGGCCGCCACGGGGACCGCGCCAGCGCCCTCGGCGACACCGGAGCCCCTGGTGCTGCCCAGGGAGGTAGTGCCAGCCTCGTCAGCAAGTGGTGTCGCCACGACGGGGGCACCACCGCCTCCAACAGCCTCCTTCCCCTTGCGCACCGCACCGCCCGCGCAGCGTGCGGTAGGACTCTCGCTCTTCCCTTTGTGTTTCGCTTTGGGGGACGCCCTGCTAGGTAACCCCTAGAAACCACACAGCAATTGGCTCTTACTTACCCTTTTTTGGCGTACCATTTCTTTTCTGAATACTGTTTTGTGGTCCAAGGGGTGACGGCAGCGTGAGCTCCAGCGCTAGAGTGCCGCCCATCGCGCCACCCCCTGCTGCCGCATCGGAGCCTACAAGCGGCACGACACGGCCGACGACCAGGCGGCTGCACTCGTTTCTGCAGCGCCCTCCACCGACTTTGCCCAGCTTGCTGCCCTGGTGGGGAAGCTCGGGTAGACTTACGACACGCTTGAGGGCTTCGCGGCGATCTCCGCCCACCGCAACGAGCAGCTAGCCCAGCTGGGGAGCCTGGTCGAGACCAGCGGCGGGACGTGGACTGCGAGCGCGCCGAGAAGACCGCGCTCGCTGGCTAGGTCCAGGCCGCGAACTCTGCCGCGCAAGCTTCGACGCAAGCGCTCAGCGAGTTGCATCGCTAGCTGTGGTCCATCCAGGCCATGCTGGAGACGGTGTTCTTGGGCTTCCGCGAGAGCTTGGCGCCCCTGGGAGTCGAGCTCAACCACCCGCTAGAACGCACGGCGTCGCAATATGGCTTTACTGTGGGCCGCGCCACCGAGGCCCTCACCGTCCTGCCGCGGGAGCTGAGGGAGCCCATCCTCCACGATGGTCGCAGCGCCGCCTACAACGCCGTCCGGCACGTGCTGGCGTGCAACGTCAACTGCGACGCCACCTTCGACCCCTCCTTGGTTCTTGCCAATATCCAGCGGGGTTGAGTCCGGAAGAGGAGGGCCAAGTGGGCGTCGTCGCGGAGCACGTGGCGGGGATGATGGCGATGGAGGATCCTGACGATGCCGGCGGCGAAGAGGTGACCTCCGCCAACGATGATGGCGAGGCGGCTTCCGCCAGCGACGATGACCCTGCGGTGTGACTTCGAGTCCGGTTTGATAGTCACATCGTGGTGGTACAAGTCGTCGGCGGCCTGTGTCACCTCGTCGCCCCTGGGCACCTAGGCGCTCTCCAGCTGCCCTTTATCTTCCTGTAAACAGGCAAACCTCGCCATCGCGTACACAGTGCGCCAACTTTAGCTTTACCTTTTAGGCTTGTAATCCGCTTGTCGGTTTTATCTTATATGAAATCCCAAGTGCTTTCTCCCTTCGCTTTACAGTCCGCCCTCACCCGGCTTGGGCGAACACCCGAGCCTCGCAACTTTCTGCAAGATTGATCGCAGTAGAACAGGGAGATAACATAGAGACATCTTGAGATAGCGCATGACGGAGTCTCTCTGCTGGCCAAAACGGGCGCTCTTTCCTCAGGTCGCCTAGGACATAAACCCTTGTAGTCTCTTTGGACCCTTCTTAGCCTTGCGCGGGGAAGACTGAGTTCCTCGAAGTGATCCAGATGTCGGTGCCCTCATTGGCACCTGGTACCCAGACCGAGCGAACACACCGTGCCAGATACGACTCTCATTCACTCCGCTCCGCCCGACGCAGTGCCAAGCGGTCAGCCTTACCACCAAGGAGCCAGGCGACCACAAGTTCTCACAACAAGACGCTTGGCGGGCAAACAAAGAAGAAACCCCGAACAAAGGCACAAAATAGAACTCAACTCCAGCAAAAAAGGCATGCATTACATACTTCCCTAGCCCCCTAGCCGACCAGAGAAAAGGAATTTTTGCTGGTCGGCCAAGCAAAAACAATGCTATACTTATAGAGCTTTATGGGTAAAACCTCCTCGGCTGCTCGATATTCCATGTATTGGTCAACTCGCGACCATCTTCCATGGCGAGCCTGACTGAGCCCGGGAGAGATACTGAGACCACTTTGTACGGGCCCTCCCACGAGGGAGACAGTTTGATAGTACCACCTTGCTTAGCTTGGGGAGAGGAGGCCGCCTTAAAAGGGAGAACAACCCTCCTCCATCAGACTAGTCTTTTGGGGGCCACATGGGACTCTTATGGCCTTGCGGGTCAGGCTTCCTCTTGTTGGGCTGCAGACAACACCTCCTGGGCCGGTTGGGCAGTCCGCTTTCAGGCGAGTTACCGTGCACTGGGAAGGGCATGGTGAGCTTCTAGGAGGGTTGCATCAGTTGGTATCAGAGCTAGGGCCTAATTTAAGAGGGTGAGAATGATAGTACCACCTTGCTTAGCTTGGGGAGAGGAGGCCTCCTTAAAGGGAGAACAACCCTCCCCCCATCAGGCTAGTCTTTTGAGGGCCACATGGGACTCTTATGGCCTTGCGGGTCAGGCTTCCTCTTGTTGGGCTGCAGACAACAACTCCTGGGCCGGTTGGGTAGTCCGCTTTCAGGCGAGTTCCCGTGCACTGGGAAGGGCATGGTGAGTGTCTGGGAGGGTTGAATCAAAGTTAGTTGCGACCCGCTTGCGCCTGAACCTTGCGCAAGACGAGGTCACCTACTGCCAGTGTTCTCTCGCGTACCTTTGTCGCATGATAGCGCCTTAGGGTCTGCAGATATCTTGCCGCCCTTAGCGCCGCTCGGTCTCGAACCTCCTCTAGGAAGTTGACCTCCTCTTGACGGCGCTCTTCTTGACCATCTTCGCTGTATGCCACCACTCATGGTGACCCGAAAGCCAACTCGGATGGGAGCACCGCTTCGGTGCCGTAGACCAAGAAGAAAGGTGTCTCTCCTGTCGCTCTGCTGGGCGAGGTGTGCAGCGCCCAGAGCATTGTGGACACCTCCTCGGCCCAGCGCTTGCCGCGCTTCTCCTACCAATCAAAGGCTCTTGTCTTGAGCCCCTTGAGAACCTCGGCATTAGCACGCTCCACTTGCCCGTTGCTCCTGGGATGGCCGATGGAAGCGAAGCAGAGCTTGGTGCCCATGTCTTCACACCACTCTTGGAAGTCGGAGCTTTTGAACTAGGCGTCGTTGTCGGTGATGACGCGGTTGGCGACTCCAAAGCGCATGAAAATGCTCCTCATGAACTTGATGGAAGCTGCTGCTGTGATAGCTGAAACAGGAGCGGCCTCCATCCACTTGGTGAACTTGTCGACGGCGACGAAGAGGTGGGTGAAGCCCCCAGTGGCCCGTGGAAACGGGCCCAAGATGTCCAGCCCCCAGACCACAAACGGCCAGGAGAGAGGGATTGTTTGCAGAGCCTGGGCTGGTCGGTGGATTTGCTTGGCATGAAACTGACACGCCTCGCATCTCCTCACCAGCTCGACGGCATCCTGGAGCGCGGTGGGCCAATAGAACCCCTGGCGGAACACCTTTCCAACCAGGGTGCAGCTGCCCGCATGGCTCCCGCACGTGCCTCCATGTATATCAGAGAGCACCTTGCTCCCCTCTTCCCGAGTGATGCACTTTAGAAGAACGCCGTTTTTTCCTTGGCGATATAGGTCCCGACCTACCTGGGCGTAGCGCTTGGCCTTTCGTGCAATCTTCTCTGCTGAGGCATCATCGTCGAGGATCACTTGGTCCCGTAGGAAGGCTAGGATCGGATCCATCCACGTGCCTTCCCGCCCAAGGGTGGCTACCAGGTTATGGTAGCCGATGTACTTCACCTGGCCAGGCGTTTCCACCTTAACCGCCATGGGAGTTCTTCTGGCTTCCCTCCCTAGACCGGTGGCTGTGGCAGGAACGCTGCCGTCTCCACCAGAATTGGGAGCTGGGGCAGGCGTGCCGTCGTCCCCACCAGAATCAGGGGCCACGACAGACGGCCAAAGAAGTCTTTCTTCAAACACGCCGATCGGAATCGCAGACCGCGTGGAGGCGAGCTGGGACAGAACATCCGCCTTGTAGTTGTCGCGCTGGGGGATGTGCTCGTACCCCAGGCCTTCAAAATGACGCTCCATCTTGCGGACCTCGCCCAGGTACACCACCATGGTGGGGTTCGAGCACTGGAACCCCTTCCGATCCTGGTTGATGACCAGGAGGGAATCGCCTTTGACTTAGAGACGTCGGGAGCCCAGCACAGCCGCTGTGCGCAGGCCGGCGTGCAGCCCTTCGTACTCAACGATGTTGCTGGTGGCCTTGAAATCTAGGACAATTGCATATTGGAGGGTGTCTCCCGTGGGAGAGACCAAGAAAGCCCCAGCCCCCGCGCCTTCTAGCCTGAGGGAGTCGTCGAAGAAGAGGACCCAGGGTGACGAGGCAGGGCGCTCTTCGGCTTCGGTGCTGGCGGAGGACCACTCGGCGACGAACACTGCCAAAGCATGGCCTTTCACGGCAGTGCGAGGGGCGAACTGGAGGTCAAACCCCCCAGCTCCACCGCCCACTTGGCGATCCGGCCTGCGGCTTCTCGGTTGTCCAGGATTTCTTGTAGCGGGTACTTGGTGAGCACCGTGACCTGTCGGCCCTGAAAGTAGTGTCGCAGCTTCCTCGACGCCACCAGAACGGCATACAGCATCTTCTGGTTCTGGGAGTATCTTGTCTCGGCATCATGAAGCACCTTGCTGACATAGTACACTGACCGTTGTATCCCCTCCCTCTCAACCACCAACGTCGCACTGACCATTTCGGGGGTTGCGGCGATGTACAACAGTAGCGGCTCTCCGGGCCTCGGTGCGACGAGCACGGGAGGGGAGGACAGGTACACCTTCAAATCTTCATATGCTTGCTGAGCCTCCTCAGCCCACTCGAAGTGGTTGGTCTTCTTGGCGGCTTGAGCAGGCGGACTCTACTCCCCGGCGGGCAATGAATCGGCGTGGAAGTAAAACAACCGGTCGAGCATTTGATCCGCTTGAGCCGAGTAGGCGGCTTCATGTTCTCGATGGTGGCGATGTTGTCCGGATTTGCCTCAATGCCCCGATGGGACATGAGGAATCCCAGCAGCTTGCCAGACGGAACGCCGAACACGCATTTCTCCGGGTTAAGCTTGATGGAATACTTCCGCAGGTTGGCAAAAGTTTCCTCCAGGTCACCGATCAGCTCCTCATACTTCTAGGCCTTCACCAAGAGGTCATCAACATACACCTCGAGGTTCCTCCTGACCTGCGAACGGTGGGCGATATGCATGGCCCGCTGGTAAGTTGGCTAGCATTTTTCAACCCAAAAGCCATCCAGGTATAGCAATACACGCCCATGGGGGTTACGAAGGCAGTCTTCTCTTCATCTTCCAGCGCCATCCTAATATGGTGGTACCCAGAGTACGCGTCCAGAAAGCACAGCAGATCACACCCCGCCATGGAGTCGATGATGAGGTCGATACGGGGCAGCGGGTACGGGTCCTTCAGGCAGACCTTGTTGAGGTCGGTGAAGTCTACGCAATCCTCCAGAGCCCGTTGGATTTCTTGACGAGGACGGGGTTTGCGAGCCACTCAGGGTAAGCGACACTCCTAACAACCCCCGCCTCTAGCAGCTTGTCCACCTCGACCCAGATGGCGTCCTGCTGTTCCTGCGATTGTCGCCGGATATTCTGCATGACTGGGCACGCTCCTGGGAACGTTGCCAGTCGGTGCTCAATCACCTCCATGGGGATCCCAGTCATGTCAGATGGTGTCCAAGCGAACACGTCTGCGCTAGACCGAAGGAAGGTGACGAGAGCGTCTTCCTATTTGGCGCCCAGGCTGGCGCCCACCTTGACGGTCTTGGTGGGCGCCGCATCACTCAGAGAGACCACCTTAACCTCACTGGATGATCCAGGAGAGGCATGGGTCTTCACCGGAGGAGCTCCTGGAACCGGGGCGCCGAACCTCTGCGCGCACACAGTGTCGGCCAGATCCAGCGCATGCCTGTCACACCGCAGTGCTTCAGGCTTGTACACCTTGATGACGATGGGGCCGTCGTGCCTCGGAATATTCACCACCATGTAAGCATAGTGGGTCGCCGCCATGAACTTGGTCAGAGCGGGCCGGCCTAAGAGGGCATTGTACGGCAGATCAAAGTCCGCGGCCTCGAACTCGGTCATCTCCGTACGGAAGTTGTCGGTGCCCCCAAAGGTGACGGGGAGGCTGATACGACCCAGGGGCAGCGACTCAGCCCCTAGGGTAACACCGCAGAAGGGGAGCACCCAGATGACGCTTCTGGATCTGTAGCACCTGGCAGACTCTTGAGGACAGGAGATTGATAGAGCTCCCCCGTCCACCAGCACCCGCCCGAGCTTCACGTTCTGAACCGTGGGTGAAACCACGATCGGGAGGTGGCCCAGACCCACAGTGCTTTCGGGGTGGTCGGCCCGACTGAAGGTGATCGGCTCCTCCGACCACCTCAGCTGCCTTCTCGACCCCTTGCTGGGCACGGCGGCGCACACCTCTCTCATCAGCTGCTTGAACTTGGTGTTGGAGGGGTAGGTGGCGGAACCACCGTGGATGTACGCCACCTCGTGCTCCGCCCGCTGGAAACCAAGCAGAGCGAGGTCCATGTCCTTGTCGTCCTGTGGCGACCTGCGCTCCTGCATGCGCTGGTCTACCAGCCTTGCTCACGACCTGGTAGTCGACCAGATCATGAGCGTTGGTCTGGTGAATGGGACAGTAAGATGTACCGCCCCACTCCCGGCGATTATCCCGCTTGTCCTCTCGGCCGTCGCGACCATCACTACCTCCGCGACGCCCTTCCCCTCGGCCGCCACGACCGTCGTGGTGCTTGCCGAGGTCGTCGCGCCGCGGGCTACCGTTCTTCTGCTCTCGCCCGGCGGCCAAGACGTGGCCTGCCTTGCCCGCCTTGCGCTTCTTCTTGTCCTTCCCGCCGAAACCCTTGGAGGTCCCGGTGTCTCCCCCCGCCGCGCCGGCCACGCGGGTTGACTGACGGGTTTGAGCCTTCGCCTGTAGGACGCACTTGTGCGCGAGGCGAAAAAGCTATTCGGTCATCCTGATCTTGCGCATAGCCATCTTCTCCTTCATCTTGTGGTCGCGAACGCCCCTCCGAAAGGCGGTGATGATGGCCTCAGCGGAGATGTCCGAAATGGTGTTGCGGACGTGGCTGAACCCGCAGATGAAGTCTCGCAGCGCCTCTCCCTTTTGTTGCTCTAAGTTGTGGAGGTTATCCTCCACCCCTGGCTGGTCAAACGAGCCCTGGAAGTTGGTGACGAAGAGCTGATGGAGATCCTTCCACGATCCTGTGGATTCCTCCGGCAGGTTAATGAGCCAGGAGAGGGCTCCACCGGTCAGAACCGTTGGGAAGTAGTTGGCCAAGGCATTTCCAGAGCTCCCCGTGGCCTGCATCATTGTGGTGTAGATTTGCAGGAACACATCAGGGTTAGTGGTCCCGTCGTACTTTTCGATGGGGGCCGGGCGGAACTTCTTGGGCCACTCGACGCGGCATAGCTCCTTCGTGAAGGCGCGGCATCTCACGCCGTACGCTCCCTGGTCCTCCCCCGACCCCGCGTCGCCCCGGCTCTGACCCTGATGCGGCCCCGAGGAGGCGGCGCACTCGTCGCCGTCGTAGTCGCTGTCGTCAGCGCTGTCGGGGTCTGTGTGGCCGCCACCACCACAGCCCTCCTGGCCTGCGCGTTCTTCGCCCGCCGCACGGTCTTGCTCCCGCACCAGTTTTCCGCAGAGATCCTCCTCTCGCCGCTAGTGTCGGTCTTCCAAGTGCGGCCTGAGATCCCCTGTAAGCTCAAGCCCCGTTGGATTTGAGTTTTGGTATTGATGACAACGGCCCGAGGGACGACAAGGCTAAGGACTTTGTTCCTAGTTTCTTTTATACTTATTGCGTGTGTCGTCGACTCGGCTCTGCCACATCCTCAGCTGCACCGACAACTCAAGCAACAAGCCAAGGCCAAGAGCACATCATGGAGCTATCCTTAGCCTCTAGGAGTCAAGCCCTAGCTAGTGGACACGTGCCCAGGGTTCAGGAGTCTGGGGTAGAGAGAGAGAGAAATGAAATGAAAAGTTTGAGGCTTTTCGGACGTGTCCACAAGTTGAAGTGATCTAAATCTCCCACCGAGTCCACAAGTTGAAAAAGTAGGCCCACAACTATAGGTGTGATGTGGGGCAGAAATTTCAGCCCCATCGGACGGCGTCCGACCACCGTCGGACGCTGTTTGATGAGTTCAAACCAAATTTTGGCTAAGTCCCAGCCGACATCGCCCTCTGCCGGACGGCGTCCGAAGACCATCGGACGGCATCCGACGAAGTTCAAAATGGGCCATCGAACGGCGTCTGCCGACTACCAGACGGTGTCTGACGAACGACAGCGCACACTGTCGGACGGCGTCCGACAGGCGTCGGACAGCGTCCGACGGGCTGAGACTTCACCCCAGCTGCTAAGTCCACAGCCAGGAGCTCACTGTCAGACGACGTCCGATTGGCACCGGATGGCGTCCGACCAGCGGAAAACACGCACAGTCCATACCATCGGACGACGTCCGACGGAGGCTAGGAAATCGATCAAACACATGGTGGGCACGGGGAGGAGCGCACAACGCACTCCATCGGACGGCGTCCGACGGTCCGTCGGACGCGTCGGATGAAGGTGAAAATTCACTAGATTCGTCCTTCGGACGGCGTCCGACGGTGGACAGACGGCGTCCGACGGCTCGATCTAAAACTCCGAGAGCGAATCTGAGCGCGCCACCTGTCCTATCTCGAAGATTCCGGGGGTTGGTCTATAAATAGGAGGTCAGCAGCTCGTGTGTGACCTGAGGAAGCCACATTTGCAGCCACCCCTTGCTCTAGTCTTGTGTGAGAGCTCCTCCTATGGCTTGCCACCACCCCATGGCATCCATGTGTGTTTGAGAGAGGGTTTGAGAGGGAGAAGAAGGGAGGGAGAAGGAGGAGCTCACCGGTGTTCATCCCCAAGCCTTCTCTTAGGGTTCACCTTGTGTTTCCCCTCTCTCCCATGGTGCTATCCGCCTAGCCCGTGGTGGAGAAGAGGTGAACCCGTGCTCCGGTCTTGTGCTCGTGCTCTTCATCGCCACCGGGAGCTCGTCGGGCTTCATCACGTGTACGTCTACGTCAAGCCGTGCCCGGGAACGACTACGTCAAGCGATCGACTACGTCCGTACCACTCCAAGCCCAAGAAGCATCTTGGCCATAGGATAGGCGTATCTGGTGTTCTCCGCGGAAGCGTCCGTGGTGTGCAAAGCCCTAGAAGCATCTAGGCCACCGTGCTTCCCACGGTGCTCTCCTCGGAAGCGTCCAGGGTGTGCAAAGTCCTCCATTGCGTCGGAGGCCGGCTCCACTTGTGGAGTTGGTGTGTCGGGGTCTTCCGCATGTTGGTGATATGCCCTAGAGGCGATCATGTGAGATGATTGTATCTTACGTCTATGTTCATGTACTTATAAGTTCCCTGAATAAATGCCACTGCTTTGTTCATTAAGTACGACTTAATTGTGAAACACATTGTCAATATGACATTATTCTAAATGATCCCTGGTCACATATCATTATATGGAACAATAGTGATTTGACCAGCACATGTATTCATTGATTGTAACGTTTCACGTATCATTTATATGGAGATATAAAATCAATAATGTGGGCACATGTTAGAGAACATGGGGTTGGATAGACCCGCTCCGAGACACTGCTGAGATAGTTATCTTAAAGGTGCCATCAGGGTTAGTCTCGAGTGGTATACCTATACGGTCCTTCGACCTGAGATCCTTATTGATTCTCAGCATGCGTAGTCGTATACTTTGGGGCTATCAAACGCTTCACCGTAACAGGGAGTTATGAAGGTAGCTTACGAGAATGCCATGAAACATGACATGAAAACGTGCCGCTGCCCACGCCGCGCTGCGCCGCCCTCGCGTGCTTCGCAAGTGGCCTCTGACCCGCACAGTCACACCGGTGAGTCTGCGGGTGGGGCCCGCCGCTCCGCCGACACAGGCGGCCTCCTCAAGCAAACCTTCTCTCTGCGGTCAATTCTTCTGCATACACGGAGGATGGCCGCCGCCGGACACCGCAAGGGTCATCAGAGCGGTAATCATTTCTTCCATTGTCTATCCGCTGTGATGTCTCATTAAATGCGCTTCGTCCTTCAGCGGGGGAGCCTTCGTCCCAAGACTCATTCGCAATGCTCCTCGCTGTGGGCCCCCCGCCGGGCGGCGCTGGGATGCCGCTGGTCTCGAGAGGGCTGCACGCACCCACTGGCGCGTGGGGGCCTCGCCCACCGTCGGAGGGCTCGCCCACGCACCCGCTCGACGCGTGGGGCCCTCGCCGCTTTCAGAGGGGCTCGCCCACGCACCCGCTGGGCGTGGGGCCCTCTTGGCCTTCGAGGGGCTCGCCAGCCGCTGGGCCTTGCTCGCCTGTCGACGCGTGGGAGCCTCTGCCTTTCGAGGGCTCGCCACGCCACTGGGCCTTGCTCGCCCGGCCGACGCGTGGGGCCCTCTGCCTTCAGGGGGGCTCGCCACGCATTTGGGGCCTTGCTCGCCCGCCGACGCGTGGGGCCCTCTCGGCCTTCCTAGGGCTCTTTGTACCCGGTATTTATTATACCGACAGTAGTCCCGGGTCCACCATGATACGCGAACCGTCAGCAGATATTTTTTCCGTTTCTTGTGCGGCGGAGACGAATCGTGGGGGCCCACCACCGAGCAACCGACGCCTGATTCTCCACCGCACACGATCTTCCTTGGGAACTACGCGCTTTCGCGGAAACCAAAAGCAGCTGGGCAATGATGCGCCGCCAGCGCGCGGAAGCGGAATCCAAACCGTCGCGCCGCGCCCACGCCTATAATACTTCTCTCGGCGCTGCAATAATCCTCCCGCACGCTAAGTCTTCAAGCTGTCCACTGCCTTCTTCGCTGCTAGCACAACCTCCTCGCCAGCGCCACCGCCAAATTTTCCATGGCTCCCAAGCGCAGCAAGGGCCGCCGCGGGGATGCCGCACCACCTTCGAGCTGTTTCGCCGCTTCCACCGCCGATGAGGATCAGGTGGCGTGGCTTCGAGTCTTCGTGCCACCGACCATTGCCGGTTCAGCGCCGCACCATCATGCCGAGTCCTCGCGCCGGAGAGATCGTGACCTTCTCTCGGCGTCTTTGGCGGGCCTTGTCCCGCCGTACTCAATTCTTCTTGGGGTGTTTCGTCTTCTCACGGGATCCAGCGCGACCTTCCCCCAACTCGATCATGGTTCTCGGTCATCTTCGCCCACCTCTGCGAGATGTTCGTGGGGACGATGCCAAACCTCCCGCTCTGGCGCCGACTCTTCATCACGACACGGGCTCGCGCTCGGCGCGGTTGGGAGTCTGCTGCTTGGCGCTCGCGACGCCGCCGCCTTTATCCTCGCCGCGGTCAAGTCCAAGCTGGAAGGACTGCACCGCAAAGGGTCAGACGTGGAGGACTCCGGCGCTGCGACGATCTTGTTCTTCCCGACGATCGCGAGCCCAATGCCGATCGGGGCCCGGCCGACGATCTAGCGAGTACGGAGGCGATGGCGGCCCGCATTGCGAGCTCCGCCGCCGGGCTCACCGAACCCGTGGTGGCGGACTTTTTGCGGCGCCGTCTTTGCCCGCTCGCTGAGGGCGCGCCCGCTGGGCGCATTTACGGCGACGACGATGGGACCCGACTTGCTCTTGGAGGTGAATACTCTCGCGTTCTTTTGGATTTCGTACCTTCTTTCTTTCCATTTTGGCTAAAAGCCAACTCGCCGCTTCTTCTTTGGGTGTTCAATGATGGGAAGCGTCTCGGGCGGCGTGTTCGGATCGGTGGCGGGCTTCGACCACGCCGACCGGGCGACATCGCTTCGCCGACGGGCATCCGCCTCCTCTGCGATTGGGATCCACGGAGCGCAACCCTTACTTGCGGCGCCGCCCCATGGAGGTCTCACGGTCCTGCGGTCCAAGTGGCGGGGACCATGCGGATCCGCGAGCCGCCTCGGCGACCGCCCAAGCTTCGCGGCGCTGCTGCTCTGCCGTGGCGGCCGACTCGCTTCGTGCTCTCGGAAGCGCCGCCTCATCCTCGCCGACGACGGCGGCGGGAGGGCGAGCCCAAGAGAGCGCGCCTTCAAGTCGAAGCTTCGCCGCCACCGCGGCCCCATCCAGCGGGGCCTGCTGCTACGCCGCCCGCTCCGCCATCGGGCAAGAGCGGCGACTCTTCAGAAGCTGGCGCCGCTGCGCGGTTTCTTCCGCTCCTACGCCGACGCTCCTGCGCGGCGCTTTCTTCCTGACTGGCGCTTCTGCACCGACACCGCTTCGCGCCCGGCCAAGGCGTCTGTTTGGACGGTGGTGACGCGATCAGCGCCGCCACAGCTGCCGCAAACAAGCGACTTGAGCTCCCCCTTCAGCTTTCGCCTTGGTGCACCGCCAGTTGGCTTTTCCTGCGCTTACGACACTTCCGATTAGGGTTAGCATGCTACACGGTTTTGCATACTGAACCTGTTTGTCCCTCTTGGAACAGGCGGACGCCGGGCATCGAGCTCCGCTCCACGCGACTTCGCTTGCCCCACCGCCGCCGCTCCTTCCACGGAGGTCGCCGTGGCGGGCGGAGAGTTCGCCGCGCGCGTCCGGAGAACCTCTCGCCACTCGCCCTTGGCGCCGCCGCCATCTCGGCCGTGACCGCCGACGTAGGACGTTCCTTTGAGGCGCTTCGCACCCTCTCCCGCACCTGGGCGATGCGGGAGGAAGCCCTTGCCTTGGCGGAGCGATCTGCCGGCGAACTGCGGCGGGCCCTTGGCCAAGAAACCGCCGCGAAGGCGATGACCCGCGAGGCTGCGGCAGCCCAAGCCGCCGCTGCCTCGGCCGCCAAGCAGATCGAAGACCTCCGCCTGGAGCACTTCGAGCGCCTCCGGACCCTCGCCGACATGCTGCGCACCGCCTACCGCGGCTTCCGGGACGCCATGCATCCACTGGGTGTTTCCTTGCATCCCCCGCTGGAGGAGACGGCTGCGCAGTACGCTGGCGCCGTGGGACGAGCCGCCGAAGCCCTGCGCGTCCTTCCGGCGGCGCTGCGGACGCGGGCGATCGAAGACGGTCGCCAAGGCGCTCTCGAAGCAGCGCGGTTCATCTTGGGCAACTGTCTTGCTCGAGACGCCGCGTTTGATCTCGACGCCGCCACCGGGAGCTTTTCGCGCGCGGCTGGACCAGATTTGAGCGGTAGCGGGTTGACACCGCCGCCGACCGCGTGTCCATGATGGGGGGCGCCGCTCCAGCGGAAGACGAAGACCAGGAGGAGTAGCGGGACTCCCCCGCCTTTTTTGCCTTGTAAATGTTGCCTATCAATGCAAACAAACTTTTGCTCTTTTGTTGTGAGTCTCACTTGAACTTCGCACAACTTTAACTTGCGGAATTGAATTGGGGCACCTGGCCGCCAAAGGTTTTAGACCGAACGTTCTGCCGCAAGTGAGCGCTGTTTCCTTAGGCATCTGGTTACTTCAACCCTTATGGCCTCTCGCAACCCGACTTAAACATTACGTGGCGAGCGCTTAGCTTCCGGAAGTGGTCTAGTCGCTGGTGCCGCCGTTGGCGCGTTGCCTAGACCGAGCCGACACACCAGGCTAGAGCCCGCCTTCCGTCCGCCGCCTCGCACCAGCGTAAGTTATAAGCGTTTGCCTTTGCAACTAAGGGGCCATCACCATAAGTATTTTCGCTACCAAACTTTCGGCAGAATGTTTTCTAAGAGACCTTTGTAAGGCTAAGCCACCGACGCCAAAAAGCTTTAGACGAGCTGAGCTGTTGAAAGTGGCGCTTTTTCCTCGTGCATCTGGTTACTTCAACCCTTATGGCCTCTTTGTGAACCGACCCTAGACATCGCGTGGCGAGAACTTAGCTTTCGGAAGTGGTCTAGTCGCCGGTGCATTGTTGGCGCATTGCCTAGACCGAGCCGACACACCAGCTAAACCCGCTTCGTTCGCTTCGCCTCGCCCAATCATGAAGTCGAGGCGTTAAATTCTTGCAACTAAGGGGCCATCTGCCTTGAGTACTTTTTCGCTGCCAGCTTTCAACGGAATGCTTTCTAACAGACTTGAGGCGAAAAAAGAAACAGATGCCCACAAGGAGACAGAACTTATCTCTTATTGAAGATGGCTTTGCGCGACGCAGCCCCCGAGGCGAGCGGTGAAGGAAGAAGACCTCGCCGCTCGGCTCCAAGGGAAGGCCAAAAAAAAGCTCTTGGACTGCTACCTACGGGTAGAACTTCCTCAGCTGCTCGACGTTCCAAGTGTTCGCCAATTCGCGACCGTCCTCGAATGCGAGCCTGACTGAGCCTGGGCGGGAGACTGAGACCACCTTGAAGGGGCCCTCCCACAGGGGAGACAGTTTGTTGCGCCCCGCCTGCGCTTGGATTTTGCGCAGAACGAGGTCGCCCACTGCCAGTGTTCTCACACACACCCGCCTTGCTTGATAACGGCGCAGCGCCTGCTGATACTTGGCGGCCCGGATCGCCGCCCTGTCTCGGATCTCCTCCAGGAGATTTACTTCATCCTGACGCCGGTCAGGGTCTTGGTCTTCATCTTTTTCGGCCATGCTAACCTGGTGGTACCCAGAGTACGCATCCAGAAAGCACAGCTGCTCGCACCCCGCAGTTGAGTCAACGATGAGATCGATGCGGGGCAGCGGGTATGGTTCCTTCGGGCATGCCTTATTGAGGTCGGTGAAGTCCACGCACATCCTCCAACGCCCGTTGGATTTCTTGACGAGGACGGGGTTCGCGAGCCACCTGGGATGGGCGATACTGCGGACGACCCCCGCCCTTAAGAGCTTGTCCACCTCCTGGCGGATAACTTCCTGGCGCTCCACCGATTGCTTCGGACCTTACGCAGATGACCGGTCGCGGCGGGAACGCCGCCAATTTGTGCTCAATCACCTCCTCGGGACCCGGCCATGTCGGACGGTTGCCACGCAAACACGTCTGCGTTAAGCGGAGGAAGAGAGCAGCGCGCCTTCCTATTTGGCGCCGAGAGAAGCGCCACCCGAACGGTCTTCGCTGGTCGACTTCGCTCGGGGAGACCGCTTTAACGTCCGTGCGGACGAACCGGGAGAAACGGGTTCGCCGAGGAGCTCCCAGTCGAAGCCTCGCCTTCGGCACCGTCGCTTCGCCAACGCGAGGGCGTCCTTGTCGCAGCCGAAGCGCCCGGCGTCCACTTTCAAAACGATGGGGCGGTGGCCGGGATCTTCACCACCATGCGCATAGTGGCACACCGCCATGAACTCGGTCGGCGCCGGCCGACCTAGTATGGCGTTGTAGAGGTCGAAGTCCGCCACCTCGAACTCGAGCATCTCGGTGCGGAAGTTGTCGAACCTCGAAGGTTACCGGAGCGATCGATGCCCGGCAGACGGACTCGGCCCGCGCGATGTCAAGAATGGGAGCGTTGGGCGAAGCTCCCGCTGCTGGATCTGGAGCGCCGCGGCGACCCGGGCGGACAGGAGGTTGAGGGAACTCCCTCCGTCTACCAGCACCCGCCCTAGCTTTACATTCCGGACCGTGGGTGCAACCACGATCGGGAGATGCCCAGGGCCGGCGGTACTGGTTGGGTGATCGGCCTGACTGAACGCGATCGGCTGCTCCGACCACGCCAGCTGCCTCATCGACCCAAAGCCGGGCACGGCGGCGCACACCTCCCTCATCGCACGCTTAAAGCTAGCGTGGGACGGATAGGTGGCCGAACCGCCGTGGATGACGGCAACCTCGCGCTCCGCCTGCTGAAAACCAAGCGAAGCCGTCTCCTTGCCCTTGCCACTGCCGGACGCCTGCTGCTGCTGCTCGTGGACTCGCTTGTCCACCATCTTGCTGACGACATGGCAATCCGCCAAGTCGTGGGAGTTGTTGCGGTGAATGGGACAGTAGGGCCTTCCGTCCCACTCACGGGGGCGATGATCTCGCCCTTCGTCGCGGCCGCGGGGGCCGTCGCGGCCACGGCGATCGCCGTAGCCGCCGCCTCGGCCGCCCCTACGGGGACCGTACCCGCCGGCGCCGCGACCTCCTCCTCTTTTACGCCGCATTGCGCCCATTGCGCGGTGGGTCGTCGTCGTCGTCGTCGTCGTCGTTAAGGCTTCGGCGGCCATGACCTGCCCGGTCTCGGCCGCCTTGCGCTTCTTCTTGTCCTTGCCGCCGGGGTTCCTCGAGGTTCCGGCCTCGCCGCCCGCAGCTGGCCCCGCCCGCGCAGCCGGGCGGATGCGAGCCTCCGCCTGAAGGGCGCACTTGTGCGCCAAGGTGAAGAGCTCCTCCGTCGTCTTGATCTTGCGGGTGGCCATCTTCTCTTTGACCTTGGGGTCTCGGGCGCCTCTCCTGAATGCCGTGACCACGGCATCGATGGAGATGTCAGGGATGGTGTTGCGGACCTGACTGAAGCGCCGAATATAGTCGCGCAGCGACTCTCCCTTCTTCTGCTCCACGTTGTGGAGGTCGTCTTCTACCCCGGGCTGCTCGAAGGTGCCCTGGAAGTTGGTGACGAAGAGCTCCGAGAGCTCCTTCCATGACCCCACGGACTCCGGGGGCAGGTTCATGAGCCACGAGCGGGCTCCGCCGGTGAGGACCGCGGGAAAGTAGTTCGCCAGAACCTTCCCCGACCCTCCAGTCGGCTGCATCACCGTCGTATAGATCTGCAAAAACTCATCAGGGTTGGTGGAGCCGTCGTACTTTTCGATGGGGGCCGGACGAAACCGTTCCGGCCACTGGACGCGGCGCAGCTCCTTAGAAAAGGCGCGGCACCCGACGTCGGGAGCCTCCTGCTCTGAGCGCGTCCTCGCCTCGCCGCCCCGTCGCCTAGGGCGGCGCCAAGAAGCGCCACCTCATCGGCGGGCAGCTCTGCGGGAACCCTCTTGTTGGTCCCTCGCAAGACGGCGGCGGCAATGTGTCGCCTTCGGTCGCGCCCTGCGGAGCTTGTCACGCAGGTCTTCTCCATGCAGCAAGTGGCGGTCCTCCAGATGGGACCGAGATCGCGCCACTGCGACGCCGCCGCCGAGCCCGTGAGGGGTCGCGCTTTTGTCGTCTTAGCCCGCCCTCCTCACCAGAGATCTGCGAGAGGAGGCGAGGGCAACAAAGAACGGAGGACGCGAAACGCCGTTCCCCGCCCAAACTTGCACCACCGCCGCGGCGGCGTCGACGAGCGGGCAAGTTGGCCAACCACGGCGCCGCCGGGAGTCCGAGTCACCGGAACGGTGGGTTTTCAGCAAGGCCACGCGCGTGGAGGTTCTGTCTTTGGAGTGCACTCCTCCAAGGCCAGCGCCGCCTAGCTTGGCCGAGCTGCTGCTGCCGCCAGGCTCCAACCTAGGCGGGCGGCCACCGCCGGTGATTCACCGCCATCGCCGCGGCCGACCGTGGCAGCGGCTCTAGCGGCCGCTTCTGCTCCATCGCGGATCGCTGCTCCGCCATCGCCTCGATAAAGGGTCAAGAGCTTGAACTGATGCTAGCGCCCCCTACGGCGCGCCATCGACGGCGTGTTCTCCGCTCAACCATCTGCGGATCACACCTGGTCAGATTTTTAGTCGCGCTAGCCAACTCGATCAAGCTCGATTCGATTTGGCGTCGGGCACAACAAGGAGCGACTTCAGATTTACCTGTGTTCGGACCCCTCGCGGGTAATAGTCCTACTCTGCCTGAGCCTTAGCTCTTTTCGATTGTGGTTGAATGGGAATGTGTTTACTGAGTGTTTGAATGCACGAATGTTCCTCTCCCTTCTCCTCTCTCTCTCTCCTTTATACAAGCTTTGGGGTGGCGAGAGAGGCGAGGGGTAAGCGATCTGATGCTCTCGGTACATCGACAAGACACGACAGAAGAGACGAAAACGCGTTGCCGCCCCGCGCGCTGGCCGCCCTCGCGTTCGCAAGTGGCCTCGACCCGCAGATTACACCGGTGAGTCTGCGGGTGGGGCCCCGCCGCTCCTCGACACGGGCGGCCTCCTCAAGCAAACCTTCTCTGCCGGTCAATTCTTCTGCGCCACAGTGATGTACCGCCGGACACTGCAAGGGTCATCATGCGATAATCATTTCTTCCGCTGTCTATCCGCGTGATGTCTCATTAAATGCGCCGTCCTTCAGAAGCAGGGGAGCCTTCGTCCAAGACTCATACGCAATGCTCCCCGCTGGCCCCGCCCGGCGCTGGGATGGGGATCTTACTGGTCTCGAGAGGGGCTCGCCCATGCACCACTTTGGCGCGTGGGGCCCTCGCCTCACCGTCGGAGAGGGCTCGCCCACGCACCGCTCGCGTGGGGCCTCGCCTCGCGCCGAGAGGGGCTCGCCCACGCACCCGCTGGCGCGTGGGGCCTCTCGGCCTTCGAGGGGCTCGCCAGCCTGGGGCCTTGCTCGCCCGCTTTGACGCGTGGGGCCCTCCTGCCTTCGAGGGGCTCGCCACGCATGGCTGGGCCTTGCTCGCCCGCTGACGCGTGGGGCCCTCCTGGCCTTCTGAGGGGCTCGCCCACGCGCTGGGGCCTTGCTCGCCCGCCTGACGCGTGGGGCCCTCTCGGCCTTCCTAGGGCTCTTTGTACCCCGGTATTTATTATACCGACAAGTGCGAGTCATAATGGGTTTCTCTAGTAGAAAGCCCGTTAGAGCACTCTATAAATTGGAGAGGTGGGGCGCGGGGTGGGCGAGTCTTCTCACCATGAAACCCTGGCCGCCACCACGCCCCACTCCTCTAAACCCTAACCGCCGCGCGCACGGGTGCGAGCACACCAACGCGCAGCGTTCCTTCCCTAGACGTGTGGATACCGTAGAGGCGTCGTCGCTCCTGCGCCGGCGCTGATCGAGAGGATCGGCTACATCCGCGACAAGAAGGAATTGTACCGCGTCGAGTTCGACTACGTACGGTGCTTTGCAGCACGCGGGGAGGCTTCACCCACTCTTCTTCCGCTGCTAACATGCTGCAAGGGTAACGATCTATGATCCCTGACTCGCTTGCTTCCTGGGTGGTCGCGGTAGAAAATTTTGTTTTCGGGCTAGCGTAGCACCGCGTCCTCTTTCAGTGGTATCAGAGCAGATCTTGCGTTGTCTTGGATCCAATCACTGCGCATATGTTGATATGCTGTTGTTTTTGGTCACAGGTTGATGCGATCAATCGGTATAGGGTTTATGATGTACGAGATTGGTAACGTCACAAGGCCAAAAAGATTAGTGATATGTGATGCTTGATATTCTCATGTATTTGTCACTAGCTATTAGATGTAGTAGCTTGGTGCTTCATCATGGAGACTTCTTGCACGATGACCCGAAGGACGACGATGGAGATCGAAACGCCATGGGCCATACTATTTCACAAGTCAATATGATTGTTTGTGATTATACCTGTCTTGCTATTCTGTCATATTTCATATTGGTGGATGTGATTCTTATGTGATAGAATATTTCCCTCGAAAAATTAAGAGTTTGATGCCCTTCCAATAGCTGCACCCATAAAGGTCTTGTACATTAATTGGCAGTTTCAGCATACAGTAGGGTGCCATTAGTTTCCTTGACCAGTGGGGTGAAGTCAGACTTCACACGCATAGTATTGGTTTACTTATCGAGGCTATCAAAATGTTTTTGGGCCTCGGGGCGTCGGTGTTGGGAGCCGGGGCATAGGATGCCACCCAACAAACAAGAGTCACATACAATGTGATTGGCAAGGGGTTGCCTACCTATGTCACTTAGTTCTAGGAGTCGCCTCCGCGCACTAGTTCTATGAATGACTATGGGTCTTGTCCTACTAAAATGCACCCGAGGGAAAGCGATTTTAGTGGGAGCATCTTTTATTAAAACTGTTTAATGGAAGATTAACATGAACAATGTGCTAAGACTTTGCCTTTTATTACTGTTCTAGATGGCGCCTAACACTGTCAATAATTCTGGCTTTAACTTGCGGTCGATTCTGGAGAGAGCGAAGCTCTCTGAAACGAATTTCATTGACTGGTATCGTAATTTGAGAATTCTTCTCAAATAAGAAAAGAAAGAGTATATCCTTGAGGAACCATACCCTAAGTGAAAGTGCAGCTAGGCTCTTAAGTGATTTTGGTGATTAATGAGTAACAATTATAGAGCTAATATTTCTATTGGAGAATTGTGCACAGATGTTATACAAGTTAAATCCATGAGGTACATATTTATATGTGATGGTGTACCCCTGAAAAGTGGATATGTTGCAAGAAGGCATCAAGACTAAGTTTTATTTGTAAATCTTTGTTTATTGAGTCATAGGGATGCCGTACTATAAAGAGGGATGAAATGGAGAAGCATATAAAGGTTCCTAAGTGCTCAAAATAGGTATCTCGAAGTTCGCGTGAGTTTTTCACTCAAAATACACCTCATACAGAACCTACATCATCAGAACATCCGACAAGGGTCGGAACATCCGACGATGATCCAGTCGGCCAGTTTTTCATGCCATCCAGTAAGGGGTCCATCGGAACTTCGGTCGGAACATCCGATGCGATCGGAACATCCGACGGGGTCAGAACATCCGATGCGGGATTAACTGCAGCAACGGCTAGTTTTCGAGAATCCCTATTTAAAGCCCTCTCTAATACCTGCCAAAAGGTTACTTACTCTGATTACACCCTGATTTGAACATAATACTTCCTATTCATCATCTCTCTCAAGAACCCTAGCCTTTGTCTCTCTCTCTTGTTCATCTTGTGAGATCTAGATCTAGAGAGATCAAAGCAACCCAAGTGCTCCACAAATTAGAGTTGTCCAATTTGACCACTTAGTGATTCCTGAATTTCTTCATCGCGTTTGTTACTCTTGGAGGCTTGAAGGGCTCTTAGACGGCTAGGTGTTGCCGGTGAGTCGCCGATCTGTGTGGCGTGCCTCCGGAGTTTGTGAAGGTGTGAATCTTCCTACGCAAGGAAAATGATTCAACTAGTGATCGCCGGTGAGTGCTGTGTGCTTCATCGGGAAGGGGATTAGGGTCTTGGTGATCCGGGCTTTGTGCCTTCCCTAACGGTGAGTAGGATCTCCCTTTAAAGATCCAAACATCGGTAAACAAAAATTACTGTGTTTTGTCTTGGTCTTGTTTGGTTGTTTTTACTATTGGTGTTGGCTTGTTCTTAGTATTCTTGAGTAGATCTAATTTTGGTTTTTGCGAGAAATCAGTTTACTGCAGATTTTAGACAAATCCAGAATACTCAGGATCGGAACATCTGACGTGAACATCCGACGCCGTCGGAACATCCGACCCAGATCAGAACATCCGACGCAGGGGTTATTAGACCAGATCGAAACATCCGATGTGCATCGGAACATCCGACCGACTGGTTACTGTTTGACTTTATTAATTCTGCATTTTCATTTTATTCGCCTATTCACCCCCCTCTAGGTGGCATAGCGATCCTTTCAATTGGTATCTGAGCCCAACCTCCTGTTTTGAGCTTAACAGCTTGGAGAATCATGCCAAACAACAAAGACGATACCGTGATCGAGACTTCAAGTGAAGGCAATAAAAAGGCTGCTATTCCTTATGTTTATCCTGATGCAACATCTTCATCTCATGCCTCTATTCCCACTGGGCGTGCGCCTCACTTTGATGGCACATATTACCCACAATGAAAACATAAGATGAAGATGTATCTAATGTCTATTCATCCTTCTATTTGGTGAATTGTAGAAACAGGTTTCAAGTCCAAGAAACCGGAGAACCTTACTGCTGATGAGGAAAGAGACTCCTTCCGCAACTATCAAGCCGTCAATGCACTATTTGGTGCCTTAAGCCCAAGTGGGTTCAACCGAGTTGACGGACTTAAAGAAGCCAAGGTAGTTCATGAAGGCACATCAAGTGTGAGGGAAACCAAGACAGAGCTTATCAATGGTAAGCTAGGAAGGTTCATCCTAGAAGAAGGAGAAGACTACAAGACAATGTTTGATCGACTCATGGTGTTGGTAAATGAGGCAAAGGGGCTTGGATGCAAGTCTCTCACTGATCATGAGGTGGTCAAGATTCTACTTCGGGCTATTACTCCAACTAACCGCCACTTGGTGCAAATGATCCGGGATAGCGACAACTATCACTCAATCACGCCACATGAAGTACTAGGAAGAATCCTTAGTGATGAGTTATTGGACCAAGAGGCTTCAAATATTAAAGAGATGGCTCAATCTACAAAGAAGAAGAGTATTGCTTTGAAGGCGGGCAAAGTGTCAAAGACAAAGGATGATAGCTCAAGTAGTGATGAAGAAGATGGGCAAATGAACATGAAAGAGATGGCGTTCTTTGTGAGAAGATTCAATAAATTTCTCAAGAAGAATGGGTACAATAGCAAAGGCAAGAAGGTCTCCGGTAAATCAAAATCTTCAAGAAGATCAAGGAGAAAATGCTATGAATGTGGTGAAACCGGACACTTCATTGCCGAGTGCCCACACAAGAAGGATAAGGACAAGGAAGACAGGAAGAAAGAAAAGAGTTACAAGAAGGACAAAGAAAAGAGCAAGAGACAAAAGAAGAGTTCAAGAGGTGAAGCTCACATTGGTGAGGAGTGGGACTCTGAATACAACTCCGAATCCGACTCCGAGTCCGATGATGAGAGTGTAGCATGCCTTGGAATGGCTATTTCAAAAAGGACCTCATTTCTATTTGACGAATTGACGGATGATAAGGATGAACCTACAATGTGCTTCATAGCCAAGGGCCCTAAGGTATCATCAAAATCCTCTAAATCTCTAGTCAATTCTTATACTAACAACTCTAGTGATGATGAGGATGATATGAGTCATGCTAGCTTGGTCAAGATAATGAGAAAGTTTGATATGGGTAAGTTGACCAAGCTCATGGAGAGAGTTGAGTAACAAGAGGACCTTCTTGAGAAAGGATAAGACTTGCTCATCCTTGAAAAGGAGAGAAACCTCCAACTTGAGAAGGAACTAGTATTGGAAAAGAAGAGGGTTGAGGAGATGACCAAAGAATTTTCTGAGGTCAAATCCAAAACAAGCTTTCTTGAGATCAACAACTCTTCACTCAAAGAAGAACTCATTGGTGCAAAGGAAGCACATGAGACTCTTAGGGTAAAATTTGATGATCTTTTGAAGAGCACCTCTACTCTTTCAAATGCAACTTATGACTCACCTCCTTTCACGAGCAATGGTTGTGTAAGGTGCTATAATGTGGATGTAAGTGCTTGTGCAACAAACTTCGCCAATTTATAAGATTTTGCTAGTGAGAATGAGAAGTTGAAGGGTCTACTTGAGGACGGTATTCAAAGATCTTACAAGTCGAGTAAGGGACTTGATGAGATACTAGACAAAAGAAGAGAAAACTTCAAGAAGGCCGGACTTGGCTATGTTCCACCTAAGGATAAGAAAGCACATGTTATGGTGACTCCGATCACTAAGACAATTCATTTTGTGCAAGAGCAAAGCTCAAAGGCTCACGTTTCTCACTCTACTTTTAATGCCTTTTACATTCTTAAAAAGAATAATTTTGGTAGAGTGCTTGCTTATCATGTTGGACCAAAGCGTAATAATGTACCTTTGATAAGATATATTTGGGTTCCAAAGACTCTTGTGACTAACCTCAAAGGACCCAATCAAATTTGGGTACCTAAGACCAAAGCTTGAACTTTGTAGGAATATCTCTCCGGTGACCCTAGTTGGGTACTCGACAGCGGTTGCACTCATGATATGATCGGAGAGAAGAAAATGTTCTCTCAAGTTAATTGTTACAACCAACCAAGTGAGAGCATTACTTTTGAAGATGACAGTAAAAGTGATGTACTTGGTCTTGCTAAGATTGCAATTACTAAAAATCTTTTTCTTATAAATGTCTTACTTGTGGATTCATTGAAATACAATCTACTATCGGTACAACAATTTTGTACTACCGGTTACAATTGTATCTTTTCTTGTAATGATGTGAATGTCGTTCGAAGGAGTGATGGTTTAATAGCCTTTAAGGGTCATCGAAAGGAAAAGCTCTATCTTGTGGACTTCTCCACGGATAGGCCTAGCCCTGGAATATGCCAGTAGGCATAAATCTAGCATGGGTTGGCTTTGGCATCGCCGACTAGCCCATGTTGGTATGAGAAATCTTCACAAACTCTCGAAAGGGAATCGCATCATTGGACTAACAAATGTGAAGTTTGAGAAAGACAGGCCTTGTAGCGCATGTCAAGCGGAAAAGCAAGTTGAAGCACCCCATCCTTCGAATAACGTGATGGCCACAACAAGACCTCTACAATTACTACATATGGACCTCTTTGGACCGATTGCATACATAAGTATAGGAGGTAACAAATATGGTCTTGTTATTATTGATGACTTTTCACGCTTCACGTGGGTATTCTTTTTGCATGATAAGACAGAGACAAAAGAAATTTTGAAGAAGTTTATGAGAAGATCTTAAAATGAGTACGAAGTGAAGATCAAGAAGATTCGAAGTGACAATGGGAAAGAATTCAAAAACACCGATGTTGAAGAATATCTTGATGAGGAAGGCATTAAGCACGAGTTCTCGGCTCCCTACTCCCCTAAACAAAACGGGGTGGTCGAGAGGAAGAATCGAACCCTCATCAAGATGGTGAGGACTATGTTGAATGAATACAAGGTTTCGGACATATATTGTGCGGAAGCTGTGAACACCGCTTGTCACGTCATCAACCGACTCTATCTACACAAGTTACTGAAGAAAACTTCGTATGACACTACAAGAAGACTAGCCTATAGCAACACACCCTTTGCATCACATATGGGTTGTGTTGCTGGAAAACACACGATGACTATTTACTCCAACACATACCTGCATCACATAAAAGTTGTGTTGCAGGGAGACTGTACAGCATCACATATTATGTGTTGCTGACACTTATGTGCAAAAACATAATCTTAAATATAAGCCAACATCATTTAATGTACATGTTGCTAATATGACAATCCTAATATATCTGAACAACATTGACAAAGACAAACTTTAGTGATTAAAATTTGCACAAGGAAGAGGATGATAAGGCCAAAAGTCAACACATGTACACTATTTCCAATTATCCAAGCAAACAATTTTAAAAAAATCAATTATTTTAACATCAAAGAAATTAAGTATTTTTAGGATGACTCATCAAGTATTTTTTTTAACACCAAAGAAATCAAGCGTTTGTCATCCCGGCCTTCCCTTTGCTTGCAGTCTTGTTCAACACCTCCCCATACCGGGTCGCTGTGGTGGGTCTCCACCTCGGGCATCGCCGCCCTCTCCCCGCCGAAAATGCCACCTTCTCCCCACCAATGATGGCTCCTCCCCGCAGTGACATCTCCTCCACTTCGCACCGTCTCCCTTTTCCCTGTCGGTGTGGCGTCCTCTCCGGCGCCAGATCTGGATCCGCCTCCCGTTGCGCCGCTTCATCTTCTCGCTTGCCGTGTCGATGTTCGGCTGCTGCCGCCATTTCTTTCGCCCTACTCACTCAATTGCCGATGTGCACATCACGTTGGACTTGGCGACGTAGGCACCCCACCAAATTTGAGGTGATGTGTACGACCTCTGTTGGATTCGAGTTGCTATATGTGTCACCGATCTCATCCTATTGCCGCCCAAGTGTAGCCTTTGGACTAATGCGATGATGTTTGTAGATTTTGCAGCAAAAAACACATGGAGGGAACTCAGTTTTTGTTGTCTGCATTCTTTGTGTCTTGTAAAAACTGATCAATTAAAGGGCATTTGTAGTGCAATTGCTATATTTTATTTTATAGAATATTTATGTTCCTCTTACCTATTACCTCATCTTGTAAATTTCGTGATGTAGTTATGGGATTACCAAGTGAATGAATGAGTACATGGGAAGATTGCAGCATTCCTCATTCAAACAAACATTTCGTAAACGAGGCATGCCCTTGGGAGAAGTTATCTTCAACCATTTTTTATGGCCTATATTTTGCACTTGGTAAGTTTCACGATGCAGACCATGGCTATTGACACTTCATAATTTGTGCTAACTAATATTTCTGCTAATGCAATGAAATACAAGGTAAATTAGCCTAGCCAAAGACAGTTTGGCTTAAAAATATTTCTGTAAAAGGCCATGCCATTTCTTCCTTCAAATCCTACAATATTCTAATATACCATCTTTCATTCCATCTTGTTCGCTGATTCTTTAGTCCTGTTTTGTCTTTTCAGTTATCCAAATGATCACCTGTCTTCAGGAGGTGGATTCAAAATGGCCATGGAAGCGACAAAATTTCATTCACACCCCTGACAAGTAACAACTTTTATTGACGTGATTTGAGTATTTTTGTATTCTTTTATGAATCCAATAGAATGTCTTACAAGCTGTGCCTTTAAAACCAAACAACCATATTATGGTGTTTCACTAATCATATCAAAGATAACTAATACTCTTTTACGCCATGTAACAGGTAGCAGACCCTGTGATTGGCTTGTTAAGAAAAGAGACTGCAACACATATATATACATATAACAACATATGGGTATGTTGCTATATGTCAGTCTTGTAGTAGTGTGAGCTCCTTACCGGTAACAAGCCAAATATTTCATACTTCAGAGTTTTTGGCAGTAAGTGTTATATTTTGAATAAGAAATCCAGAAGCTCTAAGTTTTCTCCTAAGATTGATGAAGGCTTTATGCTTGGTTATAGATCAAATGTCTATGCGTACCGAGTTTTCAACAATACCTCCGGGGTGGTTGACATCTCGCGTGACGTGACATTTGATACGACTAACGGCTCTCAAGTGGAGCAAGTTGATCAATGTGTGCTAGATAAAGAAGAGCCACCTTGTGAAGCGATAAAGAAAATGGCTATCGGTCATGTCAAACCTCAAGAAGGTGTAGAAGACGAAGATTCACTAACTTTGTCAACTCAAGTCGAACCGCCAACAATTGTTGAAGAAAAAGATGATGACAAGTCAAGTGAAGGTGATGATGAAGACACTACACCACCGAATGCACATCCAAGAGTTCGTCAAAGTGTTCAACGAGATCATCCCGTCGAAAGCATCATTGGTGATATAAACAAGGGAGTAACTACTAGATCTCGTCTTTCAAATTTTTGTGTATTTTACTCGTTTGTCTCCTCTCTTGAGCCACTGAACATAGTTCAAGCTATCAAAGATTCCGATTAGATCATTGCCATGCAAGAGGAGTTAAATAACTTCACTAGGAATGAAGTGTGGGAGTTGGTGGAAAGACCGAAGCAAAATATCATTGCTACGAAATGGGTCTTCCGCAACAAACAAGACGAACACGGTGTAGTGACAAGAAACAAAGCACGGTTGGTTGCACAAGGCTTCACGCAAATAGAAGGTTTGAATTGTGGTGAGACTTACGCTCCTGTAGCAAGAGTAGATGCTATTAGAATTTTAATTGGTTTTGCTACTCACCATGGCTTTAAGTTGTGGCAAATGGATGTTAAGAGCGCTTTTCTTAACGGACCATTTTCTGAGCTTGTATACGTTGAGCAACCACCGGGTTTCAAAGATTTAAAATATCAAAATCATATCTACAAACTCAACAAGGCACTTTATGGATTGAAACAAGCACCACGTGCATGGTATGAATGTCTGAAGGACTTTTTGGTGAGAAAAGATTTTAAAATAGGTAAATCTGATCCTACACTCTTTACTAAGCTAGTAGATGGTGATATCTTTGTCTGTCAAGTTTATGTTGATGATATTATA
Source organism: Raddia guianensis (assembly GCA_036346415.1). NCBI lineage: Eukaryota > Viridiplantae > Streptophyta > Magnoliopsida > Poales > Poaceae > Raddia > Raddia guianensis. Next base: position 14,683,904 of record CM070534.1, on the reverse strand, counting down.
TTTGGATCTACTAATGAGAGTTTTTGCGAGGAGTTTAGTGGTTTAATGACTAAACGCTTTGAGATGTCAATGATGGAAGAGTTGAAGTTTTTCCTTGGACTACAAGTGAAGCAAATGAAGGTAGGAACTTTCATTAGCCAATCAAAGTACGTAAAGGATATGCTTAAGAAGTTTGATATGAGCGACGCCAAACCAATCAAGACTCTTATGCCAACAAATGGTCACCTTGATATAAATGTAAATGGTAAGGACGTCGATCAAAAGGTATATCGTTCTATCATTGGCTCTCTACTTTACCTTTATGCATCTAGGCCTGATATTATGCTTAGTGTGTGCATGTGTGCAAGATTTCAAGCTGCACTCAAGGATTGCCACTTAGTGGCAGCCAAGAGAATCTTAAGATATTTAATACACACTCCCAACTTTGGCCTTTGGTATCCTAGAGGGTCAAACGTTGACCAAGATTATGCCGGTTGTAAAGTGGATAGGAATAGTACTTCCGGTACTTGCCAATTCCTTGAAAGGTCGCTCGTTTCATGGACGTCCAAGAAACAACATTCTGTAACCCTATCCACAGCCGAAGCTGAATATATTACCGCGGGACATTGTTGTGCTCAACTACTTTGGATGAGGCAAACCTTGAGATATTATGGCCTTAACCTCAACCACATCCCACTTTTATGTGAAAATGAGAGTGCCATAAAAATAGCCAACAATCCTATTCAACACTCCCGAACCAAACATATCGATATTCGCCACCACTTCTTAAGAGACCATTCAACCAAAGGTGATATCGATATTACCCATGTGAGAACTGAAAACCAACTAGCTGATATTTTCACCAAACCCCTTGATGAGAGGAAATTCTGTGAGTTGCGGAGTGAATTGAATATCCTTAACTCTCGGAATGTTGCTTGACTTATTGCACACATTGTTTGGTGATTGAAATGGTTTTCTTTATCCTGTTATCTATTTTACTATAGCTATATAGGTCTTTATATAAAATACATTTATTGATTTGGTTCTTCGGATATTCATATCCTATTTATTCACGGATGACCTTAGTTTGATTGATTGATGTGCTTACGGGTCATCCTTGGGTAAATTCAAGTCTTAGATCTCCCCTCTATGCTCCCCGAGCGATCTTATCTATTCTCGAGGTGTCTGGAGTCTAATACATTCAAATCCAGCAAGAGGGGATCGGATGTTCCGCTTGGCATCGAAACTTCCGATGACATCCAGTGAGGGTCCCGTCGGATGTTCCGACCGGCGTCGGAACTTCCGATGCTATCCAGCAGGGGTTCTGTCGGATGTTCCGACTCGGCCCAGCTTGTTCCCTATTTAACTTTTCACCGCGTGGGTCCCTGTTCCTTTTACCCCATGGGTTTACCCTAGAGCTTTTACCTCTCCTTCTCTCTCCTCTTGGGCGGCGACTGCACAGGGAGCTCTGATGGCGGCGTATCTTCCGGCGGCGGCAGACCTTGCGGCGGGGGATCTTGCGACCTGCACGTCTCTCCACTGGCTCAGCCTCCTCCCTGCTCGTCTCCCTCATCCTCCATTGAAGGTAAAGCTCCAAATCTTGAAATCTCCTAGAACGTGCAATGTGCGCCGTTTTAGCTCGAGTTTGAGGCTAAATATGCTTCTATATTGTTCATAGAAGTGTTTCCCACCTGTTGTTGCCTCGGATTCGTCGTTTTGGTGCGAGATGTGACAAACCCTATTTCGGGCAGTGCTGTACCCGTCGGATGTTCCGATCCCGGTCGGATGTTCCGACATGGTACTCACTGACCCGGTTGGATTTGAGCATTTCCTTTCAATTCTTTGATTCCATCTTGTGTATCATGCAGATGTCTTCTTCTCAGCATGATCCCAAAGGCAAGGGTGTTGCCAATCCTTCAAAACGGCAACGAACCTCAAGTTCGACTGTCGCTCCTCCTGTTGCCTTGCCCAATGAGGAGCCCACTATCTTTCATGAGCGATTGGCTCAGTGGAAGCGGGCAAATATTCATGTTCCCATTGGTCCGTTGATGATCAAGGAGACAACAAGGACATTTGCTCATAATGTCACTCCGAAGATTTTTGGTTTTTATGTCGCGGATGTCAAGGAGATCCAACATACCAGGGTTGAGGATCCCCTACGGTATGAGAAGGAAGAAGGAACTGATGAAAGATTTTGGAACTTTTTTCATCAAGATTTCTATGTTGTTGCTTTTGTGAAAAAGAAGAATCCTGTCATGCGCATGCAATTCATTGATTGAGAAGGCATGGCACTGTCAAACAATCCAGTCATCAATGAAGTCATCTCTGTTTGTGACACCATAGGATTGACTGACATCTTGAGCTTCCAGCATGATTGGAACGATGAAGTCATTTGCCAATTCTATGCTTCATTGTACTTTGCTGGGGGTGCTGCTGGCGACTTCTTCTGGTTTATGTGCGACGGAGTTTGGTAGAACTTCTCGAAGAGGGAGTTTGGTCAGCTCCTGAAGCTGCCTACTAGAGGAAATATGGAGGAGCTCCATGATGTGGATCCCCTTAAGAATCATGAGCTGCAGTTCTTGTATGATGGGCCTATTCCTACTAAGGCTGGAGCAACTGACTCTATGAAGCCCTTCTATCAAGTGCTCAACCGCATCCTCCGCAAGACTCTTTGTCCCAAGGAAGGTGATGCATCTTGTGTGCTTTCTTACTCTCGCAACCTTCTGATGAAAATTGGTCTGCGTGAGCGTCCTTTTGCTATCCTAGATTTCATCTGGTGTGAGATCAATCTCAGTGCTTGTGATCCCAAGAGGAGCTGTCCTTATGCTCCTTATTTGATGAGCATGATCATTCATGTGACTGGTCTCAAGTTTGTATTGGATGTGAAGCGCACTCCTTACCTTGTCACCACCCGTGGACTGGCTTCTCCTGGCGGGACTTTTGCGACACCACCTAGGAGGGGTTCGGCTACTCGTGATAGCGCGGAGCCTTCTTCTGCTCCTCATGGTAGCGCGGGCCCATCTTCAGCTCAATCCAGTCCATCATCATCTGGAAGCTCCATCAAGAAAATGCTGAAATCTATCTTTTGTATGTGTCGCAAGACGAATGAAAGGGTCAAGGACACCATTGTGCATCTCTGCGACAATCGCAAGCATATTCAAGACATCAAGCAGCATCTTGGTATGCCTCTCTCTTCTGATGATTCCGAGTTTTCCAACACTACCATTGATTCCTATACTCGAGGTCTATTTGGGATTCCTCCTTCTGGTGGCGGCAACGACAACGATGATAATGAGGTCACCGGTGGTGGTGGTGCTGGTGGTCAGGGTGGCAGCAGCAATCGTGATCCAGAGTGGATTGAGTAGTCCACTTTCAGTTTTTCTCTTTTTGGCGTCTTGATGCCAAAGGGAGAGAAAAGTTATTATTTATCCATTATGCTCTTATTTTCCTTTGTTTGAAACTTGAATGTTTAAGCGTGTGTGTTTTAAACTCGATGCTTTATGTGGTACGCTGTGGCTGAAATTATTTATCTTGTGATGATGATGTAATGGTGAATTGCTATTTATTTCGTATTGTGTGATATATCCTGTTATATTGCATTTAGATTCAAATTTGCCAAGGATATAAGGGGAGCTCTTGTTGCTATTATTGCCATAGTTTCAGGGGGAGTTCAATCATATATTGTTATTTATAATTTGTCTGTGAACTATAATTGTTGTCTTCAATACACCAAAAAGGGGGAGATTGAAAGTGCATCTAGGCTCTTAAGTGATTTTGGTGATTAATGAGTAACAATTATAGAGCTAATATTTCTATTGGACAATTGTGCACAGATGTTATACATATTAAATCCATGACGTGCATATTTATATGTGATGGTGTACCCCTCAAAAGTGGATATGTTGCAAGAAGGCATCAAGACTAAGTTTTATTTGTAAATCTTTGTTTATTGAGTCATAGGGATGCCGTACTATAAAGAGGGATGAAATGGAGAAGCATATAAAGGTTCCTAAGTGCCATTGAAGAGGTATTAAAATCTTTGAAAATGTGCCAATTACAAGATTTAAATATAAAATGTTTCTAGATTTGGCTAGAAAATACTCAAGACTTCTATTTACAAACTATAGTGTCAAAATGGAAATCTTACTTTCAAATGTTTAAAATATAGCATTCCAAGGAGTTTACAAATGAGAGGTTCTTCAATCTTGAACTTGATAGAAAGAAAAGTATATTTATCGATTTTATCAAAATAGCTCAAAAAATTTTAGAGGCTTTTGTAACTCTAAAATCAAGTAAAATAGTATATTTATATTTAAGTTTCAAAATTTTTCAAATTTTCCCTATTTCCCCAAATGGGATGTTACAGTTCCCACCTCACAAGTAAACAATTCCGAATACAATTGATCTATATAACTATCACCATTAATCACATACAATTCACTCTTGTGGAAATTGATTTTCATATGAGAGAGTTGCTCATACAGAAACAAAATAAATTTCAAGTTAATAGCAGAATTGATGTCCTTCTTCAAGCAAATGATTGTATCATCCGCATATTGTAACACAGTTTTCAGGGACCCAGATCTTACACCTACGGATTTTTGATAAGAAATGGTACAAACTAGAAATGGTTGGTGCTCTCAAGTCGCAATGAGCACCAAGATAAAAATTATGATCTCATGTTCAAGGAGACCACGTTCACACGTGGGTTGCGCATTCCGAGAATAAACACGGTTTTCAGATACCCGGATATTACACCTATGGATTTTCGATGAGAAATGGTACAAACACTTGGCAGAAATGGTTGGTGCTCTCAAGTCGGAATGCGCATCAACATGAAAATTATGATCTCATGTTTAAGGAGACCACGTTCACACGTAGATTGCGCATTCCAAGAATAAATAAAGTTTTCTAGTATCCAGATCTTACACCTATGAATTTTTAATAAGAAATGGTACAAACATTGCTCTCAAGTCGGAATGCACACCAACATGAAAATTATGACATCATGTTCAAGGAGACCACGTTCACACGTGGGTTGCGTATTTCGGGAATAAACACGATTTTCAGGTACCCAGATCTTATACATATGGATTTTCAATTAGAAATGGTACGAACACTGGCAGAAATGGTTGGTGCTGTCAAATCGGAATGCGCACCAACATGAAAATTATGATCTCATGTTCAGGTAGACCATGTTCACACTTGGGTTGCGCATTTCGAGAATAAACACAGTTTTCAGGTTCCGAAATCTTACACCTATGGATTTTCGATGAGATGCTACGCAAACTTGGCAAAAAGTGTTGGTGCTCTCAAGTAGGAATGCGCAACAACTTGAAAATTACAATCTCAAGTTCAAGAATGCCACGTTCACACGTAGGTTGCGCATTCCAAGAATAAACACAGTTTTCAGGTAAACAGATCTTACACCTATGAATTTTCATTGAGAAATGCAACGCAAACTTGACAGAAATGGTTAGTGCACTTAATTCAGAATGTGCACCAACATGAAAATTATGATATCATGTTCACGGAGACCACGTTCACACATGGGTTGCGTATTCCGAGAATAAACACAGTTTTCAGATACCCAGATCTTACACCTATGAATTTTCGATTAGAAATGGTACTAATATTTAGAAATGGTTGATGCTCTCAAGTCGGAATGCGCACCAACATGAAAATTATGATACCATATTCAAGGAGACCACGTACACACGTGGATTGCGCATTCCAAGAATAAACAGTTTTCAGATACCTAGATCTTATACCGATGGATTCGATTAGAAATGGTACAAGCATTGCAAAAATGGTTGGTGCTCTGAAGTCGGAATGTGCACCAAGATGAAAATTATGATCTCATGTTCAAAGAGACCACGTTCACTTGGGTTGCGCATTCCAAGAATGAACATAATTTTCAGGTACTTAGATTTTGCACCTATGGATTTTGGTGCTCTCAAGTTGGAATGCGCACCAACATGAAAATCTCTTTTGTCGTCTTGCTGTCCCGTAGCGAGCTGCTGGGACAGGGCACCGTCACCTAGTCTCGCCCTTCTAGAAATAACATGATTTTAAGACCATGAGGTGTTTTCATGACAAGAAAAACTCTATACCAAACCCCTTTTTCACTTGCATCCAAGAGTTTTATTTGAACACAGGTATGGACAACCTTTGCACACATCCTCGTCGCAAAGCACACCCTTCCATCTGCACCAACAGGAATCCACCTTCTTACATGTTGACCGGCTAGAGCAAGTGCACCCTCTTTCTTGCCCATTCACAGTTTCTGCACAACTGCAGAAAAGTTTAATGCGGTAAGTAAATAGCTTATCATATTGCCAAAAAAATTGATAATATGCAACCGTAGCACATCCTAACAACATAGACAAGGTAGGGAATAGTTATATACCTCGGTTTTACTTTTTCTTTAGGGCAAGAGCTTAGATTTTTACACTGTGGATCGAGTAAGTGATACTCTACGTGACCTGACTGTGTGTCATCTGGTTGCAATTCTTTGCTCTTAGAAGATGGCTCTGGGTTCTGTATTGTCTGACCATGTTCAGAGTTTAGGGTCTTATTACCAACCCTGATTCCTTCCTGAAAAGCATGCGATACTATTTTCTGTATATGATATCTGGCTTCTTTGACAATATTTCCACCAAAATTGATAAGCAACTCCGTAACCATATTGTCCAGGGAATCACTGGTGTCCCCCCTTTTCACACTAACCAGTCTGCTATCATTGTCCTTCTGCAAGGAATTGATTTACACTATTACAGGATATCACACATATTACCATAATCATGTAGAACAGGATGACCATATCCAAGCCAAAGATTCAGCTTACCTCAACAAGTGATTCATTTTCATTGCCATGCGTGATTACCATAGGTGCTGCACCATTTCCATCATAATTGAGTGGATCAGTGGTGGGAATATCATCAACCCCATTTCCTGCACGAACAAGACAAACCAAAATTAGTTAGAAGTGAACCCTAGTCATGACATAACAAAAGATACTATACTGCAGACCAGAAACTTACATAGATGATAACCAAGCCCCATGAAGTAGACAGATTATTTTGGATGCGAGTTAAAATTTTAACGAAAGTAAACTGAAACTAAAAACACATAAAAAAGTGACTATGGAATAAATGCAGACAATAGCCTTCTGGTTTTTATATGCTCCCTCCGTACTGTTGGAAGAATTGTGGCATATTTGCAAAATGACCACCACTTAAATTCCAAATTAGCAATCAGATTTAGATCAATATTACCAGATATCAAATACATGAGCATAATCCCATAAAAACATGTAAATGACATATGTTGGCAAAAGACAATAAATTTGGAGCTGAAATCTAGCATATTGCTCAAGATGGATAAATAAAGATTGATCTCAGATTTCAACAGCCAGGTTGCTAATAAATAGCCACCCAACAAACATAGACTTTACAAACTGAAATTAGGACTAAACACTCTAGTACAGTACTGCACTAAGTCAAGATCAGAGGATCACAATTCAATGTGTATGAGACTATGCACCTTGGATAAATTAATTAACAAGTTGTGCCACAAATAGATCAGTTTGGCTAGATACTGTTGAAGTTTGTACCCCAGGGGGTGCCTCATGGAGGGAAAAAGTGAGAGAGAGGGAGAAGGCTTGGAGAGGAAGCTCCCTCTCTCCTCTATTATGTGAAGATATTAGGGTACACCTTCTTTCATACAAGCCCCTATGGGGCCTTTTTATAGGAGAGGTGGTAGGTGGCTTTCCACCTACCCCATTCATGCGCAAGGGTACAAGCATCTATTCGCATATACAAAGAGGGAGCCCTTGGCCCACAATTACAAGTTAGTCCACTCATTGCACTTGTAATTACATTATGCCCTCAACGGGCCCGAGGTGAGGGGCAACCATGATCCTCGCGGAAGAGGGGTGGTGGTAACTGTTAGAGATATATTTGGGATGTGTATATGGGTCTGGCCCATCCCTTTATTTTATTAGGGGTTTTCTAGCCTTTTTTCCTTTTTGCCCTTGTACTCTGTATATATACTGGCCCTCTTGGCCCCAGATGAATACAACTGCTGTTTATAACATGGTATCAGAACAAAAACTAGGGTTAGGGTTACCTCCTCTCTCTAGCCGCCGGTCCTCCTTGGCGTTGCACTTGCGCCTTTCCCCCCATCACGCACAGTCGATGTTGTTTCGTTCCTAACAGCGTCGCGCCTCTACTGTCCTCCGTTGGTCTCTTCTCGATCAACATCGCCCCGATCCTGGAGGAGCTTCTCCAGGTCGCCGTAGCCCTTTTGCGTTCTCGGAGCCGCCGCCGCTCCTCTCTTCGCTAAGGGGCCGCTGTCAGATCCGAATCTGAGCCACCGCCTCACTTCGTGTGCCGTAGTCGCCGCTCGTCTCGTTGGGGTGCTCCCGAAGTTGTCACCCCTCTCGCCGGGGTGCTGCCGGCCTGGTGCCCCTCCCGCCGAGGCCGACCGCCGCACACCGCCCCTCTCGTCGGGGCGCAACCGGTAGTCGTCGTTCGTCATCACTTCGCATCATTGCCCGCCACCCCTCTCGCCGAGGCGGACCGCCGCGACGTCCGCCTGTCGCCGGGTGCGGTGCTTCTCGCCGACCATCGTCGCTCCCGTCGCCGCCGCCGCCCACCGCCCTCTCGCCGTGGTTAACCGCCAGACACCGCCGCCGCGCTCTCGCTGCGGGCGGTGTGCCCATGAGTGTTAAAGTGTGTGTGAGTCGGTGTGTGCTTTGTGTGTGTGGGTGTGGGTAGTGTGGAGGCGGTGAGAGTAAAAAAACAAAAGAAAAAAGGAAGAATTGTCAGGATTGGGCCCAGCACATGCGCATTCACATGCGTGGACAGCGCCTCTGGGATTTTCTTACAGGCGAGCTTCTTTGCAAGCCACGTCCTAATCCCCCGGCACTGCCCTCTTCGTCTACTGGTGATGCTGATGCCTGCTGCTAAGAAGGCTTCAGATGACTACAACATGACTTTGGAGTCCTACAATTCTCAGTATACCACCTACAAATATTGGTGTGATGAGGATGCTCATGTCTCGACTATTCTGGTTGCTATCATGGAGGTGCATCTTACTGGAGAGGTGGTCTTTTTGCCGTCTGCACAGCTAATATGGTCTCATCTTCATGCTTGCTACGAGCCTTCTAGTGATTCTCAGTATTTTGCTTCTCCAAATCATGAGCAGTCACTACAACAGGGTGACTCTACAATGGATGGGCTCTATGGCCAGCTTTCGAGTGTGTGGCGTTAGTTGGATTCCCTTGATGCTGCACTTGATGGAGATGATCATGACTCCCACACTTGTTCTTGTTGCTGGCGTCAGCGGTCTCGCTTGGAGCGTCGCCGCCTCTATGACTTCGTCAGACGTCTTCGCATGGAGTTTAAGCAGGTCCGGGCACAGCTTCTTGCGTGTCATCGTCGTGTCACTTTGCTAGAGGCTTTCACTGCTCTTCGCACTAAGGAGGTTCGTCTTCGTGGTGCGGGTCTACTGGCTTCTCCATCAGTTCTTGCTGGTTCGACACCCATGGGCCCACGTTCATCTTTCTCACCAGTCTCGCCATCTTCCTTACGATGCTCCTGCCAGTCTCTCCGTCTCCGCTGCTTCCTCCACGACGTCTTTTGCTCAATGGCATCATCGCTTAGGACATCTCTGTGGTTCACGTCTATCGTCTTTGATTTTAAGGTATGTATCTGGTCATGTCCATTTAGATTGTGCGGTGAGTCAGTGTCAGCTCGTCCTTTTGATCTTGTTCATCCTGATGTCTAGGGTCCAGCCCCTTTTGTGTCAAAAGATGGTAATAAATACTTTTTCTAGGATATAGTCCTGAGCATAAGGGCTCTCGTTGTTGGAATCCTGCTCGTCGTCGGATGCGGATTTCTCGAGATGTTCGTTTTGATGAGTCTCGTTCTTTCTATCCTCGTCCTTCTTCACCACCAACTGGGCCGTCGAGGATCACGCTAAGTCTAAGGACTTTGTTTCTTAGTTCTACTTTCTTGTGTGCTTTTTTGGCCCAGCCCATCACCGTCTGCAGAAGCTTATATCTTTGGTTGCAGGTCCCACTGAGCACTAATTCCAGATCATCTAAGTGGGTTCGAGCGAGTTCGAGAGCTGCGAGGTGTCAGGGTTCGAGAGAATTCTGGAGTGGGCCAGGTGTCCAGGGTTCGAGAGGATTCCGAGGGACAACCGTCCAGGGTCTGGGTTTCTTAGCGTCTAAGTCTTCGAAAGCGCCCGGAAGTCTCTGGAAGCCACTTTCCAGCTGTCCAAAGGTTTCGTAGCGCATAAGTCACCCGGGTTCCCGCCGAAAGCCATCCAAAGTTCTCGTTGAGTCCACAAGTTGACAAAATTGGTCCAAAACCCTAGGCGTAACGACAAGAGAGGGTGAGAGATCATGTGTGCCGAGTCCGGAAAATTTTAGGCTCATCGGTAAGAGGGCAGTTTTAGCCTCCAGAGTCTAAGTCCCAAGCCTGCCCGAAAATGTCCCTCTCTGTCGGACGCGTCCAACCAGGGATAGGACGCGTCCGACGCGCCTAGCCCAAGCCGCCAGCGCCTAAGTCCAAATCAAACCAAAAATCACCCTGACGGTCGGACTCCGACCATGGATCGGACGCATCTGATGCAGTTGACTGGGGCAGCCTGGAGCACATTTGACTTCTATACCCGCGCACGTCCGACGGGGATCGGATGGGTCCGATGGAGGGATTGAACGCGTCAGATTGACCCAGTCTGCACAGCTTAATATGAATCTGAGTCGTACACCTGTCCAACCACTTAGGGTTTCGCCATAGGGTCTATAAATAGAGGAGCCCAGCTCGTGGATAAGGTGTGAGAGCCTCATTTGCAACCACCCAAGTCTATCCCCTACCTAGAGAGCTCCTCCCATGGTGTGCCCCTCATCCATGGCCTCCATGTGTGCTTGAGAGAGAAAGTGAGAGAGAGAGGGAGAAGAAGCCTACCCCAAGCCTCCTCCATCCATCTCGAAGGTTCTTGCTCCTCTCCTATGGGGTTCTTGGCCTAGTCCCCATGGTGGAAGAGGTGTGGTGAGGTAGTGGTCTCCGGTTCTTGTGCTCTTTAGGATTTCACCGCCAAGGAGATCGCCGTCAAGCCGTGCTCCATCAACGAATGACTACAACAACCTCCGATGTGAAACCCACCTTGCGTATGTGGCCACCTCCCTTCGTGGGGGTGCTTCCGCTCCATCCGTCGGAGCCGTGGGAAAAACACGTCTTGTGTAGACGGTCACCTCCTCTTGTGGGGTGCTTCATCTTCCTATGTAGAAGAGGTGCAAAATCCATCCTGTGCAAGTGGTCGGTGCCCTGTGCAGGTGTCGAAAGGGTGCGAGGACTTCTGTTGTGGGAGGACTTGTCGCTTGTGAGGGTTCGGACCTCACCCACCATGTGTTGGTGAAGAGCTACCATGAGTGGATCGAGGACTAGGGACGAGAGGGTCCCGGCTTTCATGTGTTCAAAGCTTCCTCAACGGAGACGTAGGCGCTTGCGCCGAACTTCGGGAAACAACTCGGTTTGCCTCCCTTGACTCATTCTTGATCAAAGGTTTGCCTTTGTGCTTGCTTCCGCTCCTAGAACTCTAGGTGATCACGCGCTAGCTTGGGTCATATACCGGACTAACTCATAAGTGCAACAAAAAGGGGCTAAGGCTAAAATTTGAAATAGCCGATTCAACACCCCCCCCCCCCTTTCTCTCTCTGCCTGAGATTCCTTCAGCAATATTTATAAACAAGGTTGAAATCAATGTGTATATTTTTTGGTAAATTGACAGCTAGCTATATATAGTAAGGGAGATTATACAAAATTATCACATATCAATTGCAGGAAAGAGATGGTTTTATCATGTACCAAGTGATTGCTATGTAGATCTACGGGCAGGAGAAATTTCACGTATAAGCTTATATATTTCCATTCACATATTTTTAAGAAAGAAACTGTTTTCTGATATTATGCAGATGATCAGAACGCTGCTTTTTGGAAACATGTATGAACACATCTCCTCAGAACAGATCATCAATAAAGGTTTGCAGTACTATCTTTGGATTTAAAATTAGCTTATATAAGGCTCACCATAAAGTCTTATTGCGGTAGAATGCATAAACTAGAACTAATAGAAGTGGAAAATCACCGTGGCAGATTCTATGTGGCAGAGATGTAGTGAAACAAAATAATCGGATATGCATAGATCAAGCATGTTCTTAGAACAATTAAATAAAACAGGAAAAGAGATCATACGCAGCTGAGGCAATCAAGCACACCGGTGAAGTTCCATTCTTTAATTAACCTTATGTGATGTGATCTATATTATATTCTAAATTTCTAATTTATAAGCCACGGAAGTACAGAACAAACCATGGATCCTCTACTGAATTGCCAATGTTTAATGAAATTTCATTGATATGCATGCCAAATAAAACTTTATTCTTAGAAGTGACTCATGCGATTTTTTTTAAAAAAACGCGGGCACTACTTTCTGTTATGATTGGATGAAAGGGTCTTTTGTGTTGTGCCCTTTTGGGGCACAATGGATATAGCGTGTGACTAATATGTTCATCACCACTGCATCCTAAGAGCATGAGCAGCAGCCCCCTATCAAGGGCCAGCATCACGCAGCTGCCTGCCCTGCTCCTTTGCTTTGTTTCCCGCTCTGCACTGTTCTATGCCTGCAGTTTGAATTTGCGTTGCTACAATGTTTTGATGGGTTGGGTTGAAGCAGGGTGAGCTGGGGATGCTCTAATTATGATTGAAACGTTGATTTCTTTTCTTTCTATCTCTCTTTGTCAGAGATATCAAATATTGCATCTAAGATTGTAAAATGTTGCATCTCTAGGTTTCATATCCTCTTTCTTACGTGCAGTTAGCAAATTTCACTGCATTTCAAGATTACTTGCTAAAGACTTTTTGTCCTCAATACTCTATTTGCTTCTGAAATTTCTTGTGGAAAACACAGCATGGTACACAAATCATCATGACTGAATTGGTTTAAAGATTTTAGAGCTATTAGTTTTTTATACAAGCAATCTTCATGCCAACAAAGATTACGGATGTAAAGTGCTGATCATACCCGTATGTTTTTTTTAGCACACATGCATTCCCTTTCCTTGGCTATGTGGACATTCTGTTCCAGTTAAAAGCAAACAAATAGTTGAGCTCATATACTTGTCATAGACTTCTATTAAAATGTTGAGGACACATGCACATTAGACATTCTTCCACTAACAGATTGTTACATAATATGTGCCCATGATTCTTATTTCTAACAAGTCCTAGAAATTTCTGCTTGAATTGCTTGGACTAATTGATAGATATTAATATATTATATTCATTCTATCTATGTTGAATACATGCTTGTTGCTCAAATCTGTCTTTTTTTCAACTTTATTTTTTAATATATATCCATTGAAAGCCTTCATATGTTGTGGCTAAGGATGCGAGTTGGATAAACACTTAAATTTCACTGCCTTCCAATAACTGCTCCAATGTGTAACATTGCCACATTGGGGAGGTAGCTGCAGCGCAAAACAAAGCAGAAGAATCAATGCTTTTGATCTGATGCCATTCCAAATAATAAGTAATTAATGGCGAGGGTGAAATCCCATTGACTACGCCAGTACGCTTTGACCTCTGCGCTTATCCACTTGGACATGACTCATGCATGAAGATGAAACAGCATGCAATGGAACTTGAGATGACTGTATACTTCAACTGAGAACTTGAAATCCTTCTTCTCCTAGAGCCTAGAAGAAGCAATAGGTATGTATGGATCATTATCACCATGGAATCAAGAGAGATTTCACTCCATTCCTGACACTTTATACAACAGGAAATACGTTGATGGAGATGAACTTAAAGAGGTTGAATTAATCTATATAAATACACTTGAGATTCTGTTTAAATTTTTGATTTGTTAGAATAGCCTAAGCCTTCATGAGTACGAAAATATATTCACTTATATAGTCAACATCTCCAAATGATGTATTGCATGATGTGATGCCCAATTGTCAATGTATATCTAAATTATTGGGTTGCCATTAGTGTACCAAAATTTAACTTTAATATGGTCTTGGCAAAACTTCAAGATGAAGAGTTCCTGTTTTATGCATACTATCAGTTTAGGACTACTTGCATTTGCTCTATTTGTCGGTAACCATGTGATCCATATAGTTTTATCTTAGTATGTGAAAATAAGTGCAGGTAAATATAGTTTGAGCAAGCAACAACTACAGGTTCAGAGACACAATCTGAATCTCTGTCAACTCGGTTCAGATTGCGGGAGAATGTTGAAATAGTCATGTACACTACTCTGTAGCTGTTGTTTATTCGTTGTGTAGTTGTTCCTCAGGACCTATTCTTCAGGATCTTAGATACTGTTGTAACAGATCGTGAGTCCTCTCCATGTACCTCAACTCTCTCCGCACTATGTGCCATGATCCACACTTTGTGCCATGACTTTGTAATCACCGTAGCCTGCTCGACAATATAAATACAGAGCAGCCATGGGCGGATCCAGGGGGGTGCCGGGTATACCCGTGCACCCCCAGAATTTTTTGGAAGGTAGTAATACCATATCTGAGTAGCTTCACAATAATTAAATCACTAGATGTATTGTTAACTAAAAAGCCTTGAGTAGCTCAGTGGAAGTCAATTCCGTTTTACAGGGAAGAGATTGCGGGTTCGAATCCTTCTGAACCCAGTTTTCTACATTTTCGTCTTTTTGGCTGAGCTCTTCACCGCCTAGTAGCCAGTAGGTGCAACTCTCGCCCCAAAAAAATTATAAAAAGTCGATTTCATGCGTCCAAACGAAACCACAGGACTTAAAGGATACAACGTTTTTTTTCTCCCTTTTTGAACTTTCAAAATTTTTGACACAACGAATCAAGTTGCTTCTGCAATCAATTTTTTTTTACGAATGTTGATATAAGTCCATTGGCCAAATCAAAGAAACCGGCTTCAAAAGATACAAGTTTTTTCCTCTACTACAGATAATTTCAAAATTTGAAAAATTAAGGTCTTGTTCTCAAGCCATAGCATATCAAATTATCTCCGTATGTTGGCGCAATAGGACATTTCAAGAGTTTGTAAATGTGGATATGAAGAGTCGTTCTGCTTGGTTCCTTATTTTCTTTAAACGCTACGATTCGAGAACAACCCTAAAAATTTTTGAAACAACTAATCGACTTGATTATGCAATCAAATATTTGATTTAAAATAATTTGCTCAAAATTGCACAATGTTTCTCTAAGACCAATGCTATATATATATATATATATATATATATATATATATATATATATATATATATATATATATATATATATATATATATATATCCATTAGCTAGGGCCCACAAAAAAATCAAAGCAACAATTTCAAATTTTGATTTTTTTAAAAAATAAACAACTTATCTACTTGATTATGCAATCAAAATATATGTTATAATTTTTACGGTGTTTCTCAAGAGCATGCGCACTAGAGCACAACCGATCCAAAACATGTTGATCCGGCACCCCTAGAAATTGAATCCTGGATACGCCACTGAGAGCAGCTTTCACTCAGTTTGAGTGTGGGATTCAGGGCCTGTTTGGATTGTGACCGTGGCTAGCCATGCCAAATTTTGGCTCGCCATGGTAAATTGGCTGGCATTTGGATGGCATCCGATGAATGGCGCGCCAATCAAAAAATTGGGCGAGCCAACGAATTCCCATGCGAATCGCTGGCCAGGCAATGGCGCTGATTTCGGGCGCCATCTGATGGCTTGCCTTTGTGCCATTGTTTGATCAGTGTTGGGCCCACTGTCAGTGGCAAGCCAAGCTGGTAGATAAGCCTAGCTGTCAGTTGATTTTGTATCTTCTAATTTCTATATCTATTTCATAAAGTGTCCAAATTGCATGAAATAAATTTTATAATTCATATAAAATCCTAAGCAACCCATTTTTATTATTTTTTGTTTTTAAGATTTTTATAATTAATCCTTTTTTGCATTTTAAAATGTTTTTTATGTTTTAAAATTTTAGTTTTTGTTACCAAATTTCATTTTTCCCCATTTTCTCTAAAATGTTTTAAATTTTTAAATCCAACCTTTTATATTTTTTTATAAATTCATAGTTTTTTATTTCAGTTTTGTGATTTTTTTATTTAATCATGGGACCAATTTGACACATTAAATTGGCAACAAACCAAACAACATCCTTCATTACTTGCCATTTGTTGGCAAAAAAAGATGGCTACAAACCAAACAATCAAATTTGGCCAAGGATTTGGTAATGCCATACATTGGCAATTTGGCATGACCATTCAATTGGCATGATCATCCATGGTCATGAACCAAACAGCCCCTCAATCCTTCTTCTTCCTTTTTACAGGGGAACGAACCAGGTCTTATCATAGGCTATCCATTTGAGAAAGGGAGCAACCGATTCCGATGATTCCTGTCATGCGGCGACTTCTCCGGACACCACGCGCACGGCCCGCGCGCAGCAACGAACGCCGCCACCTCAGCAACGACCCGCGCGCAGCAACAATGCCTTTTGCTGGCTAAGGCTGGGCCTTGGCCGGCCCAATAAAGGGCAAAATACCAATAGAAACCTCCTACCAATGTCTTCGACCTCGCGCACAGCTGCCACTGCCCACGTCCGAGGTGCTGCAAGACACCCCATTATTCCATGAACACCACCAAGGCGAGGACGACACAACCTACAACCTAACCTTACCCTGCTGCAGCACACCGCGAATACGACCCTCTGGCCACCAACCCCGTCCAAACCCCAAGGCACGGATATACATCCTCCCTACCTACGGGGAGGTCGCCGGAGAGGGAGGGGAAGATGCAGGCGGCGGCGGAACAGAGCAGATCGGCCAAGGGATGGAAAGTATGGGTACCTTGTCGCTGTCGGCGTGCGCGGCGGCGGGGGAGGCGGCCTCCTTGCGGAGCCGCGCGAGCTTCGCCTGGAGCGCGGCGGTGCGGCGCCTCCTCCTCCGCCCACGTCCACGACAGCAGAGCCGCCGCCGCGTCCAGCTCCCGCGCCTGCTCCGCCGCGCGCGCCGCCTCGTCTTCTCCCCCTCCCCCCGCCCTCCTCTCCTCGCCCATCTCTCTCCTGGAAGCAAATCCTTTGCCGTTGTGGCTTTAAAGGCAGAGGGGCACTGTGCGAAACAGGTAAAAAGGCACGAACACCGTAGCAAAATCGCTGTTCATGGTACTGTTGATAGTCACTGTTTCAAAACGCTGTTTGTTATATACTGTTCATACAAAGATATGATCCATCCATTTAAGATCCAAAGGTTGAGATTTACCAACCGCATAAAGTACTGTTCATCCTCTGCCTTTACAACTAACGGCAGAGGATAAAAATCCCGAAACGAAACCCCTTCCCAGGCACGAGAGAGAGAGAGAGCAGGAGAGAGGGATTTTTATCCTCTGCCGTTAGTTGTAAAGGCAGAGAATGAACAGTACTTTGTGCGGTTGGTAAATCTCAACCGTTGGATCTCAAATGGATGGATCATATCTTCGTATGAATGGTACATAATGAACAGCGTTTTGCTACAGTGACTTTGAATAGTACCGGTGAACAGCGATTTTACTATAGTGTTCATACCTTTTTATCTATTTGGCACAGTGCCCCTCTGCCTTTAAAGCCACGACGGCAGAGGATTTGCTTCCCTCCTTTCGTGCCTGGGCCCTCTCGGGCATAGTTATCGAAACCGGAGCCGTGATTGAACCGGTCAGGGCTTCGGTACGGTTGAACCGTTCATCGAACCGGTGAACATATTTTTCTAGACAAACGGCTCGGAAAGTTGGCGCACACACACGCAGGCGCACAAATGCACACACGGGAACAATCACTACCCACAAAGAAGCAGATATAAGACATTTCAAACGCATGCGTGTGTGCACCCTAATCCCACAGCCATACGAGGAGGCCAGGAATCGGACCCTGACAGGTGGCTTGCACATCGCAAGCCTGACCATCTGAGCTAAGCTCGGCCCTCCGGTGAACATATTAGCATGATTTACACTTTAGATTCTTGACAAAAAAAAAATCATGTATATCATGCATGTAGCAACACTCTACATGAAGTCTATTTGTGAAATTCTTATCTTGCATATAGCAACAAGAAGCCTATGCAGTACGGGCTTGTCCCAAAATATTTGTAATATATACTAATATAAAAATGCAACCGGGTTATTAAAAAAAAGTAAATTGTACCACAGGTCATTCAAGTTGTCCCAATATTTCACTTAGGTCCAAAACTTTCAAAACCAAATATTTGAGTACTCAAAGTTGTGTTTATGTTTCAGTTAGGTCTAAAGTGGTTTCTTCAGATTTCATATAGTTTTTTAAAATGAGTTATATCTTATTATTAAAGCTGACGGAAATGGCGTGGTTTCAGCTGGCCACATCACCCGAAAAAACGATGGCCGTCCGATCCCGCTATAGCCGCGGGTTCGAATCCTGGGGAGCGTGTCTTACCCTTGTGTCTGCCCATTTTTTCCTGGCTACTGTTCACTCCTTTTTTCTATTATGCCTTTTCCATGATCGTAAAAAATCTTACAAATTCAAGATACAACTTATCTTTATGTATTAAAAGCTACTGCCCTTTCCAGCCCTCTCACGGCATCCACGTCGGTCTGAATTCTGCAACCATCTGATCATACGAACCAAACAAATCTAGCCATCCGCGTTGTTTGGTTTTGCAAAAAAGCCCTTATATTTTTTGCGAATCAACCGGCCGTCCTCCTTTACCATCCGCTCTCGCCTGCCTCCCTAGCGACTCCCCATCTCCCCTGATAAAAAAATGCCCCATCTCTTCCTCCTCCCTCGCATAAGGCACGCTGTTGACGCAAAAGCATGACACCTTCGCGAACACACCCGGAAGCGTCTAGTCAGGGTTAGCGTCGCAACCGAAGTCCAAGCGTGCCAGTCGATTTGTCCTGCAATCGACAAGGGAATAAAAATCGTTAGTTACTTGGCCCTAATCGGCTTTAATGAGCCAGATTAGGTTTTAAACTCATCGGCTTTTAGGAAACCGATGAAAGACTAATCTATCGGCTAAATTTCGGATAGAGCTTGTAATATGATAAAATAGTGAAGCACAATCTCTTCAAACTATTTTTTATATTTTTTAGGATTTATGCTAGTTCTAAACCTTTTCATCAACTTATCCGATTAAACCATGAAATTCGATCAAATAGATGGGTCAGGCCTAGACAGTATTCAAATCTAAATCAAGGCAAAACATCTAAGCCGATTGAAGTTCTAGAAACTAGTTGAGACAATATCGATCGGTAAATATACTAAACATGCAAGATCCTAAAGCAAACATATGTGAGATTGATCAAGTCGAGACAGTCGCATATATCGGAATTAAGACAAAAACATGCATAGATACGTAACAATCGGTATTGTAAGGTAAACACAGTGCTAATCGGTAAAAACTCTACTCATGCAAACTCCTAAGCAAACGCACATAAGATCGATCAGAGTCGAGACAGTCATATGCATTGGATTATAGAGAAAACAATCATAAAGCATCTAACGATCAACAATGCGAGATAAATACATATTGCAGATCGATTTAACGAGACAGTGCAATATGCGTCCATGCTAGAGATCGGAAAACCGAGACAGTCTAACTTGTTTTGTATACATGAGATCAAGTGGTGCAGCCATGCATACGATACAACAAGAAAGTATCGATTACATCGAGAAAGCTTTACCAGAGGTTTGAACCTTTCAACAAAGTCAATTGGATTCGAGGGTGTGTGTTGTGTTTCTAGATTGATTCTCCCTTTCTACATGACCCATCTGGTCCCTATTTATACTAGCGACTAGCTAGACACAATAAACCGATTCCGACAATACTAGAACCGATTGACTCTAATACGACTTGGCTAGAATTTCCTAAAATACAATGGAGTCGAAGATCCCACGCTTGCATCCGGTCGGATTTTGAATATGCGCCGTTTTTTCCTCTCCAGCAATTCAGCCCAAAATGTCGATGAGGCCCATAATTCTGATGAATCCGGCCCATAACAATTATCCAATTATCTGCCAAATTTGGGTGTCAACATATGCCCCTAACGTTGGCAATGTGATCTTCGCATTCGCTGAACTTTTCCTCATAATCGGATTTTAGTCTTTGATTTTCAAATCTTTCCGAATGGCCTCATCAAAATCTTCACCGTTGATCTTTTACCTCGCACCTCCAGATGTAGACAAGTGTCCTTCCATTCGGCGGGAATGGCAGAAATAGTAAGTTGCGCAAAGCTCGGTAAAACCCTAATTTTTACCAACAATAAATAGGCGGTCACCCCGCGTTCATTCGCACGCCTTCTCTGCGCACAAGCTCCCACATCGGATTCTCAAGCCATCAGGTTCTCCAGCGCACTGCCTCCTTCTTCCTTCAGCTCCTCAAGTCCCCATCGGAGAAGATGTCTCAGGTACTGATCCGATCTTCTGATCCCGATCCTTTGTACGGTCTGGGTCCAGTGGGAGATGCCGATCCCACGAAGTTCATTGATACATCCGTAGCTAGGCTGCCCATGTTCGCGGAGAAGCTCAGAATGAACAGCTGGCAATCAACCTTTCGCGCATGGCCAAATCCGATAGATGGATATACCGATTGGCTGCTGTGGGTTCACAGTCAAAAGAAGGCTGAATGGAATGACTTAGGAATTACTGACGCAATTCTTCTGTCATTAAATCCGATCCCGATTGATGAGCCCTTCATGGCCGCAATCTCTTACTTTTGGTGTGATACTGCAAACACCTTTTTGTTCCCTAATGGCCCTATCAGCCCCACTTTGCTGGGCGTAGCTATGCTGACTGGCCTTAGCCCAGAAGGTGAAATGTTATCAGCTTTTGACCTAAAAGCCGATTTGAGTTTGGTCCCAAGCAAGAACTGCGGATGGAAGAAGTACATTGAGCTTCATCAGAAAAAAGGCCAAGTTGAAACCGAAGAACACGTCGCCTTTCTGAACAAGTGGTTAGACCGATACTTCTTTTGTGGACAGTCCTTAGCCCCCAGCAAGATCTACCAAGGAATAGCCGAAGCTCTGGTCGCAGGAGAAAAGCTTGCAGTCGGAAAGTATCTTCTTGGAGCAGCCTATCGGGTTATGCATGACATTAGAGAGGGTCTCTGCTCCGGAAAATCCGATTACACCGTTGGGAATATTGGAGGTCCCTTCTGGTTCATCGGAATGTTTGTAAAGATGCATGTAAATAACTCCATTGAAAATCTTGATTTCAACTTGGAGTTCCCCACCGAAGATCAAGAAGCCGATGACAACTCTCGCCCGTGCAGATCATATGGGGAGATGATATCGGTAAATTGTCATATGAGAAGATTGAATGAAGAGGACTTCTCCACCAGCTTGGCGAACTTTTTCGCATGGTCGGGATATGGCATAGAACATTTCAATCCTTATACCGATATCGACAGATATGCAGTCCCCTCTTTCTTCAAGTTTTCATCGTCTTTGACAGGGAACTCTTTATCGGTTTTTAAAGGGTTTATTTCTCTAGCCATTTTCTTTGCAATTCTCAGCACTAGAGTCCACTTGAGAAAACCTTCTTATGAGTGCTATCAACCATCGGTTTATGCGCGACAGTTTAATCTGATCCAGCATATTCCTGATCTCTTTATTTATCACACCTTGGATGCCAGAACCGACTTGGACAAGAAATCGAAATATGCAATATTGGTGGCAGCCGAGAAAAATTTCGAAATGCCGATTTCGATTGATATGTGTGCCGCCACTTCCGACGATTACCTTATTTGGTGGAAAACAATTGCCAAGAACATCTATGCCACAGAAAAGGGCGCATCGGGTTTTGTCCATAGCTTTACTGGAGGTAATATTGGCTATAAGCCCAATTGGCCCAATATTGTTGAAATGGTTGAAGACTCTTCATTGGAATCAGAGGATCAAGAGCAAGAACAAAATTCCGATGATGATAGTTCCAATTCCATCAGTCAAGCAGATGATGAAGATGATTTTGACAACTCTGGATCGGATAATTCTTCATCGTCAGAAAATAATGATGATGATGATAGTGAGCACACTGAGTCTCAATACTTTGCTTCGACTTCTGATAATGAGAGGTCACTAACTGTCTGTATGTGTTTTACTAACTCACATCATATTTCTGATTCTGATTATTGACTTTCCCATTTTCAGACCGGTGAGAAACACCCTCACTCCAAGGTGGTGGGCGAAACTGCCAGCCAAATCTTCTCCGGCGCCAAGTCTGCGTCGATTTTCGCCCAGTCCTCCAGCCAGCAACAGCCCAAGAAAAGAGGTATAATCGGCTTTTATTATTTTATTTTGCAATTTTCTGATTATTAACCTTTTTTGATCACCAGGGTGGACTGACGGCGAAGATACTCGGACCAAGAAGAAGTAGGTGGCCACCAGGGTAAAGCCGACAAAGGTGCGTCCATCTTTAAGCACTGAATCGGTAGGTGAAAGTGTAAGCACTGTTACTTTCTTTTGATGACTTCTAACTCCTTCATCGGTTTTCTTGTCTTATCGAAATTTGTTTTCAGACTAACACCCTTAATAAGAGCAAGCTTGGTGACACACCTACGCCGCCCCCACTGTCACAGACTCCTCCCGCTTTCAATCCAAAGGAGGTAATTGGAATCATTTTAATTTAGATTCAAAAATCCATCTTTTTCGATTATAGTGACTTGTAAAATATTCTCCAGCATATGCTCCCGCCACGAAGTCCAGTGCGGGTAACAGTAGTTTCGACGCAGGTGGTGACCTATGGTGCTAAGAAATCCGATGAGTTCAACTTTGATCCGTCTAGCATGGACTGGTTAGAAGACGACGATGACTTGGAAGTCTTGGAGGCCTCTCCAATCCACGCTACATCACCAAAGCCGATCAGCACTGCTGCTACTACCGCCGCCACCGCGACAACCTCAACTCCCCGTCAGCTTCTCCCCGACACCATCGCTAAGTTGAAGCAGATGTTTGACCTGGTCAGCAAGGAAGCCGATTTTTTGGCCAGTCCTGACGCCATTAGGGAAATAGCCAATTCGATCACGGAGACGATCCCGGAAGAGATCGTATCGGCTATCAAGGCTTTGCTGCCCCTTGGTGGAAGGAAAGCCGATCTAGAAGAAGCCTTGAAGCGCATGCATCAAAGGGAGGCCAACAAAGAAGCTGAAGACGATTTGAAGGCCCTCATTCAAGATGCAAACGCCCAAAATGATCAGTTTTTAGAGCTGAAAGGTGAGGTAACATCGGCAAAATCCGCTGCATCGAAGGCCATCTCCAAGGTTAAAACTTTAGAGCAAGAACTTGGGAAGGCCAGGAAAGCTGAAGCCGATGCGCGCGCTGACTTTGATGAAGTCAAATCGGCTTGTAAAGAGCAGCATGCGGTTGTCAAGGGATGCGGGCTGGCAGTGATGGCGGCTAAGGAGAAAATTCCGATAATCCCTGGATCCGATGAAGAAGATTCAGTTGTGATCAATGATATCGGGGGAACCATTACTGATGTCGCTGCTGCCATCTATAAATTTTATATTTAAACTTTTGCTCTGCTGATCGGTATTTTACTGATTAAATACAATGCCTTACCCGCCCTAGGGGCGTAAAACATTCGGGCTTGTAAGCCTTATAATAACTTTTTATCTTATCTTATGCAATTCCCTTTTCCAAATTCGGTTGAGCTCAAGGCGATTCATCAGAATCAGCTTTTCTGAACGATGATGTTTTAACGAAACTTGATCTTAGCTCGATCCAATAGAATCGGCTTTTCAAAACATCTTTAGGCGACAAGTGTTTTGTCGGCTTTTTACAATATAGGCGATTCTATTAGAATCGGCTTTTACAAATTGTCTTGATGAAGCTCCGACCCAAACGCAAGGATAATACTTCTTCAAATACTTAGCATTGATCGCTTTTCCAAAAATTTGACCTTCAAGTGTTTCCAAAATGTATGCATTGCCAGGAATAATCCGATTGATTTTAAAAGGCCCTTCCCAATTTGGCGACCATTTCCCGTACTTGGGATCTCTTGAACCAATCGGTAAAAATGTTTTTCAGACAAGTTCTCCCACTTCAAAAGTTTTTAATACCACTTTCTTATTGTATGCCCGAGCCACTCTCTGTTTGTCTCGTTCAATGTGCTCCAAAGCCTTTAATCGGATTGCTACCATATCGTCTAATTTATCCACCATCAGATTTTTGTAATCATCGGCTTTTAAATGATTTTGTTTTTCAACTCTTGTAGAACCGATGATCACTTCAATTGGTAAAACCGCTTCTTGTCCATAGACCAGTTCAAATGGTGAAACTTTAGTAGCCCCATGCTTAGCAATCCGATAAGCCCATAGTGCATCTGTCAAAAGTGTTATGCCAACCCCGCGGCCTTTCATCGATTTTTCTCTTGATCAGATTTATAACACTCTTATTAGAGGACTCTGCTTGGCCGTTGGCTTGAGCATAATATGGAGATGAATTTACCGTTGTGATCCCTAGACTTCGAGCATATTCTTGAAAAGCTTTTGATATAAATACCAATCCTTGATCCGTAGTGATCATTTGAGAAATCCCAAATCGGTAAATTATGTGTTCCTTGACAAAATCGATTGCTTCAGTGGCAGTCACTTTTTCAAAGGGACAGCTTCAACCCACTTAGTGAAATAATCCGTTGCCACCAAAACATACCGATGCCCCTTGGATGAGGAGGAAAATATTTCTTCAATCATGTCAATTCCCCATCCTCGAAAAGGCCACGGCTTCACTATCGGATGTAAAACCGATGCTGGTGCATGTTGAACATCACCAAACTTCTGACAGTCTTTGCAGCCCTTGTAGTACTTGAAACAATCTTCAACCATCGTAGGCCAATGAAATCCGATACGTTTCAGCATCCACCTCATCTTATAAGCCGATTGGTGTGTCCCACAAATTCCTTCATGGACTTCTCCGATTGCAACTTTAGCATCTTCCTCATTGAGACACTTGAGCAGTAACCCATCAAAACTCCGATAATATAGCTTGTCATTGATCAGTACAGTACATACCTTTGGGCTTT
This sequence comes from Raddia guianensis, assembly GCA_036346415.1. Lineage (NCBI taxonomy): Eukaryota > Viridiplantae > Streptophyta > Magnoliopsida > Poales > Poaceae > Raddia > Raddia guianensis. The sequence goes on along the minus strand of CM070534.1, from coordinate 14,658,844 downwards.
CCTCTTAAGCTTCCTATCGGTTTTTCCTTGAAGATTTTTAAAATACTCGATAATTTCTGCCTGTCATCCCGTCTGAAGGGAAACGCGGGCGCTACACTAGCACAGAATCAAAATTCTACCGCCGAGACCCAGGACCCCCTGCAAGTAATTGACCACAGATCGAGTTACCTTACGACGTGCAGTGCAGCGGAAGACGGTTCGATGAAGCCGGTTGAATCGATCTGCGTGTCCTCGCAGTGCTCGCCGAGATTCGCGATCTCCTCGCGCAGCTTGTCTTCAAACGGACGCCCCGGTCTCGTCCGGAGTCCGTTTTCGACGATCTTGGACACTACGGACAAGCCCTCGACGAGAGCTTTCCAACGCATCCAGCCCCATCAAGAAATTCCTTTCGGTCAACGGGAATTCGCGAAATAAGGTCATGGCTAGAAACTGGACGCGAACAGATCACGTCGTCTTCTTCGGTTCGTCTTGCGGTTGATCAAGCCAGCGCCCCAAGTGGTGCGCCTCTACAGGAATACATACATCCGGTGATCGGAATCTGCCCACGGCGACGTGATAGCGCCGGTCGAAGGCGAGGGAGAGAGGTGACGGCTAGGGTTTCGTGGAGAGGAAAACCTAATTTTCCTTAGGGGCATTCTCAAGCCTCTCCACCATCTCCTTTATATAGTCCCATCGTGGACCCTCTACACTAGAGGCCCTAACCCGGTCCATGGCCCATGTCTCACATGGTCCATGTAGCCCACGTCATACATGGTCCCACATATCATTAGCTCACATCCAATGTGGCATATGATTGTCAATTGGACATATAATTTCTTCAATCTCCCACTTGCACAATAGACAACTATGCAACTCATGACTCCAACCCTTAAGTGTGTGACCCAATAGGTTCGTATATAGACAGTAGTGACCCAGAAACAAATTTCTAGTCACAGATCGGCAGCGGCCTCTAGCAAAACGTACCGACTCCTGAATACACGCGAAGATCAAATCTAACGAACCAAATAGCGTTAAACTGCTGATCCCTTTGCCACACGATACTAGCCAAGCTGAAGGCAAGAAATGTGTCACCCTTGTGATAGCTCGGCCATTCACTCGATCAAGTATTGGATTTCGTATGATTAACTCTTTAATCATGGTATGGCCATACACTTTTCCAAATCCAATACCTCGAGGGGCCCAGAGATATCTCTCCTGTTATAAAGGAGGGGTAAATCCCATCTTGACCGCTCACACCCCATGTCCATGTTTCATGGCATACCCGAAAGCTACCTTTATAACCACTTGTTACGGAGAGCGTTTGATAGCCCCAAAGTATACAACTACGCATGCTGGGACTCAATGGCGATCTCAGGTCAAAGGATCCCACAGTCACTTTATGAGAATTCAACTGATGACACCAAAGACTATAACAAATCTTGCAGCATCTCATTACGGGTCTGTCCAACCACCCATGTTCTTCAACATGTGTCCACATTATTGAATTGATATCTCCATATCTATGATCCGGGAACATGATCATCAATCAATACATGTGCTGATCTTTGAATCATAATTGTTCAAGTTATGATATAAGATCAGGGACTCCTTTAGAATAACATCATATAGTAAAAGAGTTCCGCGAACAAGTCTTACTTGTTAATCGATACCGATGATGTTAGTCAAGGAACTAGGATAACAATTATCCATCTTAAACATAGAAGTGATACAGTCATCTCAAAGACTGCCTAGTCGGCTTATTACTTATATTTTATCCACGTGCACAAGAGCTTATCAACCGGATATCCAATATCCGATACTCATGTGCGCCTTTCATAAAGGTTGTGGTAATATTTGTCTAGGTTGAAACCTTTTCAGCTTCTGAACCTCCATTAAGGGTCGGTTTGGAAACTAGTGCGCGATGTAACCTTTACATGCCACATTTCCTCACCTTCAAAGAACACATCCACTATACTTCATAAGTATCTTAGAATGTTTCTTACCATTCAGTGACATTCACTCGGATTAGATTGATATCTGCATATTCGGTGACATTCACCTTGATGCACAGGGCATCAAAACCCCTTCTTTGGCAATTACTAAGCTTATCAAGTATCTAATACTGAATCTTGCTCTCCAATGTGACATATATAAGAACAAATTCCCTGTTGAACCATTCAACACCATGTCAATGTATAGGTCTAATCCAATTAGCCTTTTAGATCTATCCCTATAGACTCTCATGTCAAAATCATGTAATATTATTTATGATCAATAAAATGTCACACACATATAAGATCAGAAAAATCAGTGCTCTCCCACTTACCCTTGATGAACTAGCCAAACAATTTGACTACACATCAAAACAAATATTTATCTCTGAGATGTTTGTTCAAAAACTTACATGCTCTAGCACTTTATGAATCATCAAAACTTGAGGCCGTGTCAAAACACATTCTCACTTAGGTCTCATCCAGAGAAATTAGTTTTGATATTCATATAACATATCAAATATGCAGCAGTAGCTAGGTGAATCTAGACAGCACCAAGTGGACCAATCAAGTTCAAAACTTAGTTGTCACACATAGCTTGTCTTAAATTCATCTTCCAGAGTATAGGCCCATCACGCTTCAATATAAGTCTTAAGCTGATAACTATCCGACAACAATTGTCTTCCCTATCATATAGGTGTCTAATTTTGGCTTTAGGACCAATGCAGGGTTAGTTATTTCATAAAACATACAGCAACTTATATATAATATGAAAATTTAGTAGAAACCGAAACACTTTCAAATGATCCCCGAATTACTCCGAGTCACATCGTGCTCCCACCAAACATTTTGGAAGAAATAATTTCTCCAAAATAAAACCAATCCGAGCAACAAACACTTTGCAGCTCATACCCTTCTTTATGTACAAACATTTTGCACTTCACAAAGAAACATTTATCTTAGTCAAGCGTGAGCTTATCAGACGTCAGACGTTTTACACATGCCCCACGTTCCAAACATCGATAAAACAGCACGGAACACCTTCCTATCCATATCATATATGATTGTTTCCTTATGTCTAGATGGAACTTTTAAATGAGCACAAATATTTCTAAAGTGTACCATAACATGGATAATGAAACATAATGACATCACAAGTCCTTAGGATTAAAAACACACATCCATTCACTAATGGAGCATGCCCATAAGCCAAATCAATCTCCCACTCAAAAGAAGTGAAATATTAAATTTGCTTATGCTCGGAATATAATAACAATTATTAAATTCTAACTATGTTCCTTCGGATGAGGCCTTTAAAAGAACGTCAACGTCAAACGTGAAAACTTTTATGCCCTTGCCATTAATTCAAAATCATATCGTGTGGTGTCAGGGTAACACCAATCTTTGACTTCATAAGTCTAGATTAGTACTCAGGTCCAACTTGACCTTTCCCTTTCACTCATGACTCGGCCTCCTTCATAAGTTGACCAGTCTTTCGAACCATCATCATATAATAAAGCTAATCTTAATGCTCTCTTATTCTAACATGCATCATATACATCTCGGCCAGTGATTTCTCCAAGCAATTCATCAATATGAAGAGCAACCGAAAATCACATCAATAGCTAACCATTAGCTAAAGGGAAAACCATATTTTTCGATGCCCAAACAATCAATCATATTGACTACATGATGGCTGACCGAATTTTCTTGTGCTAACTTGCACGCAAACAATGACTTATGGATCAAATCCTTTAGCCCTTTATTTGGATCTCAAACATGCCCACCAAATCCACAATCATATTGCAGACATCCATGATTTCATCTCGCTACAATAGCTCAGATTTCATGATGACAAGAAAGAGATAATAAGCACAAAGAAAATCGTTATAGTGCTTCTAGTAAACACTTCAAATACAGATTGCATTTCAAGCTGATTAATTAAGGTACTACTTTTAGAACAAATATTCCATAATAACTAGAGAACAATTCTCAAAAACGATATCAATCACCATAAATATATCAAGATTCACTAATCAAAGATATAACTAAAAAATAAAGCATCAGGTATATCGACAAATATTAAACTATGTTTATGTTGCGTACCTCCTTTAAGAAATTAACGAAGATACTCTCACTCAAGTCACATTCCCTCTAATGACTTATAGTAGGACAAGATCCATAGTCGGTCAAAGATCTAGTACGCGGAGGCGACTCCTAGAACTAAGTGACATAGGTAGGCAACCCCTTGCCAATCACATCGTATGTAACTCTTGTTTGTTGGGTGGCATACGCCAATGCACAGCACCAACACGGCTGCCCCGAAGCCCAAAACCGTTTTGATAGCTTCGTCAAGTGAAACCAACACTATGCAGTGAAGTCTGACTTCACCCCATTGATCAAGGAAATTAATGGCACCCTGCTGTATGCTGAAACTGCCAATTAACGTACAAGACCATAATAGGTGCAGCTATTGGAAAAGGGCAAACTCTTAATTTTTTGAGGAAAATCTATTCTATTAAGAATAGCAGGGCAGGAAAACCGTTACAGAAAATCTAGTATTAAGCTGTGCACCGGTATGGCCCAAGACGCGGTAATCATTATCACTATGCGCCCATTCCTGTCCACCGAGCCATCTACTTGATTTTACTCAAGTATAACAAATTAATATATAAGTCTCAGTAAGATCTCACACATGCATCATATACACGAGGATCAAACTATGTATATACACATGCATAGAATCAAATTCTACCAAATAGTATGAAATTATAACAATTATAAAAGGCACATAAATAATTTGTGTTGTGGAAACAATTTTCCCATAGTGAATCACATTCACAAACTATGCCCATGAATAATTTCAACGAATTAATCACATTAACTCGTTCCGGGCCAATCATATTGTCCCAATAAATATTCATTAAGCAAGTCAGCCTACTAACAGATTAGCAGACGGGTTCGGAGTGTGAATTCTATTCACTATCTTACCCTTGATAATTCGACTGAATTAATCATATTAATGCAATGTCGGACTACTCATTAGCCCATGCTTAGCAGTTCAGAAAATTACCCCCGGCCATGAATCATATTCACTCGATGCACCTCATCTTGCATGCGGCGCGGCCAAAGAAATATTCCCTAACCGGATACCAATATCCAGCGAGACCGATGATAGCATATTATAAAGGCTACATTGTGAAGAAATCAAATTTCAACTACAACTAATAGCACAATTACGCAACCTTCTAAGGACAAGGATGAAAAGTATGCACGCAATCAAGTATTGGCCATAATTTTTATAAAAAATCCATCGGGTTAATCATTAACTTAATGAAAATTTCTTCCTTTATCCAATAAAATTTTATAGGATCAATCACTATTAACCCCTTCTCCACTAACCAATCAAATTGATCATGGATAAAATAATTAGACCTAAGGTTTGACTATGCCCAAGTTCCTCCTGCCACGCACCGAATGTTTTGGACATAAATCATATTTACATACCTTCACACCACGTGCAACTAATGCAGACCGGCTAATCATATTAACCAACCTGTTAGCAATAAAAACAAAAGCACCATGCAATCCAGCAGAATCTCATTAAGAACTGCACATTGCAAAGTAGAGGAGCTCAGCATGGCGATACCACAACCCCATTGGATCAAAATCCAAGCGACACGGCATCATATGCTAGGGTTGATCTTATCAACTGTATCTCATTGCTTGGCTTGTGCCATCATGTTAGGCCGGGCTTCAATCTGAATCTTATTCACGAATTTGAGCCGCCATCACGTGCGCATGCACTCTCCAACACAGCAACTCAGCGAGCACTAATGGATCAACCATCCATCTTGCGTGCAATAGCTATGCTGAAAATCAGTGCAACCGAACAAACTTAGTGGCCCGCTTGTGTCGCAAAGCAGTGCACGCCCATGATCTCAAGCCATGATTGATCTTATCCATTAATAAAAGTGAACTGCTACTCGCTTCGATCAATCTCATTGATCTAGTGACATGGATGATCGCATCAACCAGATCAAAATATATATCGTGCCATGAAAATAATCCAGTTGACCTAACACAGTTTTCAGATTAATCGCATTAACCTAACAAACGCGCCAAGGTTGATCGCATCAACCAAAGACGATCCAATCGGTGCTATGGCCAAACCTAAATAATCTCTTTGATTGAAACAGTAATACCATTAGATCAAATCTAGTAGTTCTACATATTCATCTTAGAAAATCCATAGCACGTACGAGTGATTGATCCTATCAATCAACCCCTAACCGATCCAATCGGCTAGAACAATAGTAGATCAAATCTACCACCCCACATATCACATATGCGCCACATATCATATATGCGCCGATCCGAATCAAAAACTAAACAGGATGGCTCTGATACCACTGAAGGGAAACGCGGGCGCTACACTAGCACAGAATCAAAATTCTACCGCCGAGACCCAGGACCCCCTGCAAGTAATTGACCAAAGATCGAGTTACCTTACGACGTGCAGTGCAGCGGAAGACGGTTCGATGAAGCCGGTTCAATCGATCTGCGCGTAGTTGTACGGAAGTAGTCGTTCATGGCGATCCAATTGCCTCCTCCTCGCTGGTCCTCAACATCCCACAAGGTGGGTCGTGGCAGATCCCCATGCCGTGGAGGTCGTCGACGAGCTCCGCGTGCTCACCGAGATTCGCGATCTCCTCGCGCAGCTTATCTTCAAACGGACGCCCCGGTCTCGTCAGGAGTCCGTTTTCGACGATCTTGGACACTACGGACAAGCCCTCGACGAGAGCTTTCCAACGCATCCAGCCCCATCACGAAATTCCTTCCGGATCAACAGGAATTCGTGAAATAATGTCGTGGCCATAAACTGGACGCGAACAGATCACGTCGTCTTCTTTGGTTCGTCTTGCGGTTGATCAAGCCAGCGCCCCAAGTGTTGCGCTTCTACTGGAATACACACATCCGGTGATCGGAATCTGCCCACGGCGACGTGCTAGCGCCGGTCGAAGGCGAGGGAGAGTGGTGACGGCTAGGGTTTGGTGGAGAGGAAAACCTAATTTTCCTCAGGGGCATTCTCAAGCCTCTCCACCGTCTCCTTTATATAGTCCCATCGTGGGCCCTCTACACTACAGGCCCTAACCTAGTCCATGGCCCATGTCTCACATGGTCCATGTAGCCCACATCATACATGGTCCCACATATCATTAGCTCACATGCAATGTGGCATATGATTGTTAATTGGGCATATAATTCCTTCACCGTCGGTATCGGATCTTGATAAGGCACAATTTCTAATTCGTTGATCGGCATTTTATATCCCGATGCTTCTTGAGCTAATTCATTGGTGTGGACTGCATGGGCCCCGGGTATCCTCTAGAAGGCCCATAAGGGAGCAGAAAGGGGGCGACCCAGGTCGGTTGGCCGAAGATAGAAACCACTCGGATCGGACGAGACTTAAGGCGCAAGAAAGTGTCCGAGTTTATGGGATATCCCCATGTAATTAGCAGATCAATGCATGCATTCCATGTAACATCATAACGGAAATAGTTGCCATATACCTCGCGACTTACTGTAAACTCTATCCCCCCCGCACTATATAAAGGGAGGGGACAGACGCCATCGGCAGGAAGCCATCGAATCATCATTAGGAGCATCATCTTGCATCTCGATCCACCATATAATTCCAGAGCACAGGAAGTAGGGTATTACCTCCTCCGTTGAGGGCCTGAACCTGTATAACCCTGTCTTGTGCTAGCCATCTGACCTAGTTCTTGATAAGCGTCCCCTCGTACAAATTCATTGCCGGCGGTGACCCTCCAGTTAGTCACCCGCCGACAGTTGGCGCGCCAGGTAGGGGGCAGCGTCAAGATCGTTTTCTTAGATCAGATAGCCTCTTCGAGATCGCCGTACGTCGACATGAGGCCAGGAGAGACCCTTCGCTTCGGCACCCTGGACTTCGTTGCTGACGGCATCGGCAATCTTCGCTCTCTCCCCACGGAGATCGCTCAACCGTAAGGTACACGCAATCAATGGGACCCATTGCCCTTTGGCTTGAGAATTTCGCATGTGCTTTCTTCGAAAGATCCGTCGCAATTTCACTTCGCCGCCCCTCGAGGAAAGCGAAGAAGAGCCCGACGAGATCGCTTACCCCGGTCCGACGCCCTCGGCCGGTGAGGTCTAAAACTCGACCGATTTCTCTCGACTTGGGAGTCTCGCCGCGCCTCCGCGCAGACCGCCTCCCGAGATTCGGATAAGAGATAACCACTGGGAACCCATCGCTAATTCGGTCGGGCGGACCGATCGGATCCGGCGGCGTTCGTCAGGTGTCATCAACGGTGGCCAACCCATTGGACAAAGCGAACAAGTCACCTCTACGTCCGACTCGAGTCCGATGGGAGTGCCGAGATCCGTAATTACCGTGAGGTCTTCGCCCTGGGGCGGATGATCATCACTCTACTTTCAACGAAGTCAGCTCGAGGAAACCGCGATCGTCGAGAAGACCGAGACCGCAAGGCGCTTCGCGACACGCCGCCGCGACATCCGTAACGAACTCTGCGCGGTGAAGTTAAGAGATCAGAGGTTTACAACACTCCCGTGCCAACGCCATCGCGTCAAGACCCTTCTCGAGACCATTGCGCAACAACTTCCGGAAGGCGTCCGTGCATCGTAACCTCGCCCGAGCGACGGCCATGGTAGAGATGGTCGCCATCCAAAGAAAACGAGGCGATTCCCGCCCGACCGCTTCGCTCGCAATGATCCACGCTAATCGAATCGGGCTCGCGCCTCAGCGACGGGCGAATCCCATCAGTCGCCTGCACGCGACCTACGTCAAGATATTGAAGCCCGGCGGCGGGAGCGCAGTAACGGTGGGCGAGACTCTCGTCCCCATCGCAGTCGTCGCAACGACGATCAGGCCGAGAGCACCGCCAGCCGGCGCGACCACCGCCAAGAGCAGCATCAAGGCCCGCGTCGGGAGCATCGTAGCAGATCCCCGGCGCGGAGGCGGCAACGACCACTGGAGGGGATTCGGGCCTTTACCCCGGACCTTCGCCGAGTGGTTTGGCCGGAAGGATTTAACCTCAAAGGCATCGACAAGTTCGATGGCGAGAGGGACCCAAAGAACTGGCTGTAGGTTTATGCCTTAGCAGTCAGCGCGGCAGGAGGTGATCAGAACGTCATGGCAAATTACTTGCCGGTCGCTTTGACCCCAACCGCCCAGACCTGGTTAACGGGACTCCCGGAGAGCTCTATCGAGTCTTGGGACGACCTCCAGGAACAGTTCATCGCCAATTTCCAAGGGACCTATGAAAGACCCGTGGGGAGATGGGAGATTGGACAGTTACACAGGCGCAAGAGCGAGACTCTCCGTGAGTTCATCAAGCGCTTTACTAAAAAGAAGAACGAGATCCGGGACGTTTCGGAACAAACCGTCATTGATGCCTTCTTCGCCGGGTGCAAATCCGAAGAGTTAATCAGGCAGATGACCCGGGACCCCCCGCGTAATCTCAAAGCCATGTTCACAATGGCGGATCAGGAGGCCGAAGCCGAGGAGGCCATCGCGAATCATCGCGGTGTCAACGACGGAGGCCCGAAGAAGAAGCCTAACGACGAACAAGGCAAACCCAAGGACAAAAAGAGAAAAGGGGATGAGATGGTCGCCATCGTGGAGCACTACCGACCTAAACCCCCCAACGATAACGACTACAAAAAAGTGATGGATTCGGTATGTCCCTTCCATCCTCGAGGCAAGCACTCTGCCAAAGACTGCCTTATTCTGCAGAAGTTCGCCGAGAGTTCGAACCAGTCGGCCAAGGGCGGTCAAGGCAAGAAACCTGATGGGGACTACCAGGACGCCGAGCGCGAGATCAGTTATATCTTCGGGGGCTCTGATGCGTACGAGTCCAAGCGGAAGCAGAAGCTTACCACTCGGGAGATCAACGCTATCATGCCTGCTACTCCAAAACACTTGCGCTGGTCCGAGGTGCCCATCACCTTTGATCGATCGGACCACCCAGATCGGATCGCTTTCCCTGGAAGGTATCCGCTGGTTTTGGATCTAGTCGTTCAAGGAAGCAAATTAAAAAGGGTCCTGGTTGATGGCGGGAGTGGGATTAATGTCCTTTTCGCCAAGACCTTCGACCAAATGAGTATCCCACGTTCGAGCTACGGAAAGGGTCGTCTCGCTCCACGGGTAATCCCGGACGTCCCAGATACCACTCGGACAGATTTCCCTACCGGTCACGTTCGGGACCAAGGAGAATTATCGGACCGAGAGTCTGAGTTTCGAAGTGGCTGATTTCGAGACGGCATATCATGCTATCTTGGGAAGGCCGGGGATTGCCAAATTTATGGCGGTCCCCAATTACACCTACCTCGTCTTAAAGATGCCAGGTCCCAATGGTGTAATCACCCTCCCTGGTGACGTTAAACATCCCCTCGCCTGTGGATGTTGAAAAGTGCGAAATGGCGCAGGCACTCGATTCATCTGCTGAGATGGAAAAGATCCGACTCGAGGTTGCATCCCTTCGGGAGGAAGGAGACGTCCCCGCCAAGAAGCAGGCCAAAACCTCCATCCAAGCGGCCGAGGAAACCAAGGAGATCTGTTGACCCGCTCGATCCGCCAAAACAGCCGTGATTGGGACAGGCTCGATAGCAATAGGAAGACGCGCTCGTCACTTTCCTCCGGGCCAACCGGGATGTGTTCGCCTGGAAGCCTTCGGACATGCCCGGTGTTCCGAGGGAGGTGATTGAGCACTCTCTCTACGTCGATGAAAAGGCAAAGCCCATAAAGCAGCGCCTGTGAAGATTTGCCCAGGATCGGAAAGACGCCATTAGGAGTGAGATCACCAAACTGTTGGCCGCTCGGTTCATCAGGGAAGTGTATCATCCCGAGTGGCTTGCCAATCCGGTCCTGGTGCAGAAGAAGAACAAGACATGGCGGATGTGTGTCGATTACACAGACCTCAATAAAGCGTGTCCTAAGGATCCCTTTGGGCTTCCCCGCATCGATCAAGTGGTGGATTCCACCGCCGGGTGTGAGCTCGTAAGTTTTCTGGACGCCTACTCAGGCTATCATCAAATCAGTCTGAAGGAGGAGGATTGCATCAAAACATCGTTCATCACACCTTTTGGTGCTTTCTGCTATATCACAATGCCATTCGGGTTGAAAAACGCTGGTGCAACCTATCAGCGCACCATACAGCGGTGTTTCACACTCAACTCGGGCGCAACGTGGAGGCATATGTCGACGACATCGTCATAAAAACAAAATCCAGAGGGGATCTCATAACAGATCTGACCGAGACATTCGAGAGCCTAAGGGTATTTCGGATGAAATTAAACCCCGAGAAGTGCGTCTTTGGGGTTCCGTCTGGTAAACTACTCGGATTCATCATCTCCAACCGAGGGATCGTAGCAAACCCGGAGAAGGTTAATGCTATCATCAAGATGAAGCCCCCAACCAATCAGAAGGGTGTGCAGAAGCTCACTGGATGCATCGTGGCACTCAGCCGTTTCGTTTCCCGACTTGGGGAGCGAGGCATGCCTTTCTTTAGGCTCCTACGCCGACAAGACGATTTTCAGTGGACAGCGGAAGCGCAACAAGCCTTTGAAGATCTAAAGAGGTTCCTCACCACGCCTCCGGTGTTGGTTCCTCCCATGCCCCAGGAGCCCCTCCTACTCTACATAGGTGCAACGACTCACGTCATCAGCAGCGCCTTAGTGGTGGAGCGAGACGAAGAGGGCTCCCTCCAGAAGGTACAGCGTCCGGTCTACTTCGTAAGCGAGGTATTGGGCGACTCGAAAATAAGGTACCCACAAGTGCGTAAGCTTCAGATTTGTGTTAATTACATCACTAAGCTAAAACATTACTTCCAAGAGCATGAAATTTGGTGGTCACCTCTTTCCACTGGGAGATATACTCCACAATCGGAGGCCACCGAGGATTGCCAAGTGGGTTGTTGAGCTTGGAGCCTTTGAAATAAAGTTCAGCCTCGACTAGCTATCAAATCTCAGCGCTATCGACTTCGTCGCCGAGTGGACAGAGGCCCAAACCCCAAAGAAAGACAGACACTCTCGAGTAATCGACAATGTACTTTGATGGTTCCTCATGCTCGCGCGCTGGGCTGGATTTTGCTCATATTGCCGACCGGAGAAAAGCTGCGCTTACGCCCTCCGAATATTGTTCCTCGTCAAGCAATAACGCCGCCGAGTACGAGGCACTAATCCACGGGCTTAGCGCCGCCATCTCGCTTGGTGTCAGCGGTTAATGGTACGCGATTCGCAACTCGTGGTCAATCAAGTCCAAAAGGAGTGGTCTTGTATTGGCGACAACATGGCGCCTATTGCCGTGAAGTTCAAAACTAGAAGACAAATTCGACGGTTTGAGCTTACTCACGTGTTCGCCGCGACAATGAAGCAGCAGCAGACGAGCTAGCACGGATGGGATCCACTCGCCCAGTCCCGAGCGTGTTTTCGCCCAGAGCTACGCGACCGCCCATCAAGCTGCCTCTACACTAGTAGAAGTCCATGAGAAGCAGCAAGAGCCCGATGCGGAGGTATTTGCGATTAACCCCGGATGGACTCAACCTTATTTGGATTATCTTCTTCGTGACGAATTACCCGAAGATCAAAGCCTTGCCGAGTGCATCACACGCCGAAGCAAGAGTTACAAGGTGGTCGGGGACGAGCTTTTCAGAAAAAGCAGTTCCGGGGCACTAAGGCGTTGCATATCTGAGCAAGAAGGCAGAGATCTGCTCAATGAAATCCACTCGGGAGAGTGCGGGCACCACGCCGCTGCTAGCACCCTGGTGGGGAAAGCCTATCGGCAAGGATTTTTCTGGCCAACCGCTGTCACTGATGCGGAAGATATGGTACGCAGATGTGACGGGTGTCAGTTTTTCGCACGGCAGATTCACATGCCGGCTCAAGACTTACAGACGATTCCGATCTCTTGGCCCTTCGCCGTCTGGAATCTGGACATGGTGGGCCCTCTCAAGCGAGCGCAGGGCGGGTCCACCCATCTCTTTGTAGCCATCGACAAGTTTACCAAGTGGATTGAAGCCAAGCCCTGTTGCTGTTATCACAGCGGCCAAAGCACGCGAGTTCTTCCGGACATCACAGCGTTTTACGCATCTAATCGCATCATCACCGACAATGGCGTTCAGTTCAAGAGCAGCGAGTTTCAAGAATGGGGCGAGGAGCTGGGCATTAAGATTTGCTATGCATCAGTGGCCCACCCGAGGAGCAACGGCCAGGTCGAGCGCGCCAATGGATTGGTACTACAAGGGCTCAAAGCCAGGATTTTCGATCGCTTAAAGCCGTACGCCACGCGCTGGGTTAAGGAGTTGCCCTCTGTGCTCTGGGGGCTCAGGACAACCCCAAGCCGAGCCACTGGGCAGACACCCTTTTTCCTTGTCTACGGCTCCGAGGCGGTCCTCCCGACTGAATTGAAGTTTCGGTCCCCACGGGTTGCCGGACACAACGATAATCAGTCGGATGAGGCAAGGCGAGAAGACCTCGATCGACTTGAGGAAGCCAGGGAAGCAGCATTGATCCAGTCGGCAAAGTACCAACAGGGCCTACGTCGCTACCATCAACAAGAACGACGGGCCGTCGTGCGTTCTCCAAGGGAGATCTGGTCCTTCGAAGGAATCAGAAGCACGAGCATAAACTCTCCCCACTCTGGGAAGGCCCCTACTTGATCGCTGAGGTGACCCGCCCGGGGGCTTACCGGCTGCAACGTGAAGACGGATCTGACGTGCCTAACACCTGGAACATCGAAAGCGCCACGCTGCTTCTATTCTTAGAATTCTGTATTCAGGCAGCTTGTAACTAGTTCCCTTTCTTTTGACTTGCTACTTGGCCGTAAACGACCAAGCAGTAAGTCGGGGGCTACACTAAATAGTGTGCGGAGTCAACCGCACCCTATTCTTTTTAATAAAGTTGTTTTCTCTCTACATATGCTGATCGCATTCGAATACTATGACAATTCCTGAGTAATGGCGCGTTTATATCCTTTCGACAATGTTCAGCTACTTCGCAGCTGCTTGGGAAGAAAGCCAAGTGCTGCTTCCTAGCACTCGGGGGCTGGACCAGTCGGTCAATGCGTCTCGTGAAAAAGGATAAGGCATATTATTCGGATAAGCTCAATCACCAGTACTAGGGATCAACCAGAAGTTTTTATTACAGACTTGGTTACATTTCCAACTGATCCACTATTTGGACAGCAGTCGGATGAACCTCCTCTAACAAAGCTACGGCCTTTTCTTCCGAGCAAGCAAATCCATCCTTGACGGCCCCGCAGTCCAGACGAGGATAGTTTGATTTTGCGAGGGCGAGGCCTTGGCTGGTGCACGTTATCGCGGCCTCCCGAGTGAAGACCTTGATCCGCTTGGGAATGGCTTCAGGATGAGCCACCAGGAGGTCGGGATCATTCGGCGGCTCTTCGTCCGGATAGAGGCATTCAATTATTGGGGCAATCCCCGTCGAGGTCCGGCGGCGAAGCTCTGCACAACCAGTCGGATAAGTCAGCAGTCGGGTGTCAATGAGGTTGAGCCAGGGAGAGCCAGTAGAGAAAGGTTACCTTCCAGCTCTTTAGCCGACCGGTCGGCTCGAGCGTTGGCTTGGCGAACCTCCTCTTCTAGAGCCTTCTGCCTCGCCTCCAGAGCTGCACTTGACAGCAAACATTGGAAACCATCACCTACGAAATATCCTCCTTAGAGATTTAGCACGGGTTGGGGTTTTTACCTCGGTTCGTGTTGGACTCCTCCACATGGCGGAATCAAGCTCGCTGACTTCGTGGTGGAGCTCTTCGATCCGTCTGCGGAATTGTCGCTGACGGCATACAACGCGTTGTCAAACTCGTCGCGCGTCTTTAACTCGCCCACCGTTTTCTCCATGCACCGGGTCTTCTGCTTCGACCTCTCCTTCATGCGCTGCGTGAAAGATAGAGGATCGTTAGTAGGATCCCCCCGCGCAGAGTGAGGATTCTCAGAAAAGAAGTTACCTTATACATCTCGGCTTGGATGGCAGTCACTTGTTCTAACACTTCCCATTCCTCGGCTTCTCGCCCATCGTCGACCAGAGTCTTCCATCTCCTTCCGCCATTTCAGTCGGAAGGGCGGAGTGGGAGCCTTGGCGGAGGGGCGAGGAATCTCCTCGATTTCGGGCTCTGAGCTCTCTGGAGCCGGAGCTGGGATCTTCCCCTTCGCCGACGAGGATGAACGGCTTGTGGCGGATGGGCCTGAGTCTGGACGAGGAGAAGCGGGCCGAGCCGAGCCTCCGGGAGGCAGAGGCTGCTCGTCATCGTCATCTACCGGCTTTCTGCAAGCATTGGAGCTCTTTCAAGACATGCATCTTTACAAATTATAAGATCCCAGCGTTATGGAAAAGTACCTGTGTGACGGGAAGTATTTCATCTTGAATTTCATGCCTGAACCACTCGGACCCGAGCCAGGCGTTTCCTTCGCCCCAGACGCGGCCTTTGGGCCGGCGGACTGACGTGGCGGAGGACCCTGCGGCTGCGTGGCCTGGGCTGGCGGCGATTTCGTCCTTGGGCGGCGGCGGCGCAAAAGCGGGACGGTGTCTTCCTCATCATCGTATTCGTCCGAGTCCCTTGAGATGTCCCCCTTGCTTTTCTTGGCCGGAGGAGCACTCGTTGAGCCCTCAGCAGGGCGCTTGCGAGGCGCCTCCTTGGGGTGGAGCTCGAACCGGGGAGGAGAAGAAGGCTTGGCGCACCGCAACGCATCAAATTACATTAACTCTAGCCCTACATCAACGAACATGGTGAGTTGAGGAGGATCTTCTCCTTACCGCTGGTGGCAAAAATCCTGATGATATGGAGCCGCACCGAGGGGTTATTTCGCGTCTTGAGCAAAAAGCTCAATCACTACCGATGATCTCCTTTGCGCGAGGCTCGTTGGTTTCCCGAGTGGCATCCTCGAGCCCCGAGTACTCAAAGGCGGATGCGCCTCTCCTTGATGGGCTGGATCTGGCGCTGGGTATAGTTCCACACTACCCCGATACCGGTCAGCCCGGCAGACTTGGCTCTACGGAGAAGAACAAGAAGCTCCTTCACTTGGCTTCCCCCGTCATCGACGGCGAGAGAAGACCACGAGGGATGGACTGTGGGGCACTCACGGAGAAGGAAGGAGAGCCGGGGAGTTGGCACAATAGAACCACTGAGTGCCGGCCTTTGTTGGAGGTTTTGAAGCCAAGATCAAAGTAGTATTTTTAACCCCTTCCCACAATTGAATCCCGCATCGTGAGGCCTTGGGATTGTCCTTGTTGGGATAGGGTTTGAGAAGGAAAAGGAATCTGAAAATATCAAGTGGGGAGCGACCCCAAATAGACCTCACAGACGTGAGTGAAAATCGCGATATGAAGAATGGAGTTGGGGTTCAAGTGCAAATCTCAACCCCGTAAAATGAAGGCACTCGGAAGAAGGAGGAGCAAGGAAGGCCAAGCATGGAGGAAGAAAGATTCGAAGACCACCACCTCGTCCGAACGAGGGGTGGGGCAGGACTCACCGGCGGCAGGACGCCAAGACAACAGCTCTTCGGAGGGGAGCACGCCGAGAGAGACCAACTTCTGTAGCCTCCGTTCGGTCGTGATGGACTTCACCCACTCCTTCCCGCTCTTAGCAGCCTTAGGGGTGGAGGGGGATGGCGGAGCCATAGCGATCGGAGACGGGTGGCGGCGGAGGTGGCGATGAAGGAGAACCCTAGCGGCGGAGCTTACTGAAAAAGCCAACAGACTGGCGCGAAAAACAGGCAAAGCGAACCCATTTCGTTCTCCTGTTCCAGACTTATAACAACAGGCAGAGTTTCGCATTCTGGGCCGGGCCTAGGTCTAGCGTCAGATGCGGCCTTTCCGCGAGGGGCCCAATGATCACTTGGCTGCCCGAGTGATTCCCCCCGAGAGGTCTGCGTTACGCATTGACCACCCGCCTAGGAGCGGACGAGCCTAGCTACTCGGATGAAGTAATGCTACGGATTCGAGATCAAATCGAAAAGAAGCAGCATTGCAGATTCAAGGTCAAAAACAGAAGACACCAAGATTCCCCAAAAAGACTTTCATTAAAAAGGGCTCTTAGGCCCGATTACATATTTTCCGCGGCGCAGCACATCGAGCTAGGGCTCGTCGCTGGCTCGCGGGAATGCCAGCAGGAATAGATCATTCCTCCGACGACCACCTCACACTGAGGATGGAAGCGGCGAGAGCATCCTTCAATGGGGTGCGCGCCGGGAAGAGCCGCGGATGGCCGCTGACCAGGACCCTGATGGCCCTCTGGGCGATCTCCTCCGCGTGTTCCTCTCGCCACTGTTGCCAACGAGTGATCTTAGCCGCGCGGGCTGCAGCGGCGCGAGCGCGGAATCCGGCGACGGCGGCCTCCCATGGATCCATGAAGATTTGTGGGACAGGTGTGGAAGTTCCCCCAGGAGTCGCCGAAAGGGAAAAAGACTCAAAAACTCGAAGGCTGGTGGTGAAGTAGTACGCAGCCCCTGGGATTTCTTTTATATACAGAGGAAATTCAGGGGCCGCGCCTAGTAAACCGTTTCGAATACAGTAAAACCATCATAGCGATGGGACGGAAGTGGGAGCGGATCCGTTTCAACGGAACACGCGCTTCTTCACTGTAGGAGAAAAGGGCGCGAAAACGCTTCACCTCCCCTAATTGGGCTTGGGCTAAACCGCAAAGGGCGACCCTCTTAATAAAGCTTTCTTAACACGCGCATGACGGTGGCAATGTGTTAAAATCGAGCCTAATTCGCCTCGGTGCACCCCGAGGGTATATCATCGCAGCGCTAAAGGTAAAAATATTTCACGGCATACCCCATGTTGGGTCACTAGCCAACTTTGCACGCCAAGGTTGGGTGTTGGTGAAATCGATTCAATTTCTTGAGGTATGCCTTTATAAGGTCGCCATTGTATACCGTTACGCTGGATACAAATACCTCTCGGCAAAATTGCGCCCAACCGTATGCCTCCAAAGGCCTATGCCGATCCTTGCCATGGTGGGGACAGATACCACCCTATGAAAGGTGTGCCCCATGTTGGGCCAAGAGCTGGTTCTTACAAGTTAAGGCCGGGCGCCTGATGTCGATATCCCTAAAAACGTTAAGGTTACAGCATGCTGCAAGACAGAAGCTGTAATGGCGTGGCTTAAGGCATGCCCCATGACGGGCCAATGGCCGCTCTTGTATTGCAAGAGTGGATGCCCAGGAGCCGAATCCTCCTGTTGAAGTAACGTGGCCAAGGGGCCGAGAAAACTGGAGTCTGGTATTGCCGAATCCAGGCGTTGTTTCGACATAAAAACTTAAAATTTCTTGAGTCCTTTACAATCTCTTTTCAGATTACAGGGGATTTAAGTGGAACCAGTCGGCCAAGCATCTAACTCGATCGTAAAGCACTCGAGGGCTACTGTGGACTGCATGGGCCCCGGGTATCCTCTAGAAGGCCCATAAGGGAGCAGAAAGGGGGCGACCCAGGTCGGTTGGCCGAAGATAGAAACCACTCGGATCGGGCGAGACTTAAGCCGCAAGAAAGGGTCCGAGTTTATGGGATATCCCCATGTAATTAGCAGATCAATGCATGCATTCCATGTAACATCATAACGGAAATAGTTGCCATATACATCGCGATTTCATCAGAACTCTATCCCCCGCACTATATAAAGGGAGGGACAGACGCCATCGGGTGAAGCCATCGAATCATCATTAGGAGCATCATCTTGCATCCCGATCCACCATATAATTCCGAGCACGTGAAGTAGGGTATTACCTCCTCCGCTGAGGGCACGAACTCAGATAACCTCGCTTTGTGCTAGCCATCTGACCTAGTTCTTGATAAGCGTCCCCTCGTACAAATTCATTGCCGGCGGTGACCCCCCAGTTAGTCACCCGTCGACAATTGGCTTCAGTATTTTGTTCCCTCGGAATATGCTGTATCGAAAAGATAGTGAAGTACTTAGCCAAATTTGAAGCTCTTTCAAAATAATCCTAAAGTAGCTCACTGTGACATTCGTATTTGCCGATCATCTCGAAAACTACTAGCTGTGAATCTCCATAAACTTCAACAGCAACCGCTCCAGCTTGAATCAACCAATCTAACCCTTGAATTAAAGCTTCATATTCCACTTGATTATTGGTTAATCCAAAATTCACAGTGACACCAAACTTATAGGAAATTCCTCCAGGGGACACTATGTAAATACCGATGCCACATCCTTTCTCACAAACCGATCCATCGAAAAACATCATCCACTGTCGACAGGTGACTAACTGGGGGGTCACCGCCGGCAATGAATTTGTACGAGGGGACGCTAATCGAGAACTAAGCCAGATGGGTAACACAAGACAGGGTTATACAGGTTCAGGCCCTCAACGGAGGAGGTAATACCCTACTTCCTATGCTCTGGGATTATATGGTGGATCAAGATGCGAGATGCAAGATGAAACTATGCGTATCTCTGTCTATGCCGATGACCTCTAGCCCCTCCCTTTATATAGTGTAGGGGGAGATAGAGTTCTGTGATATCTCGATCCCCGATAACTAATTTCACATGCGATTACATGGAATGCATGTGTCGATCCGCTAATTACATGGAGATAGATTATATCCTCGGGAACTTCTGGCGGCTCAAGGCGACGAGTCTGAGTGGTCTTTATCTTCAACCGTGACTCGGTCGCCCGTCGCTTCCTTATGGGCCTTCTAGAGGATACCCGGGGCCCATATATTCCACAAGAGTCTCCCGAGTGCTTTACGATCGAGTCAGATGTCCGGCCGACTGGTTTCACCAATACCTCCTGTAATCTGAAAAGAGATTGTAAAGAACTCAAGAAATCTTATGTTTTTATGTCGAAACGATGCCTGGGTTGGCAATACCAAACTCCAGCTCACTCGGCCCATTGGGCACATCACCACAACAGATGATTTCGCCACTTGACACCCACTCGCAATGCAGGGCAGCGATTGGTCCATCATGGGCGTGCCTTAAGCCACGCCTCCACAACTTCCGCCTTGCAAAGATGTTGTAGTTTAATGTTGCGAAGGATATCGATATCATGCATGAATTTTAACTTGTAAGAGCTAGCACTTGGCCCAAGATGGGCACACCTTTCACCGGTGGTACCGTCCCAACCGGAGGAGGGATCAAGATAGGTCCCTCGGGCGCATGATCGGATGCAACTTTGCCGAGAGGTATTTGTACCGGGGCGGTGTACAACAAAGCACCTTATAGAAGGCATACCTCAAGAAATTGAACCCAAGTTTCACCAACACCCAATCTCGAGCATGGGTGGCTAGTGACCCAACATGGGGTATGCCGTGAAACGTTTTAATTTTGGCTCTGCGGTCATATGCCCTCCGTGGTGTAATGAGGCCGAATTAGGCTCGATTTTAACACATTGCCACCGCTAGCGGCGTGTTAAGAAAGCCTATTAAGGGGTTGCCCTTTGCAATTTTAGCCCAAGCCCAATTAGGGAAGGCGGTTGCCGCGCCCTTTTCTCACACACCGGAGGGACGCGTGTTTTGGTCGGAGACCGCTGCACCCACTCCGCTCCACCGCCATGATGGTTTTACTGTGTTTGAAATGGATTCCAAGGCGCGACTCTTGAATTTCTTCGTGTATAAAAGAAACCCTGTAGGTAAATATCGCTTCACCACCAAATTTTTAGTTTGCTGAGTTTTCTTTTTCTTCAGCGACTCCCAAGAATCTCCACCCCGCCCCGCTTCGAGAGCAATGGCAAACATCATGGAGATGATCCTGGGATGGATCGATGCGGCCCTTGCAAGGGAAGAAGAAGAAGCCGCCGCCAGAGCGGCCGCCCAAGCTTGCGAAGATGAGCTCTGGCGGCAGTTCGCTCAGATGAGGGCGGAGGTCTCCGCGGAAGAATCCCTTAGGGTTCTGATCGGCGGGTTTCCGCAACTCTTCAAGGTGCGCCTCCCTCTGAAGGACGCACTAGTTGCAGCCCTCCTTGCGCACGAGGGGTACAACTGAGGGTTTTTTTTTTCTTTTGTTCCTCCGTGAGCCAGCGACGAGCCCTAGCTCGATGTGCTGTGCCGCGGAAAATATGTAATCAGGGTCAAAGAGCCCTTTCATTGAAGATCCTTTAGATATACATAATCTTTTGCGTCTTTGCTTCAATTTTGAATCTACAATGCCACTCTTCCTTGACTTGATCTCGAATCCACAACATCGCCTCATCCGAGTAGTTAGGCTCGTCCGCTCCTAGGCAGGCAGTCGGCGCTCGCTCAGACCTCCCCGAGGGAACCACTCGGCCGGCCAAGTGATTATTGGGCCCCTTGCGGAAAGGCCGCATCCAGCGCTGAACTAAGGCCCAGCCCAGAATGCGAAACTATGCCCGTTGCGATAAATTAGGAACAGGGGAACGAAAGTAGTCCACCTCGCTCACTTTTCGCGCCAGTCGGTTAGCTTCTCCAGCACACTCCGCCACTAGGGTTCTTCTCCGCCGTCACCTATGCCGCCACCCGTCTCCAATCGCAATGGCTCCACCTTCCCCCACCGCCACTGAGGCAGCTAAGAAGGCGAAGAAATGGATGAAGTCCATCACGACGGAGCGGAGGCTACAGAAGCTGGTCTCCCTTGGCGTGCTTCCCTCGGAAGGGTTCGTGTCTTGGCGCGCTGCCGCCGGCGAATCCTGCCCCACCCCTCGTCCGGACGAGGTAGTGGTCTTTGAGTCATTCTTCCTCCGCGGTTTCAGCCTTCCTTGCTCTTCCTTCTTCCGGGGTTTGCTTCATTTTTACGGGATTGAGGTTTCGCATTTGAACCCCAATTCCATTTTCCATATCGCGATCTTTGTCCACGTCTGCGAGGCTTATTTGGGGATCGCTCCTCATTTCGACCTCTTCAGATTCCTCTTCCTTCTCAAACCCTACCCCAGCAAGGACAATCCCAAGGCCGCAGGCGGCGCAGGAATCCAGTTGCGGGAAGGGGTCAAAAAGTTTGACTTCGATCTTCGCTTTAAAACCTCCAACAAGGGATGGCATTCGGAGTGGTTCTATTGTGCCAACTCACCTCAGGCCCTCCCTTCCTTTTCCGGCGAGTGCCCCACAGTCCGGCCCCTCCTGGATTCCCTCCTCATGGATGACGAGTTGAGCCAGGTGAAGGAACTTCTTGTTATTCTCCGTAGAGCCAAGTCTGCTGGGTTGACCGGGGTTGGGGTAGTGTGGAACTATACCCAACGCCGTATCCAGCCCATTAAGGAGAGGGTCCATCCCGCCTTCGTGTACTCAGGGACCCAAGACACTACTCGGGAAACCCATGAAAACCACACGCAGAAAGAGGTCATCAGCCGAGTGGTTGAACTTTTTGTTCCGGGCACGGAGATAACTCCAGTGGATTGCCCGGCTCCGTATAGTTTGGGATACTTGCCTCCAGCGGTAAGGAGAAGACCCTTCTCAACTCAACCGCGATTTGTCAATTGCAGAGTCAGAATTAATGTGATACGATATGTCGCAGGGGCGTGAGGCCTGCTTCTCCGCTCCCCCGGTCCCTGAGGCTCCGCTCCCCAAGGGGGCACCTCGCAAGCGTCTTGCCGAAGGCTCAACGAGCGCTCCTCCGGCCAAAAAGGGCATGGGGGATGCTCCAAAGGACTCAGATGAAGAGGATGAGGACGACGACACCACCCCGCTTCTTTTCCGCCATTGCCGCCAAGGGCGAAGTCGCCACTCACCCAAAGCAGCAGAGCAGCAGAGCTCCGCCACATCACCGCCGCCCAAAGGCCGCGTCTGGGCAAAGGAAACGCCCACTCGGGTCCGAGTGGTTCGGCATGAATTAAGATGAAATACGCCCCGTCACACGGTACTCTTTCAGAACGCCACGATTTCATAATTTGTAGAGATGCATATCTTGAAAGAACTCCCAATGCTTGCGTAAAACCGTGGATGACGATGTTAACAGCCTCGGCCTTAGGAGGCTCGGCTCGCCCGCTTCTCCTCGCTCTAGACTCAGCCCGTCGCCACAAGCCGCCAATCCTCGCTGGCGGCGGGGAGATCCAGCCCGCCTCAAAGCTCAGAGCCCGAAGTCGAGGAGATCCCTCGCCCCTCCGCCAAAGCTCCCACTCCACCCTTCCGACTGAAATGGCGGAAAGAGATGGAGGGCTACGAGGTTGACGACGGGCAGGAAGCCGAAGAATGGAAAGTGTTGGAACAAGTGACCGCCATCCAAGCCGAGATGTACAAGGTAACTTCTTCTCTGCGAATCCTCGCTCTGCGCGGGGGGGATCCCACTAACGACCCTCTATCCTTCACGCAGCGCATGAAGGAGAGGTCGAAGCAGAAGACCCGGTGCATGGAGAAAACGGTGGGTGAGCTAAAGACGCGCGATAAGTTTGATAACGACCAGATGCCGCTAAGCGTTTACAATTCCGCGGGCGGATCAAGAGCACCACCACGAAGTCACTGAGCTTCGATTCCGCCACGTGGAGGAGTCCAACACAAACCGAGGTATAGACCCCAACCCATGCTAAATCTCTAAGGAGGATGTTTCGTAGGTGATGGTTTCCAATATTTGCCGCCGAGTGCAGCTCGAGGCGAGGCGTAAGGCTCGAGGCGAGGCGTAAGGCTCTAGAAGAGGAAGTCCGCCAAGTTAACGCCGAGCCGAGGGTCGGCTAAAGAGTTGAAGGTAACCTTTCTCAAGCGGCTCTCCTCGCTCAATCTCATTGACACCGATCGATATCTCATCCATTTGGTTGTGCAGAGCCGCCATTAACCTCGACGGGATTGCCCCAATAATTGAATGCCCCTATCCGGATGAAGAGCCGCCGAATGATCCCAACCTCCTGGTGGCTCATCTTGAAGCCATTCCCGAGCGGATCAAGGTCTTTACTCGGGAGGCCGCAATAACGTGCACCAGCCAAGGTTTTGCCATCGCGAAGTCAAACTATCTCGCCTCGATCAAGGGCCGCAAGGATGGGTTTGCTTGCTCTAAGAGGCGGCCGTAGCTCATATAGGAGGTACATCCGATCGCTGTCCAAATAGTGGATCGCTTGGACTCAGAATCGGTTCGTAGTAAAACTTCGTTGATCCTCAAAGATCGTGATCAAACTTATCCGAATAATATGTTTTATCCTTTTTCATGAGACGCATTTGCCGACTGGTCCAGCCCCCGAGTGCTAGGAAGCAGCACTTGGCTTTCTTCCTATGCAACCGCGAAGTAGCTAAACATTGTTGAAAGGATATAAACGCGTCATTATCAAGAATTTTCATAGTACTTAATGCGATCAGCACATGTAGAGAGAAAACAACTTTATTAAAGGATAGGGTGCGTTGACTCAAGACACTATTTAGTAGCCCCGACTTCATCGCTTGGTCGCTTATGGCCAAGTAGCAAGTCAAAAGAAAGGAACCAATTACAAGTCGCTTGAATACGTAATTCTAAGAATAGAAACGACGAGTCGCCGATGTTCTAGGTGTTGGGCACGCCAGATCCGCCTTCACGCTGTAGCCGGTAAGCCCCAAGGGTCACCTCAACGATCAAGTAGGGGCCTTCCTGAGCTGGAGAGTATATGCTCGTGCTTCTGATTCCTGCGGAGGACCAGATCTCCCGTGGAGAACGCACGGCCCCGTATGTTGCGCTGATGATAGCGACGCAGGCCCTGTTGGTACTTGGCCGATTGGATTATTGCTGCTTCCCTGGCTTCCTCGAGCCGGTCGAGGTCTTCGTACCTTGCTTTGTCCGACTGATTATCGTTGTAGCCGGCAACCCGAGGGGACCGGAACTTCAATTCACCGAGAACCGCCTCACCATAAACTAGGAAAAGGGGTCTGCCTGCTGTTCGACTTGGGGTCGCTCGAGCCCCCACAAAGATCAAGGCAACTCTTCACCCAGCTGCTATGTATGGCTTTAGGCGATCAAGATTCAGGCTTTGAGTCCTTGTAGCACCAATCCATTGGCGATTCAACCCGTCTGCTGTTCTTGGTTGGCCACCGAGGCGAAAGCAGATCTTGATGCCTTGCTCCTCGCCCCAATCTTGAAATTCGCTGCTTTTGAATTGAACGCCATTGTCGGTGATGATGCGATTGCTACCAAACGCACAACGATATCCCGAAGAAATCACGTGCCTTGGCGCAGAATGATCGCAACCGCTTGGATTCAATCCACTTGGTAAACTTGTCGATGGCTATTTAAGAGATGAGTGAATCCGCTTTGCGCCGCTGAGGGGGCCCACCATGTCTAGATTTCAGATGGCGAAGGGCCAGAGATCGAATCGCTCAGAGATCTTGCGCCGCATGTGGATTTGCCGGCTAAAAATCGACACCGCCACATCTGCAGATTATATTTTCCGTGATCCGTGATCGCGGTTGGCTAGAAAAATCCCTGCCGATAGGCTTTGGCTACCAGGGTGCTTGCTGCTACGTGATGCCCGCACTCTCCCGAGTGGATTTCGCTGAGTAGATCCCTGCCTTCTTGCTCGGATATGCAGCGCCTTAGTACCCCGGAACTGCTTTTTCTGAAAAGCTCGTCCCCGACTACCTTGTAGCTTTTGCTTCGGCGTGTGATGCACTCGGCCAGGCTTCGATCTTCAAGCAGCTCATCACGGAGAAGATAATCTAAATAAGGCTGAGTCCACCCGAGAGTGACTGATGGTACCTCTGCGCCGGCTCGATCGCTTTTTGATCTTCCCTCGTGCGTTGGTAATTTGATTGATGGCGCGTAGTTTTGGATTTAAAACACCACTCGACCCGGCCCGAGTGGATCCCATCCGCAGTTAGCTCGCTCGCCGCTTCGCTGTCGCGGCGGAGCATGTGAGTAAGCTCCAACAACGAACTTGTCTTCCGCTTATGCATTCTCCGACAAAGAAGCCGCCATATTGTCGCCGATACAAGACCATTCTTTTCGGACTTGGTTGACCACGAGTTGAGAGTCGCGCGCACTATTAGCCGCTTAACTCGAAGCGATATGGCAACGCCGAGCCCGTGGATGAGTGCCGTAGACGCCGGCGTTGTTGCCGACGGAAACAATATCCGGAGGACGAGCGTAGCTTTTCCGCCGGTGATATGAGCAAAATCCCAGCCCCGCGGCCGAGCATGAGGGAACCATCAAAGTACATTGTCCAAGACTCGAGATTCTCCTTTGCTGCTGGGGTTTGGGCTTCTGTTCACTCGGCGACGAAGTCAGCTAACGCTTGGGATTTAATGGCTAGTCGAGGCCTGAACTTTATTTCAAAGGCTCCAAGCTCAACTGTCCATTTGGCAATCCTCCCAAAGGGCCTCCCCGATTGTGGAGTATGTCTCCAAGCGGGAAAGAAGTGACCACCGAAATTTCGTGCTCTTGAAAATAATACTTGAGCTTCCGCGATGTGAGTAACACAGCATACAGAAGCTTTTGAACTTGCGGGTACCTTATTTTTGACTCGCCCAATACTTCGCTTACGAAGTAGACCGGACGCTGTACCTTTTGAAGGGAGCCCTCTTCGTCTCGCTCCACAACCAGGGCGCTGCTGATGACGTGGGTCGTTGCACCAATGTAGAGTAGAGGGGCTCCTGGGGCATGGGAGGGACCAACACGGGCGGAGTGGTGAGGAACTTCTTTAGATCTTCAAAGGCTTGCTATGCTTCTGCTGTCCACTGAAAATGGTCTTGTCGGCGTAAGAGCTTAAAGAAAGGCATGCCTCGCTCCCCAAGTCGGGAAAAGAATCGGCTGAGTGCCACGATACATCCAAAGGAGTCAGACGTCCTTCCGTTGGCCGGAGGCTTCATCTTAAGGATGGCACCGACCTTCTCTCGGATTTGCCTCGATCCCCGATTGAGATGATGAACCGAGTAGCTTGCCGCATTTAAACCCCAAAACGCACTTCTCGATTCAGCTTCATCCGAAACACTCTTAGGCTCTCGAATGTCTCGTTAGATCCGCTATGAGATCCCATCTCGACTTGGTTTTTATGACGACGCCGTCGACATATGCCTCCACGCTATGCCCGAAGTTGAGTGTGAAAAACACCGTATCGTATACCGATAAGTCGCACCAGCGCTTTTCAACCCGAATGGCATTGTGATAAAGCAAAAAGCACCAAAGGGCGAATAAACGACGCTTTGATGCAATCTCTTCCTTCAGACCGATCCGATGATAGCCCGAGTAGGCGCCCGTAAAACTCGAGGAGTCGACTCGGGCGTGGAGTCCACCACTTGGTCGATGCCGGGAGTCCAAAGGATCCTTGGGACACGCCTTTGTTGAGGTCGGTGTAGTCGGATACACATACGCCATGTCTTGTTTTTTTTTGACCAGACCGGATTAGCGAGCCACCGTGGTGATACACCTCTTTGATGAACCGAAGCGCCAACAATTTGGTGATCTCTCCTTATGGCGCCCTTCCGATCCGGGCGATCTTCAGAGGGCGTTGTTTGACGGGCTTCGCTTTTCGCCGACGTGGAGAGAGTGCTCGATCACCTCCTAACACCGGGCTTGTCCGGTTTCAAGTTAACACATCCCGGTTGGCCCGGAGGAAAGTGACGAGCGCGTCTTCCTATTTGCTGTCGAGCCTTGTCCCAATCACGGCCGTTTTGGTCGGATCAGACGGGTCCAACAGGATCTTCTTTGTTTCTTCGGCTGCTTGGATGGAGGTCTTGGCCTGTTTCTTGGCGGGACATCCCCTTCCTCTTGAAGGTTTGCGACCTCCAGTCGGATCTTCTCCATCTCGGCGGATGAGTTGAATGCCTGCGCCATTTCGCAGCTCTCATTGCCGCAGAAAGGTGGACGCTTAACGTCACCAGGGAGAGTGATTACACCGTTGGGACCTGGCATTTTTAAGACGAGGTAAGTGTAGTTGGGAACCGCCATGAATTTGGCAATCCCCAGCCTTCCCAAGATGGCATGATATGCCGCCTCAAATCGCCACTTCAAGCTCGGACTCTCGGTCCGATAGTTATCCTTGGTTCCGAACGTGACACGCAGAGAGATCTGTCCGAGTGGTACTGCGGACGTCCCGGGGATTACCCCGTGGAACGGAGATGATCCCTGCCGTAGCTCGGAACGGGGAATATTCATTTGGTCCAGGGTCTTGACGAAAAGGACGTTGATCCCGCTCCCGCCATCGACCAGGACTCTTTTCAGCTTGCTTCCTCGCACGACCGGATCCAGCACCAGTGGGTACCTCCCAGGGAAGGCGATACGGTCCGGGTGGTCCGATCGGTCGAAGGTGATGGGCACCTCGGACCAGCGCAAGTACTTTGGTGTCGCGGGCATGATAGCGTTGATCTCCCGAGTGGTAAGCTTTTGCTTCCGCTTGACTCAGACGCATCGAGCCCCCAAAGATGTAGTTGATCTCGCTTCGGCGCCTTGGTAGTCTCCATCGTGTTTCTTGCCTTGACCGCCTTAGTCGACCGGGTTCATTGGCGGCTAACTTCGCAGAATGAGGCAATCTTTATGGAGTGTTTTCCTTTGGGATGAAAGGGACATACCAATTCATCACTTTCTTATAATCGTTGTCGTTGGGGGCTTAGGCCGGTTGCGCCCATGTTGGCTACCATCTCGCCCCCTTCCGCTTCTTATCTTTGGGCTTGCCTTTGCTCATCGTGAGGCTTCTTCTTAGGGCCTCCGCTGCTGCCACCGCGATGATTTGCGGCGACCTCTTCAGCTTCGCCTCTGGTCCGCCATCGTGAACATGGCTTTGAGATTACGCTGGGGTCCGGTCATCTCGCTCGATCAGCCTCGGATCGGCATCCGTGAAGAAGGCGCTGGCGATCGCTTGTTCAAACGCCCCGGATCTCGCTTCTTCTTCTTGGTGAAGCGCTTGATGAACTCGCGAAGAGTCTCATTCTTGCGCTGGTGTAGCTGTCCAATCTCCCATCTCCCAGCCGGGCCTTTCAGAGGTCCCTTTGAAATTGGCAATGAATCGCTTCCCGGAGGTCGCCCCAAGACTCGATAGAGTTCTCCGAGTCCTGTTAGCTGTGCAGGCGCGGTGGGGTCAAAGCGACCGCAAGTAATTTGCCATGACGTTCGATCTCCTCTCGCCAGGCCGATCGCTAAGCCGTAAACTCGCAGCGCTTCTTTGATCCTCTCGCCATCGAACTTGTCGATGCGTTTTGAGGTTGAAACCATCCGTCAAACCACTTGGCGAAGGTCCGGTGAAGGCCCGAATCCTCCATGGGCGTGGCCGCCTCCATTGGGATTCATCGCGACGCCCGGCGCGGCCTTGACGCTACTCTCGCGGTGGTCGTGCGGTTGGCGGTGTTTCGGCTTGGTCATCGTCGCGGCGACTTTGACGGCCCCGAGTTCCGCCGCCGGATCGCGCTTCCCGCCGCTTGGCTTCGATATCTCCGGCGAAGATCATGGGCCGGCGATCGTGGGAGCCGCCGCCGAGGCGCGAGACCGTTCCGTTATGGTAGATCGATCGCGGCAAGTGGTCGGAGCGGCGTTGCTCGTTTCGCTATTGTATGGCGGCCATCTCGACCATGGCCGTGGCTCGAGCGAGGGTCCGGACGAGGGGCCGCCTTCGAGAAGTTGTGGCGCGATAGTCTCAAGAAGAGTCTTTGACGGATGACATTAGCCCGGGAGGTTGTATACCTCTTGATCCTCGGCTTCACCGAAGCTCATTCGATATCGCGTCGCGGGCGCCGGTTGTCTGACGCGATCTTGTTTTTCCGCCGGACGAGGATCCGGAATCGCACCGGTGTCGGTTTCTTCATACGCGACGATCGGAGAGACGGAGTGGTGATCATCCGCACCTAGGACAAAAACATCTCGGTAGTTTCGAATTTCAGTGCTCCCGTCGGACTCTGAGTCAGAGGCGGAGAGGCTGACTTGCTCGCTCTGTCCGATGGGTTGGCCACCATTGATGACACCCACGAACATAGATGAATCTGATCCGAGTGGATCTCACGTGCTCGCCGACTGGTTATCTCCTATCCGAAAAACCGAGGAACCCAGTGCGAGAGTCGCGACGGAATTCTCAAGTCCGGAGGGAAATCCAGTCGAGGCAGAAGGGTTGTTGGGCGAAATAGAATTCACGCCCGAGCGGTCGAGCCCGCCGAGTTCTTTTTCGTCGGTCTCCAGGGGAGGCGCGAAGGCGAACAGCGAGGGGGTCAATCCGTAGAAGGCGCTTACTAGATTCTCCAAGCCGTAAGGCAATGGGTCACATTGATCGCTGCCTCTTTATGGGCGAATCTCTCCGGGAGAGAGGTGCAGATTGCCGATGCCGTCAGCGATGAAGTCCAGGCTGCCGAAGCGAAGAGACTCTCCTAGCCTCATGGCGACGTACGGCGATCTTGAAAAAGCCATCTAACTTGAGAGATGATCTTGACGCTGCCCCCTACCTGGCGCGCCAACCGTCGATGGGTGACTAAGCTGGGGGGTCACCGCCGGCAATGAATTTGTACGAGGGGACGCTAATCAAGAACTAAGCCAGATGGGTAACACAAGACAGGTTATACTGTGTTCGTGCCTCAACGGAGGAGGTAATACCCTACTTCCCGTGCTCTGGGATTATATGGTGGATCAAGATGCGAGATGCAAGATGAAACTATGCGTATCTCTGTCTATGCCGATGACCTCTAGCCCCTCCCTTTATATAGTGTAGGGGGAGATAGAGTTACAGGATATCTCGAATCCTCGTAACTAATTCTATGCGCTACATGGAATGCATGTGTCGATCCGCTAATTACATGGAGATAGATTATATCCTCGGGAACTTCCTTATGCTCAAGCCGCACGAGTCTGAGTGGTCTTTATCTTCAACGGGTGACTCGGTCGCCTTCGCTCTGCCTCCCTTATGGGCCTTCTAGAGGATACCCGGGCCCATATATTCCACACCCACGGCAAAAGAACTGATAGATTAATATTCCGATGGTGTATAATGAAATCGGCTAATACCTGCCCCTTGATGGCTTTCGGAGATTCATACGTTAAATCAAACTCGATGAGGGTGTATGCCCATTTCCCAAGATGTCCTTTGATGATCGGAGCATTGAGCATATACTTGATCACATCGGTTTGGCATACCACTTTGCATTCTGCTCCCAAAAGATAATGCCTTAATTTGATGCAAGCAAAGTATAAGCAAAGGCAGTACCTTTCCACAACTGTGTGTCGGATTTCTGGATCAAGCAATTTACGGCTCAAATAGAAAATTGCATTCTTTCCCATCGATTTCTTGGACCAAAACTGCCCCTATGGTATTTTTCGATACCGATAGATAGAGTTTGAACGGTAAATCTTCCCTTAGAGCAACCAGAACAGGCGGATTGACCAAATATTCTTTGATGTCATCAAAAGCTTTCTGGTGCTCTGGTCCCCATAAAACTTATCGAAATTCTTTAATTTGAGTAGTGGGGAAAATGGAATAATCCTTTCCAACAAATTTGATATGAATCTTCTTAAGTAAAGATTTTACCGATCAACTCTTGAAGGCGAACCATTGAATCAGAGGCCTGGTCTTAAAAATTGCCTTCACTCGATCGATGCACTTCAATTCCACGCTCATGGACCATAAATCCCAAGAATTTCCCAGCCGATACTCCAAATGCACACTTCTTCGGATTCATCCTCATGCTGTACTTCTTAAATCGATCCAGTACAGTCACAATATCGACTAAATGTTGTTCTTCTTCTTGGGACTTAATCACCACATCATCGATATATATCTCAACCAATTTTCTGATCAAGTCATGGCAAATCAAATTCATACCTCTTTGATATGTAGCACCAGCACTGATCAGCCCAAAAGTCATCACAACCCACTCAAATAAGCCGATAGCACCGGGACATCGAAATGCAGTTTTGCTTACATCTTCTTCAGCCATAAAAATCTGATTGTATCCAACATTGCCGTCCAAAAAACTGATAATCCGATTGTTCGATGCAAAGCATCAATTGCTTTATCAGAATCGGCATCGGATATTCATCTTTGTATGTAGCCTTGTTCAAATCTCGAAAGTCGATACACACACGAATCTTATCGGAATCTTTCTTTCCGACAGGTACAATGCTAGATATCCAATCGGCATATTTGCAAGGCCGAATAAACTTAGCATCTAATAATCTCTGAATTTCGGCCTTCACTTGATCGTAAATTTTCCAACTGATCTTTCTTAGAGCTTGCTTTACTGGCCGAAACCCAAGCTTCATTTTGATCTTGTGTTCAACTATGGATCGGCTTAGACCAGGCATCTCATGATATTCCCAAGCGAAACAATCAACCCGATCCTTAAGAATTTGAATAATCCGATCCTTGTATTCCCGCGGCAACTTTTTACCGATATAAGCGGCCTCTCTTTTCCATCGTTCTAATATCGACTTTTCAAGTTCATCACCGATATAAAGCCCCGCCCAACTTATGCTCCATCTCCTCTAGTGCCGCTGCCCCATAAAAAACCCTCGTTTCCCGAAACCGATTGAGATTCTAGCGTTGTCGGCTTAAAGCCTGACTTACTGAAACTGACAAAGTCACAATCATCCAAAGGTTTTCCCGATAGGGCTTCAAGATTGTCGTAGATATCCACGTGATCGGTTTCTGCTGTTAAAGCTTCTCCTTTCACCACTTCAATGTGATCACCAACCCATTGGATCAACAGTTAATGCAAAGTCAATGGAATACACAGGTTGGCATGTATGCAGTCCCTTCCCAACAGCACATCATAATTTCCTGTACCTTCAATCACAAAGAACGTTGTCGGAATTGTTTTGCTGCCAACTGTAAGTTCAGCTACCAGTATTCCCTTAGCCTCTGTCGGATTTCCATTAAAATCGCTAAGTACCATATTGGTCTTTACCAGATCTTCAGTGGACTTTCCAATATTCCGACAAACGGAATACTTACATCAAATTCAAGATTGTCGTATATATCCACGTGATCGGTTTCGCTTTTATTAAAGCTTCTCCTTTCACCATTTCAATGTGATCACCAACCCATTGGATCAACAGTTGATGCAAAGTCAATGGAATACACAAGTTGGCATGTATCCAATTCCTTCCCAACAAAGCACATCATAATTTCCTGTACCTTTAATCACAAAGAACGTTGTCAGAATTGTTTTGCTGCCAACTGTAAGTTCTGCTACCAGTATTCCCTTAGCCTCTGTCGGATTTCCATTAAAATCGCTAAGTACCATATTGATCTTTACCAGATCTTCAGTGGACTTTCCAATTTTCCGACAAATGTAATATTTACATCAAATTCACAGTAGCCCCACTATCTACCATCATCTTTGATATCGGTTTTCCATTGACATATCCTATGATGAACAATGGCTTCAGATGTAATCGGGAATTCTCTGGCTTTTTAAACACTGCATCTTCATCTCCAATGATAAGTTCAGCAGCATCTTCTTCATAGTCACACATGAATTTCCGAGGTAATATATGAACCATATTAGTATCCAGTGTATTCTCATCGGTTTTTTTATCAGTATTAATAACCAATTTTAACTTTGGTCTCCACTCCTGCTTGCCCCTAGCCGGTTTCATCGGCTTTACTTGCTCCAACAGTGCTTCCCTGAACTTTTCAGCTTCAGCTTCCTTAGTCTCAAGGTTCGTATTCTTTGCAATCGTCTTTTCTCGAGACTTAGTGATTCCACTAGGCACCATCGTGGCAATGGTATCTTAGGAGGACGATGCACATCGGTTTTTCTTTCCATCGGATTTTCTTCAATTCTTTCTTCAGGAAACACCAATCGGTTTGATGTCCTCTTCATTGGTGGAGCAAACACATGGTTCATTGGACAATTCTCAATAGTACGTAATAACATTTCCTCTTCCCAGCAGTATCGGAAAAAAGGGCAACCCCAATGTTGCATATACCAATCCTGATTCCTTTGATTTTCTTGAGAAATCGGCTCAGGAATCCTTGGTCGAAATTTCCTCTCTGGTGGATTCTTGGCCATTCGATCATACTTGCTTAGCAATTGATCAAAAGTTGGCCTTGGCCTTCTAATCGGATAATTACTCTTTTGACTTTGAGTGTCAGCTTTTTTTATTACCTCGTGGTTCAACAGGTCGGAATTTAAGTCCTGGCTTTTCATCCACTACAATCCTTTTAGAGCCAATAAACACCTTAAGCCGATTAGAGCTCTCTGGGATATCATCAGCTTTTCTTTTTGAAATGTCCACCATACCGACAAAGCCGACCGGGAAGGGCTCCGTATCGACTTTTGAAGTCTTGCTTTGATAACGCAGTTGCCCATCATCAATCGCTTTTTGAATGATCTACTTGAATGTGTTGCACTCGTTAGTAACATGGGAATATGAGTTGTGCCATTTGCAATATCTTCGCTCTTTAATTCTTCGATTGAGGAATAACATGTCCTCGCTTAAGCCAAATCTGTTTTTCTTGCAAAGATGATCGAAAATCCGATCACACTTGGAAGTATCAAATGAAAACTTGCTTTTTCAGATCCTTTCGGCTTTATCCAACTTAGCTCAAATTCTTTTTTGTTACTCACCCACTTTGCCACATAGGCCTCAGCTTCTTCAGTATTGGAATTATCAGAATCGGAACTTTGTTCTGTGTGGACCATATTGATAGTCTTCTCTTTCCCTTTGTTATTGTTGTTATTCCGATACTCCTTCTGGTTTGGATAAGTATTCTCAGAGAATCGGCTTTCATAAAGTGCGATTTTGTGAGCGACATGAGAAATATCTACGAATTCTTGATTGCCCAATTTCTTCTGATTCACGGGCAGTAATCCCTTGAAAGCCAATTCTGCCAACTCGTTGTCGGGCAGTGAAAGGCTATAGCATCGGTTTCTTACTTCCCTAAACCGATGTAAATAATCATTTACCGATTCTCCATATTTCTGTTTGATCATCATGATATCGGTAATTCTTGCTTCGTTCTCCCCAGAGTAAAAGTATTCGTGAAACTTCTTCTCTAAATCCGTCCAAGAGGTAATGCTGGTAGGTGGAAGCGAAGTAAACCAGTTGAAAGCCTATCCCGACAAAGAGAGTGGGAACAATCGGTATTTGAGTGTATCTTTGCGCAAAGATCTCCGATTAGCATGATGAACGCTATGATATGTTCACGGGTAGATGTGTCATTACCGCTGAATTTGGCATTGGCGAAATCGGGAACTCAGACTTGTAGAGAAATTTCGTGTCGTTAAATGCCGATAGATAAGGCATAGCGTAACTTGGAGCGATCTTGGGAGCATTGATTCCACACTGCCTCATCATGCTGAACACCAAATTCCTTGTGACTTCTTCAAGATTTTCATTGCCTCCTGGGACAATCGGCTGATATGGAATCGGATTTTGTACTGGAACCTAAGCCTGATTGTTCTATAACGCTTGCATCGGATTTATCATTGGGGAAGTACTATATGCACCCGATGCAGGAGAAGGCTGGTGGAGGTGTGCTGAAAATTCCTGCTGGTGGTGGAGCCATTTGCGAAGAACCAGCCTGAGTGTTTGGATATCGGTTTATGGGATTTGGAATTGGTGCAGTCACAGTTGGATTAAACCGAATCCCTTGAGCATTGTTCACAGGAGGAATTTGCCCAAAGAAGAAGTTTCGCCATGCAGCATTGGTCCTATCCTCCACTATTTGCCCTATTACCGATGGATCGATCAAGCAATGATCGGTAAATGTAAGCATTGATCTGTTTCTTATGATATCGGAATAATCTCCGGTGAGCAATGGATCTCCAATAGCGGCTTTTGTGACTTGCCCATCGCGAAGTTTTCCGATATCTAGTGAGCATCCTTCTCATGTTTTCTTCGTTGAGTTCAGCAAGTCGATCTTGGATTTCTTTCTTCCGATCGCCACTCATCGTAGTTATCGCCTCAAGAGTGCTTAAGAGCCTCCGCCGCAGCTTCAACATCGAATGTGTCATATTGAAGATGCCGATCGTCGTCCCACCAAGCGTGCCAAAAAGTGTGTTGACGCAAAAGCATGACACCTTCGTGAACACACCCTAAGCTGCCTAGTCGTGGCTAGCCGCAACCAAAGTCCAGCGTGCTAGTCGATTTGTCCTGCAATCGACAAGGGAATAAAATCGTTAGTTACTTGGCCCTAATGAGCCAGATTAGGTTTTAAACTCATCGGCTTTTAGGAAACCGATGAAAGACTAATCTATCGGCTAAATTTCCGATAGAGCTTGTAATATGATAAAATAGTGAAGCACAATCTCTTAAAACTATTTTTGATATTTTTAGGATTTATGCTAGTTCTAAACCTTTTCATCAACTTATCGATTAAACCATGAAATTCGATCAAATAGGTGGGTCAGACCGCATAAGATTCAAATCTAAATCAAGGCAAAACATGTGCCGATTGAAGTTCTAGAAACTGGTTGAGACAATATTGATCGGTAAATATACTAAACATGCAAGATCCTAAAGCAAACATATGTGAGATCGATCAAGTCGAGACAGTCGCATATATCGAAATTAAGACAAAACATGCATAGATACGTAACAATCGGTATTGTAAGGTAAACACAGTGCTAATCGGTAAAAACTCTACTCATGCAAACTCCTAAGCAAACGCACATAAGATTGATCGAGTCGAGACGGTCATATGCATCGATTATAGAAAACAATCATAAAGCATCTAACGATCAACAATGCGAGATAAATACATATTGCAGATCTATTTAACGAGACAGTGCAATATGCATCCATGCTAGAGATCGGAAAATCGAGACAGTCTAACATGTTTTGTATACATGAGATCAAGTGATGCAGCCATGCATACGATACAACAAGCAAAGTATCGGTTACATCGAGAAAGCTTTACCTGTGGTTTGAACCTTTCAACAAAGTCGATCAGATTCGAGGGTGTGTGTTGTGTTTGTAGATTGATTCTCCCTTTCTACACGACCCATCGGGTCCCTATTTATACTAGCGACTAGACACAATAAATCGATTCCAACAATGCTAGAACCGATTGACTCTAATACGACTTGGCTAGAATTTCCTAAAATACAATGGAGTCGAAGATCCCACGCTTGCATCCGGTCGGATTTTGAATATGCGCCGTCTTTTCCTCTCCAGCAATTATCCGATTATCTGCCAAATTTGGGTGTCAACACACGCTCTACCTGGACTACCTCTCCTGTATATCCTCGGGAACTTCCTTGCGGCTCAAGCCGTGAGTAGCGAGTGGTCTTTATCTTCAACGGGTGACTCGGGTGCGCGTCTCGCTTCCCTTATGGGCCTTCTAGAGGATACCCGGGCCCATATATTCCACACCCACGGCAAAAGAACTGATAGATTAATATTCCGATGGTGTATAATGAAATCGGCTAATACCTGGCCCTTGATGGCTTTCGGAGATTCATACGTTAAATCAAACTCGATGAGGGTGTATGCCCATTTCCCAAGATGTCCTTTGATGATCGGAGCATTGAGCATATACTTGATCACATCGGTTTGGCATACCACTTTGCATTCTGCTCCCAAAAGATAATGCCTTAATTTGATGCAAGCAAAGTATAAGCAAAGGCGACCTTTCCACAACGTGGTGTCGGATTTTCGGATCAAGCAATTTACGGCTCAAATAGAAAATTGCATTCTTTCCCATCGATTTCTTGGACCAAAACTGCCCCTATGGTATTTTTCGATACCGATAGATAGAGTTTGAACGGTAAATCTTCCCTTAGAGCAACCAGAACAGGCGGATTGACCAAATATTCTTTGATGTCATCAAAAGCTTTCTGGTGCTCTGGTCCCCATAAAACTTATCGAAATTCTTTAATTTGAGTAGTGGGGAAAATGGAATAATCCTTTCCAACAAATTTGATATGAATCTTCTTAAGTAAAGATTTTACCGATCAACTCTTGAAGGCGAACCATTGAATCAGGAGGCCTGGTCTTAAAAATTGCCTTCACTCGATCGGGATGCACTTCAATTCCACGCTCATGGACCATAAATCCCAAGAATTTCCCAGCCGATACTCCAAATGCACACTTCTTCGGATTCATCCTCATGCTGTACTTCTTAAATCGATCCAGTACAGTCACAATATCGACTAAATGTTGTTCTTCTTCTTGGGACTTAATCACCACATCATCGATATATATCTCAACCAATTTTCTGATCAAGTCATGGCAAATCAAATTCATACCTCTTTGATATGTAGCACCAGCACTGATCAGCCCAAAAGTCATCACAACCCACTCAAATAAGCCGATAGCACCGGGACATCGAAATGCAGTTTTGCTTACATCTTCTTCAGCCATAAAAATCTGATTGTATCCAACATTGCCGTCCAAAAAACTGATAATCCGATTGCCCGATGCAGCATCAATTAAGCGATCAGCAATCGGCATCGGATATTCATCTTTGTATGTAGCCTTGTTCAAATCTCGAAAGTCGATACACACACGAATCTTATCGGAATCTTTCTTTCCGACAGGTACAATGCTAGATATCCAATCGGCATATTTGCAAGGCCGAATAAACTTAGCATCTAATAATCTCTGAATTTCGGCCTTCACTTGATCGTAAATTTTCCAACTGATCTTTCTTAGAGCTTGCTTTACTGGCCGAAACCCAAGCTTCATTTTGATCTTGTGTTCAACTATGGATCGGCTTAGACCAGGCATCTCATGATATTCCCAAGCGAAACAATCAACCCGATCCTTAAGAATTTGAATAATCCGATCCTTGTATTCCCGCGGCAACTTTTTACTGATATAAGCGGGCCTCTCTTTTCCATCAGTTCTAATATCGACTTTTTCAAGTTCATCAGCCGATATAAAGCCCTGGCCCAACTTATGCTCCATCTCCTCTAGTGCCGCGGCTCCCATAAAAAACCCTCGTTTCCCTGAGAAACCGATTGAGATTCTAGCGTTGTCGGCTTAAAGCCTGACTTACTGAAACTGACAAAGTCACAATCATCCAAAGGTTTTCCCGATAGGGCTTCAAGATTGTCGTAGATATCCACGTGATCGGTTTCTGCTGTTAAAGCTTCTCCTTTCACCACTTCAATGTGATCACCAACCCATTGGATCAACAGTTAATGCAAAGTCAATGGAATACGAAGTTGGCATGTATCGGTCCTTCCCAACAAAGACATCATAATTTCCTGTACCTTCAATCACAAAGAACGTTGTCGGAATTGTTTTGCTGCCAACTGTAAGTTCAGCTACCAGTATTCCCTTAGCCTCTGTCGGATTTCCATTAAAATCGCTAAGTACCATATTGGTCTTTACCAGATCTTCAGTGGACTTTCCAATATTCCGACAAACGGAATACGACATCAAATTCAAGATTGTCGTACATATCCACGTGATCGGTTTCTGCTGTTAAAGCTTCTCCTTTCACCATTTCAATGTGATCACCAACCCATTGGATCAACAGTTGATGCAAAGTCAATGGAATACACAAGTTGGCATGTATCCAGTCCCTTCCCAACAGCACATCATAATTTCCTGTACCTTTAATCACAAAGAACGTTGTCAGAATTGTTTTGCTGCCAACTGTAAGTTCTGCTACCAGTATTCCCTTAGCCTCTGTCGGATTTCCATTAAAATCGCTAAGTACCATATTGATCTTTACCAGATCTTCAGTGGACTTTCCAATTTTCCGACAAACAGAATACGACATCAAATTCACAGTAGCCCCACTATCTACCATCATCTTTGATATCGGTTTTCCATTGACATATCCTATGATGAACAATGGCTTCAGATGTAATCGGGAATTCTCTGGCTTTTTAAACACTGCATCTTCATCTCCAATGATAAGTTCAGCAGCATCTTCTTCATAGTCACACATGAATTTCCGAGGTAATATATGAACCATATTAGTATCCAGTGTATTCTCATCGGTTTTTTTATCAGTATTAATAACCAATTTTAACTTTGGTCTCCACTCCTGCTTGCCCCTAGCCGGTTTCATCGGCTTTACTTGCTCCAACAGTGCTTCCCTGAACTTTTCAGCTTCAGCTTCCTTAGTCTCAGTGCTCCGTATTCTTTGCAATCGTCTTTTCTGAGACTTAGTGATTCCACTAGGGCACCATCGTGGCAGTGGTATCTTAGGAGGACGATGCACATCGGTTTTTCTTTCCATCGGATTTTCTTCAATTCTTTCTTCAGGAAACACCAATCGGTTTGATGTCCTCTTCATTGGTGGAGCAAACACATGGTTCATTGGACAATTCTCAATAGTACGTAATAACATTTCCTCTTCCCAGCAGTATCGGAAAAAAGGGCAACCCCAATGTTGCATATACCAATCCTGATTCCTTTGATTTTCTTGAGAAATCGGCTCAGGAATCCTTGGTCGAAATTTCCTCTCTGGTGGATTCTTGGCCATTCGATCATACTTGCTTAGCAATTGATCAAAAGTTGGCCTTGGCCTTCTAATCGGATAATTACTCTTTTGACTTTGACTGTCAGCTTTTTTTATTACCTCGTGGTTCAACAGGTCGGAATTTAAGTCCTGGCTTTTCATCCACTACAATCCTTTTAGAGCCAATAAACACCTTAAGCCGATTAGAGCTCTCTGGGATATCATCAGCTTTTCTTTTTGAAATGTCCACCATACCGACAAAGCCGACCGGGAAGGGCTCCGTATCGACTTTTGAAGTCTTGCTTTGATAACGCAGTTGCCCATCATCAATCGCTTTTTGAATGATCTACTTGAATGTGTTGCACTCGTTAGTAACATGGGAATATGAGTTGTGCCATTTGCAATATCTTCGTTTCTTTAATTCTTCGATTGGAGGAATAACATGTCCCTGCTTAAGCCAAATCTGTTTTTCTTGCAACAGATGATCGAAAATCCGATCACACTTGGAAGTATCAAATGAAAACTTGCTTTTTTCAGATCCTTTCGGCTTTATCCAACTTAGCTCAAATTCTTTTTTGTTACTCACCCACTTTGCCACATAGGCCTCAGCTTCTTCAGTATTGGAATTATCAGAATCGGAACTTTGTTCTGTGTGGACCATATTGATAGTCTTCTCTTTCCCTTTGTTATTGTTGTTATTCCGATACTCCTTCTGGTTTGGATAAGTATTCTCAGAGAATCGGCTTTCATAAAGTGCGATTTTGTGAGCGACATGAGAAATATCTACGAATTCTTGATTGCCCAGCTTCTTCTGATTCACGGGCAGTAATCCCTTGAAAGCCAATTCTGCCAACTCGTTGTCGGGCAGTGAAAGGCTATAGCATCGGTTTCTTACTTCCCTAAACCGATGTAAATAATCATTTACCGATTCTCCATATTTCTGTTTGATCATCATGATATCGGTAATTCTTGCTTCGTTCTCCCCAGAGTAAAAGTATTCGTGAAACTTCTTCTCTAAATCCGTCCAAGAGGTAATGCTGGTAGGTGGAAGCGAAGTAAACCAGTTGAAAGCCTATCCCGACAAAGAGAGTGGGAACAATCGGTATTTGAGTGTATCTTTTGCGGCAGCATCTCCGATTAGCATGATGAACGTTGCGATATGTTCACGGGTAGATGTGCTGTCACTTCCGCTGAATTTGGCATTGGCGAAATCGGGAACTCTGTACTTGTAGAGAAATTTCGTGTCGTTAAATGCCGATAGATAAGGCATAGCGTAACTTGGAGCGATCTTGGGAGCATTGATTCCACACTGCCTCATCATGCTGAACACCAAATTCCTTGTGACTTCTTCAAGATTTTCATTGCCTCCTGGGACAATCGGCTGATATGGAATCGGATTTTGTACTGGAACCTAAGCCTGATTGTTCTATAACGCTTGCATCGGATTTATCATTGGGGAAGTACTATATGCACCCGGCGGAGAGAAGGTGGTGGAGGTGTGCTGAAAATTCCTGCTTTGGTGGTGGAGCCATTTGCGAAGAACCAGCCTGAGTGTTTGGATATCGGTTTATGGGATTTGGAATTGGTGCAGTCACAGTTGGATTAAACCGAATCCCTTGAGCATTGTTCACAGGAGGAATTTGCCCAGCAGTAAGTTTCTGCCATGCAGCATTGGTCCTATCCTCCACTATTTGCCCTATTACCGATGACTGATCAAGCAATGATCGGTAAACAGAAGCATTGATCTGTTCTCTTATGATATCGGAATAATCTCCAGTGAGCAATGGATCTCCAATAGCGGCTTTTGTGACTTGCCCACTGCGAGTTTTCCGATATCTAGTGAGCATCCTTCTCATGTTTTCTTCGTTGAGTTCAGCAAGTCGATCTTGGATTT
The DNA here is from genome assembly GCA_036346415.1 of Raddia guianensis. NCBI lineage: Eukaryota > Viridiplantae > Streptophyta > Magnoliopsida > Poales > Poaceae > Raddia > Raddia guianensis. The sequence goes on along the minus strand of CM070534.1, from coordinate 14,616,773 downwards.
CTTTCTTCTGATCAGCGCTCAGCTCATCGTAAGTTACTGCCTCAGCAGCGTGCTTAAGAGCCTCCGCTGCAGCTTCAACATCGGAATGTGTCATATTGAAGATGCCGATCGTCGGGTCCCACCAAGCGTGCCAAAAAGTGTGTTGACGCAAAAGCATGACACCTTCGTGAACACACCCGGAAGCGTCTAGTCAGGGCTAGCGTCGCAACCAAAGTCCAAGCGTGCTAGTCGATTTGTCCTGCAATCGACAAGGGAATAAAAATCGTTAGTTACTTGGCCCTAATGAGCCAGATTAGGTTTTAAACTCATCGGCTTTTAGGAAACCGATGAAAGACTAATCTATCGGCTAAATTTCCGATAGAGCTTGTAATATGATAAAATAGTGAAGCACAATCTCTTAAAACTATTTTTGATATTTTTTAGGATTTATGCTAGTTCTAAACCTTTTCATCAACTTATCTGATTAAACCATGAAATTCGATCAAATAGGTGGGTCAGGACCAGACAGTATTCAAATCTAAATCAAGGCAAAACATGTAAGCCGATTGAAGTTCTAGAAACTGGTTGAGACAATATTGATCGGTAAATATACTAAACATGCAAGATCCTAAAGCAAACATATGTGAGATCGATCAAGTCGAGACAGTCGCATATATCGAAATTAAGACAAAACATGCATAGATACGTAACAATCGGTATTGTAAGGTAAACACAGTGCTAATCGGTAAAAACTCTACTCATGCAAACTCCTAAGCAAACGCACATAAGATTGATCAGAGTCGAGACGGTCATATGCATCAGATTATAGAGAAAACAATCATAAAGCATCTAACGATCAACAATGCGAGATAAATACATATTGCAGATCTATTTAACGAGACAGTGCAATATGCATCCATGCTAGAGATCGGAAAATCGAGACAGTCTAACATGTTTTGTATACATGAGATCAAGTGATGCAGCCATGCATACGATACAACAAGCAAAGTATCGGTTACATCGAGAAAGCTTTACCTGTGGTTTGAACCTTTCAACAAAGTCGATCAGATTCGAGGGTGTGTGTTGTGTTTGTAGATTGATTCTCCCTTTCTACACGACCCATCGGGTCCCTATTTATACTAGCGACTAGACACAATAAATCGATTCCAACAATGCTAGAACCGATTGACTCTAATACGACTTGGCTAGAATTTCCTAAAATACAATGGAGTCGAAGATCCCACGCTTGCATCCGGTCGGATTTTGAATATGCGCCGTCTTTTCCTCTCCAGCAATTATCCGATTATCTGCCAAATTTGGGTGTCAACACACGCTCTACCTGGACTACCTCTCCCGTGTGCCGCCGCCCCTCCTCCTGCCGTCCCTGCTGCCGCCCATCTCGCTCTTCCCTTGTGTGGCCCTAGTGCGCTTCGTCTGCCTCCATCTCCTGGTAGCGTGCAACGGCGGCCAGATCCAGGCCATCGGGATGCCCAACCATGCACAACTACAGGAGGAGGCTAGGGTTGGTGGTTGGCCTCTCCATCCTCGGTAGTCGGTAGTCTCTCATATTCCCGCTTTCCCAGCTGTTGTTGCCCCGCAAAGCATCCTTCTATTAAATCCCAGCGCTTCCCCTCCACCGGCGTTGTGCTCTCTCCATCTTCTTCGCTGCACTGCTGCTCTGGTGGCCTGGATTAGCTCCATCAACCAGTGGATCCTCCTCCCTTTTATTAGAATAGAACTTCCTATAGGTCCGACATTCCAACTGTGTCTACGATTTCCATACACTGCCCTCCAAACCATGTATCCTCACTACTGCGGATCGGGACTTCCCAAGCAGCTCGTAAGGCCTGTGCATGCGGTTTTAGAACCGCTTGCAGGCAACCGCGACTGATGCCCCTCTGCAAGTGGTTCGCGGCGATAATGGCGGCAATTTGGCGAGCCACGTGGGAGCTCTGTGCAAGCAGTTGGAGGCACGAACCGCTTGTAGAGTGGCATCTCCACAAGCGGTTCAAAAACGCTTCTTGTGAGCGTGTAACGTTTACCGCTGGTTCATTTCAGTATGCTACAAGCTAAATAGATATTTAAATATATATTTCAGCAGGAGTTTTTTTTTATTTGTCGTTTAAATTTAAATACATATAGGATGAGCATATAATTAGCGATCAAACAAGCTTAAATATATTAGATATTTAAATATATATTTCAGCGGGAGTTTTTTTATTTGTCGTTTAAATTTAAATACATATAGGATGAGCATATAATTAGCGATCAAACAAACTTAAATATATTTGATAATACATGTAATAATGTACACTTTATATGCACCTACCAAATTTACAAAGTTTATAATTAATATACATTGTGCAAAATGGACAAAACAGTTCAATGTTTTCTTGTAGTACTCTTCTTGAGGCTCTTTGTGACGTAGAAGTCGTCCCTAGTTAAATCCGTGTTGGAATATGGATCTCGATAATGGAACTGCATACGAGTTAATGACCTTATCGAGAATGAAGCCGAATAGTTGTTCTCGTAATGCGAGCACACGATGATGTGGTAACACTTGAGTGTGTTTATCCATGTCGGGCTGGCAATTAAATTAAAGTGAAAAATAAATGAATACGTGCACCCATAATGTAAATTATTGAAGCACATAAGAACGTTATTAAGTTGTTGCTAGATGCATGGTTGCGTGCATATATATACGAACCTCTTCAGGAGTTTGAGGCTCAAGCTCGCCGTGGCACATCATTTGGATATAGTGGAACACATAGTAGCCACATAGGTTGTTTCCAGATTGTTGTTTTACCTATGGTCGATCTTGGGCAATTCTGAGATCAATAATAACAAGAAATATTAATTGACAAAGGGCAATTATGTCGTTTTAGCGCACCAGTCGCTTAGCTTGACATCGAATTCCTTCTTAAAAGCGTTCTTTCTCAATCTCTTGAAAGCTCAGAACGCTTTGTTAAGGAGGTTAATTATCCTTGGTATTCCTTTTGCGGTTTTCTCCGTGAATCTTGGGCGATGATCATGCTTTGATCAAGCTTTATGATTATAAGGATCCGATGGAACCTATTTATATATTGCAATGCTTATGACATGTAATTAAACAATATATAGTGTGCCATCGGTGCCTTAAGCAATGTAAGAACGAGATGTTAGTGAGGACATCAAGACGTACTTAAAGTTGAATGGCGAGAAGTATGTATGGCTTGTAGTGTTGTTGTACTAGTGCATGTACAAGCGTAGTCATGGATTTCCTTTGGTTTTCGAGGTATTGGCCGACTTCCTCGTTGACCAACCAAGGGTCAAGGAAGCCAATCGAGTTAAACTACGCTTTCTAAGTCTTTTATCTCCATTCTACGAGAAAATGGGTTAATTGAGTTAATTAATTAGGGTTCTCGACAAGCGGCATGTATAGATATATATATACATCTTGTGGAGTCGACACTCACAGGCACCAGCTGGTCATGAAGGACACGTTGGCGGCTCGCATGGTACACATTGTACCGATCTTCAAATTCAAGATTTATCAATTGATCATTCCCTCGATGTAAATGTTCTTCTTGAAAGCGAGGCAAAGCAATGAGCATATCCTCTAAGCGGACTGTGTTCGTACCATTCATGCGTAGCGTCGCATCTTGACCGATAGTTTTCTTATGTCCTTAGGGTCTAGCAACGGTGACCCAAACTTAAATGGCCACCGACTTGTGCCGTTGGAAGATCATCGTTAATCCACAGGCGGCTTCTATGTTATCAAGGCCGACTTCACTCATGAAGTCATACTCCATCTCAGTATCGTTTTGCCTCCTCTTGTTCTTTCTTGCTCATGTATGTGCCCCGAGATTGTTTACTCTTGAAGATGTGCTTTCGATAGTTCTTTGGTAGTCGATGCAGAGGAGGGTCGGTGCTTTGAACGGTTGTCGCGAAGAAGTCCGCGATCTTTGGATCAATTCGTTCCTTTGGCGGTGGATTTGTTTTAGCTTTATACCTGTATCCATCGTCCACGATTTTTTGCGACTCGCTCTTCAGCTCCTCAAAGGCCATCTCATAAGGTGTTTTTCAGGTTCCTTCATTCTCTGTCTGAATGGGAAACCGCCGCCTGGCCGCTTGATGTCGTTCTAGCCGCGGGAATGCTCTTTTTGCTAGCAAGCTTCTTACTGGGGGGAGATGCCGGCTCCGTTGTTTCCCTCGGAGGCTGCTGCTTCCTTTTGCTTTGAGGGGCTGGCGGCGGTGTTGGGCTTCTGCGCATAGCGCTAGCGAGTGGTGGAGTGCTTTCTCACCGGCGAGGCGTTGCGTGGTGGCGTGGCCTGTCTTGGTGGAGGAGGTGAGCTCCGTCTTGGTGGAGTGTTCTCCCTCGGTATAGAAGTCACCTCCGCACCATCAGAAAACACGATGTACTTCTTCCGCCAGAGGATGATGTTATGGACGGCCTCTCAAGCTTGGTCACATCGTCTCCTCCAAAGCAATATCGAGCTCCATATCCTCAAATCCAGCCACCACCTCGTCAACCGTGACCTTGGAGTATCCAGCGGGTATAGGGTTACTGATGGAATGATCGCCCGACTCCACCGGGAAGGCTAAAGCGTAAGCCACCTTGAGGTGAGGTTGTGCGGTTGGACGCGTAGCTCACATTGGCGGGCACGGTGATGTCGCCCACGGATACCGGGCCTGCAATTCATCGATCGGCACGTTGTTTGACGCAGTAGTCGCCGCCGACCGGAGCCCGGGACTAACCACGTTGTCCGGGAGGCATAACGATAACCCCTTTGGTCTTTGAAGATCGGGCGATTGCGGCATGCACTTCCCGCTTTAGCATTTACGCCATGTTTTCCTTATGCTCCTTGAGCTCTGTTTGATTTCTTGACTCTGTTGTGTTCTCTTCCTTTCCTTCTTTCCGGCTCCGGTATGTGGCTTGATCATTTGAGAAGCCACCATCCACTGGCACCGCTTGCCAAGTCCTCGTGTCTTTCTGGATGTTCTGCGTTCCCGAAAGCGCACGTAAGCTCGTCATTCTCCTGTCTACCACCAAGAATCCTGCACGTTGCTTCTCGATGGCTTCCACAATCCTTTCTTTCACGGGTTGCACTTGTGGTGCCATCTCCAAATTTTGCCATCATCCTTGACCTCCCTCCGTGGCCCAAGGTCGAGCGTGGTATGAGCTCCTATCTTCTGTTTGGTACTATACCCTTTTTCTAAGCTCTTCTTCCCGCTTCTCCCATTTTGGCATAGTTTTGATGTAACCACCGGACCGAGATGGTGGTGGTATTTTTCTTCATGCATTGGTCTTGTTACGCTTCACTGCGGCCTTGCCTTCACCGGCGGCTTGTACTCCTCAAATGCTTGCGGTGATCCGCTAGCGGATACTTATTGAAGTCAGGGTTGTTCCGGTCTCCACGTATTTTTATCGAGCTCGCTCTTCCACGATCGAAAGCATAACGCCATCTTGCTCGAGTAAATTTCTTGCACTTGTTTTCGTAAGCCGTCGGAATCGTGAAGTTTTTCTTTATATCCTTCCAGAGCAGCTCTTTCATAGCCGTAGGAACCTTGGGCCATGTCTTGATGCTAATAGGGACAGGATCCCTCACAATTACTCCGCAGGCGTTGTTGAAGGGGGCAAGTGCCGACATAGGGGCTTCGGCTTCGATGGCTGAAACTTGAGTAATAGCGTACTTTGTCGACGGCTTTTGTTAGGCCCTCGATTTGCTTGGATTGGTGTTGACGCGTTTCGGTTTTAAAAACAGGAACACGTGTCGAGGCTTATTTCTATGAGACGATAAGAAACGGTTATTTTAGTGTCCGGGCTATATATACCTCACAACCGTCGACATTAGTTTCATCGGCGAGCACGGATGGGTGATCACCGATTTCACTGGCGGTTGGATCACCGGCTTGAGCATGGATTGCGTGATCACCGGCTTGAGCCGAGGCGGCTGATCACCCATTGATCTACCGGGTTGGCCTCATCGTAGCTTATGAGAGTGCCCATCGCGATTTCGTTAAGTAAAAAATCATTTCCGCATCGAAATCAAGATCATCGTTTCGAGTCGCCATCTATCCTTGTGCATGCACGCCAAATAATAGAACATTTAATACAACATATATATCTCTTTTTATTTGAATACAACATTTGAATACTATATTTTAATACAACATATATATCTCTTTTTATTTGAATACAACATTTGAATACAATATTGTCGACGGTTGAGATATCGATCTCAAGTCGCTAAGGTTCTTTAAGATTGAGATAGGAGACACGCCAAACAACCACGAACAGCAACGAACAGGAGACAGGGGTTTTTATCCTGGTTCAGCCTCTCGGAGAGATAATAGCCCCACGTCCGGCCTTTCTTTATATCAAAGAGAATTACAAGGAGGAACTCGACGAGATGAGCAGTGTCTCGGCGAGTAGTATCTGAAAATCTATCTCGCTAAGGTCTAAGCTAGATGCTAGGATGTAAAACTCAATGCCGTGGATCCTCTAAGCGCCGTAGGGGCCTGTTTATATAGTCTTGAGCAAACCGACCTACCGAGGAATATCGGGCGGGCTAACTACAAGATAAATAACGAACTCATACATGCCAAATATGACCTACGGTAGATAAGGTAACCTCCTAATCTTGGGGATCACGACTCCTAATCCAATCCGGGAAACCAACGTCCGGGTCTTCACGTAGTCGTGCAGAACTCTGTTCGAGTCGGGACTCAAACAGAATCCTAGGCCATTACGCACCGTGCCGACCATGAAGCTGTTGGCGGGATGCACATGGGCTCGATAGAACCTCCCAAGGAGTTTGGGCCACGTAGGCTGTTCGATTGGGCCGTCGGGAGTGGGCCATGGCTATGGGCGTGATCTAATCCCGACGGCTTAGCCCCGAGACTCAAGTGGAAGAACTCACTAGAGTGGGGTCATCCCTTGAGACTCAAAGTCACGAAGAGGGTATTTTTTCCCTGCTACAAAGGCATGTAACAAGCTTAATCAAGAGCAGGTTATGGTTCAACCGAACAAGACTTGTTCGGGACCGAATAAACCCGATCAGTGCCGAGCAACTCCGTTGCGTCGAACAGGGAACGACATCTGTCCGAGCAGAGCACTCAGCCTTCAGTGCAAACACTGGAAAAAATAGCCGTTGGCAGACTCCAACGGTAACTTCCTGTCGCTGCGCGGTGAAAACAGGCGACCGTTTTACCTAGCCGTTGTAGTAAAAACTAGCCGTTCTGGGACAAAACCGTTGCAGAGCTGCTTATACGGGACTATAAAAGTACCCAAGCCGCCCGCGGCCAGCCACTTCTGCTCTCGCGCCTTTCCTCTCTAAGCCCTAGCTCCAACCACGCTCAGCATCAAGTACCCAAACTCCATCACCGACCCTGCTCGTCCAGCCCTGGGAATCGCTATGGCCAAATTCACAGGCACTAGCTTGACCGAGGAGGACCTTAGGATCTGGGAGGAGGAGGGCCACATCGACACCGGTAGCTGGAGGCTGCCCGGAGAGGAGGATACTCCGGAGCCGCTCGAGGGAGAGTTCGTCAGCTTCGAACAGTTTGCACTGTTCGGGTTGAGGTCTCCTGAGAGCGACTTCGTCGAGGCCTTCTTGAACATCAGCGGATTGGAGGTGGCGAACCTCAATCCGAACTCCATCCTCCAGATGGCCGTCTTCGCACACCTGTGCGAGGGCTATCTGGGCATCGATCCGCCGGTGGGGCTGTTCCTCCATTACTACACAGTAACGAGGAGCAGCTCCGCCGCTTCGGCGCTAGGGTGCTACTACCTCAAGCTCCGGGCCACCGCCGATGACGCGCCGTACCCTCGCCCACCTCTGCTAGACTCAATGGGCGCGTGGTGGGTGAGGTGGTTTTACAGCAAGCGGAGCGGCGACAGCAAACTCGTCTTCACCGGGAAGGCGCCGGCAAAGGGGACGCCAATGCCTCGGCCGGAGATGACCGCCGAGGACTGGTACATGACAAGGAAGATCGCCTCCCTCGTGAGCCTTGGGCTCACGGGCAGGGAGATTATTCGGGACTTCACAGCGAACAGGGTCTGTCCGCTGCGGAGAAGGTCCTATCCCTTCTACAAGATAGAGGGATGGGAAGACATCACAAGGGAGAGCACGGGTAAGTGCCTTTAAGACTCAACCTCTAAATACATTCTTTCCTTGAACAGAACTAACAATCCCTTACATTGGGCGGAGAAGCCAACCGACGCATGGGTGACCGAAGCGGGTCGACGCCATCTTTCAAGGCGGCGAAGAAGGACGGGAGGTCACCGGCGAGGTGGCGTACACTGCCGCAAGAGCGTGCTTGTCCGCCTGATTTGAGGTAAATTACTTACCTCGGCCTATGTTGCTAGACTTGCAGCGTTGTTTAAATGCTAACGTCCGCTTCTCAAAAGCAGCAGTGCACCAACCGATCCTTGGAGGGATCGTTGAGGAACTCTCCGGTCCGAGAAGGAGAGAAGGCGAAGAAGGGCAAGGCCAAAGCGCCACAAAGCCCAAGGTGGCGGCCGAGCCTACTGTGAGCTCGCCCATGACACGGCGGCCGCCTTGACCGTCAAGAGACCAATCAAGGGCGACAGAACGTGCGAAAGCGAGACCAAGCGGGCGCGAGGTCAGCCAATGAGGAAGAAACCAAGCCCTCCCTCCTCGCCGAGCAGAGCGACGAAGAGGTAAAGACCATAGCCCTCGCTCAGGCAAGCATAAGCTCACCCCGCCGCATGGATCGGCGGCACAGTCGCCGAGCGGAGGAGGCTCGAAGAAGAAGTCGCGCAAGGAAAAACTTCTGCTTGCTGAGAGGAGCCTTCACTCACCAGGAGCTGAGCTCGTCGCCCTGAACACCCAAGGGCCAAGGCGGAGAAGCCGCCAAGGAGCCCCCGAGGAAGAGGCGGAAGGTTCCGCGAAGAAGATCGGGACCAAGCCTTCCAAAGCGGTATGTAGGAATCGATCTTTAGACCTTCCAACCTTGACGCGTTAGACTTAACGGCGATCTTTTTTTTTCATCACTGCCCAAGGAGAGATCGCCACGGATGATGTCGAGGCGCTTCGGCGATCGGCTGCTGCCCGAGCACTGCACGGCGCTTCACGGGCGATGAGGCTAGCGTGCCTCAAGGACAAAATTTGGCGGCGTGGAGCTTCTTGCCGCCGGGCTCCAATGAGCGATCGACGCTGCCGACGGTTGGGATATCGACCCAAGTCAACCAAGGTTCTTCAAAGAGGAGATAGGAGACACGCCGAACAACCACGAACAAAGAACGAGCAGAGGCAGGGGTTTTATCCTGGTTCAGCCTCTCGGAGAGATAATAGCCCCACGTCCGGCCTTTCTTTATATCAAAGAGAATTACAAGGAGGAACTCGGCGAGATCAGCAGGTCTCGGCGAGTAGTATCTGAAAATCTATACGCTAAGGTCTAAGCTAGACGCTAGGATGTAAAACTCAATGCCGGGATCCTCTAAACGCCGTAGGGGCCCTGTTTATATAGTGCGGAGTAAACCGACCTACCAAGGAATAATCGGGCCGGGCTAACTGCGAGTTTGTAACGAACTCATACATGCCAAATACATCCCGAGGTAGATAAGGTAACCTTCTAATCTTGGGGATCACGACTCCTAATCCAATCCGGGAAACCAACGTCCGGGTCTTCACGTAGCCGTGCAGAACTCTTGTTCGAGTAGGACTCGAACACGAATCCTAAACCGTTCACGCATCGTGCACCAGAGGCTGTTGGCAGGATGCACATGGGCTGATAGAACCTTCCAGGGAGCTGGGCCCTGGTAGGCTATTTGATCGGGCCGTCAGGGAGTGGGCCATGGCAATGGGCCGTAATTTAATCCCTGACGGCTAGCCCCGAGACTCAAGTGGAAGGACTCACTAGAGTGGGGTCTTCCTCTTGAGACTCTAAGTCCTGAAGAGGGTATTTTTCCTGCTACAAAGGCGTGCACAAAGCGATCGAACAGGTTATGGTTCAACCGAACAATATTCGTTCGGGACCGAACAAACCCGCCTTGCCGAAAGCAACTCATTGCGTCGAGCGGAACGACATCCGTCCGAAGCAGTACCCGACCCTCGGTGCAAACACCGGAAAAAATAGCCGTTAGCGGACTCCAACGGAAACTTCCTATCATTGCTTAGCGGTGAAAGCAAAGCGACCGTTTTACCTAGCCGTTGTAGTAAAAACTAGCGATGCAGGACAAAACCGTTCGAGAGCTGCTTATACGGGACTATAAAAGTACCCAAACCGCCATGACCAGCCATACGCTCTCGCGCCTTTCCTCTCTAAGCCCTAGCTCTAACCACGCCAAGCATCAAGTACCCAAACTCCATCACCGACCACCTTTCGTCCGATACAGGAATCGCTATGGCCAAATTCACGGGCACTAGCTTGACCGAGGAGGACCTTAGGATCTGGGAGGAGGAGGGCCACATCGACACCGTAGCTGGAGGTGCCGAGAGGAGGATACTCCGAGCCGCTCGAGGAGAGTTCGTCGACTTGAGCATTCGCCTTTGCTTGGGTTGAGGTCTCTGAGGCGACTTCGTCGAGCCTTCTTGAACATCGGCGGATTGGAGGTGGCGAACCTCAATCGAACTCCATCCTCCGGATGGCCGTCTTCGCACACTGTGCGAGGGCTATCTGGGCATCGATCCGCCGGTGGGGCTATTCCTCCATTACTACACAGTAACGAGGAGCAGCTCCGCCGCTTCGGCGCTGGGGTGCTACTACCTCAAGCTCCGGGCCACCGCCGATGACACGCCGTACCCTCGCCCACCTCTGCTCGACTCAATGGGCGCGTGGTGGGTGAGGTGGTTCTACAGCAAGCGGAACGGCGACAGCAAACTCGTCTTCACCGGGAAGGCGCCGGCAAAGGGGACGCCAATGCCTCGGCCGGAGATGTCCGCCGAGGATTGGTACCTGACAAGGACGATCGCCTCCCTCGTGAGCCTCGGGCTCACGGGCAGGGAGATCATTCGGGACTTCACGGTGATGTGGAGTGTCATCGCTGGAGGAGAATCCTATCCCTTCTACAAGATAGAGGGATGGGAAGACATCACAAGAGAGAGCACGGGTAAGTGCCTTTAAGACTCAACCTCTAAATACATTCTTTCCTCCGAACAGGAACTAACAATCCCTTCTGTTCGGGCAGAGAAGCCAACCGACGCATGGGTGACCGAGCGGGTCGACGCCATGCTGAAGGCGGCGAAGAAGGATGGGGAGGTCATCGGCGAGGTGGCGTACACTGCCCGCCGAGCGTCTTGTCCGCCTGAGCGAGGTAAATTACTTACCTCGGCCTATGTTGCTAGACTTGCAGCGTTGTTTAAATGCTAACGTCCGCTTCTCAAAACGCGGGAGGACCAATCGATCCTTGGAGGGATCGTTGAGAACTCTCCGGTCCGAGAAGGAGAAGGCGAAGAAGAGCAAGGCAAAGCGGCCACAAAGCCCAAGGTGGCGGCCGAGCCTCACGTGAGCTCATCATGGACACGCTGGCCGCCACCGTCGAAGAGACCACTAGGCGGCGGGCGCATCGAAAGCAGACCAAGCGGTAGCGGTCAGCCCAGTGGGAAGAGACCAAGCGCTTCCCTCCTCGCCGAGCAGAGCGACGAAGAGGTAAAGACCATGGCTATCTGGCTTAGGCGTTACACGCAAGCTCACCCTGGCCGCATGGATCGGTACAGCAGTCGCCGAGCAGAGGAGGCTCGAAGAAGAAGTCGCGCGCAAGGAAAAACTTCTTGCGCTGCGAGAGGAGCGTTCAGCTCACGAGGGAGCTGAGCTCGTCGCGCTTGAACACCCAGGGCCAAAGCGAGAAGCCGCCAAGGAGCCCCCGAGGAAGAAGCGGAAGGTTCCGGCGAAGAAGATCGATATCAAGCCTTCCACGGTATGTAGGAATCGATCTTTAGATCTTCCAACCTTCTGACCGCGTTAGACTTAACGATCATCTCTTTTTCATCAGCTGCCCAAGAAGAGACCGCCATGCACGACGGCGTCGAGGCGCTCGGCGGTCATTCTTTGCCCGAGCATCTCTGACGGCGCGTCACGCAAAGCGATGGTGGCGAGCCTCAAGGACAAAATGGCGGCGTGGAGCTCTTGCCGCCCTGGCTCCAATGACGGTCGGCGCTCAAAAGCGCGGTGGGGTACTGGAGGCAAAAGTAGCGGCAAGCGGCGCCACGGACTTCGGTGCCAAGGCGATGGCTCCGGAAGCTGCCCAGGGCGGGACCGAGCAGCCGGTCCTGCCAGGCACTTCGTCGCAGGGGCAGCTCACCCCTGAGGCGACGGGATTCTCCGAAAGGCGGCGAAACCCCACCGCCGAGGAACATGAAGAAGCCCCGAGCAGGTCGCGCAAGTCGTCCTGCCCGTGGAAACAACGGCGCCACCCGGCGGAGTGGCTCCGGCCTCGCCCGAAGACGTTCGGGCGGAAAAGGAAAAGGAAGAGGATAAGGAGCGCGGAGACGAAAGTGCTTCGCCCGTCGCTCCTGCACCCGAGCATATGCGCTCCCGAAAGAAGAAGGAGCGAACAAGGCGGCGACGGCAAGAGCGCGCCCGCCTCATCCCACACGAAGGGGCCGTGGACGCATGGCCTCGAGGACCGCTGCGTCGGATCAAGCAACGACTTGGGAAGGTAGGCACCAAGACCAAATCTTGCTCAGCTTAGCTACGTCATCGCAAAGTAGTTAACTTGTTCTTCCCTCTCAGGTCTTTAGGGACACCATGGAGGAGCTCGAGGACGGCGTCACCATCGAGCGGAGCGCCGTACTGGCGTCGCTCCGGGAGCACCTCAGGACGAGGGAGTCCGAAGCGGGGCCCTCTGCACCAGCCCAAAGTCGAAACCGGCTGAAGGCGAAGGTAAAGAGGCTCAAAGTCCAACTGGCCGAAGAGAGGCATTCCTGCGAGTCTCTCCTAGGAGAGGCCGAGGAGCTTCGCGCGCAAGCCATCAAGGCGAGCACCGCGGAGGAGAAGCCGGGCCGCTCGAAGTGGCTCAAGAGGCTTGCCGGCGTTTCCCAAGCGGTAGACCAGCTCACAAGGAAGCCAAGAGGCTTAAGGCCCAGCCGCCAAGGAAGAACAGACTTCATGGGTCTGTGCAAAGATCTCGACCACATGGGCTTCACGGGAAGAGATCGAGGAGATCTGTGGGATGACGGTGAGGGCGATCACCGCAGAGAAAAGGGTCAAGGAGCTGGACGAGCAGCTCAAGACGGCCGAGCAGCGAGTCAGCCAGAGCGAGGCTTTGAACGATCAACAAGCGCCAAGACCGAGGAGGTCGAGGCCATCCGGCAGAGGCTGGCGCAAGCCAAGCGAACAAGGAGGAGATCGAGCGCCTCGAGTGAAGCCAGGGAAGGAATCAAGGCTCGAGGCGAAGTCATGCGCCTCAAGTTAGAAGTTGAGGAGTGAAGGAGCAGCTTGCTCCTAAGTAGCACCGCTGTTGTATCGAAAGGGCCTTGTACTGAAACTTCGAGTAATGTAACAAAGCACTTACCTTTATTCCCGCAAAAAGAGCAGCAAAAGACAAGAACGAGCGAAACTAAGAGAAAAGCGAACAGCTAGGAAGTTTAAGAAAACCGTAGAGCGCTCGCCTAACTCCCAGCCCCGTTGTGCATCTCGCTCGGAAACACGAGTTTGCGAACCCGAGCAGTGCACAAGAGAAAGAGCGACACCCTAGCCCCGATGCAGACGATGCTCGAGAACCGAAGCTTGCGAACTTCGGCACGCGTCGCGAGAGAACAAGAGCGACACCCGTACCTTGCTCGATTGTTCCGTAGGGCTGCCGTTGGCGTAAGTTAGGCGATTCGAGAGTAACCGAACAAGGAAAGTGCCTGCGCATGAGGGCTTACGAGCGAGCTTTACCAAGTGGTCGCGCCCGGCGATATGTGCCTCTGCCGCGGAGGGCTTACGAGAGCAGACTTAGCCGCTAGGTGGAAAGGCCATGTTACGCAACCCTGGGTTTAGGAACTTATTGAAACCAGATACGGATAGGGAACAATCCTTAAGATTGCGGAGCCAAGAGTTCGCAAGGCCGGGCAGCCATCAAGTGTTACCAGAGAGAAAGAGGTAGTCTTCAAAAGACAAGAAGTGAAAAAGGCGCAGAGGCCGCGAGAATTCACTTAATTGTTGGATTGGACTTTACATGGTGCCCGAGAGACTTGGACGAACTAAGGCGCGATGTTTTCAAAAAGCGCAGGGCTAAGAAAACAGAAAAGACCTACACAAAGAACTTACGAAGCTGGTCGATGTTCCAAGTGCTGGTCAGCTCTCTCCGTCCTCGAGCAGGCGAACGGCCCGGCGGCGAAAGCGTAAGAAACGATAAATGGGCCCTCCCAACGAGGAGTTAACTTGTTGGCATTGGACAAGTTCGGACACGGCGCAGAACGAGGTCGCCCGCTTTCAAAGCCCTTGGTCGAATCGACGGGCGTCTTGGCGAAGATCTTCTTTGGTAGCGCGCCATTCTGACTTGTGCCCGGTCGCGTGTGCCTTCGAGGAGATCGAGATCGAGGAGGCGCTCTTGCTCGTCGTCAATTAAGTTGACCGAGCTCGTGCGAGGCGAACCGAGTACGATTCAAGGGCAAGATGGCTTCGCACCATAGACCGTTGGAAAGGAGTTTCTGCCGATCGCCCGGTGGTCAGAAAGCGAATCGCCCGGAGGACGGAAGGAACCGTCAACCTGGACCTTCTTGTGCTCGCCGAGAGCAGCAAATACCGCCGTTTAATACCCTGGACTATCTCGTCTGTTAGCTCGCTCATTGCTCCATTGCTCGTGGATGTGCCCGAGGCGTAAATGAACCTTGGTACCCGGCTTGGAAGTAGTGGCAAAGCTTCACGGAGGACATGAGCAAGGCATAGAGGAGCTTCGGACCTCGTGGTAACGCTCCTTTGATCCGTGAAGTACCTCGCTCACGTAATAGATTGGTCATTGTATGCCTTCCCTTTCGACCGTCAAGATCCGCGCTCACCGCTTGTGGCGTGCAACCTAGGTACGAGAGGAGTTGCTCGCCATGCCGCTGGGTAGTCAAGACGGAGGATTGGACAGTATCGCTGAGATCTGGAAGGATCTATCGCTTCTTCCGTCCACTCGAAACCATTGTGCTTGCGCAGGCCTTAAGAAGGGCAGCCAGCGTTAGCCTTGACAGAAATAAACACGCTTAGAGCAGCCATCCGCCCGATGAGGCTCAGACTTCCTTTATGGTAGTTGGAGCACGCATATTTTCAATGGCCTCGATTTTTTCGGGTTGGCGTAAATACCTTGCGAGCCAATAACATAACCGAGCAACATTCGGATCGAACACCAAAGGTACACTTCTCTGGATTTAATTTTATTCGATGCTGGTGAGATTATGAAAAGTCTCGCCGGTCTTTTACATGATCTGGAGCATACTTGCTCTTTACAACTATGTCGTCGACATAGACCTCCGTGTTTTTTCCATTTGCTCGGGAAGGTCTTCTCCATTTGTTACTGGAGCGTGGCACCGACATTGCATGAGACCGAAAGACATGGTCGTATAGCGAAAGTGCGAAAGGGGTGATGAAGGCGATCTTCTCTTCATCCTCGGGAGATGCTTATTTGGTGGTAACCGGAGTAAGCATCTAAAAACTCGAGTGGCGTCATGATCGCATCGACCATTTGGTCAATACGAGGGCGGGAAATTGTCCTTAGGACAAGCGGCGTTCAGATCTGTGATCGACACATCCTCCACTTGCCGCCTTTCTTCTTTACAATGGCGGGGTTGGCTAACCACTCGGTGTGATCAACCTCGCGGATGAATGAAAGCGGCTTGCCAAGTCGATCTTTGATGATCCTCTGTTTGAATTCAAAAGCGGCAAGCTTGGCGAACAGGCTTTTTGTCGCCGACAGCCGGTTTGTGCTCGATTACCTCCTTGGGACTCGGGCATGTCGATGGCTCCCGGCGAATACATACGCATTAGCTCGGAGGAAGGCAATGAGCTCGCTTTCCTATTTGGGGTCCAGATTGGCCCCAAGTGAACTGCCTTGGAAGTATCATCAAGCGGCAATGGAACTTCCTTGGTTTCTCCCTCGGTGAAGGAGACCCTAGGGCGTCTTGAGCGTGGTCTGCGGCACTTCAGACAGCTGGCGGAAGTTGGTCGACCAGGCGAGGCGCTCGTAGCAATCGAGCAGCTTTGTAGTTGCCCTTGACCGTGATCACACCGTTAGGACCGGTATCTTCACGCAATGGTAAGCGTGGTGGGACACGACCATAAACTTACCGAGAGATGGCTCGCCTAAAATCGCGTTATGCGCCGATGGGAAGTCGACCACGCCGAAAGTGATCAACTCGTCCGGAAGTTGCTTGGGTTGCGAAGGTGACAGCGGGACAACTCGCCTCTAACGGCTTGATGCTTCTCCGGAACAATTCCAGAGAAGGGCATTGCGATTTCCTTCACTTGGAACGAGGAATTTGCATCTCGCCCAAGACTTTAGCGTAAAGCAAGTCCAAAGCGCTCCGCCGTCCACTAAGACACGGCCAACTCGCGTTGTCGATGGTCGGGCGACCACCAGCTGGGAGCCACCGAGGCTTGGTCATCCCGATGGGGCAATCCTCCCGAGAGAAGGAGATGGGGATCTCATCCACTTCATCGATTCAGCCGAGGTTTTGCCTTTTCGACGCTGTGGACCTCCTAGCAGCTTCCTTGAGGCTGCGCCGAGAGGTGTAAGCCGAGGAGCCGCCGAAAATGACGGCGATATGGTTCACGGGCTCTTGATATTCATCATCATCTTCCCGATCACCATCGTCGGTTTGGCGCTAGCCTCACCGGCATCACCTTGTTCAGCGGGGTGGGCATTGGGCCCTTGCCGTTGTAGAAATCTTGAGCTTTGCAGCCCAAGTTCTACTGATGGCGTATATCATGCCCGTAATCTTTGGTGGAACTTGCAAAATCGGTCGCTTCGGACCTTTCTTGCCTTGTCCGCCTCCCCCTGAGCGTGCTTTTTGCCCTTGTAATTATTGTTGGGCTTCTTACGCCCATCCTTGGGAGGAGGTGCGCGATCCATACCGCGACGGTATTGTTCGTGATCACCTTTGTTCTTCTTCTTCCGGGACTTCTTGTCACCAGGAACATTGTCTGCTGCTCTTCTTCTTCTCATCCACACCAGGCTGGGGCAGCTCGCCCTTGTCGAACGCCTTTTTGTACTGAACGCGCTCTGCCGCGTTGGCATAGCGGTCAGCCGCCTTGAACAGGTCGTTGGCGGTCCAGTCTCGCTGATCTCGAGATCTGGGTGAGCCGCTTCGTCGCGGACTCCGCTTTTGAAGGCGCGGACAACAGATTCATCCGAGATGTTCGGATCGTGTTGCGGATCTTAATGAAACGCTTCACGGTTGCGGAGGGTCTCCCGCTCATCCGGATCATCTGGTGCAGATCATCCTCCTTACCTGACGCACGTAACAGCCTCGGAAATTAGCGATCCGAAGGTCACAAAGCTGGTTCCATGAGTGATGGAACCCTCCCGCCGATTGAACGACCACGTCAAGCGGCACCCTCAAGGACGGTCGGGAGGTAATTAGCCATAACGAAGCTCGTCACCCCGCCGCCATGATGGCCGAAGCGTAGATGGAAAGGAATTCCTCTAGGTTACGAGTCCCATTGTACCTCTCCATGTGACCGGCTTGAACTTTGAGGGCCACGGACAGCTCGAAGCTCGTCGAGAAAGCCCCGCAGCCCCGAGCATATGACCGACCACCTTCCCGCGAGTAACCTAGTCTTGAGAAGACGTTGGTCCCGCGGCGCAGAGGAACTCCGCTGAACAGGATGACTCGGGTCGGAGAAACTCTCTCGGGACAATCCACCACGCTCCTTCCTCGTGGTGGCGGCGACGCGCGCCTCACGAGGGACCGTCCGTGATCATCGCGTGCGCGCTTGCCCCTGTGGTCGCGATGACTACGAGGACTTGGCGAGCGACGGCGACCACGGGTAGCCTGCTCATGGACAGTGATCCTTCGATGGTGACGGGGGTCACGCGATCGATCAGAGCTGTCCGAATCATTCCGGGCAGTTTGGCTGCGCTGCCTGGAGGAGTTGTTGACTTCTCCTAGAGACTTTAGCCCTTCAGCCAGTCGCTCTAGGTTAGACACAACAGCATCGCCCATGCGGGCGAGATCAGCTTGATTGGTGGATCTAAGGACTGTTGCTATAGCTTCGAGCCGTTCTCGACTTTGATCTATGGGTCCCGGGATCCCTGAACCATCCGCGTTCTGCCCGACTGGAGTCCGGTCACGCGGGGAATTGACCCGAACAGGGGAAGCTTCCGCCGGGAGACTTAGCGCCGGCACGCGAGGTGGGTCGCGACGCTGTCGCTTACACCGGTCGCGAAACCGTGCTAAGGTCGATTGATGGAATCGCCGAGGTGCGGCGAATGACGTCTTGCTTTCGCGGCGACTGCGCGCCTCGTCTTGATGCCGCGAGTTAATCGCCCGACCTTGCCGGCCGCCACGGCCGTGCGGGATCCTCGGAGGTTCCTACATCGCCATGTTAATGCTGCGGGGGCCATGCGAAGGTATGCTAGGCGGTGTCATCGCTGTGTTCCACAGTGGAATCTACCGACATAGCCTTGGAATCGACAAATCTAAACCGTCGTAAAGATCATCGTCAGAGTCGCTGCCGATGACGGAGTGCGATCCGAGGCTATCTACGCCATGTAAGCGGAGACATACGCCTCGGATGCGGAAAGTGTTCGAGACCGAACAGATCGATCTGAATCGACAGAGGATGAGACATCCTGTCTTCCGAGTCGAGCCCTCGTGAAGTATCTACAGATCGGACGGAGTTCGACATGCTCGATCTGCGTGTCCCCACGGACGGCGCCAGCTGTCGACGGTTGAGTTATCGATCTCAAGTCGCTAAGGTTCTTTAAGATTGAGATAGGAGACACGCCGAACAACCACGAACAAGAACGAACAGAGATGTGGGTTTTATCTGGTTCAGCCTCTCGAGAGATAATAGCCCTACGTCTAGCCTTTCTTTATATCAAAGAGAATTACAAGGTGGAACTCGACGAGATCGGCAGGTCTCGACGAGTAGTATGCGAAAATCTATCTGCTAAGGTCTAAGCTAGATGCTAGGATGTAAAACTCAATGCCAGGGATCCCTCTAAACGCCGTAGGGGCCCTGTTTATATAGTGCGGAGCAAACCGACCTACCGAGGAATATCGGGCCGGGCTAACTACAAGATCGTAACGAACTCATACATGCCAAATATGACCTACGGTAGATAAGGTAACCTCCTAATCTTGGGGATCACGACTCCTAATCCAATCCGGGAAACCAACGTCCGGGTCTTCACGTAGTCGCGCGTAACTCGCTCGAGTCGGACTCAAGCAGAAATCCTAGGCTATTACGCACCGTGCGACCATGAAGCTGTTTGGCACAGATGCACATGGGTTCGATAGAACCTCCCAAGGAGCTGGGCCCTGGTAGGCTGTTCGATTGGGCCGTTAGGGAGTGGGCCATGGCTATGGGCCGTGATCTAATCCCCGACAAATATTTTAATACAACATATACATCTCTTAGATGTCATCCATCTCGACACCCATCAAAACATACAATATTTGAATACAATATTTGAATGTACAGTTTTTAAATGTACCCATTTCGACACCCATCAAAACGTACAATATTTGAATACAATATTTGAATGTACAGTTTTTCAATGTACCCATCTCGACACCCTCTAAACTACTAGGTTTTAGCCTTTAGATGCCATCCACAAATGAAAGATGCTCGACGGCGAGGTCGATGATTTCCTTGTACCCTCCACATAAATTGGCAAATAAATCTGAACTTGAATATCGAAGCTGAACATACTTAAGCCATCTATCACCTCCATTTCAATTTTTTCAAGTTTCAAATGTAGCATGTGCATGTCATCTTTAACAGCACCTTTTTAGCCACCAAGTTCACATACACATGCAAATTTCTTTAGCTGCATAAACCCAACTAGGAACCCTAGCTAAGCTTAGATAGGGTGGTTGGCGGTTGCCGTCGGGAGCTCCTAGAAAACCTACTCCAGCTCCTTGGCGCCATTTCGATTTCTAGAGCTGCAACCGAGGCCATCCAGCCCTTACACCCTAACTAAAACCCCCATATCCCAAGCACATTGCAAATCAAGCCAAGCAACCAAGGACAACTGAACATAGATAAAAACAGTGGCCATAATTAAACAAATTTTGCTCTCAGATTTATATATTGCTGGGTTGCAGATAAAACTACCGTCCAACATCAATATCTACAATTTATCATAGGCTTTTAAAGATCAGTGACTAGAGAAACCTAAGAGAATCAGTGCTGCCCAAAGTTATTATACAATTTCCTACAAAAAAAGCATACAGTGTGCTGTCCAGAAACATAGAGATCAATTTTAGCCCTAATGTCAATCATATATCAGGGATTTCACTTAAAAATAATTGATCAGACTAGATGCCAATTATAGTATTAACCAGAATGAGCATTCCCATTGAAACAGATGCTAATCAGATCAATGAAAAGATCCCAAAGGAAAGAACACAGCAGCACAGTACGCAAGTGTATCTCAGGATAATAATTTAGGCAACAACACAAATACTCCTAAGGCATCACTAGTTAACAGATCATCATAGCCTCAAAATTAATAAACGCCACCGAGCAAAATATTAAAGGGACAAGTGCGGTGGTCCCGATCAAGATAATAGCCCCTAGCACGAAGGCTAGGTCCCCAAAATATTCTCAATCAGCCAAAGAAAAGCCCAACACGGTGTTCATATGCACATTCCCAAACCCTAAATCCTAAATCACATCACAGAGCAAAGATCCAACAAGATCCCCAAACCCTAAATCACATCACGAGCAACATCACAAAATCCATTAGTGATCCACCAGCAAACATCACAGAGCAACATCCAGGGGAGGGAGGGAGCGAATTTGGGCAATCCGTCGAACAAACATGTGTGCATCATAGAGCAGGGGTGAGGAGAAAGAGGGGCTTGATACCTCCGCCCTTCGTCTTCAAATCGGCGGGAGAATGTCAGCAGAGAACGGGACCGAGGGGCTCGCCGGCGAAGGGGCTCGACCGGAGGTGGGCGAGCCGGCTGCTTGCGGTGCTCGACGGCGAGGTGCGCCGAGCGTCAGGGAGGCGGCGGGGAGGTGTAGGCGACGGCGTCAAGGACGACGGCGCGGTGGCGAGGACAGCGAGGTGGCGAGGACGGCACGGTGGGACGGCGAGGTGGCGAGGACGGCGGCGATGCCTTGGGACTTAGAAAAATTTGGGTGGAAAGGAGAGGGCGACGAAGATGAGTTACAAACCGCTTGTGAAAATAACCTCTACAAGCGGTTCGTAGTAATAACCGATTTTAGAGATATCTTTAACAAGCGGTTTGTAGAAAGAACCGCTTGTAGAACACGGTAGCGCGAAATTAAATTTTTGGAATTTCGCCCGCGAAGCAATAAATTACTCTGCAAGCGGTTGGTGATATAAACCGCTTGTAGAAGTCAGTTCTACAAGCGGTTGGTAGAACGAACCGCTTGTAGAAGTGGGCACACACGGCGCAGGCGCGGGTCTCTGTCTAGAACGTTTAAGATGGTTTGCGCCTTCCTTTGTTGAATTGAAATTTACTCTCACTTGGCTAGCTAAGTGGCGTTTAAGTCACGGGCTCCCCATGCCGGTCCTTGGTTCGAGCCCCATGCTTTTTTTTTTTTTTTTATAAATATGTATTGAGCCCATTATTCTTTACAAATATACTAAAAATTTGTTTTGCATTACTTTCATTTCTAAATATGTACTTAATTAGCCCATTATTTTTTTTCCAAAAACAAAAAATCTTTTTTACATTACTTTCATTTCTAATATGTACTTAGGCCATTATTCTTTTCAAAATACTAAAAAATTTGTTTTGGCATTACTTTCATTTCTAAGTATGTACTTAGCCCATTATTTTTTTTCAAAAACTAAAAATATATTTTTACATTACTTTCATTTCTAATATGTAATTAGCCCATTATTCTTTTCAAAATACTAAAAATATTTTTTGGCATTACTTTCATTTCTAAATATGTTGCCATTATTCTTTCCAAAAATATTGCTTCCATCTTATAAATTCTTAAAAATGCTATTACATGATAACATAGTTCATACAACCACATAGGTCATCCTAATCATTTACATTTTTTGTCTTTACAATTCTTCCTTCATCGTGATCGCGCCGTATGTGCGAAGCATCTATGCCTATGTCATCCAGGATGCTTAAGTCAACATCTACTGCAAATGGAGGGATCTCATCGAACTGATCGTACTCTTCCTCGTCAATAACGTCCTCTACTCCGACAATCCTTCGTTTGCCATGGAGAACCACGTGTCGCTTTGGCTGTTCCTTCTTGTCTTTGATTTGATTCTTCTTTGGTCTGCTTGACATGTCCAATACGTAGAAGACCTGTCTCACCTCGTTCGCGAGAACAAATGGTTCTCTCAAGTAGCCGATTTCTTGGAGGTCGACGGTAGTCATGCCGTATTTGTCGACATTCACGCCGCCTGCGTTTAGTTTTACCCATTGGCACTTAAACAATGGGACCTTCAAAGGCCCATAGTCGAGCTCCCATATCTCTTCTATGAATCCATAATATGCGTCCACCCTGCATGTATTGTCGGCGGCTTCTATATGGACACCGCTGTTCTGGTTTGTGCTATTGTTATCTTGTGATCTCGTGTAGAATGTGTAACCATTTATCTCGTACCCCTGCCATCTCACTATTTCAACGGATGGTCCTCGAGCCAGGCGTTGCAACTGTTCATTGTTGGACTTGCTCTTGAGGATATGGTTTTGTAACCATGCGCCGAAAGAATCCATGTGTCTCAGTGTTATCCACGTATCAGTCTTCTCTGGGAACTGGAGACGTAGAGCATTCTTGTGTTGGAGGACATACGGGGCGGCCACTGTCGATTGCTTCAACACAGTGAAATGTGCTTGCTTAAATGTCTGAAGATCGTTGCATGCAAATACTTTTCTTCCAAGTGTCCCTTTACCTCGTAGCCTGCCCTCATGGCGTGATATAGGGACGCCGATGGGGTCTAGATCATCAATGTAGTCCACACAGAACTCGACCACCTCCTCTGTCACATAACCCTCGGCAATGCATGCTTCTGGCCGAGAACGGTTACGTACATACTTCTTTAGTACGCTCATATACCTCTCGAAAGGGAACATGCTGTGGAGATAAACGAGCCCAAGAATACCTATCTCTTTGCTTAGATGAACAGTGAGATGAACCATGATATCAAAAAAGGCAGGAGGAAAGATCATCTCGAGGCTAACCACACTTTGTACCACGTTAGCCTGCAGCTCACCCAGTTTTTTTGGATCGATGACCTTCTGGGAAACAGCGTTGAAAAACGAACACAGCTTTGTAATTGTCCCCCTTACCCACTCAGGCAGTACACCTCTTAAAACCACCGTGAGCAACTGTGTCATCAGTACAAGACAGTCATGTGATTTTAGATGTACAATTTTGTTCTCTTTCATATTAACGAATCTCTTTACGTTCGACGAGTATCCGGAAGGGACCTTCACTCTGCTAAGACACTCTATCACGCTTTTTTTCTCTTCTTTGCTTGGAGTATAACTCGCTGGCCGTAGGTACAGTTGTTCCGTACCTCATTTTTCAGGGTGTAGGTCCTTCCTGATACCCAGGACTTCAAGGTCGTTCCGAGCACTCCTTTGTATCTTCGATTTCGAGACAGATCTATATATCCTAGGAAGCTCACACAGACGTTCTTGGTGATGTGCATGAAGTCCAGTGAGTGGCGAACATCCAAATCTTTCCAGTAAGGCAAGTCCCAAAATATTGACTTCTTCTTCCATATGGGTGCATGGCCATCCTCATCATTCGCATGATTTGCTTCCTGCACCCTTTCCAAAACTACCTTGGATCCTTCACCATAGCAAACACCTGCTTGCCACTTCGATGCCTCGGCTGGGAACGATGTTCTTCCTCCCCGTTAAATTCCCTGCGTTTCTTCCGCAACGCGTGGCTCCGAACAAGAAACCTGCGATGCCCCATGTACACCATCTTTCGAGAGCCTTTCATGTACGTGCCATCGGTTTGATCCAAACACCGCACACACGCATTAAAACCTTTGCCGCTTAGGCGACGGAGTTACCAAGCGGCCGGCGATCGTTGATTGTTACAAATAACATTGCACGCAGTTGAAATACTCCCTTTGTATTCGTCCTGCACCTTTACACCGCTCCATAACGTTTCAAGATCTTCTACCAAAGGTTTCAGGTAGACATCGATATCATTTCCGGGTTGCTTGGGCCCTTGGATCAACAACGGCATCATTATGTACTTTCTCTTCATGCATAACCATGGAGGAATATTATACACACATAGTGTGACTGGCCAGGTGCTATGGCTGCTGCTCATGTCTCCGAAAGGATTCATCCCATCGGTACTCAAACCGAACCTTATGTTTCTCACCTTGTCTGCGAAGTCTTTGTACTTCCGATCGACCATCCTTCACTGCGAGCCATCTGCCGGATGCCTAAGCATTCCGTCAACCTTACACTCTTCTTTGTGCCAACGCATCATCTTCGCATGCGTTTTGTTTGCAAACATACGCTCCAGCCTTGGAATCAGAGGAAAATACCAAAACGCTTTTGCCGGTGCTCTCTTCTTCACACGCACCCCATCTACTTCACCTGGATCGTCACGCTTCGTCTTATATCGGGGTTCCTTGCACACTGGACAGGCATCCAAGTCGGCATATTCACCGCGATATAGGACACAGTCGTTGCGACATGCATGTATCTTCCGTACTTTCAATCCTAAGGGACACAGGACCAGTTTGGCTTGATACGTGGATTCTGGCAGGGTGTTATCTTTCGGGAGCAACTTCTTTATGAGCGACAGCAACTCATCGAAACCCTTATCTGACACACCATTCACAGCCTTCCATTGCATGAGCTCCAGTGTAGTGCGTAGCTTCTTGTGCCCCTGACCATAATTTGGGTACAAAAGAGTTCTCTGGTCCTTCAACAATCCCTGGTACTTCCTATATTGTTTGTCCTCTGTGATATCTCCTCTCGTCCACGCAAAGATCCGTCCAGTCATCATCCACACAAAACTGATCACCTTGTGTATCTTCTACGTCCTCGTATGTCGTCGCGTCCAAGCATACCATCATATGTCACTTCCTCTTCATCGGCTTCTTCTTCGTCTTCTATCTTTGGTATGCTCTACTTCGTCGTGGTGAATCCAACATGTATAGTTCGGCATGAAACCTCTCATCAACAAGTGGCTCAGATCCGTCCTCGCATTGAGTGCTCTTTCTCGTTCTCGCAATCTACACACGGACACCGCACGAAGCTTCACGGAGGCAAGTCTCAAATCGACTTCAATAAAAGCATTCACGCTATCGATGAACTCCCTTGTCCGACGATCCGCATACATCCATTGCGGTTCATCTGCACCAATTAAATTAATAAGAACACTTATTATATTTTTCAAATTGAAATATTTAACTCGAAATAACTAATTGCTATATTTTTAATTACCTCTAAATTTTCTTGATTTTTATAGCTAAACCAACTAAATCTCACAAATTAAAAACTTTTTCAAAAATATTTTTAATTACATTTCATACCTCCCATAAAGTATTACCTACCTAGCAAAAAACCTACATCTATTTAGCTCTATAGCAATTGAAATAATCACCCTACCTACTATTTTAAACTAGTGTGAAACTAAAATCATCTAATAGATCACCACATTGCCTCAAAAGATCTAGAAGGGAGAGCTAGCTAAGGCACCAAGCTAGATCTTGCTCTCTAAAAGAAATAATCACCCCTACCAACTAATTTCAACATCTTATACATCATCAAAAAAGGATAAAAAACTAATATAAGACTTAAAACCCCCAATAGATCTACATCTTGCCTCAAATTATGAAGAGAGAGAGAACTATAGCAAAACAAACACCCTTCAATTCAAACAAGATTATTTAATATTTCTCCACATCAATGCAAAAAGATAAGCAATGTCTACATGAAAATGATGTTGAGACCATGTTTACTTACCTTGGAAACCTTAATTTGGAGCTATTAGCCAATTAAAAATTTTGGCAGCACCTCCCCTGCATGAACAATTCGCCTGTCAAGATTACTCTGCTTGTGAGCTCGCTCGGGGAGGAAGAAAGGGTTAAATGCGTTGGGCGGAAGGAAAAAGCATATGCAAGCGGTTCGTGATACAAACCGCTTGCACAGATAGCACATTATAAGCGGTTCGTATTACAAACCGCTTACAGAGGATTGCAAGCGGTTGGTGATACGAACCGTTTATAGTGTGATATCTCTGCAAGCGGTTTCTATCACGAACCGCTTGCATATGCCCTTTCCCGCCACCCTCCCACCCGTTGGTCACGAACCGCTTATGGCAATCGGGTCGCAAGCGGGTTAAAGCAAACCGCTTGTGATGGGCCGCTTTGGAAGCCCCGATCCGCAGTAGTGCCTTCCCGCCTCTACTCCTTAAAAAAGGTGAAACTTTATTATTTGAGAAACGGTTGCATGATTCCATTTCTCTATTTATGTCATTGAGTTATATCCATCTATACGTTGAAAAGGCTACATTTCTTAGGGACATGAAGTTTGACGTTATTTCTATAGTTCTGTTATAAGGTGATTGAAGACATCTTTAGCAATACTGTTGTAGCCTTTGATCAAGGGATTAGCATCAACTTTATCTTTTTTTTGGTCCTGCCTTAATAAATACTGTCACAGTTGTTAGAAGAAGACCACTTGTTTTTTTTCCTTTGTAGAAATTCTAGGGCCTTCTATGCATATGTGAGATGAGCTAGATGTATAGGGCTTCTTTGTTTTTTTATTACTTATGTAGAATATGTAATTTAGATGCAAAGTGGTATAATATGAGGCTGAATCAATTTTTTTGTCCACGTAAGGTATAACATCAGTCCGTAATTCTAAAGCAAAATACATGCCAAAATAGAGTCTGAAAATGTGATATTGTAAGGACATATGATTTTTAGTACATCTTCTGTCTGAAGTTTCTAGTTTTTATTCTTTTTGAAGATAATTAATGGATAAATTATTCATCTTTTCGTCATTGTTGGTAGCTAAAACATTTTCTTAAATAGTCCGTGTTCTTCCTCTTTTTGATTCATTTTTTTAATATATAGGGATGGGTTTCCTTTGGAAAGCAGTTGCTATCCTCAGGCTTTTATGACTAAAATGTGCATTGCAATACTTAATGACTTGAGTTTTATCCCAGTTGAATATGCTAAAAACACTCCTTTTCCTTTAACTAAGAAAGGGATGCATCGTCAGTACAAAAAAACTTCATAAGCTACATGGTGCTATGTTTGTAGCGTGTTCCCCTGTCAATGTTTGCGACTCTTGCTTCATGTAAAATATCATTGAATTAGTATCTATGCGTGAAATTTTACACTAGAATTAATCTGCTATTGCCTTGGTCAGTGCTACTGCATCACGCTTAGGACATTTTCCCATCACACTTTGACTACCACTTTGCTTGGTTAATTTCAGCCGTAATTTTACAATATTTCGCAATTATATTTTTGTGTTCTCCATTTATGGTGATGGTTAGTACAATTTATTGGTTTTCATTTTTAAGTATCTTTGATGAGGATGATGTTATACTTTCTATCATGACCAGAAGTAGCTCCTTATGTTTGACTAGTACAATGCCCGTGCTCTGCCACAAACTATAAAGGGATGAAAGGAAAACATAATTCGTAGAAAACAGATAAGCATGATGGGTGATTTACGGGAAAGACATTATATGTGAACTCATTTTAGGTCGAGATTATGACACGTGAGGTAATGTAGCTTGGATCATTTAGGTCGGATCCAAACATCAGGAATATTCTATCCATCAGTCCGTGCTACTCTATCAATCAGCCCGTGCTTTGCTACGAACTTTTAAAGGAAAGGGAGGTACATAAATGATAAAAACATAAGTTAAAACATCATGTGACACAAATAATTTTGGTCACCAGCCACCATAGTGTGTTATATTTTTTAAGTTTTAGAATTTTTAGCAACTTATGGATTTATATTAGGCCATGAAGAATTTTTATGAGAACACCGGGAATAACCAACAACTTGTTGGCTAATACACCAGGAAACTGTATTATCTCTTACAAATTTTGCTCGTGCCAGGACAGTGACATTGTTTGCTCAATATACAGATTATCACTGTAGCTTAATTTTTTTATTTGTGTTTTCATGTCAACTATCCAATCAGATCATTGTTACCAGAAGCAGCCGGATATCCAATAATATCATTTTTTTAGAGCAATAATATTATGTTATTACTATGAGAAGCACCTAGATACATCGCTTCAGGGGATGTCATCAACAAGAATTAGGCAAAGCTGAAGATGACACAAGCAAAGCATTTAATGCTCGTTAGTACCAAGACACATGTGCAAAGTATTACTAATTCAAAAGCAATGTCTAGAGTGAACTAAGCAATTAATTAGCACAAGGATGAACTACAAAGGGATCTCTATTATTTTCCCCAATAGATTGACATGTAACCTAATCACATGAGAACATATATAAAAGACATGATAAAACAACTTTCAGATTTTGCAGGCCGTCAAGGAGATGCAACATTACAATTTACGAATCCTATAATGATCCAAACATGGCGTGATATGTTCAGGAACTAGGAATTGATCTTATTTCATAGTCTCTATAACACTTCAACAGATGTCTATGTCAATCTCTAAATTTAGGCACTATCTCTTTGAGTCTTTATATCTGTACTCTTTCTGCAACCTCCATATCTTTGCGAGGATAACACAAGCAAGTCTAACCTTTTCAGCTTGAGCCAAAAGTGTTATAGCCTGATGTCTTTTTCTTTAGTTTGTTGATAACAACATGCAACATCATGCTAGAAATGGAATAGAACACAACCCACACATCTTCCTCTTGGACATGGTATCGAAGATACCTCGGACATCTCTCAATAGCATGGAAAACATTCAACATTAGTGGACAGTGCTCTCCGAATCAAAGTGGCATTGGCCCAATCTGACGTCAACGTCTACATTAAGAGCAGTGGCAGCAAGCGACATGGCCACATCAAGGAACGATTGCTAAAGGAATCATAGTATGGAACCAAAAAATCAAGTTATAGTGGAATATAACCTACATTGCCCCTGCTAATACTAATTATTTTTTACGTACTAATATTAGTTATCAAAAAGGAAAATGAAACTGTCGGGGATAAAATCACGGCCCATTGCCATGGTCCACTCCCTGACGGCCCAATTGAACAGCCTACTAGGGCTCAGCTCCCTATAAGGTTCTATCAGGCCTGTGTGCATCCTGCCGAGCAGCCTCCTGGCTGGCACGGTGCGTAGTGGCCTAGTATTCATATTTGAGTCCGACTCGAACAAGAGTTCTGCACGGCTACGTGAAGACCCGGACGTTGGTTTCCCGGATTGGAACAGACGTCGTGATCCCCAAGACTTGGAGTTTACCTTATCTACCTCGGGATATATTTGGCATGTATCGAGTTCGTTACGGACTCGTGGTCAGCCCGGCCCGATTATCCCTTGATAGGTCGGTTATTCAACACTATATAAAAAAGCCCCTACGGCGTGTAGAGGACACGAGATCACCGCATCAAAGCTTAGATCTAGACATTGCTTTTCTGTACACACATAATCTCGCCAAGACCTGTTTGTCTCGTCGAGTTTCCACCTTGTGATTCTCTTTGATATAAAGAAAGGTTGGATGTAGGGCTATTATCTCCCCTGAGAGGCCCGAACCAGGATAAAAACCCTATGTCTCCCTGCTGTTCGTTGATTGCTGTTCGCATAGCTTGGCAGGTCTTCTATCTCCCTTTTCTCAAGAACCTTAGTTGACTTGGGTCCGATATCCCAACCGTCGATAGTTGGCGCCGTCTGTGGGGATAGTAGATCAAGCCTGTTCGAGCATGTCGAACTCGCTCAGCTACCAGGAAATTCTTCCTGAAGGGTATGACTCAGAAGGACAGGATGCCTCATTCCCTGCCAGATCGGATCGATCCGTTCGATCTCGGTCGCTTTCCGTATCTGGGACAGAGGTCTCCGGCTATGCTCCGGAGATGGTCCTAGATCAAGCTCCCGTCATTGACGATGATTATGGAACCGATGATCTTTATGCCGGTTTAGATCTTTCGGATTCCAGGGCCATGTCGGTGGATTCTTCCTATGGTGACACAGTGGTGACACCATCCAGTGTCCCCTCGCACGGCCGTCGCAGCATTAACATGGCCGGCGCAGGGACTTCAGAGAATCCTGCGCGGGCCGTGGCGGCCGAAGAGATCGAGCATGTTAACTCTGCTCGGCAACAAGATGGATCTGCCCCAACTGTCCGCGAGCAAGATGCTGTTCGTCGAAGTCTGGATGAGTCCATCAACCAAACTCTGGCGCAGATTCGCAATAAGCACAAGCGTCAGCGACGTGACCCGCCTCGCATACCAACACCAGATCTCCCGGCAAAAGCACCACTTGTTCGGGATGAATCCCCGCACAACCGGACTCAGGTCCGCCAAGACGCGGATGCCTCAGGGATCCCAGGACCCCTTGAGCAGAGTCGGGAACGACTCCAGGCCATGGCTACAATGCTCAGATCCACCAACCAGGCCGACCTCACCCGCATGGGCGATGCTGTTGCTTCTCACCTTGAGCGACTGGCCAAAGGCCTCAAGTCCATAGGTGAAGTCAACACCTCATCCGGACAGCGCAGTCAGCCTGTCCGGGTGGACTCGGACAGCGAGCGTTCCGATCGATCACGTGACCATCATCACCGTCGAAGGATCACTGTCCACGAACAAGTTACCCGTGGTCGCCGTTGCTCGCCAAGTCCCCGTAGTCATCGCGACCACAGGGGCAAGCGTGCGCGCGACGACCACGGATGATCCCCTCGTGAGGAGCGCATCATAGCGACCACGAGGAAGGAGCGTGGAGGATTATCACGGAGGGAGTTCCTCCAGGCAGAGTCCTCCCGCTCAACTAGGGTTCCTCCGGGCAACAGGACCAACGTCTTTTCAAGGCTAGGTTCTGCTGGGGAAGGTGGCCGGTCGTATGCCTTGGGCTGTAAGGCTTTCTCTGACGAGCTTCGCGCTGTCAGGTGGCCCTCCAAGTTCAAGCCCGGTCACATGGAGAGGTACAATGGGACTCAAAACCCAGAAGAGTTCCTTTCTATCTATGCTACAGCCATCATGGCAGCCGGAGGTGACGAGCTAGTGATGGCAAATTACCTTCCAACTGTCCTTGAGGGCGCTGCTCAGACGTGGCTGTTCAATCAGCAAGAGGGTTCCATCAACTCTTGTGACCAGCTTTGTGACGCTCTGATCGCCAATTTCCAGAGCTGTTACATGCATCTGGGCAAGGAGGATGATCTGCACTAGATGATCCAGATGAACGGGGAGACCCTCTGCAACTTCGTGAAGCGTTTCATCAAGATCCGCAACACGATCCCGAACATCTCGGATGAATATGTTGTCCGTGCCTTCAAAAACGAAGTCCGCGACAAGCTGCTCACCAAGGATCTCGAGATCAATGAGACCTAGACAGCCAACGACCTGTTCAAGACGGCTGACCGCTATGCCAACGCGGTGGAGCGCGTTCAGTATAAGAAGGCGTTCGACAAGGGCGAGCTGCCCGCCCAGCCTGGTGTGGAGGAAAAGAAGAAGAGCAGCAGCAATCCTGGTGACAAGAAGTCCCAGAAGAAGAAGAGCAAGGGTGATGCGAACAACACCGTCGCCGGTTTAGATTGCGCACCTCCTCCCAAAGACGGGCAGAAGAAGCCCAACAATAACTACAAGGGCAAGAAGCCCGCCCAGGGAGGCAATCAAGGCAAGAAAGGTCCAAGCGACCAATATTGCAAGTTCCACAAGAACTACAGGCATGATACACGCCATTGCAGGACCTGGGCTGCAAAGCTCGAGGATTTCTACAACGGCAAGGGCCCAATGTCTACCCTGCCCGAAAAAGCTGATGCCGGCAAGGACAAGCGCCATGCCGATGGTGGTGATCGGGACGATGATGATGAATATCAGGAGCCCGTGAACCATATCGCTGTCATCTTCGGTGGCTCCTCGGCTTATCCCTCTCGGCGCAGCCTCAAGGAAGTTGCTCGGGAAGTCCACAACGTTGAGAAGAGCAAACCACAGCCCAAATCGATGAAGTGGACCGAGATTTCCATCTCCTTCTCTCAGGAGGATTACCCCACTGGGATGACCAAGCCTCCGTGGCTCCCACTGGTGGTCGCTCCGACCATCAGCAACGCCAGAGTTGGCCGTGTCTTGGTCGACGGCGGGAGTGCTTTGGACTTACTTTCTGCCAAAGTCTTGGACGAGATGCAGATTCCTCGTCCAAGCCTAAAGAGGTCGCGATGCCCTTCTACGGGATTGTTCCGGGAAAGCTGTTCAGCCATTGGGGCAGATTGTTCTGCTCGTCACCTTCGGCAGCCCAAGCAACTTCCGAACAGAGTTGATCACGTTTGACGTGGTTGACTTCCCATCTGCCTACAACGCGATCTTGGGTCGGCCATCTCTTAGCAAGTTCATGGCCGTGTCCCACTATGCATACCATTGCGTGAAGATACTGGGCCCTAATGGTGTGATCACGGTCAAGGGCAACTACAAGGCTGCTCTAGATTGCGACGAGCAGTCCCTCGCCCTGGTTGACCAGCTTCCACCGCATGGTCCCGAAGTCCCGCAGACCAAGTCTGCATGTCCTAAGGTTTCTGTCCAGCCAGGGGAGAGACTAAGGAAGTTCCGCTGTCTCTTGATGACTCTTCCAAGACAGTGCATTTGGGGGCCAATCTGGACCCCAAATAGGAAAGCGAGCTCATTGCCTTCCTCCGAGCTAATGCAGACGTGTTTGCCTAGGAGCCGTCTGACATGCCAGGGGTCCCAAGGGAGGTTATCGAGCACAAAAAGCCTGTTCGTCAGAAGCTTCGACGCTTTTCGGATTTCAAACGGGGGATCATCAAGGATCAGCTTGGCAAGCTGCTCGCCGCTGGTTTCATCCGCGAGGTTGATCACACCGAATGGCTGGCCAACCCTGTCATTGTAAAGAAGAAAGGCGGCAAGTGGAGGATGTGTGTCGACCACACAGATCTGAACGCTGCTTGTCCTAAGGACAATTTCCCGCTGCCTCACATAGACCAGCTGGTCGATGCGACTGCGGATGTCCAGCTCTTGAGTTTTTTGGATGCTTACTCCGGTTATCACCAAATAAGCATCTCCCCCGAGGATGAAGAGAAAACTGCCTTCATCATCCCCTTCGGCACTTTCTGCTATACGACCATGTCTTTCGGTTTTTGCGCAATCTTTGGTGCCCGTTCGGTTAATGGAGAAGACTTTCCCAGAACAGCGCGGAAGGAACCTGGAGGTCTATGTCGACGACATAGTTGTAAAGAGCAAGTATGCTCCAGATCATGTAAAAGACCTGGCCGAGACTTTTCGTAACCTCACCAGGCATCGAATTAAATTAAATCCAGAGAAGTGTACCTTTGGTGTTCGATCTGGAATGTTGCTCGGCTACGTCATTGGTTCGCAAGGAATTTCTGTTAACCCTGAAAAAATTGAGGCCATTGAAAACATGCAGGCTCCGACTACCGTCAAGGAAGTTCAGAGCCTAACAGGACGGATGGCTGCTCTGAGCAGGTTCATTTTCCGTCAAGGCGAACGCGGGCTGCCCTTCTTTAAGGCCCTGCACAAGCACAATGGCTTTGAGTGGACAGAGGAGGCTGACAGATCCTTCCAAGATCTAAAGCAATACCTGTCCAACCCACCTGTCTTGACTACCCCGCGACACGGCGAGCAGCTTTTGCTGTACCTTGGCTGCACACCGCAAGCGGTGAGCGTGGTCTTGACGGTGGAAAGGGAAGGCATCTAGCGGCCAATCTATTACGTGAGCGAGGTGCTTCATGGATCAAAGGAGCGTTACCCTGAGTTTCAGAAATTGCTCTATGCCTTGCTCATGTCCTCCAGAAAGCTTCGCCACTACTTCCAGGCGCATCAAATACTGGTCCCGACCAAGTTCCCACTGGGAGAAATCCTACGGAACAAGGAAGCCGACGGACGTATATCTAAGTGGGCAATGGAACTGGCAGAGTTCGATATTCTGTTTGCTGCCCGAACTGCTATTAAATCCCAGGTCCTAGCTGACTTTGTCGCTGAATGGACTTACCCGCCCAAGTCCTAGGAAGCTCCCGAGCAACCTGAAGAACCCCCTGGACCATGTTCTTTGATGGCTCGCGCACTGGAAACTCGGGGGCTGGTTTTGTTCTTATCTCCCCTCAAGGAGAGCAACTCTAGTATTCTATCCAACTACACTTTGCGGCGACTAACAACGCCGCGGAGTACGAGGCCCACCTCGCGGGACTAAGAGCGTGCAAGTCGCTCGGCGTCCAACGGCTGACTGTGAAGGGAGATTCAGAGCTGGTCATCAATCAGGTAAACAAGGAGTATCAGTGCTGCGATGACTCAATGGCGCGCTACCTAATTGAAGTGAGGAAGTTAGAGCGGCACTTTTGATTTTTCGAGGTGCTCTTCGTGCCCAGGAAGGACAACTTCTTGGCCGACCAGCTGTCCAAGTATGGATCCTCACGCGAACCTGCTCCGGCAGGGGTGCTCATCGAGCACCTTTACAAGCCCTCTATCACGTCTCCAGACGAGGCAAAAGAGACAGGTGGTGCTGTCTCCGTTATCGAGCAGGCTGCGGACTGGACAACGCCATTTGTCCGGTACCTTGCAGATGGGACCCTGCCCGACGACGAAGCCGAGCGTTCCCGGCTTATAAGGCGTGCTAGTCCATACAAGCTTGTGGACGGCATCCTTTACCGCCAAAGTGCGCTAGGAGTCCTCTCCAAGTGCATCTCTCAGCAGGAGAGTGTATTCCTTCTTAGGGACATACACGAGGGTGCCTGTGGCAACCACGCCTCCTTCAGGACTCTGGTCGGCAAAGCGTTTCGCATGGGTTATTATTGGCCCACAGCATTACAAGATGCCCGGGATGTAGTGACAAAGTGCAAGGCATACCAATTTCACGCCCGGAAGGCACATAAGCCCGCCCAAGAGCTCCAAACGATCCCCCTTCTTGGCCTTTCTCCACAAGGGGTCTGGATCTGCTCGGCCCGTTCCCCAAGGGGTATAAGGGCTACACGCACTTACTCGTCGCCATCGACACTTTTACAAAGTGGATTAAGGCAGAGCCTGTGTCATCTCTTTACACCAAAACGGTTGTGCGCTTCTTTAAGAGCAATGTGATCACGCGCATCGGGATTCCCCATAAGCTGATCACCGATAATGGTACCCAGTTCAGAAGCGAGATATTCCAGGAATACTGCGAACAGCTGGGAACCAAGGTCTGCTTCGCCTCTGTGGCACATCCACTCCCTGACGGCCCAATTGAACAGCCTACTAGGGCCCAGCTCCCTAGAAGGTTCTATCAGGCCCATGTGTATCCTGCCGAGCAGCCTCTTGGCTGGCACAGTGCGCAGTGGCCTAGGATTCGTGTTTGAGTCTGACTCGAATAAGAGTTCTGCACGGCTACGTGAAGACCCGGACGTTGGTTTCCCGGATTGGAACAGACGTAGTGATACCCAAGACTTGGAGTTTACCTTATCTACCTCGGGATATATTTGGCATGTATCGAGTTCGTTACGGACTCGTGGTCAGCCCGGCCCGATTATCCCTTGGTAGGTCTGTTATTCAACACTATATAAAAAGGCCCATACGGCGTGTAGAGGACACGAGATCACCGCATCAAAGCTTAGATCTAGACATTGCTTTCCTATACACATATAATCTTGTCGAGACCTGTTTGTCTCGTCGAGTTTCCACCTTGTGATTCTCTTTGATATAAAGAAAGGCTGGACGTAGGGCTATTATCTCCCCTGAGAGGCCCGAACCAGGATAAAAACCCTGTGTCTCCCTGTTGTTCGTTGATTGCTGTTCGCATAGCTTAGCAGGTCTTCTATCCCTCTTTTCTCAAGAACCTTAGTTGACTTGGGTACGATATCCCAACCGTCGACAGAAACATAGTTTTTTATAATGGTTCTTGTTCAAGATTTAGATATAAAATATTTTTAAAAGAGTTAAAGTAGTGTTAGTTTACAGGATTTGAAGGATAAGGAACTCTAGGAATGGCCATGCATGCATGATGGAAGGCAGAATTAATGACAACAGTGTTAGCAAATTCATGGAAAATAGTCTTTACAAACTTCCTTCTTTGATTTTCTTTACAAAACCTATCAAATGGCACGCGGTGACATTTCTTGATGTTCAATAAAGCAACCAACTAACAAAAAATAGGAAAGCATGGATCGTACAGATAAACATCTCTATGCCAATGGTGATAATTGCAGCAACCGAGTACATATATAACTTCTCTTCTGCAGATACTATCAACCAATTGCAGTAGTCAAAGAAAAACTGGGTTGCAGGCTTATCTTAAGATTGAATAATAGAAACATCAATTAACAACTGCAAGATGCAGAAATCAACATGGAGAACACCTACTTTGTTCTGCAGTTCACACAATATGCAGATGCATATGACATAGGTACTTAGACATACGGATGGGAATATTGGCTACCAAGGCTTTTAGAGAACAATGCACACAATCTAGTAATTTTAATTTGCATACTACAATAACTTAGGCTAAATACTTAACCATATTATAATAGAAACGGCTTCAATTGAAAATTCTAACCAGTTTTTCCTATAGTGACCAAAAATTCACAAATAATCAGGACCCTGGAAGGTTCAGTTCCTTACACAGATGCAATTTTAAAACTAATAGTCGTGTGTTGTGACCTTTGATTTTTTGAATTAATCAACCTAGTGACATTAAGCCACTAACCCAATCTTGGTTTATTTTCTAGTAGAGACAACAGCGTAACTCAAAATGTAATAATGACAATGAAAAGGAAAAATAATGACAATGAAATTTAAAACAAATGCTCACAGAATAAATAAAAATATATTGTTTTCATACTCCATGGCCTACCACAGGAACTCATGGCGAACATCCTCTCACAAAAGCTCACCTTTTCATTGACTTCCAAAGGAAGAAGAATGACAATTCGATCTCTGAAGAACCATTGATATAGAACTCTCGAAAATCCCTCCTCAACCAAGGATGCATGTAGCATATGGTTCTCCTTTGGTAGCCAACATGTGCTATTGCTAGCCAAGCTTTGATCACTTTCACTCAAGAACAAAACAAGAACATAAGAAAAGAATTTATATTAAACCATAGAATCTAACAGGAGAAGTTAGCTTCATAGTAGTTCGAATTGAATTTAAAATTTCAAATATTAATGAGTGATAAAATACACAAGACACATCCTAAAACAGATTGAAGCAAAAAAAAAAAGATCTATATAGCAATAGCCAATAGGACGATTTGAATCTCTTAGATGAAAAGTAAAACTGAAGTGGTGCAAAAGAAATATTACATGAGGGGAATTAGAAAGGAACTCCTAGCACTTGAACTAAATTTGAAAGGACCTCCTAACTCTAACCCACGTCCTGGTGCCGACGTATGTGAGGTACTTGAAGGACATCCTCAACAACAAGCACCCGTTGCTGACCGCGGAGGTCATCAAGTTGACCGAAGAATGCAGCGCTGCAATCCTGAACACTCTCCCCGAGAAGAAGAAGGACCCTGGTTATCCAACCATCTCGTGCTCCATTGGTGCACGGCACTTTGAACGTGCTCTGTGTGACCTGGGAGCTAGCGTCAGCATCATGCCCAAGGTAATTTATGAGAAGTTAAATCATTCTATCTTGTCCCCTATTGCCATGACCTTGCAGCTTACGGATCAATCAATCTGTCATCCTATCGGGATCGCTGAGGATGTACCGGTAAAAATCTAGAATTATCTGGCGCCCGTGGACTTTGTGGTACTTGATATGGAGGTGGACACCAAGACACCTCTCATTCTTGGGAGACCGTTCTTGAGCATGGCAAATGCGACCATCGATGTTGGTGCGGGAGAAATTCAACTCAATATCAATGGACGAGATGAAGTATTCAACATCAAGCCAAGAGTTGAACAATGCTCACAGGTACGTACTTTTTACGGTGAAGATCCTAAAACTGTGCAGAGGAAAGTGGAGGCTATACCAAAATCTCAAGTGGATAGCCTCATCGCAACCGTGAAAAGAACTCTTCAATTGTTGGACGAGCCTTTACGGCGTCCATATTGGAAGAATAAGAAGGAGGCAAATAAGCCTCAGAACAAGGAGCGGAAGCAGCTCGCAGTTCAAAACCCAGAGCCGCAAGAAAAGGTCGGCACCACTCGTGCACCATGAACCAAACAAGTGTGGCGTGAAAAGGAAATTCAACCAGCCGCGACTTCAACTCCGATCGTGGAAATTTCTCAAGAAGAATGAGGTATGGAGATGGTCCGACTCGAGGACCACGGAAAAAAGTATCGAGTCCTCACCAGGAGGTAATCCGGAATCTACCCTTGCATTCATATTTATTTTCTTGCATTTTCACTGCATATTTAATTTTTACCCGTACACTTACCCCTCATATAAAAATATAAAATATGAAAAAAATAAAAAAAAAAATATGGGGCCGGCCAACCCCACCTGGACCTACCGACCTACCCTGGTCGGCCGGCAGCACTCAGGTCGGCCAGCCACCCTTTTCATCTCCACCTCACACTTCACTTCACACCTACCTCTCTACTTACTTAGCTAGGTATCTAGCCACTCAAAGTACTATAGATAGGTGGATTTTTGCTGCATTTGCACTCATCCTGCATGCATCCTTCGCATTATAAATTGAGGAGGCAGCAGTTGCGATCGATGCACACTCAGGCTGTGATTGCATGATCTCACGTCTGCTCTCTTCTCGCTACATGGCATTAGCTCATTAATCATTGCATTTATGCTAATGACACCGTGACTTAAGCAAATAAATATGTTTGTGGAGGCAATAAAAAAGGCCCCGCAAGGACTGCTAATTTCCAGACGACTAACTTTTGGATCGCTAACCCTTGATACTTCATATATATATCCTTCGGGTATTTTCGGTCCTAACCTTTCTGCAGAAATGTCGTGGTATGGCAAGCTTGGCAAGACCATTTCACAAGTTGCCAAGGGCACCCACAAGAGATTTAGCTCTTCCAGTTCGGATCGGACTCACACTCCGACCGAGGTGGTGGAGAGTAGCTCTCAGGAGGACATGTCGACGGACTCCCATTTTTCTGGACTTCACGGCTGGCAGCCGGGTTCGGCCGAACCATCGAGGGCTAATCGAGGCCTCAGGATCAGAGTCCTAACGTCGGAGGAGCAGATCGTCCTCCAAAGCGATTAGGAGTGGCAAATGTTCGAGGCATTCCGGAGACAGAATTTTCAGCATACACGAGCCTACGACCCGGTGCTGCTTATCAAAATCGGTCTCCTGAATGACTTCACAGAAATCTTCCAAGCGGTCGGCTGGACGAACTTCGCGCCCATCGCTAAAAAAGGTTCGCGCCTCCTAACCCTTGAATTTTTTTAGTACTTTATGCATTCTCGATAATGGAACTAGATGCTCATTTATGTTTTTCAATGAAACCTTTGAGTGCTCTCTGCAAGACATGACTAGACATCTAGGCTTTTCCATGAGGTGTAGAGTTACTCCTGATAGGCTTAAAGGATTTGATCGTAATGATTTTTGGTTATCCATTTCTGGCAAAGACTACACTAGCACACCCTGCATGAATGGAATTCACAATCCTACTCTTAGATTCATGCACCGCTGGCTTGCAATGGTCGTAAATTCTAGACATGGCATGCGCACTATGCGTCTAGGTGAGTTGCAGTATCTTTTTGCCATAGTTAATAAGAAACATGTTAATCCTACAGCAAACATGTTGTTGCACTGGTTAGAGATGAGAAACTTGACAGGCGATATAGATTGCACTTCTCTTGTCACCCGCATTGCAAAAAGTTTAGGGATTTTAGAGGATGCTGAAGTGGCCTATGTGGAATCACCATTTCCATTAGTGGGAAGACACCACTTCATGCAAGCACACATATTGAGGGTAGATGATTATGAGACCTATTACATGAGATTTTCGGGAACCACGGCTGAGGTCCGACTGCCTAATCCAAGGCTCGGCCTCTATACCGCCTGAAATCTGACCCTCAACTTTAGTGCCTTAGAACCCCCACGTCATAGCATCTCTGGACCAGTAGCTCGTAGTTGCGCAAGCCGCCAGTGTGAGCTTGAGCAGCACACTCAACCTGAGCACACCGACCCTCACCATGATCCATGGATGGGAGCCGCCACACCACCTCAACAGTTTTGCCCTAGTGCCAGGTGGGATCAACGGAACCCACAAGCCTATGGGTACGCACCACAAAGCTTTGAGGGATGGGGCACCCACCATCACGAGGCTGGGAACTCGTGGCAGTATGAAGCTGGAGGGTCCTAGTACTAGCGTGATGAAGGTCCCGCTATAGGACGGGAAGGGTCGTCCTTGGCCCGATACCCTTCCTATTTCGAGCCTTTTGCAAGACACCTCCGCACTGTGGGAGAGAGAGTGGACACACTAGTGGATGATATGGGCAACGTTCGTCGAACACTTGACCGGCATACTAGGTACCACAAGGAGACGACTGAAAACCTTCAAGCCAACACCGACGCAGTGACAGCCGATGCCAATGCTTTGACAGCTTGGTTCCAGCATATTGGTTTGGACCACCTGGCTCAATTAGGAACGCCTCATCTTCTCTCCCATTCGCTTCATTGTTGCCACTGCTTTTGCTGCTGTTGCTAGAGCTTTGCCAGATTACCCTGCCTGTCGTCCTGCCAATCTGTCCTGCCTGTTGCCTTGCCAAACCTGCCAAGTTTAGTAGTATCTTGAAGTGAGAATTGGTTTTGCTTATTTATGTTTGTCATAAGCATGTCATAAAAAAACTATAAAAATTTGCAAAATTAAAAAGACCAAAAATATTTCCCTTTGAATAAAAGTATAAATTTGATTTTTACCCAAGAAGATGATGAAAAATTGCTCTATCTTATTCTCTAAATATTGGGTTTATAATTTAGTACTCTTATTTAGTTTAACATTTATTGGTATGAGTTGTGATCCTTCCTAATCTTAAGTACTTAGTAGGAGCTAACATTTTTTATCCAAGTCTAAGTTGTTGTGAGATATGATATAGCTGAGATAAGAGCTTGGTTGCTCATACCTCTAGTAAGGGGAAGTCTCAAAAAAATTTATTTTGAAAACAAAAATATCTCGAGATAAGTTCCTCATTCGGATTTTCTTCCTACCAGAGCCAAAAGTACCAAAAAGATTTAAACCTACATTATAACCCACTTATAGCTGTGTTGAGTTTTGTCATCCCTCAATCTTTCCAAAAAAAATTGAGAGGCTAAAAAAAGAAAATTGGGAGAAAAAGCTTTGATTTCCCCAAAAAAGGAGAGAAAAAGCGTAGCAAAGGCTTTGAAAATCTCTGCCTCTCCAAAAAAATATATTTCATAAAGAGGGATTTGCTCAAAAATAAAGAAGTCATATAGACTATTCCATAAGCACAAGATCCAATGTGAAGGAGTCATTAGTACCACACATCCTTGCACTTGTGTTTCTTTATTCCTTTGGCGTGAGTTCATTCTCTCCCTCTCCCCTGGACATTATTTCTCTAATGACCGGAATGCGAAGTGGCATGATCTTCATTAGGTCTAATTTTTTACTTAACAAAATTATACAATGTAAGTAGGCCATTCTTTCCCTACCTGCTCCACATAAAACATTAGCACATAGTGTCGGGGATAAAATCATGGCCCATTGCCATGGCCCACTCCCTGACGGCCCAATCGAACAGCCTCCTAGGGCCTGGCTCCCTGGAAGGTTCTATCAGGCCCATGTGCATCCTGCGGAACAGCTTCCTGGCTGGCACGGTGCGTAACGGCCTAGGATTCGTGTTTGAGTCCGACTCGAACAAGAGTTCTGCACGACTACGTGAAGACCCAGACGTGGTTTCCCAGATTGGTGCAAACGTCGTGATCCCCAAGAATTGGAGTATACCTTATCTACCTAGGAATGTATTTGGCATGTTACGAGTTCGTTACGAGTTCGTGGTCAGCCCGGCCCGATTATCCCTTGGTAGGTCGGTTATTTAGCACTATATAAACAAGGTCCCTATGGCGTGTAGAGGGGACGATTTTACGGCCAGAAGATCGAGACTTAGCACATCATCGCGTATTGCTTCCCTGTACACACATAATCTCGCCGAGACCTGTCCGTCTCGTCGTGCTTCCACCATGTAATCCTCTTTGATATAAAGAAAGGCTGGACGTAGGGCTATTATCTCCTTTAAGAGGCCCGAACCAGCATAAAAACCCTGTGTCTCCCTGTTGCTCGTTGATTGCTGTTTGCCTTGCTCGGCAGGTCTTCTATCTCCCTTTTCTCAAGAACCTTAGTTAACTTGGGTTAGATATCCCAACCGTCGACACATAGGGATTAGAGTTGGCCCAAGGCCTTGGTGAGGAAGTACCAATTGAGGAACTAGATTTTGAAAAGAAAGAAAAGATTTTCTGAGACCTATCCTGAACAAGGATAAGCTAACAATGCTCTGTCTTAGTTGTTCTATCTTTCAACCGCCTAAGACAAGGTGACATTTTGGAAGCCCTACAGGTATAAGTACAAGGTTGGGATACACTTGTACGAATTTTTGATAACAAATAATGAGAGTATTATCTTGTGTACTTAGTATTTATTGGTTAATGATATTGATGCAATCGTGATCCACCGGGTCCAATTTTGAGCTCTTTGCTCGAGGACGAGCAATAGTTCAACTTGGGGGGTGTGTTGGCGGTCGTTAAATGCCAAATTCATACGCCGACATACGCCAACTTTTCGGTGATTTGGAAGAAAATCAAGGTTTATACATGCATTTTATTTAAACTAATAAATTTCCATAAGTTTTGGTGAGTATATTTGTCCGTAGTAATAAAGTGGAGAAAACCAGAGCCGAACAGGACAAAAGAGCCGGTCAGCGGGCCCACCCTAGGCCGACCGACTTGGCCCCAATGTTCAATGGACTCCAAAATCTCCCAAGTACCAAGAAACACACCAAGGAGTGATCCCCAGCGTCCATGCACGTCGGTTTGATTGAATTGCTGCAGTTCCTTCACACTTGGATCAATGGGCCCACAAGGAAGTCGGTTTTACCGAATCCAACTGCCAAAACCGACGTGGGGAGTTAATCTACCCATCAAGGAAGCATCCTAGGAGAAAATGAGGGCCAGAATCGACCGAAGGTAGGTCAGCCGACCCCCCTAGGCCGGCCGAACCACCTTGGATCCCACTTTGGATTCTCCTTCGGATGGTGGCTTGGTGACATGGCGTGGAAGCACCCCATTGGTTGTCGATGGCTACATAAGGACACCCTCACCTCACTTGTATCACACACAAACTGCATTTGGAGTCATTTCATACTTAGTAGAGTAGTTATTTTGGGAGTTAGAGTTGAGTCGAGATAAAGCTCGGAGTTCCGGAAGAGTCTTAGGGAATTCGGGTAATAGCTCTTGTATCCTTTCCCTTTTGTTAGACTTGCTTATTTAATATAAGAGTGTTTCTTTATGTTGCTAAGCATTTATCTCTCTACACTAAGTGAGAAGTGTAGATTATGGAGCGGTTGTTTAAGTTCATCTGGTTTTGAGTCT
This sequence comes from Raddia guianensis, assembly GCA_036346415.1. Classification (NCBI taxonomy): domain Eukaryota; kingdom Viridiplantae; phylum Streptophyta; class Magnoliopsida; order Poales; family Poaceae; genus Raddia; species Raddia guianensis. Next base: position 14,573,116 of record CM070534.1, on the reverse strand, counting down.
GGGTTCATTCTCATATTCTTAAAATAGCCTAAGTATTGAACTTGGATCGCCTTCCCAGGATCCGGGGAGGAGTGATTGGTTCTAGTAACAGACGTGGTGTCTGGGGCTAGATCTGACTTGGTTTATACCCATTCCAACATACTTTATAGTTGGTGGTAGGTGGTGACAGCCCTATCATCCGAGTCATCTCTTGCGAAATCCACTGCGTTAGGAATTGGACTAGTAGGGCCCAATCGGGGGTGGTCATAACCATTCGGTGTTCTTAACTGATAGCGGGTGATAGTGAATCGGCCGAGCTCCGAAGAAGTTCTGAAAACAAACCATCATTTCATATCTGCTAGCTCATGCTTGATAAATTGATTGCTCTTCCATAAAGAGCTTTATACTCTTCTTGTTGTCCTCCCAACTATCTAGTCTATTTTATCTTTTATATACTCCTGTGTGTGTCACTGGGCCTTATTATAATATCTATTATCCTTACCCCCGTTATCTAGCCTGGCTGGTATCTTAAATAATATAAATAGATTGAATTATTCTTTACCCTTGTTCCCCGTGGATTTGATACCTTGGAATATTCCTGGGTGAAAACTACAAGCGATATCCGTCCGCTTGCGGATTAATTCTGAAGAGCGTAAGTATCGCCAACAGCCTCCTTGTCTCACTTAGTCACTTTACATTCTTTTTTTTTAATTTCCGCAATTGTCTCTTGAGCTTGCCTGTGCAACCCTTCGCGGTTGTCTATTGTGTTGTGCTTACGCTCGTGTGCGCCTAGTCAATCCCAATAGTTGCTCTAATTAGTGTAGGACTTGGTTGCTAGTTTGGGTCATTTTAACTTGCTTAAAATCCAAGAAAAACCAAAAAGATTTTAATTTGGCGCTAATTCACCCCCCTTAGCCGTAGATCCTTTCAATTGGTATCAGAGCTAGGATCTCTAGCTCTTGCTTAACCACTTAGAGATGGCCGAAGGGGATAGTGTAGCTTCCAATAGGATCCCAGTGTTTAGTGGCACAAACTTCCCATATTGGAAAACTAAGATGAGGTTCTACATTTAGTCTCTTGGGTATGATGTCTGGAAAGCTGTCAAGTCTCCTCTAGACTTGGTCATTGACAAAGAACATGGTCCCACTCCCGACCAAATCAAGAAACTAGAGCTAGATGCTAAAGCGATCAACGCCATATTCTCAGGCTGAGTATGGAGGTCTTTGATCGTGTTAGCAACCTTGAGTCAGCTAATGCCATTTGGACAACACTCGTAGAGATACATGAGGGTACCTCAGCTGTTAAGGAAGAAAAGCTAGTGGTAGTGAAAAAAGATTTGATCAGTTTAAGATGCTTCCCACTGAAAATGCCAATGACATGTTTACTCGGCTTAGCCCCATTGTCAATGAGGTCAAATGGCTCGGCTGTTCTTTGTCAGATGCTGATGTGTGCAGGAAGATGATTAGGGTGCTGCTAAGGATGGAGTACAGGGACATCATCAGCTACTACTCCAACAGTGGAGATCTGGCGAAGCTATCTCCCACAGCACTTCTGGGGAAGCTCTCAGCACATGAGATGATCATCAACGAGCCACTCTGTCGCTCCTGAGAAGAACAAAGTGATCACTCTGAAGGCAAGCGACTCCAGGGCCACCTCAACCAAGGATGCAAGTGACCCAGAGTTCCTAGAGCATATAGCTCTAGTAATGAGACGCTATGGCAAGGAGAAGAAGAAGTGGGGCTCGGCTGATCAAGGAAGTAAGAACTCGTTTGCATCACTCTGATGCTACGAGTGCAACCAGAAGAGTTACATCGCATCGGTGTGCCCTAACAAGGGGAAAGGCAAGCACAAGGAGAAGGAGAAGGAAAACACCGAGAAGGAGATGCCCAATCATAAGGAGAAGGGAAGACCTCGTTACAAGTTCGGTTTCAAGAGCTATACCAAGACCGGCAAGAGACAGGCTTTTGTCGGTGAATGGGTGACCGATGGTAGCTCAAGTGAGTCTACCGCCTCAGCTGATGAAGAGGATGAGTCAAATGCTCAAGGACTTGCAAGCTTGGCCATTGCTCAGAGTGTACCACCTCCTCCAGCATTTCCATCAAGATGTCTCGTGGCTCAATTCGATGATGATGATGGTTGGAGCTCCGGCATTGAAGCACCTGCAGTTCTAGAGGTTCCTACAAGATGCTTCATGGCCACTCCTATTGATGAGGTATCTGACTCAGACTCAGACCATCATGTAGGGAACTCTTTGAAGTGCTTGTCAAATTAAATGATGCTCATAAGGCTTTGCGTGCTGAGTATGATAATCTTGTTGCAAAGAGTGATGGCATATAAACTGATAATGACATATTGCAAGGTTTTAATTGTCAATTGTCTAAAAAATACAAAGAACTTGAAGTAGAGCGTGATGCCATGCAAATGTCTCTAGATGATCTTCTTGCTACCATTTATGAACTTAGGGAAGAAAATGAATCACTCTTAGCTAAGAACTCTGCTTTGCTGGTTGCTTTGCCTACTGCTCGATCAGTAGATGATGTTGTGAATTATGCTCTTGTTATTGTTGTTGGTCCTACTAGAACTGATATGGCTACAAGTTGTGATGATTTGACTGTGATTGCTTCTAGCTCTAGTGGTTCCTCTAGTGATGCTTGCATATGTGATCCTGATAATTGCAAAGGTGCATTTTCTGCTCGGGAACTAGTCATTGAGAATGCTGAACTTAAGACACAACTTGCTAAATTTGAAAAGGAGCTAGGCAAGTGCTATGAGGGGAGTCTTGCCTTCATGTAATATTTGAATGTCTCTTACATGTTGAGGATGTCCTCCAAGGCGGGGGAGGCACGTGTTTGGTTTGGTAGTTGGCTATGGGGAATTAGAAAGGACCTCAAACCGCTAGTCCTGTTGGGAGCGGCCGCAATGTGCTAGTCGTTATGGCTATGCATGAATGATATGATATTTAACAGAAAATTGATATCGTCTCCTATGCAGGTTATTTACATGGTTATCCACTTGCTACGTACTTGGGCTATCCTACAGAAGTGGTGTTTACAGGATTTGTTTATGGCGGCATGGCAGCAATTGGAGCAGGTGGCCAAGGAGTGTTTTACCCAGGCGCATGGGTCGCGGTCTAGTCTAAGGATTGATAGTCATTAGTGTGTCTTTTATCATAAAAACTTTGTGGGCTGTGTGTATCTTTGTTATGCAGAGGCCAAAAGTGATCTCAGGATAATTGTATCTACTCGATGTAATTGTCTTGTTTTCAATAAAGCTTCCTTTATCTAAAAACACAGAGCTACCGTTGGGTAGGAAACCGTTCCTGGATCCGGATCTTGGATAAGCCGGGGAAGAACGTCTATACCTCGGAAAAGGTCTAGGAATATCTCTATCGTATTAATAGCTCGTATCCTACGTATAATTATTCGCTAGCGCTAGGGGATGATTCGCTTCGCTAGGGATAACTGATCATGGGCATTTCCTTGCCAATACTATCTTAGAAAAGTAAACCGTCCCGTAACCAGAACCGAACAAGGAAGCAGGGCGTAAACCCGTTACTTCTTACTATGGTGGTGGGGATACCATAATTGAAAAATAGAAAGCACATTCTATTTATCAATTGTAGTGTTGCCATTCGACTAAACGAATAGCATTATTAAGTCCTCCTCTTTCATTACCCTCATCTGTTGACTGAGTCCCCTACACTGCCAACGAGGAAGGAAATGGTAAGGAATACAACTAGCTACCTGGGATTGGGCGCATTGGCATAGATAGGTGGAATGACTTTCCGTCGATGAATTAGCACATGGCCACTAAGGAAGAGAACGAATAGTCTTGAACATATATAGTTCTTCAGACAACCCTACCCACCCATCGAATATTTAAAAGGTGAACAATCCACGTATACATAGTGGCTGACTACTACACCAGACAGGGAAAGCCAAGACGATAAAAAGAAGGCTTACTTCCAAGTATGGAGATCACATTGGTAGCTACGACCCTTCTACACTCTCTATTAGATTATTATTTGACTGAATATCCTACCTAGCGGAGTGCCAGGAAAAAGTGTCCGGGAGGTCAGAGACCACTATCTGCTCACACTGTCAGACAAAGTGATCAGAATCGGGAGGAGTAAAAGCAAAAGCTAAAGTGAGACAGGATGAATCAAGTTAGTATTAGTAGCAACCACCCTCTTCTATTCAATACTTATGTGGAAAACCAAGGGAAGAGTGAAAGCAAGGAACGATACGAATAGCTGTTCTTCGTGGTGGAGTGCTTCGAGTAGGACCCGATCCTATCCCAGTAGTCAAACTCCTTCCTTCCTTCCTGACCCAGCTCACCTGCCTCTGAAGCTGGAATGCCCTTAGTGAGGAGGCTACTTGAGGAATCGAAAGGTTTGAAGTGGGATATGGACTGTGATTGGTGATGGATGGTGGTTATGAAATCTGTTTGGGATCATCTCGCAGAGAAGATACGATGGTATTATTCCAATATATATTGATTCTTGTGTGTTCTTCTAGTATTTCAAAGGGTCTGCGTAACATAAGTAGTTTTGTAGAATACCTTAATCTCTAAAAAAAATCCATATGATGAATGGAATCACCCATTGAATTACCCCAACCCAAGGTTGGTAAGTATTTGTAAGTAAAAGAAGGATGAAAGCAGCAAATAGGTTTCACTAGAGGGATAACTTATGCTAATGCTGCCAAATCTGTTTCTCTTGCTAAACGACCGTTTGCTACCACTTCACTTATGAAGATGCTCTTGCTGTTAAGAGAAGAGGGCATCTCCTAACCGTGGTATGTAATAGGATGTGTTGATAATAGAGTATTTTGCCACAAAAACCTTATAACGTAGTAGCCCCAAGCCACTCTTGTTTTGAAAGAAAGGAAAGTTCACTCTCCTAGCAAGTCCTAAGTATCAGCCTCCCAACCCAAAAGAAGTAGATTTTCTCGAGTTAAGACAAAGAAACCGAAAGATTTACAGAGGAAGAAAAAACATATTGACACGGGCTTCCTTCCTACCTATTATGGTGTTTACTTCATCATAGCTTGAAAAGATGAGTGCTGAAAACAAGGCTTCTTCTGTACACCCGGTATACAGTGAGTACAGACTGAGACGTCATACGCAGAGACTGATATGGACGGTAATACGCAACAATGAGAATGAGACGTAAGAGAGAGAACGAAAAGAATGAGCCGCCCCCACTGTTCACATTATTCACCGTTCGTTACATGTCTTGAACTTCCTCATTCGAAGCCTGAACCTATAGGTTCGTTCCATGTCTTCCACTCTATACACCACTCTAGGCCGCCAAGGTTTGACCTTTCACATTATTTATTGTAGGGAGGCTTTGTGGGATCTTTCAATTGGTGTACTGCTACTACTTGAATTCAACTAAGAAGCCCATTGCAACCAAAAATACATCGATGCATGAGCTTATTTCATTTCGAATAGAGATTAGAGGGATGAGTTGCCCCTAAAGGTGACTTATCACTCGATAGGTGTACTGGCTCGGTCTCAATAGATCCCCTCTTAGATATGGGTTACAAGGATAACCCCAACAAGGCCAATATTCTAAGGGATTAACCTTCTATGGTTTAGCGGCCATCACCCTAACTCGTTCCCACGAGCGGAGAGGAAGGTGTTGCCCCCAAAGGGTAACATCTTTCTCGGAGCGGATATAGCTAGGAACCAGGGACCCGAACCGCACATCTAGCCGTCAAACTGGTACTTTTCTCACCGTAGTCACTCATTGTGCTAAAGCCGTCAAACTGGTAACTCCCCAGTATCTACGTTGGTCGGAAGTGCTAATAACCTTCGATCAAAAGATCACCCCGATCGCGTGCTGTTCCCTGGAAGATATCCCTTGGTGCTTGATCCGGTCATCCGTGGAGTCAAGCTCAAGAGGGTGCTGGTTGATGGAGGGAGTGGACTGAACGTCCTTATCGTTAAAACTCTGGACGATATGAAGATTCCGCGCTCTGAACTCAGTCAAGGATCATCACCTTTCCACGGGGTAATCCCCGGGACCTCGGCGATACCACTCGGACAGATCTCTCTGCCTGTCACGTTTGGGACAAAGGAGAATTATCGAACGGAGTATCTTAGTTTTGAAGTGGCTAATTTCGAAACGGCATATCATGCCATTTTGGGAAGACCAGGTTGTCGACGGTTGAGATATCGATCTCAAGTCAACCAAGGTTCTTCAAAGAGGAGATAGGAGACACGCCGAACAACCACGAACAGCAACGAACAGGAGACAGGGGTTTTTATCCTGATTCAGGCCTCTCGAGAGAGATAATAGCCCTACGTCCAGCCTTTCTTATATATCAGAGATGAATACAAGAGGTGGCTCGGCGAGACGAACAAGTCTCGGCGAGATTATGTGTGTACCAAAGGCGACGATCACGAAGATCAAAGCGTCTATGAGATGCGGATGCCTAAAAACTCTCCCTCTACGCCGTAGAGGCTCATTTATATAGTGCGAGCAAACCGATCTCCGAGGGAATATCGGGCGGGCTAACTACGAGATCGTAACGAACTCAGTACATGCCAAATATATCCCGAGGTAGATAAGGTAAACTCCTAATCTTGGGGATCACGACTCCTAATCCAGTCCGGGTCTTCACGTAGCCGTGCAGAACTCGCTCGAAGTCGGACTCAAGCAGAATCCTAGGCCATTACGCACCGTGCGACCATGAAGCTGTTGGCGGGATGCACATGGGCGGATAGAACCTTCGGGGTGGGCCTGGCCCTGGCAGTCATTCGATTGGGCCGTCGAGGTGGGCCATGGCAATGGGCGTGATCTAATCCCGACGGCTAGCCCCGAGACTCAAGTGGAAGGACTCACTAGAGTGGGGTCGTCCTCTTGAGACTCAAAGTCGCGAAGAGGTATTTCTCCTGCTACAAAGGCATGTAACAAAGCGACCAACAGGTTATGGTTCAACCGGACAAGACTTGTTGAATCGAATAAACCCGATCGGTCTGAAAGCAACTCCGTCGCGTCGAGCAGAAGCGACATCTGTCCGAGCGAGCACTTTCGGCCTTGGTCTGAACCTTTGGAAAAAATAGCCGTTAGCGGAACTCCATGGTAACTTCTGTCATTGCCAAGATGAAAAGCAAAGCGACCGTTTTACCTAGCGTTGCTTGATAAAAACTAGCCGTTTTGGGACTAAACCGTTGCAGAGCTGCTTATACGGGACTATAAAAGCACCAAGCCGCTCATGCCAGCCACTCTGTTCTCACGCCTTTCCTCTCTAAGCCCTAGTTCCAACGCGCGCTTGACATCAAGCGACCAAAACTCCATCACCAACCTTGCTCGTCCGATCCACGGGAACCGCTATGGCCAAGTTCACGGCACTAGCTCGACCGAGGAGGACTGAAAGTCTGGGAGGAGGAGGGACACATCGACACCGGTAGCTGGAGGCTGCCCGGAGAGGAGGATACTCGGAGCCATTTGGAGGGAGAATTTGTTAACCGAGCGATTCGCCTTTGTTGGGTTGCGATCTCTGGCGACTTCGTTGAGCCTTCTTAAACATTAGCGGATTGGAGGTGGCGAACCTCAATCGAACAGCATCCTCCGGATGGCCGTCTTCGCACACTGCGAAGGCTATCTGAGAATCGATCCACCGATGGGGCTGTTCCTCCACTATTATCTGATGACGAGGAGCAGCTCCGCCGCTTCAGCGCTGAGGTGCTACTACCTCAAGCTCGGGCCACCGCCGACGACGCCGTACCCTCGCCCACCTCTGCTTTCGACTCAATGGGCGCGTGGTGGGTGAGGTGGTTCTAACAAGCGGGCGGCGACAACAAGCTCATCTTCACCGAAAGGCGCGGCGAAGGGACACCAATGCCTCGGCGGAGATGAGTGCCGAGGACTGGTGCGCGACAGGAAGATCGCCTCCCTCGTGAGCCTTGGGCTCACGGGCGAAGATCATCCGGGACTTCACGTGAGCAGAATCGCCGCTGCGGAGAAGGTCCTATCCCTTCTACAAGATAGAGGATGGGAAGACATCACAAGGGAAAGCACGGGTAAGTGCCTTTAAGACTCAACCTCTTGGTGATCGTTTCCTCCGAACAGGAATTTAACGACTCCATCGCTCGGCAGAGATGCCAACCGACGCATGGGTGACCGGCGGGTTGGCGCCATCTTGAAGGCGGCGAAGAAAGACAGCGAGGTCACCGCGAGGTGGCCTACACTGTCGAGGCGTGCTCATCCGCAAAGCGAGGTAAATCACTTATACCCAGCCCGTGTTGCTAGATTCTGTTGTTGGTTTTAACGGCGTTAAGCTTCTCAAAATGCAGGAGGACCGGTGATCCTCGGAGGGATCGTCGAGGATCTCTGGATCCGAGAAGGAGAAGCCGAGGAAGGGCAAGGCCAAAGCGGCCACAAAGCCCAAGGTGGCGGGTGAGCCGAGCCTTGGCTTCGCCAGCGCCATGGCGGCCGCCACCACCGAAGAAACCAGTGCGGCGACGGGCGACCAGGCAGACCAAGCGCAAGCGCGGTCAGCCCAATGAGAAGAGACCAAGCCCCTCCTCCTCGCCGAAGCAGAGCGGCGAAGAGTAAAGACCATGGCCCTCTGGCTTAGGGCGTTACCGCAAGCTCACCCGGGCCATATGGCGCGGCTACAACAGGTCGCCGAGCAAAGGAGACTCGAGGAGGAGGTTGCGCGCAAGGAGAAACTCCTTGCGTTGCGCGAGAGGAGTGCTCAGCTCACCAGAGAGCTGAGCTCATCGCCGCGAACGCCCAAGGGCCAAATGGAGAAGCCGCCAAGGAGCCCCGAGGAAAAGCGGAAAGTTACAGCGAAGAAGATCGAGGTCAAGCCCCCCGGCGGTATGTAGAAATCGATCTTTTGATTTTCCACCTCGACCGCATTAGACTTAACGATCAACTCTCGTTCATCAGCTGCCCAAGAAGAGACCGCCACGGACGATGCCGAGGAGGCGGTTGGCGGTCCTCGCTGCCCGACATCTGCACGGCGCGTCATGGGCGATGAAATTGGCGAACCTCAAGGACAAGCCTGGCGGCGTGGAGCTCTTGCCGCCTGGCTCCAATGAAGCGGATCGACGCGCTCAAAAGCGCGTGAAGCGGCTGGGCGAAAACAGCAGCTGGTGGCGCCACGGACCTCGGGGCCAAGGCAATAGCTCGGAAGCTGCGAGCAGGACCGAGCAGCCGGTCTTGCCAGCACTTCGTCGCGAGGGCAGCTCACCCCGGCGACAGGATTCTCCGCCGAGCAAGGTGAGACCCCACTGCCGGGAACAAGAAGAAGCCCCGAGCGGCCGGCGTCGTCGTCTGCGGTGGAAACAACGGCGCCGCCGAGCGGAGTGGCTCGGCCTCGCCCAAGACGTTCGGGCGGAAGAGGAGAAGGAAGGGGAAGGAGCGGAGGCGAAAGTGCCGCTGTCGCTCCGCTCCCGGCAGCGCACGCGCTCCCGCAAGAAGAAGGAGCGAACAAAGCGGCGATGGCAAGGACGCGCCGCCTCATCCCGCATGAGCGGGGCCGTGTGCCATGGCCTCGAGGACCGCTGCGTCGCGGATGAAGCGCCGACTTGGCAAGGTAAACACCAGGCGAATTTTATTCAGCTTAGCCATATCATTACAAGCGTAATTAACTTGTTCTTCCTCTCGGTCTTGAGGGACACCATGGCGGAACTTCGAGGATGGGGTCACCATCGAGCAGACGCCCGTCTTGGCATCCTCCGGAGCATCTTGAGCGGGAGATCCCGGCGAGCACTCTGCTGCCCAGAGCCGGAACGCCAAGGTGAAAGCGAAGAAGCTCAAGGCCAAAGTCGACCAAGGAGAGGCATTCTCTGAGGCTCTCCTAAAGGAAGCCGAGGAGCTTGCGTGCAAGCCGTGAAGGAGCACCACGGAGGAGATGCTTGGGCCGCACGAAGTGGCTCGAGGAGCAGTCACCGGCGTGTCCCAGGCGGAACCAGCTTTTGGAGGAAGCCCGAAGCTCAAAGCCCAGCTCGCCAAGGAGGAGCAGACATCCGCGGGACTCGGGCTAAGATCTCAACCCCTGTGGGCTTCACGGGAGGAGATTGAGGAGATCTGTGGGATGGCGGTGAGGCGATCACCCGGAGAACGAGGTCAAGGAGCTGGGCGAGCAGCTCAAGACCGCCGAGCAGCAAGTTAGTCGAGCGAGGCTCGACCGACCAGCCTGGGCCAAGACCGAAGAGGTCGAGGCTCTCCGTCTGGCGACGGAGCAGCCAGGAGCAGACAAGGAGGAAGCCGATCGTCTCGAGTGAGGCCGAGAGGGCTTCAAAGCCTGGGAAGTCCTGCGCCTTAAGGAAGTGATCGAGGAGCTCAAGGAGCAACTTCGCTTCTAGGTAGTCAGAGGGTCAGTAACCGAGATGGACTTTTGTACCTGCAAATTTGGTTAATAAAGACTTACCCTTTTCCCTGCAAAGAGAGAGCAGCAAAAAGGACAAGAACGAACAAAAACTAAGAGAAAAGCGAACAGCGCTAGGAGTTTAAGAAAACCGGTAGGCGCCGCCTAACTCCCAGGCCCCATTGTGCATCTGCTCGGAAACACGAGTTTGCGAACCGAGCAGTGCAAGAGAAAAGCGACACCCGGCCCGTGCAGACGATGCTCGAGAACCTAAGCTTGCGAACTCGAGCACGTGCGTAGGGAGAAAGAGCGACACCCGTACCTTGCTCGATTCGTTCCGTAGTCTGCTCGTTGACGTAAGTTAAGCGATTCGAGTAGCCGAACAAGGAAAGTGCCTCTCCGCGGGGGGCTTACGAGAGCGAGCTTTGCCAAGTGGTGCGTGCCGAAGCGAAGAAGTGCCTCTGCCGTGGAGGGCTTACGAGAGCGAACTTAGCCGCAAGGTGGAAAGGCCGTGTTACGCAACCACGAGTTGAGGAACTTGCCGGAACCAGATCTGGTAGGGAACAATCCTTAAGATTGCGGAGCCAAGAGTTCGCAAGACCGGCAGCCATCAAGCGTTACAGAGAGAAAGTAGTGCGAGAAGACAAATAGTGAAAAGGGCACAGAGGCGCGAAGATTCACTGAGAATTGGATTGAACTTTACATGGTGCCCGAGAGACTTGAACGAACTAAGGCGCGAAGTTTTACAAAAGCGCAAAGCTAAGCAAACACAGAAAAGACCTACACAAAGAACTTACGAAGCTGGTCGATGTTCCAAGTGCTGGTCAGCTCTCTCCCGTCCTCCATGGCCAGGCGAACAGCCCCCGGGCGAGCAGAAGAAACGACCGTGAACGGGCCCTCCCAACGAGGAGTTAACTTGTTGGCATTGGACAAGTTCTGGACACGGCCGCGAGCAGGTCGCCCGCCTTCAAAGCCCTAGGTCGAACTGTCTTGGCAGCGTGCCGGCGAAGATCTTGCTGGTAGCGCGCCATTCTGACTTGTGCCCGGTCGCGTGTGCCTTCGAGGAGATCGAGATCGAGGAGGCGCTCTTGCTCGTCGTCAACTAAGTTGACCGAGCTCGTGCGAGGCGAACCGAGTACTATTTCGGCGGGCAGGATGGCTTCTGCACCATAGACCAGTTGGAAAGGAGTTTCCCCGGTCGCCCGGTACCGTAGAAAGCGAATCGCCGGAGGACGGAAGGAACTTCGTCAACCCAGGCCTTGCTGTGCTCGCTGAGAGCAGCAAATACCCGCCGTTTGATACCCTGGACTATCTGTCCGTTAGCTCGCTCGACTGCTCCATTGCTCTGTGGATGTGCCACGAGGAAAACAGACTTGGTGCCCGGTGCTCGCATATTCACGAATAGCTCGCTTCAACTGGTGCAGTTATCCGTGATCAGCTTATGGGGAATCCCAAAGCGGCGTGACCACGTTGCTTTTGAAAAAGCGAACAGCCGTTTTGGCGTGAAGAGACGACACAGGCTCTGCCTCAATCCACTTTGTAAAAGTGTCTATGGCGACAAGCAGGTGTGTATAGCCCTTGTACCCCTTAGGGAATGGGCCGAGCAGATCCAGACCCCATGTGGAAAAAGGCCAAGATGGGGGGATTGTTTGGAGCTCTTAGGCGGGCTTGTGTGCCTTCCGGGCGTGAAATTGGCAAGCCTTGCACTTAGTCACGATGTCCCGGGCATCTTGTAACGATGGGCCAATAATAGCCCATGCGTAAACGCTTTGCCGACCGAGTTACGAAGGAGGCGTGGTTGCCCGAGCACCCTCGTGTATGTCCCTAAGAAGGAACACACCCTCTCATTGCGAGATGCACTTGGAGAGAACTCCCGAGCACCTCGGCGGTAAGGATGCCGTCCACAAGCTTGTATGGAGCAGACGCCTTGTAAGCCGGGAACGCTTCGGCCGTCGTCGTCGGCGAGGTCCCATCGCAAGGTACCGGACAAATGGCGTTGTCGATCCCGGCACTGCTTTCGATAACGGAGACAGCACCACTGTCTCTGTTGCCTCGTCGAAGCGTGATTGAGGGCTTGTGAAGGTGCTCGACGAGCACCGCGGAAGCGAGGTTAGCGTGAGGATCAAACTTGGATAGCTGGTCGCCGGAAGTTGTCCTTCCTAGGCACGAAGAGCACTTCGAAAAATCGAAAATGCCGCCCAACTTCCTCACTTCAACCGTATCGCGCCATTGAGTTATCGCAAGACCGATACTCCTTGTTAACTGATTGATGACCACCGTGAATCTCCTTCACAGTTAGCCGTTGGACACCAAGCGACTTTGCACTCTTAGTCCCTTGAGGAGGGCCTCGTACTCTGCTGGCGTTGTTAGTCGTCGCAAAGTGTAGTTGGATAGAATCTGGAGTTGCTCTCCTTGAGGAGATGAGAACAAAACCAGCCCCGAGTTTCGGTCGCGAGCCATCGAAAAACATGGTCGGGAGGGTTCATCGGGTTGCTCGGGAGCTTCACAGGATTTGGCGGCAAGTCCATTCAGCGACAAAGTCGGCTAGGACACGTGACTTAATAGCGTTCAGGCGACAAATAACGAGATCAAACTACGCTAGTTCCATTGCCCACTTAGCTATCGTCCGCTAGATTCCTTGTTCGTAGGATTTCTCCCGGAGGGCGTGGTGGGACCAGATTTGATGCTTTCGAAGTAGTGGCGAAGCTTCACGGAGGACATGAGCAAGGCATAGAGGAGCTTCGACCTCGTGGTGCGCTCCTTTGATCCGTGAAGTACTTCGCTCACCTAATAGATTGGTCATTGTAGGCCTTCCCTTTCGACCGCCAAGATCGCGCTCACCGCTTGTGGCGTGCAACCAGGTATCTGATGGAGCTGCTCGCCATGCAGCTGGGTAGTCAAGACGGAGGATTGGGCAGATCGCTTCAGATCTGGAAGGATCTATAAACTTCTTTCATCCACTCGAAACCATTGTGCTTATGCAGGCCTTAAAAAGGGCAGCCCGCGTTCGCTTTGACGGAAATAAACACGCTTAGAGCAGCCATCCATCCAGTGAGGCTTTGTACTTCCTTTACGGTAGTTGGAGCACGCATATTTTCAATGGCCTCGATTTTTTAGGGTTGGCGTAAATACCTTGCGAGCCAATGACATAACGAGCAACATTCGGATCGAACACCAAAGGTACACTTCTCTGGATTTAATTTTATTGATTGCTGGTGAGATTGTGAAAGGTCTCTGCGGTCTTTTACATGATCTGGAGCATACTTGCTCTTTACAACTATGTAAATCGACATAGACCTCCGTGTTTTTTCCACATTGCTCGGGAAGGTCTTCTCCATTAAGTCTTTGGACGTGGCACCAAACATTGGCGCAACCGAAAGACATGGTCATTATAGCGTAAAGTGCGAAAGGGGTGATGAAGGCGATCTTCTCTTCATCCTCGGGAGATGCTTATTTGGTGGTAACCGAGTAAGCATCTAAAAACTCGAAAGTGGGCATCCATGATCGCATCGACAATTTGGTCAATCTGAGGCGCTGAAATTGTCCTTAGGACAAGCGGCGTTCAGATCGTGTGATCGACACACATCCTCCACTTGCCGCCTTTCTTCTTTACAATGACAGGTTGGCTAACCACTCGGTGTGATCAACCTCGCGGATGAACCCAAAGAATGAAAGCGCTTGCAAAGCGATCTTTGATGATCCTGTTTGAATTCAGCGGCGAAGCTTGGCGAACAGGCTTCTCGTCCGGCGGACAGCGGTTTGTGCTCGATTACCTCCTTGGGACTCGGGCATGTCGATGGCTCCGGCGAATACATCTGCATTGGCTCGGAGGAAGGCAATGAGCTCGCTTTCCTATTTGGGGTCAGATTGGCCCCAAGTGAACTATCTTGGAAGTATCGTCAACAACAGCGGGACTTCGCCGTTTCTCCCCGGTGAAGGGAGACCTAGGGCGTCTGAGACTTGGTCTCGGAACTTGAGACATGGCGGCGGAAGCTGGTCGATCAGTAGGGCAAGGGCGCTTCGTCACAATCCAGTGCAGCTTTGTAGTTGCCCTTGACCGTGATCACGCCGTTAGGACCCGGTATCTTCACGCAGTGGTAAGCGTGGTGGGATACGGCCATAAACTTACCGAGAGATGGCCTGCCCAAAATTGCGTTGTACGCCGACGGGAAGTCGACCACATCGAAAGTGATCAACTCTGTCCGAAAGTTGCTTGGGTTGCCGAAGGTGACAGGAAGAACAACTCGCCTAACGGTTTGACAGCTTCTCCCGGAACAATTCCGTAGAAGGGCATTGCGACTTCCTTCAGCTTGGAGCGAGGGATTTGCATCTCGTCCAAGACTTTAGCAGAAAGCAAGTCCAAAGCGCTCCCGCCGTCTACTAAGACACGGCTAACTCTCGCGTTGCTGATGGTCGGGGCGACCACCAGTGGGAGTCGCTGAGGCTTGGTCATCCCAGTGGGGCAATCCTCCTTAGAGAAGGAGATGGAGACCTCAGTCCACTTCATCGATTCAGGCTGAGGTTTTACCTTTTCGACGTTGTGGACCTCCCGAGCAGCTTCCTTGAGGCTGCGCCGAGAGGTGTAAGCCGAGGAGCCGCCGAAAATGACGGCGATATGGTTCACGGGCTTGTGATATTCGTCATCATCTTCCCTATCACCATCGTCGGTTTGGCGCTTGGCCTTACCGGCATCACCATGTTCGGGCAGGGTGGGCATTGGGCCCTTGCCGTTGTAGAAATCTTCGAGCTTTGCAGCCCAAGTTCTACAGTGGCGTATATCATGCCCGTAGTCTTTGGTGGAACTTGCAAAATCGATCGCTCGGACCTTTCTTGCCTTGTCCGCCTCCCTGAGCGGGCTTTTTGCCCTTGTAATTATTGTTGGGCTTCTTCTGCCCGTCCTTGGGAGGAGGTGCGCGATCCATACCTGCGACGGTATTGTTCGCATCACCTTTGTTCTTCTTCTTCTGGGACTTCTTGTCACCGGGAACATTCTTCTTGCCCTTCTTCTTCTCATCCACACCAGTTGGGCGGGCTCGCCTTGTCGAACGCTTTTTTTATCTTGAGCGCGCTCTGCCGCGTTGGCATATGATCGCCACCGCCTTGAACAGTCGTTGGCGGTCCAGGTCTCATTGATCTCGAGATCTGGGTGAGCCGCTTCGTCGCGGACTCCGTTTTTGAAGGCGCGGACAGCAGATTCATCCGAGATGTTCGGGATCGTGTTGCGGATCTTAATGAAACGCTTCACGAAGTTGAGGAGGGTCTCCCGTTCATCCGGATCATCGGTGCAGATCATCCTCCTTGCCCGAGACGCACGTAACAGCTCTCCGAAATTAGCAATCGAGCGTCACAAAGCTGGTTCCATGAGTGATGGAACCCTCTTGCCGATTGAACGACCCGTCGTCAAAGCAAACCCTCAAGGACGATCGGAGGTAATTAGCCATAACGAGCTCGTCACCCCCGGCCGCCATGATGGCCGTAGCGTAGATGGAAAGGAATTCCTCTGGGTTCTGAGTCCCATTGTACCTCTCCATGTGACCGGGCTTGAATTTTGAGGGCCACCGGACAGCCCGAAGCTCGTCGGAGAAAGCCCTGCAGCCCAGAGCATATGACCGGCCACCTTCCCCGGCAGAACCTAGTCTTGAGAAGACGTTGGTCCTGTTGCGCGGAGGAACTCCTGCTGAACGGGATGACTCGGCCTGGAGAAACTCTCTCCGGGACAATCCACCACGCTCCTTCCTCGTGGTTGCGACGACGCGCTCATCACGAGGGGACCGTCCGTGACCATCGCGTGCGCGCTTGCCCCTGTGGTCGCGATGACTACGAGGACTGGGCGAGCGACGGCGACCACGGGTAGCCTGCTCATGGGCGATGATCGCCGATGGTGGCGGGGGTCACGCGATCGATCAGAGCTGTCCGAATCATTCCGGGCAGTTTGGCTGCGCTGCCTGGAGGAGTTGTTGACTTCTCCTAGAGACTTTAGGCCTTCAGCCAGTCGCTCTAGGTTAGTCGCAACAGCATCGCCCATGCGGGCGAGATCAGCTTGATTGGTGGATCTAAGGACCGTTGCCATAGCCTCGAGCCGTTCCCGACTTTGATCTATGGGTCCCGGGATCCCTGAACCATCCGCGTTACGCCTGACCGAGTCAGTCACGCGGAATTGACCGAGCAGGGAAGCTTGCGGGAGACTTAAGCGCCGCACGCGAGGTGGGTCGCGACGCTGTCGCTTACACCGGTCGCGAAACCGTGCTAAGGTTTGATTGATGGAATCGTCGAGGCTGCGGCGAATGACGTCTTGCTCGCGAGCAGCCTGCGCAGCCTCGTCTTGATGCCGAGCAGAGTTAATCTGCCCGACCTCGCCAGCCGCCACAGCCCGTGCAGGATCCTCAGAGGTTCCTACATCGGCCATGTTAATGCTGCGGGGGCCATGCGAAGGTATGCTAGGCGGTGTCATCACTTTGTGTCTCCACGGTGGAATCTACCGACATAGCCTTGGAATCGATAAATCTAAACCGTCGTAAAGATCATCGTTCCGTGGTCGCTCGTCGATGACGGAGTGCGATCGAGGCTATCTCCGCCATGTAGGCGAGATATCTCGCCGGATCACGAAAGTGTTCGAATCGAGCAGATCGTCTGAATCGGCGAGGATGAGACATCTGTCCCTCCGAGTCGTAGCCCTCGGGAAGTATCTCAGTATCGTGATGGAGTTCGACATGCTCGTCTGCGTGTCCCCACGGACGGCGCCGGTGTCGGCGGTTGAATATCGATCTCAAGTCAACCAAGGTTCTTCAAAGAGGAGATAGGAGACCGCCGAACAACCACGAACAACAGCGAGCAGGAGCGGGGGTTTTATCTGGTTCGGGCCTCTCGGGAGATAATAGCCCTCGTCCGGCCTTTCTTATATATCGAGATGAATACAAGAGGTGGCTCGGCGAGGCGAACAAGTCTCGGCGAGATTATGTGTACCAAGGTCTTGACGATCACGAAGATCGAGGCGTCTATGAGATGCCGGATGCCTAAAAACTCTCCCTCTACACGCCGTAGAGGCTCATTTATATAGTGCGAGCAAACCGATCTCGAGGGAATATCGGGCGGGCTAACTACGAGATCGTGTGAACTCAAGTACATGCCAAATATATCCCGAGGTAGATAAGGTAAACTCCTAATCTTGGGGATCACGACTCCTAATCCAGTCCAGGTCTTCACGTAGCCGTGCAGAACTCTGTTCGAGTCGGACTCAAACAGGAATCCTAGGCCATTACGCACCGTGCCAGCCATGAAGCTGTTCGGCAGGATGCACATTGGCCAGATAGAACCTTCCAGGGAGCTGGGCCCTGGCAGGCTGTTCGATTGGGCCGTCAGGGAGTGGGCCATGGCAATGGGCCGTGATCTAATCCCCGACACAGGTCTTGCCAAGTTTATGGCGGTCCTGAATTATACATATCTGGTGATGAAGATGCCTGGACCAAAGGGTGTCATTACGCTCCCCAGCGACGTCAAACAATCCTATATGTGTGATAGGGAAAGCTGTGAGCTAGCTCAAACTCTGGAGGCCTATGCCGAAATGGAAAAAATCCGCATGGCAGCCGCAGTTCTTCAGGAGGAGGGAGAAGTCCCGACAAAGAAGCAATCAAAACTTTCCATCCTGTCGGATGAGGGAGTAAAAAAGATTACTCTTGATCCTTCCGACCTGGCCAAGACGGCCATGGTCGGGACAGGTCTCGAGGATAAATAGGAAGACGCGCTCGTCACTTTTCTTCAGGCTAACCGGGACATATTCGCTTGGAAGCCATCGGACATGCCTGGCGTCCCGAGGGAGGTGATCGAGCACTCTCTGCACGTTGATGAGAACGCGAAGCCGATCAAGCAACGCCTTCGGAGATTCGCACAGGATCACAAAGAAGCTATCAGAGAGGAGATCACCAAATTGTTAGCTGCTGGCTTTATCAAGGATGTGTATCATCCCGACTGGTTGGCAAACCCGGTTCTTTTGCAGAAAAAGAACAAGACTTGGCGCATGTGCGTAGACTATACAGACCTCAACAAAGCGTGTCCCAAGGATCCCTTTGGACTGCCTCGCATAAACCAGGTGGTGGATTCCACTGTTGTCTATGAGCTTCTAAGTTTCTTGGATGCGTATTCGGGCTATCATTAAATCAGCCTGAAGGCGGAAGACTACATCAAGACATCGTTTATAATGCCTTCTGGTGCTTTTTGCTACATTACAATGCCTTTCGGTTTAAAAAACGCTGGTGCAACATATCAGCGCACAATAGAACGGTGTTTTCACACTCAACTTGGACGCAACGTGGAAGCATATGTAGACGATGTCGTGGTGAAAACTCGGGCCAAAGAAGATATCATTACTGATTTGGCCGAGACTTTTGACAGACTGAGGGCGTTTAAGATGAAGCTCAAACCCGAGAAGTGCGTTTTCGGGGTACCTTCGGGCAAGCTGCTTGGTTTCATAGTGTCTCATCGAGACATCGAGGCAAACCTAGAGAAGATCAAAGCCACCATGAGGATGCAACCCCCAACTAGTCAGAAGGATGTGTAGAAGCTCACTGGATGTATGGTGGCACTCGGCATATTCGTTTCTCGCCTCGGGAAACGCAATATGCCCTTTTTCAAGTTATTGTGAAAGCAAGGCAATTTCCAATGGATCCAGAGGCACAACAAGCTTTTGAAGACCTTAAGAAGCTACTTTCCACGCCGCCGGTGTTAGTTCCACCTATACGGGAAGAACCCCTTTTGCTTTATATTAGTGCGACGACTCATGTAGTCAGTGTTGTGGTGGTCGTAGAGCGGGAGGAGGAAGGATTTTTGCAAAAAGTACAGCGCCCGGTCTACTTCATTAGCTAAGTATGGGGCGACTCCAGAATACGTTATCCGCAAGTGCAAAAGCTGTTATACGCGGTACTCATCACATCTCGTAAGCTTAAGCACTATTTCCAAGAGCACAATATTTCGGTGGTTACTTCTTTCCTGATTGGGGACATCCTCCACAATCGAGAAGCCACTAGGAGAATAGCAAAGTGGGTAGTCGAGCTTGGAGCTTTTGACTTAGCATTCAAGCCCCGACTGGCCATTAAGTCTCAAGTACTAGCTGATTTCGTTGCCGAGTGGACTGAGTTACAAGTTCCGCGGCAGTAGAGGATCTTGAATACTGGACAATGTATTTTGATGGTCCCCTCACGCTCAGTGGCGCAGGGCTGGAATTGTGCTCATACCCTCGAGCGGTGAGAAGTTGAAATACGTCCTTCAAATTCATTTTTCAGCAAGTAACAACACCGCCGAATATGAGGCACTCCTCCATGGTTTCCGTATCGCCATACCGCTCGGTATCTGACGATTGGTGGTTCGTGGGGACTCTCAACTCGTGGTCAATCAAGTTCAAAAAGGAGTTGTCTTGTCTTGGAGATAGCATGGCTGCGTATTGCCAGGAAGTCAAAAAGTTGGAGGACAAATTTGACGGGCTGGAGTTAAAACATGTACTCCGCCTTGACAATGAAGCAGCAGATGAACTAGCAGGGATGGGTTTCGGTCGGGCATCAGTTCTAGCTGGTATATTCATGTAAGAACTTCACAAGCCTTTAGTCTGTCAGCTACAGAAGCCGAGTGATCCAGAAGAAAAACTCGAGGCAGAGGTCCTCATCATCAATCCGGGGTGGACTCAACCTTATTTGGATTATATCTTGAAGGATGAGCTTCCTGAGGACCGCACCATGGCTGAAAGCATCGTGCGTCGCAGCAAAAATTATAAAGTAGTCGGGGACGAGCTCTTTCGGGAGAGTAGTTCTGGAGTACTCAGGCGGTGAATCTCAGAGCAAGAAGGACGAAAATTACTCAAAGAAATTCACTCGGGTGACTATGGACATCACGCAGCAGCAAGTTCACTAGTAGGCAAAGCTTATTGCCAATGCTTCTTTTTGCCAACGGCGGTGACGCATGCTCAGGACATTGTGAAGACATGTGAAGGTTGCCAATTCTTCGCTAGGCAGATACACATGCCGGCTCAGGATCTACAAAAAATACCAATCACCTGGCCTTTCACCGTCTGGGGGCTCGACATGAAGAAGGCCCAAGGTGGTTTCACTCATCTCTTCGTTGCATTGACAAGTTTACCAAGTGGATCAAGGCAAAGCCAGTCGCCAAGATCACGGCAGCCAAGGCCAGGGAATTCTTCCAAGAGATCATGGTCCGGTTCGGAGTGCCTCATCAAATCATCACCGACAATGGCGTCCAATTTAAGAGCTGTGAACTCCAAGATTGGGGAGACGAACATGGCATCAAGATTTGCTATGTTTTAGTGGCACATCCCTGGAGCAATGGGCAAGCTGAATGTGCTAATGGCAAGCTCCTTCAAGGAGTTAAAGCAAGAATATAAGATCGGCTCAAGCCATACGCCATGCGATGGGTTAAGGAACTGCCTTCGGTCCTTTGGGGGCTTAGAATAACTCCCAGTTGGGCGATAGGGCAAACACCTTTTTTCCTAGTATATGGCTCTGAAGCGGTCCTGCCAACCGAGTTGAAGCACAAGTCTTCTCGAATCCAACACTTTGAAGAAGATCATTCAGAGGAGAGTCGACTGGAAGACCACGACCAACTGGAAGAAGAAAGGGAGGTGGCGACAATCTAGTCGGCTAAGTATCTCCAGGGCATAAGTCGCTATCACAATCGCAATGTACGAGGCCGCGTTTTCGCCAGAGGAGATATGGTCTTACGACAAAATCAAAAGTGCGAACACAAGCTCTCCCCAAGCTGGGAAGGCCCCTACATAGTCGATGAAGTGACACGTCCGGGGGCTTACCGGCTCAAGCGAGAAGATGGATCAGTCGTCCCCAATACTTGGGACATTCAACAGCTACGTCGCTTTTATTCTTGAGAATTGTATTTAGATTTCCCTTTGTAATGAATAAAGCTTTCTTGACTTGCTACTCAACCACTTTTTGACTACACAGTAAGTCGGGGGCTACACTTAATAATGTGCGCCGTTTACCGCACCCTATATTTTTTATCAATAAAGTAATTCCTTATTTCCTATTTTGTCTTTGTGATTATGGAAATTTGAGTGATATTAGTTTTGAAAAAGCGAAGCTCTAACTTGATCAGTCGGGAAGAGCAGTAGCAAAGTGAAACTTAACACCACTCGGATAAAACCATATGAGCAGATCAGCAAGAGGGAATAAGTTATTACAATAATAATTAAACCAGTTCACATGCATCAGTGTTTAGCGCACTAAGTTTCACATGGTTCACAGGTCTAAATTGTCCACCAAGGCCGCTGCTGTACCCCCAACATCTTCCATAAGGCTCTTGGCTTGGTCTTCAGTACAGTCGAAGCCCTCTGATAACATCAAGATACATCTGAGGGTAGTGCGACTTCATAATAGCCAAAGATTGGCTCGTGCATGTTGTCGCGGCTTCCTTCACAACAAACTTGAGTTGCTCGGGGCTTCATTCAACTGCAAGATCACCTCTTCTATACAAGATGGCGGGGCTTCATCCGGGTGAAGGAATTGCAGCATAAGCTCAGTCGCCTTGAGGAGCTTACCACAAGCTGCCTCTAGTAAGAATATCTTGTCCCGAAGAACCTCAAATTGAGCATGCGTCTTCTTCTAATATGCTGCGAACCAGTTGGGCAATTATCAAATACAAGTCAAATGGCGAGCAAAGAACTTAATTCGGATTGGGATATTTACCTTCTAGTTCCCGGGCGGCCTTGTCAGCTTTGGCGCAAACGCGAAATTTCTTCTTCTCCAAGGCCTTGTACTGATTCCGTAGCTGGTTTGCTTCCTTTTGGAGTTCAGCCATGGTCTTGTGACGGCATGAGAATTCAAAGAAGATCATAATCATAAGAAAAGCAGCCAATTGATCATTGAAGATGGGATAAAAACACTTACTGTGAATCATGGTGGTGTCTTTTGTATGCTGGAGCTGTAGCTTGGTGACCTCCTTTCGGAGGTTTTCCAGCTCCTCGTACTTTAGCTCCGCCACGGTCATCGTAGTTCTATACTCGTTGTGGTCTTCGAGATCAGTGACCAGTTTCTGGGGATACTGGGACTTTTGTGCTAAACGCTTTCCCAATTTCTGAAAAGAAAGAGTGAGACATAAGACATCACACGGAATCTAGAGTAGAAGTTATACATGGATTACCTGGACCACATTGGAGCAATGGGAAGCCATCAGCTCCACCACCTTCAAGTCATTTTCTTCCTCAGCATTGTCAGCATCAAACCAGGTTACATCCGACTTCCACTTGAGAGGGAAGGAAGATTCATGGGCTTTGAAGAAGCGAGGGATGTCTTCAATTTCTTTCGAAGTCAGAGTAGAAGGATCGGCGGCTGCGGCGATATCAGCTGAGGCGGCAGTTGGTTCTGAATCTGGTACGGAGGAGTTGGCACCTAGTTCGGCAGTAGTGACTTCCGTTGGCTTCAGTGCAGGAGACGGCGGAATTACCATTGATTCAGGAGCAACATGATCACTCCTGGTAAAGTGGTTGGAGGCAGTATAACTTCACTAGGTGTTGTCTCACTTGGGAAAGCCCGAGCCGGTGGGCCCATGGAGATGTTATCACTTAGTCTCCTGGAAGAACTTGGGCAATCAAGACAAAAATACCACTAAAGAAGAAGAGGAGGGCAGGAAGGCACATACCTGCTAGATATCTTTATCTTGATGCTTGGGCCTTTCCGAGTGGCTAGACCACTCGGGCGGCACCAGATGCACCACTCGGCTCGAAAGTAGGCGGCATGGAACTTGAGCATGGCAGAGCGGGTTGCTTTGAAGGCAAAGGATCTTGAGGCTCTTGTACCTTTGGACCCCCGTGACGACGCCTGATCAACGGCACCTCGTCCTCTTCCTCCTTTTCATCTAATTCCAACAAGATCCTCTTTTCCTTCTTAGTGGGGCGCTTGTCTGCCGAGTCCTCTGCAGGACGTTTGGGCAGGGCAGCCTTGGACTGAGGAATGTCAGGAAGAGGGGGATCGGAGAAAAAGGTGGTGCGTCCTTGAAAACCAAACCGGTCAGCATAAGATGAATGATTTGGTAACAAAGGTCTCGAAGCAAGTTCTTCATACCTTTGGAGCGGGGTTCTTTATTCTGAAAGGCTTCAGGCACTCGGAGTTATCCAATATGGTGCCGGGAGCAAAGAGTTCAGCAGTCCTTGCTTGAACATCGTCCTCTGAGATTTTTTTTGCTTGACTCCCGAGTCGGATCTTTACGTTCGAAGTACTCGAATGCTGGGTGAACACGCTCCTTGAGTGGTTGTATCTGGCGGCCATAAAAATTCATGACCACACCGACACCAGTCGGACCCTTCGACTTTAGTTTCTTGATCAAGACAAGAAGCTCCTTTACTTGGTCCATTTCACTCTCCGCGGGCAAAGAGGTCCATGAAGAGGTGACAGTTGGGAATGCCTGGAAAAAGCAGGAAGAGCAGGGGTAAGGTTGGATCAATAAAACCACTCGCCATGCCAGCCCTTGTTAGAAGACTTCATTGCAAGGGAGAACTAAAACTTCTTGGCACCTTCCCTCAACTGAATGCCAGCTCCCCCGACTGCTTTGGAGCTCTTTTGCTAGGGAAGGACTCCAGGAGAAGTCAAACGAAAAAGATTGAAGTGATGACGTACACCCAGATATGCCTTGCAAAGATGGACAAAAACAACAATTTGCATAATGGAATTGGGGTTGAGATTGGTGAGCTCAATTCCATAAAAGTGCAAAAGACTGTGCAGAAAGGGATCGACAGGAACCCCAAATCCACGAACAAAAAAAGGTTCAAACACCACGATTTCTTCAGATCGACGAGTGGGAACTATCTCACCAGCAGCGGCACGCCAAGATATGAGCTGTTGGGTTGGCAAAACGCCGAGAGAAACCAGCCTGACTAGCCGTTCGTCCGTTGTTGTGGATTCCGCCCAATCTTTGGAGCTGGCGCCCATGGTGACTTCAGCAGCAAAAGAGGATGACAACGACATCACGGATTGTGGCTAAAGCTGCAGTGATCGAAAATCTAGAAGATCTGTGAAGACCTGGGAAACCCTAGCGCAGATTACGAAACACGACAGTGGAGCTTGCTACGAGCGCGAAGGCACAGAAGAGTTCTGTGAATAGGCAATGTGCTATTTGAAGGCTTCAGCATCAATTTCAGGCTAGGCTTAAGCCCGGCTTGGAAAATGCTATTGCTACAATGGGCCAAAAATCGCAAGAATATCTAAGCTACTCCGTGAAGTACGGGAGATAAGGCTTTGAGCTAAATCCCTATCACTCGGGGACTAGACCATTCGGCAACACTACATCAAGCAACCACTCGGACACGACAAGATTCAATAAAAAAAAGGAACTCTACATAGGTGGAGATGAAAATAGCAAAGGATTTCATTAACTTCACCGGCTCTTAGGCAGGATTAAAAAAGGCTCTGTAGCCAGGCACAGTGAGCTAGGGCTCGTTGCCGGCTTACAGAGGGAAAAAAAGAAGAAGAAAGAAAAAAAAAACCCGAAGCCTACAACAGCTTGGGGACCAGCGCATCGATCAGGAGGTGCCGGACTGCCCAGAGCTGCGGACGCACCTTGATGAGCGCGTCCACCGCTTCCTCGACGCGGATTTCCGCCATGCCCTGGTCGAATTGCCGCGACATTGCCGCCAGGGCGGCATCTGCGGCAGTGGTGGCGGCGGCTTGCTCGGCGGCGAAGGCGGCGGCGGCCTCGGCGGCGATGACGAAGAAGGTGGCGTCTTCTGCCTCCTCGTCGAGCTCCCCCTCGTCCTCCAGATCACCCATCACCTCATCCCCCTCAAGGTTGATGAGGGGGCCGAGTGGACGGACGTCGCCGACTGGTCCTGCCGGTGGCGCCAGGGGTGGTTCCTCGCCAGTGGGAGGAGCACCCGTGTTGGCTGGATCCGCCATAACCAGTAAAGGTAGAAGAGAAGAAGAGAGGAGAAAAGACATGGAGCTGAATGAGAAAAACGGCACCACTCCGAGTCCTTTTATAATGGGGAGGAAGACGGAAGGACTACCTCGATCACAATGTGAATACAGTACTAAGGAACTGTGTTGACAAGACGGCGGTAATTATCGTCGTACTTCCCCACGATCGCGAGGAATGCGTCAAGATTGGTCAAGGCTGATCAATGCGCTCAACGCACAAACCAAGAGATGGAGCATACTTATCTTGGGCTAGGCCTAGGCCTGGTTTAAGAAAAACGCTCTTAAAACATGCTTTTTCCAGCTGAGCGTCACAAACAGTGGCTACATGCGCAGTTGAACTAAGTCAAAATTCAGCCTCGGTACGCTCCAAGTTGGGCCGATTACCGGAAGAGCTACCCTAAAATTTCCTCATGACATACCCCATGTTGGGTTACTAGCCAGCCTTGCATGTCAGGGTTGGGTGTTGATGAGAATTGGATAATGTTTCGAGGGTATGCCCCCACATTGGGCCAACTGTTGTATACCGCAACCCGGATACAAAATACGTCTTAGCCAAACTTTATTCAAACGATACGCCCTTTATTGGGCCACCCGCTGTATTCCACTCTAATTGAATACAGGTACCACTCGGCTGATGATACGCCCCATGATAGGCCGACTGCTGCGTTCCAATGGAACTAGGTATCGGAGGCTTATACCTACGGTATGCCCCATAACGGGCCGACAACTGCACACCGCTAGACGGAAACAGAATACCATTTGGCAAGATGATACGCTCCATGTTGGGCCGACCTCTGTATTCTGCATCACAAAAATAGGCATCAGACTGCCGTTCTTTTGAAAAAAAGTGTCCACATGTTGGACCGAGTACCGTGCACCGCAACCCAGCACAAACATCAATCGGCTTAAGGTACTCCCCATGAAGGGCCGACCGCTGTTTCCTTATAACTGGAGATAGGTACCAAGCAGCCAAATTCGAGTAATATGCCTCACAATGGGTCAATCGCCAGCACACCGGCAAAACTGGGCTGGGTATTACTCAAAAAATACTAACATGAAGATCTCTCTTGAGTCCTTCGTAGTCTCCTTGCAGATGACAAAAGGAAAACCACTCTACCAATGGACAAGTCATTTACCTCAACTATGAAGCACTCGGGGGGCTACTATGGACAACATGGGCCCCGGGTATCCTCACGGAAGGCCCATAAGCACATAAGAGATGACGGCCCAAGTCAGCTATCCAGGGATGTGTACCTGTCAGATTCTCGGAGAACTTGCCCGACAAGAAAGTGCCTAAAGATATGAAGTAATCCCATTTGTAAGGAGATCCTGATTGGTACAACCGAGTGCATATGTACGCAGGATTATCTAGAGATAAGAGTTCTACTTAGAGTAGGACTCCTCCTTGTAAGACGCACCTCCTCCACTATATAAAGGGGGTGCGGCGCCTTGGCTAGGCATCAGATCAAATACTCTCGAGACACAAATAGATCATGCGATCGCCTTGTAATTGCTAATTCCCCATATAATCCTAGAGCACAGGACTAGAGTATTACCTCCTCCATTGAGGGCCAGAACCTGTATAAAAAAGACTCCCTGTCTTGTGCTACCATCAAGTCAAGGATCTTAGACACCCCATATAAATTCATTGTCGACAAATACCCCCAAGGATACAAACGTCACCACCCACCAACTTTCATATTACGATCTCATGTTCAAGAAGGCCACGTTCACAAGTGGGTTGTGCATTCCGAGAACAAACAGAGTTTTTAGGTACCAAGATCTTACACTTATGGATTTTCGATGAGAAATGTTGCACAAACTTGACAGGAATGGTTGGCGCTCTAGTCGGAACGTGCACCAACTTTCAAATTACGATCTCATGTTCAAGAAGGCCACGTTCACACGTGGGTAGCACATTCCAAGAATAAACAGAGTTTTCAGGTACCCAGATCTTACACCTTTAGATTTTCGACGAGAAATGCAACACAAACTTGACAGGAATGGTCGGTGCTCTCAAGTCGGAACATGCACCAAATTTGAAATTACGATCACATGTTCAAGAAGGCCACGTTCACAAGTGGGTTGTGAATTCCGAGAATAAATAGAATTTTCAGGTACCGAGATCTTACACCTATGGATTTTTAACGAGAAATACTGCACAAACTTGACAGGAATTGTTGGCGCTCTCTAGTCGGAATGCCCACAAACTTTCATATTACAATCTTATGTTCAAGAAGGCCACGTTCACAAGTGGGTTGCGCATTCCAAGAACAAATAGGGTTTCAAGGCACCTAGATCTAACACATATGGAATTTCGACGAGAAATGCTCCACAAACATTACAGGAATGGTTGGCGCTCTCTAGTCCGAATGCGCACCAACTTTGAAATTACAATCTCATGTTCAAGAAGGCCACATTCACAACTGGCTTGCGCATTCCGAGAATCAATAGAGATTTCAGGTACCCAGATTTTAACCTATGGATTTTCGACGAGAAATGATGCACAACCTTTACCGGAATGGTCGGTGCTCTCAAGTCAGAGCGCACACCAACTTTCTAATTACAATCTTATTTTCATCAAGGCCATGTTCACACGTGGGTTGCGCATTCCGAGAATAAACAAAGTTTTTAGGTACCGAGATCTTACGACAATGGATTTTTGCGACAAATGCCGCACAAACATGACATGAATGGTCGGTGCTCTGAAGTCGGAACGCGCACCAACTTTCATATTATCATCTTATTTTCAAGAAGGCCATGGTCACACGTGGGTTGCGTATTCCGAGAATAAATAGAGTTTTCGGGTACCCAGATTTTACACCTATGGATTTTCAACGAGAAATGCTGCACAAACTTGACAGGAATGGTCGGTGCTCTCAGGTCGAAACGCGCACCAATTTTCATATTACGATCTCATTTTCAAGAAGGCCACATTCACACGTGGGTTTCGCATTCCGAGAATAAACACAGTTTGTGTTTTCAGGCACCGAGATCCTACACCTATGTATTTTCGATGACAAATGCTGCACAAACTTGACTGGAATGGTCGGTTATCTCATGTCGGAATGCGCACCAACTTTCTAATTGTGATCTCATTTTCAAGAAGTCCACATCCACACGTGGGCTGCGCATTCTGAGAATAAACAGAGTTTTCAGGTACTGAGATCTTACACCAATGGATTTTCACGAGAAATGCTGTACAAACTTGACAGGAATGGTCGGTGCTCTCAAGTCGGAACGCGCACCAACTTTTAAATTACGATCTGATGTTCAAGAAGGCCATGTTCACACGTGGTTTGCGCATTCCGAGAATAAACAGAGTTTTCAGGTACGCAGATCTTACACCTATGGATTTTTTACGAGAAATGCTGCACAAACTTGACATGAATGGTCGGTGCTCTCAAGTCGGAACCGGTACCAACATTCAAATTATGCTCCCATTTTCAAGATGGCCATGTTCACACGTGGGTTGCGCATTCCGAGAATAAACACTGTTTTTTGGTACTGAGATCTTACAGCTATGTATTTTCGATGAGAAATGATGCACAAACTAGACTGGAATGGCCGGTGCTCTCAAGTCAGAACGCGCACCAACTTTCTAATTACGATCTCATTTTCAAAAATGCCACGTCCACACATGGGTTGCACATTCCGAGAATAAACAGAGTTTTCAGGTACTGAGATCTTACACCTATGGCTGGTGCACTGAAGTCGGAACGCGCACCAACTTTCATATTACGATCTCATTTTTAAGAAGGCCACGTTCACACGTGGGTCGCGCATTTTGAGAATAAACAGAGTTTTCAGGTATCCAGATCTTACACCTATGGATTTTCGACGAAAAATGCTGCATAAATTTGACAGGAATGGTTGGTGCTCTCAAGTCGGAACGCGGACCAACTTTCAAATTATGATCTCATGTTCAAGAAGGCCACGTTCACACGTGGGTTGTGCATTCCGAGAATAAACAGAGTTTTCAGGTACCGAGATCTTACACCTATGGATTTTCGACGAGAAATGCTGCACAAACTTGATAGGAATGGTCGGTGCTCTCAAGCCAGAACGCAAACCAACTTTCAAATTACGATCTCATGTTCAATAAGGCCATGTTCACACATGGGTTGCACATTTCGAGAATAAACAAAGTTTTCAGGTACCCAGATCTTACACCTATGGATTTTCGATGAGAAATGCTGCTCAAACTTGACAGGAATGGTCGGTGCTTTAAAGTCGAAAAGCGCACCAAATTTCTAATCATGATCTCATTTTCAAGAAGGCTACGTTCACTCGTGGGTTGCTCATTCTGAGAATAAATAGAACTTTCAGGTACAGAGATCTTACACCTATGGACTTTCGACGAAAAATGCTACACAAACTTGACAGGGGTCGGTGCTCCGTAGTTGGAACACGCACCAACTTTCAAATTACGTCCTCATTTTCAAGAAGGCCACGTTCACACGTGGTTTGTGCTTTCTAAGAAAAAACAGAGTTTTCACGTATCGAGATCTTACACCTATGTATTTTCGATGAGAAGCGATGCACAAACTTGACAGGAATGGTCGGTGCTCTCAAGTTGGAACACGCACCAACTTTCTGATTACGATCCCATTTTAAAGAAGGCCACATTCACACGTGGGTTTCGCATTCCGAGAATAAACAGAGTTTTCAGGTACCGAGATCTTACAGCTATGGATTTTTGACAAGAAATGCCACACATACTAGACAGGAATGGTCGGTGCTCCCAAGTCGGAACGCGCACCAACTTTCAAATTATGATGTCATGTTCAAGAAGGACACATTCACACGTGGGTTGCACATTCCGAGAATAAACAGAGTTTTCAGGTACCTAGATCTTACACCTATGGATTTTCTACGAAAAATGCTGCATAAACTTGACAGGGGTCGGTGCTCTGAAGTCGAAACGCGCACCAACTTTCAAATTACGCTCTCATTTTCAAGAAGGCCACGTTCACACGTGAGTTGCGGATTCCAAGAATAAACAGAGTTTTCAGGTACCGAGATCTTACACCTATGGATTTTCGACAAGAAATGCTGCACAAACGTGATAGGAATGGTCGGTGCTCTCAAGCCGGAATGCGTACCAACTTTCATATTACCATCTCATTTTAAAGAAGGCCACGTTCACACGTGGGTTGCGCATTCGGAGAATAAACACAGTTTTCAGGTACTGAAATCTTACACCTATGTATTTTCGATGAGAAATGCTACACAAACTTCACAGGAATGGTCGGTGCTCTCAAGTCGGAACACGCACCAACATTCAAATTATGATCCCATGTTCAAGAAGGCCATTTTCACACATGGGTCGTGCATTCCGAGAATAAACAGAGTTTTCAGGTACGCAGATCTCACACCTATGGATTTTCGACGAGAAATGCTGCACAAACTTGACAGGAATGGTCGGTGCTCTTAAGTCAGGACGTGCACCAAATTTTTAATTACGATCTCATTTTCAAGAAGGTCACGTTCATACGTGGGTTGCGTATTCCGAGAATAAACATAGTTTTCGGGTACCCAGATCTTACACCTATGGATTTTCGACGACAAATGCTGCACAAACATGGCAGGAATGGTCGGTGCTCTCAAGTCGGAACACTCACCAACTTTCTAATTACGATCTCATTTTCAAGAAGGCCACGTTCACACGTGGGTTGCGCTTTCCAAGAATAAATAGAGTTTTCAGCAACCGAGATCTTACGCCTATGGATTTTCGTGAGAAATGCTGGACAAACTTCACATGAATGGTCGGTGCTCTGAAATTGGAATGGGCACCAACTTTCATATTACGATCTCATGTTCAAGAAGGCCACGTTCACACGTGGGCTGCGCATTCTGAGAATAAACAGAGTTTTTAGGTACGCATATCTTATCTGAAGTCAGAACGCGCACCAACTTTCTAATTACGACCTCATTTTCAAGAAGGCCACGTTCACACGTGGGTTGCGCATTCCGAGAATAAATAGAGTTTTCTGGTACCCAGATCTTACACCTATGGATTTTCGACAAGAAATGCTGCACAAAGTTGGCAGGGGTCGACGCTGTGAAGTCGGAACGAGCACCAACTTTCATGGGCGGAGAGCTTCCCCAATAGAGCTGTAGGAGACAACTTTTCCAAGTCTCCGCTGTTGGAGAGGTAGGTGATAATGTCACGGTAGTCGTGCCTTGGAAGCACCCTCATCATCTTCCTGCATACATCAGCATCCGACAACACACAGCCGAGCCCTCGAAGCTCATTAATGATAGGGTTAAGCCTAGTAAACATGCTATTGGCAGACTCATTTGAAAGCATCTTAAATTGATCAAATATATCCTTCAACACAACTAACTTCTCTTCCTTAACAGCCGACGTGCCCTCGTGTATCTCCACCAGTGAGGTCCAGATTTCATGAGCTGTTTCTAGATTGCTAACGTGATCAAACACTTCCATACTAAGTCCAGAGAAGATAGTGTTGATCGCCTTAGCATTGAGCTCTATTTTCTCAATTTGTGTGACATTGGGTTGTGCAACCTCAGCAATTTTGAAGCCTAAAGGAGACTCAACCATTTTCCAAACCTCATACCCTAGAGGCACTAGGTACATCCTCATGTGGGTTTTCTAATATGCAAAATTTGTACCACTAAAGAGCGGAATCCTGTTGGATGCAGCACTACCCCTGTCGGCCATCTCTAAGCGTTTAAGCTAAGCTGGAGATCCAAGCTCTAATACCACGTGAAAGGATCCTAGGCAGAGAGGGGGGTGAATCAGTTATTTCAAATTTTAGCTTTTTGCGTTTTGCTTGATTAATTAACCAATTAATCACCCAAGCTACTGATTTTTCCTATGATGCTAATCATGAAGCGAGAGCAAGCATGATGCAAACACAAGGACGGCTAATAGATGGCTCGAAGGCACGCACACGCAAACAACACAATATTGAAAGAAAGTGGTAATAAAGGAGACAAGAGTGCAAACCAGGATTTTTACCGGGGTTCGGTACCCAAGTACCTACTCCCCATTGAGGAAGCCTTAGACACAAGAAGCCCGGGTCTCCCTCGACCCTAATCCTTAATCCACTAGTGGTTGCTCCTTCACTAATGGATGGCTGAGGCGAGCAACGTACCTCTCACACGACCGTGAGTTCTTCCACAAGCGGAAGCTCCTCACGTACCCACGACCTCGACGAACGAAGACGCTAGCACCCCAAGAATGGAGTGACCCCGGATGCTTCCGAGGGTTTCCATTGTCTTCGACGGACGAAGACGATGCACCCCCTATGCCTAGGAGGTGACCACCCTTCAAAGAGTGGGTTTTGGGAGTGGATGATAAAGAAGGTCTTGTGAAGGCGAAACACCAAGAAAACCAAGGGAAAATCCAATCTGGCAGGTGAATCCCGAAGAGCACACAGAAAAAACACCCAAAACCTTACCTAGACGGTGGACATGGCACCTCAAACCCCAAGCACCATGGGAGAGCTTATGAACCCCAGAGAACTTGTTTATGGATGCAAATGAGTCTCTCACCTCATCCCTTCGGAAAGCGCACGCTTTTATAGTGCCCCCCAACTTCTTCCAAGAAGAAATATCGCGAGATGCAAGTCAACTGTGTTCGGAGCATCCTGCAGGCCAGTCCGGACGCTTCGGACTCCGCTATGCTCTGTACCCAAAATAAATAATTTGGACAGAGCGATATGAACTGAATCTAGATGATCTGGACTGGAGTTCAGACGATCCGGACTCAACTGGACTGAGAATTTAAATTCTGAATTTTCAGAGCGAGTGATCTCTACGGAGTCTAGAAGATCCGGATTGGAATCCGGACGATCCGGATTGAACTCCACAATTCATTTTTAGCTCTATTAGCTTCGGATTTTTACGCCTAAGCCCCGGACTCAACCTGAAATGATTTTCAATGTGCTCCAAGGGATTCAAAGGCTAGAAAAAGAGTTTTCTCCATGGCATCTCAAAACATCTAATTCTGACACAAGAGAAAAATAAAAGAACTATTAACTTAACGTCCTTAGTCTTGTGAATCAATCACCAAAACCAAAAACTTAGTCATGAACTCATGACTCTTACAATCTCATTTTTGGTGATTGATGACAACACCTGTAGCTCTATGTCATATAGCTCAAAAGATGGGTTAGCACAAGGGGTTAGCACAAATCATATATCTCAAATGAAGTTTAGAATATGATGCATGACAAAAGATAACAATAAGCGCTCCCCGAGATAGATGCATTAAATTTTAGCAGTTTAAACGATCACAAGAGTTCACAAGTGCATTATAGTTAACCAACCCAACATCACAAGAGCCACAACACAAGTTCAACCACAAGTTTAACATCACAACTAATAAGAGCCAAATTAAGTGCAAATAAACTCAAGATAGAGCTAGCTAAGGACATTCTCCCCCTTTGGCAACAAGCACCAAAAGGAGAAGAGAAGAGGATTTGTGGTGATCACTTGTCCTTTTTCTAGAAAGTACCACAAACGTAGGTGAGAATGTTCTTCACTATCTTCTTGCGAGGAGGAGCCGGAGCTGAAGCTGGCAGCGATGCAGCTGAGGAAGAATCATCCTTGACAGAGATGCTTGGCCCAGAAACATGCTCTGGTGCAAAAGACTCTGGTGGCATGGACTAGTAGACTTGTTCCCAAGTAAGGTACTGACAAGGATTGTCAACTCCCACATCGAAGAACCGATCTACTAATGTTGCACAGAGCCATAAAGATCACTAAAGCGGGCATTAGCTGTCGCCCTCCAATCAACATCCTCACGGTGCCAATCAACATTCTGACGGTGCCATTGCTCAACCTGTTGTTGCCACTACGCCTGTTGTCGGAACCTCTCAACACCCTCATTGTGCCAATCCACATATGTCAGGTGGTTGGTGTTATATCCAGCAGTGAAAGTAGAGAATTGTTGTGCAAAGCTAGAGAAGTCCCACTGTGGCGGAGGTGGATGTGGCAATAGCTAAGCCGCTGGTGGAGAAGGTGGAGGCACATAAGAAGATGTCCCAGCCGGGTGTGCCTCCCACTGATTCCCGCCCTGAGGCTGTGGCTCAAATGGAGCAGAGTGTGGCTGTGCCTGCTCCCACGGATCCCATGCCTCTGGCTCAACATCATCACGTTTTCTGATCCTGTACACTATCATCTTGGTCCTGAGAGAAGAAGCTGCAATTTTTTGCTTTTGTGCCAGATATGAGCACAAAATGTGACCAAGACACAATGTTTTCCTCTTATCCCTCTCATGATGCACTCCTCCATCTCACGAAAAAGAAGGTCTGTAATGTCAATAGGGTCACCCTGTAGAATGTGGTGGCAGGTCCACTGAAACACAGGCCCAAATTTGTCGGTATTACCACCCCAATTTATGATGGTCTTCCGAAGAATGGAAGTAAGAGCTGCAGCCAACGGGGTCAGAAAGGCAGTCTTATCTATGGAAAAGTCAGCAAACTCTGTATTCTGGAATAAATCTCTGATGAGGTTGAGAGGAGGAGACACGGACATTCCCTTTCATTTGCCACCTTCATACATGAGGTCATGAATTCGAACCTTGTGAGAATCACTATGATCAAGATTGAGTGCTCTGCTAGTTGACCAGCATGGAAGAAGTACTCCTGCTTGTTGTAGGTGAAGAACACAATGCGGCGGTCACAACTCACCCACATAGTAGCATATTTCTCTTACACCACCTTGGGATCATATTTGAATGGAGTGGAGAGCAGATCTACAAGGCCTTGTGAGGCGGAGCATCCATTCATAATAGCCCGACTGTGAGTGACAGAGTTTACTCGAGCCCAATCGATGTACCGTGGAGTGAAGACTTTGGTTCCATCTCGGTAAGCATTGAAAAGATCTTTGTGAACCAGAGTACGAAATTTGTTATCATCAATAGTGGGGATGAATCACTTCCTCCTCTTCACACGCCTGAGTTGGCGAATCTGGGGATCAGTCCATGTGAGAAGGTTACGGGACACAGACCCATAAGTGGTGAACACCAACCCAAAAGCCTCAGTGTCATCCTCCAACTGCTCTTCCTCTGAAGAAGGTTGCTCCTCAACCGCATAGTCAACATCCATTTGATCTTGCTCATCTTCATCACTCTCAGACCGAGGAGGAGTAGTAAGCCTCCTCGTAGCGCCACTTGCCTGCCAACTTCTTTCGAGGCCTGCTTGAGGACCCTGATCCCTCCATTCCAAAAGATAGTGTCATATAGACAGGAGGAGGAATAGGGCCAGAAGGATTTCCACCTTGAGCTGCCTGAGCTCTTTCTACCTCCTCTTGTGTACGACCTGCATTCTTTGTACGGGCCATTTGAAACTGCCACTGTGGTCCTTTGCACAACACACAACCGCACACACTGCCTTTACAAGAATACCCCCAAATCACACTGCCCAAGACAACCATTGACGACTCAATCTCAAGCAAGTAATCACAGTAACTCAATTCCCTTGGTCCAATACCGCTGCATCACAATCCATGGCATCCATAGACAAGTTCATCACCAAACCAAAGGAGGCCAAGGAACTAGGGCATGAATCTTAGAGCTAAAGCAATGGAAATTGAGGAATGAAGTCACAAGTGACTTACCATGCCCTAGAAGTGAGCCCCCTTTGAACTTAGTCAAGGAAGATGGAGCAATCCTTGTCGAACCCTAGATAGGAGGCAAGAGCATCCACGAGTAAATTCGGCCAAGAGAAGTCCTCCTACGACGAATCAGTCCGTGGAAGAGAAGGAGGACCTCGAGGGATTGCAAATCTCCAAAGGAAATCAAGTGGAGCGCCGGCACGGAGGAAATCGAACTGGTGTGTAGGAGAGGAGGAGAGAGGGAAGAGACGCGGCCTGGAAAAGAACTGGAGAGGTGGGTTGAAGAATAGAGGTAAAGAACCACTTAAAGAGGCAAAACCCGACCCCCACCGGTCAGTTCGTATGGTCTGGACTCGAATCCGGACGGTCCGGACGGGCCGCGATAGTAGCTGCACTGGAAATTAATTTCACCGAGCGATCTGAACTGAGTCCAGACGGTCCGAACTCAAGTCAGATTGCTCTGTCTCGACCTAATCCGCTCCCAATTGCAAATATTTGCTCCAAAGTGTCAAAAAACCAGGTTTCCAAAACCAATTTTCACATGTATTCAAAAACAATATTTTTAACCACAATTTCCAAGCAATTTTCATTCTTTTGGTTCATGCTCCCCCTTAATTCATGAACTATCTAGTGAGGATTTTGCCAATTTGTGAGTGATTCATTCTAATTGCACTAGAATTGAGTACTTCTCCCTCTTGGTGATGTGATTCAAGCAAGGACTACTTAGTGAGCTTTGGGAGTTATACGAGCTACAAATACACTCATTACTTCAATATATGAACAAGTACGCCATTACTAGGTCATTAGATCACAAAGAGCAACAATAGCTATTTTAATAAATGATATTCAAATATTTATATGACCTAGAACATATAGTAGGTGTATCATAGCCAAAGGTATCATAAGATTAATCAATACCTTACATGGGAAACACTAGTGCTAAAAAGAGCTAGGACATGAAGCAAATCACATAGTGTTACCATCCTGCTAACATGGGTTGCAAAACATTTTAGTTAAGCATTTTCTCATTTTTCACATAAACATTTCTTGCTAATTTTTTATCACAAATTTTGACGTTGTCTCAAGCCTTTTATCGACATAATCCAGCATGACACTGAAGATATATGGCTAGGTCATCCAAAGCCCCCACCCCCCCAAGTTCATGCCTAAGTGCTATGACAAGCCATCTCGTTGGAGAGTAATTGGTGAGACAATTTTCAGCAGTTTTCTTTTATTTTTTCCCAACGTTTCATTAAATTTACCCTAGTAGGCATTTCAAGTAATATATAGCAATGAGCAACATGTTTAGAACTTGTAGTACTAGGTTAACCAAGGAAGTAGATCAAGCAAGTGATACTAGAGGATGTGATCAACCTAGCACATGACATAGGAATTCGTATTAGCCCATTTATTTGATTAAGCACATATTGAACAAGTGATCTAGTGACTAAGCAAAGGCTCTCTCTCAAGTTCACACAAAGGAACAATAAAAGCAACTTGAAAGCAAGTATAACAAGCAAAGCTCACCAATGGTCACTAGCACTATATACAAAGAGGTATTATAATGGGACCACTCCCGTAGCTATGTCTCAAGCCGTGTTTGATCTATCTAAAATGTTCAATTCATTTCTCAATTTGCAAAAACGTGCTTCGTCAAGTGGCTTGGTAAAAATGTCAGCAAGCTGGTCTTCTGTCCTCACATGTTCTAGCACAATGTCACCCTTCATCACATGGTCCCGAAGGAAATGATGGCGGATATCAATGTGCTTTGTGCGAGAGTGTTGGACCGGATTGTTGGCAATTTTAACCGCGCTCTCATTATCGCATAACAAAGGCATATGGTCAA
This sequence comes from Raddia guianensis, assembly GCA_036346415.1. Taxonomy (NCBI): domain Eukaryota; kingdom Viridiplantae; phylum Streptophyta; class Magnoliopsida; order Poales; family Poaceae; genus Raddia; species Raddia guianensis. The sequence continues at coordinate 14,535,452 of CM070534.1, read as the reverse complement.
GTTTAATTCCATAGTCAAACAACGACTGTGTCAAGAAGGGCAATTGTGCACATGAACTCCCTGCCGCTACATACTCAGCCTCAGCGGTAGATAGCGCCACGGAGTTTTGTTTCTTCGAAGCCCAAGATACTAAACAGCTCCCTAGGAAATGACATGCCCAGGAAGTGCACTTGCGTTCAATCTTGTAACCGGCATAATCTGAGTCAGAATAGCCGAGGAGCTCAAATCGCGCACCCTTCGGGAACCAAATACCAGTGCTAGGAGAGTGTTTCAAGTATCGAAAGATTCGTTTCACAGCAGTCATATGCATTTCTCTAGGGGAGGCCTAAATTCTAGCGCACATGCAAACACTAAAATTTATATCCGGCCTAGAAGCAGTTAGGTATCGTAACGCACCAATCATGGACCTATGGAGCTTAGGATCGACGTGCATACCTTCGGTGTCGAGGTCCAAATGCCCATTTGTTCCCATGGGCGTTCTGATTGGCTTGCAATCTTGCATCCCAAAGCGCTTTAGCAGATCTTGGACATATTTTTCTTGTGAGATGAAGGTGCCAGTTTTGAGCTGTCTGATTTTAAATCCCAGAAATTAGAAAGTCAACTCCCCCATCATAGATATTTCAAATTCCTTTGACATCATCTCACTGAACTCTGTAGTCAAAGCTTCATTGGAGCTCCCAAAGAGTATGTCATCAACGTACACTTGGCATATGAACAAATCTCCATTGACCACCTTTGTGAATAGAGTGGAATCCACTCTTCCAACCTTGAAGCCTTTCTTGGTGAGAGAATCCCGGAGTCTTTCATACTATGCCCTTGGAGGTTGCTTCAGACCATACAGAGCCTTTGAGAGCTTGTAGACATGATTGGGGCGTTGAGGATCTTCAAACCCTAGGGGCTGCTCGACATATACCAACTCATCTATGTATCCATTCAGAAACGCACTCTTGATGTCCATTTGCTTGAGCACTATGTTGTGACAGGTGGCAAAAGCTACAAGTAGATGAATAGCATCCAACCTGGCCACCGGTGCATATGTATCCCCATAATCAATGCCTTCGACTTGTGTGAAGCCATGAGCTACAAGTCTTCCTTTCTTTCTTACAACCACTCCAAACTCATCTTGTTTGTTTTTGAATACCCATTTGGTGCCTATGACATTGCGGTCAGATTGTCTCTCAACTAGGGCCCTGACCTTGTTTCTCTCAAAGTCGTTGAGCTCTTCATGCATTGCATTGATCTAGTCATCATCCTCCAATGCTTCCTCGACCTTCTTTGGCCTCATCATCGAGACAAAAGCCTGGTGCTCACACACGTTTGCAGCCCTTGACCTAGTCCGGACTCCAACTATTGGATCTCCAATCACTTGCTCCGCTAGATGGTCTCTGGCAATAGTGTGGTGTTGTCTGTCAAGCTGAGGAGCTCTCTCCTCTGACTCTGCTTCAGACTCGATGACTGTCTCAGGTTGTGGTGCACTCTCTGAGCTGTCTCTCTGAGGTGAAACTCCCCCTGAGTCCAAGGCAGGCTCAGGTGTGGATGGTGCTACAGGTACTGTCTCCTCTTGTGTAGCAGCAACAGGTCTCACATCTTCCACCTCTATGTGTCTGACGGCTCAGGCTAGAGATTCATCAGCAACATCCTCCAAATTCTCAAGCTCCCCTTGGCTCCCATTGGACTCATCGAACTTGACATCCCACGTCTCCTCGATCAACCGACTTGCTTCACTAAATACTCTGAACATACTTCCTTTAGCAGAATACCCCAAGAAGATACCAGTATCACACCTGCCCTAGAACTTCCCAAGATGCTGTCTCTTCTTGTATATAGACCTTGCACCCGAAGACTCTGAAATAAGACACATTGGGACGCCTTCCAACCAATAACTCATAAGAGGTCTTCTTCAGAAGCTTGTGCAAGTATAGACGGTTGATCACATGACAATCTGTGTTGATTGCTTCTGCCCAGAATAAATCAGATGTCTTGTATTCATCCAATATTGTGCGAGCCATTTCAATTAAAGTCCCGTTCTTTCTGTCAACTACACCATTCTGCTGAGGGGTGCAGGAGGATGAGAACTGATGTTCAATACCTAGCTCATCACAAAAAGACTCAACATTTGTATTAGTAAACTCAGTCCCATTGTCACTTCTCACCCGCTTTACTTTGCAATCGAAAGCATTTTGAGCCTTTTTGATAAAATTTTTAAAAGCCTCTCCAACTGGGGTTTTGTCATGGAAAATGAACACCCAAGTGTATCGCGAAAAATAATCCACAATGACGAGACAATACAAATTACCCCTGAGACTCACATAAAAAGTAGGTCCAAATAAATCCATATGCAACAGCTCCAAAGGTCGAGAAGTGGACATAACACTTTTGGCAGGGTGAGGATTGGCAACTTGTTTGCCAGCTTGACAAGCGCTACACAGCTTGTCCTTTTTAAATTTTACATCCTTAACCCCAAGAATCATTTTGTTTTTCACAAGCTTTTTCAAATTTACCATACCAACATGCCCAAACCGCCTATGCCAAAACCAGCCAAGAGAGACTTTAGCCATGAGGCAAGACGAGATGAATGAGGTAGGCGAATTGAAATTCACAAAATACAAATTTTCAAATCGAAAAGCTTTAAAATCACCTTCTCATTTTGATCCAAAATGACCATTTCCTTGGGTGAGAATTGACAATGGTACCCTAAATCACAAAGTTGGGCGACAGAGAGCAAATTGTAATTCAAAGTTTGAACAAGAAGGACATTCTCAAGTGTGAGTTTAGAAGATATAGCTACCCTGCCGGAGCCCGTGACCTTGCTCTTGCTTCCATCTCCGAAAGTGATCTTCTGGGGAATGTTTCCATCTTCCCCCAATGAGGTGAACAACCGGGGATTGCCATTCATGCGCTGAGTGTAGCCGCTGTCGATGACCCAATGGCGTCCTCCACTTCTGTAGTTCACCTGCCCCATGAGAGAGAGAGAGAGAGAGAGAGAGAGAGAGAGAGTCAATTTTGTGACTCAGGAACCCATTTGATGGCTCCCCGAGGGTTAGCCTTAAATGAAGCACACACATCATTATAGAGAGATTTTGGCACCCAAACTTGAGATTTGTACTCATTCTCCCAAGGGGGTCCAATGTATCTAGCGAAGACTCTACCCATCTCATCCCTCTTAATCATGTAGTGTTCATGTACTACCTCAACATGCACTCTACTAAGGACCACTTGCCTAGGTCTAACTTGTGGAGCAATATGAAGCCTATTTTTGGGGTCTCTAGAGCTATTCCACACAAAGTGATCCCTATCCTGATACTCAATCCTAGGAGGTTCTTGATGCGTAGGGAAGAACCTACCTTGTTTCCTACCAAACTGTGACCCATTCATGTGATTGGTTCTATGAGAAGCTTGTTGGATGTGGTCATTGTGCCTTGACTGTCCTTTCCAGTCGTTGTGATACCTAGGACCTTGCCAAATGTTTTATCCAAAGTTTTGTCTAGGTGATGGAGCTTCCCTAGCCAAGTGCTTTTGTGACTGACCTTGCCAACCTAAGTGTCTAGCAGGAGGACCATTCCAAGTGTTTTGTGCCAAGTGATACCTAGAACCATAGTGTGCAAGTTTTGATTGTTCCTTCTCTTGAGATTAGCATGATAGTAGCTTTGTCCTATGGCAGATCCTCGAGGAACAGATTTCTTTGCATTCCTTCCTTTTGGCTTCTCTGGGGACCCCAAGCCACCCTTTTGGGAGGACATCCTCTATTCTTTGAGGATCTTCTCAAAAGATGTACTACCACCTAAGCAGTTCTCAAGTGCTTTCTCGGATTTAGCAAGTTGTGCCTTAAGCTTAGTGTTTTCAATTGCTAACTCCCTAGTAGCTACAACATTTATGCAATGATCGAGATCACACACACTTGAGCTACTAGAAGCACCATTGGAACAAGAAGCGATCATGGTCAAGACGATCAAATCATCACAGCAAGTCGATGTGCAGGAGTATTAATGATAGCAAGAGTATTATCACTAGCAATAGATGAAGCAACCGGCAAAGCATCCGGCACGACACGAGAGCAATTTTAGCAAGAAATGATTCCTTCTTAGCTCCAAGATCATGAATGGCGCCAATAAAGTCATCTACTGTTGCCTGCAAAGCAACACGCTCTACTTCTAGTTCCTTAGTTTTACTAGTCAAATGGCGATTTAGACCTTCCAAGATATCATTGTCGGTTTCTATGCTACCACTCTTAGCAATAAGTTCATCCACTTTGGCATGCGGTTGTTTGTTTTCATCATCTACCTTAAGCAGAAAGCGAATGAGATCTTCCCGATTGGGAGAGCAAGCGTCTGAGTTAGAATCTGATACCTCATCAGTAGGGCGAGCCAGGAAGCACCAAGGAGGTACTTCCAACACAGCAGGAGCTTCGATGTCGGAACTCCATCCCACATCATCATCCACTTGAGCCACTAGACATGTCGGTGAGAAAGCCGGAGAAGGTGGTACACTCTGAGATATCGCCATGCTTGCCAATTCTTGAGAATTTGACTCATCCTCTTCATCAGCTGAAGGAGCAGACTCACTCGAGCTATCGTCGGTCACCCATTCACCCACAAACGCTCTTCTCTTGCCGGCCTTGGTGTAACTCTTGACACCGGACTTGATACATCTCCCCTTCTCATATTGCTTGGGCTTCCCTTTCTCAGCATCACCCTTCTCCTTCTGCTTTGCCCTTTCCTTTTTTAGGGCACACCGATGCGATGTGACCACTCTGGTGACACTCAAAGCATTTGAGGTTCCCAAAGGACTTCTTGTTCTCCAATTGATCAGTTGATCCTTTCTTCTTCCAGATAGAGTTCTGCCTCCTCAGGAATAGTGCCAGCTCTTCTTCAAGGCTACCCTTGTCAGGAGTATCCCTGGAGTTGCTAGCTTTAAGAGCAATCACTTTGCTCTTCCCCTGTGGAGCTTGATCCTGTGGTTCATTCATGAGCATCTCATGGGCAGAGAGCTTCCCCAATAGAGCTGTAGGTGATAACTTTTCCAAGTCTCCGCTGTTGGAGAGGTAGGTGATAATGTCGCGGTACTCGTGCCTTGGAAGCACCCTTATCATCTTCCTGCAAACATCAGCATCTGACAACACACAGCCGAGCCCTCGAAGCTCATTAATGATAGGGTTAAGCCTAGTAAACTTGCTATTTGCAGACTCATTTGAAAGCATCTTAAACTGATCAAATCTATCCTTCAACACAACTAACTTCTCTTCCTTAACAGCCGAGGTGCCCTCATGTATCTCCACTAGTGAGGTCCAGATTTCATGAGCTGTTTCTAGATTGCTAACGCGATCAAACACTTCGATACTAAGTCTTGAGAAGATAGCGTTGATCGCCTTAGCATTGAGCTCTATTTTCTCAATTTGTGTGACATTGGGTTGTGCAACTTCAGCAATTTGGAAGCCTAAAGGAGACTCAACCATTTTCCAAACCTCATACCCAAGAGACACTAGGTACATCCTCATGCGGGTTTTCCAATATGCAAAATTTGTGCCACTAAAGAGCGGAATCCTATTGGATGCAACACTAACCCATCGGCCATCTCTAAGCGGTTAAGCTAAGCTAGAGATCCAAACTCTGATACCACGTGAAAGGATCCTACGCGGAGAGCGGGAGTGAATCGGCTATTTCAAATTTTAGCTTTTTGCGTTTTGCATGATTAATTAACCAATTAATCACCCAAGGATTTTTACCAAGGTTCGGAACCCATGTACCTACTCCCCGTTGAGGAAGCCTTCGATGCACGAAAGCCGGGTCTCTCTCGACCCTAATCCTCAATCCACTAGTGGTTGCTCCTTCACCAACGGATGGCCGAGGCGAGCACCGTATCTCTCACACGACCGTGAGTTCTTCCACAAGCGGAAGCTCCTCACGTACCCACGACCTCGACGGACAAAGATGCTAGCACCCCAAGCATGGAGTGACCCCGGACTCTTCCGAGGGTTTCCCTCGCCTTCGACGGACGAAGACGATGCACCCCCTATGCCTAGGAGGCGACCACCCTTCCAAAGAGTGGGTTTTGGGAGTGGATGATGAAGAAGGTCTTGCGAAGGCGGAACACCAAGATAACCAAGGGGAAATCCAATCCGGCAGGTGAATCCCGAAGAGCACAAAGGAAACCCCCAAATCCTTACCTAGATGATGGACATGGCACCTCAAACCCCAAGCACCATGGGAGAGCTCATGAACCCTAGAGAACTTGTGTGGGGATGCAAGTGAGTCCAAAACCATGGAGAAATCCAATCCGGCAGGTAAATCCCGAAGAGCACAAAGGAAAACCCCCAAATCCTTACCTAGTCGATGGACATGGCTCCTCAAACCCCAAGCACCATGGGAGAGCTCATGAACCCTAGAGAATTTGTGTGTGGATGCAATTGAGTCTCTCACCCCATCCCTTCGGACAACACATGCTTTTATAGTGCCCCCAATTTCTCCCAAGAAGAGATATCGCGAGATGCTTAAGTCAACTGTGTTCGGAGCATCCTATAGGCCAGTCCGGACCGTCTAGACTCAATCCGGATGCTCCGGATTCGAGTCCGGACGCTCCAGACTCCTCTTTGCTCCGCTACCCTAAATAAATAATTTGGACAGAACGATATGAACTGAATCCGGATGATCCAAACTCAACTGGACTAGGCAGCTAAATTCTAGAATTTCAGACAGAGCTATCTCTACTGAGTCCGGACGATCCGGATTTGAATACGGACGATCCGGATTGACCTCCACACTTCATTTTTTAGCTCTATTTGCTCTGGATTTTTACACATATGCCTTGGACTCAACCTAAAAAGATTTTCAATGTGCTCCAAGGGATTCAAAGGCTAGAAAAAGAGTTTTCTCCATGGCATCTCAAAATATCTAATACGCACATAAGGGAAAACAAAAGAACTATTAACTTAATGTCCTTAGTCTTGTGAGTCAATCACCAAAACCAAAACACTGAATCATGGACTCATGACTCTGACAATCTCCCTCTTTTTAGTGATTGATGACAACACCTGTAGCTCTATCTCATATAGCTCAAAAGATGGGCTAGCACAAATCATATATCTCAAATGAAGTTCAGAATATGATGCATGACAAAGGATAACAATAAGCGCTCCCCGAGATAGATGCATTAAATTTCAGTAGAGTTCACAAGTGCATTATAGTTAACGAACCCAACATCACAAGCAACATCAAAAGAGCCACAACATAAGTTCAATCACAAGTTTAACATCACAACCAAGATAGAGCCAAATTTAGTGAAAATCTCAAGATAGAGCTAGCTAAGGACAACTAGGTCATTAGATTACAAAGAGCAACACTAGCTATTTTAATCAATGCTATTCAAATATTTATAAGACCTAGAACATATAGTAGGTGTATCATAGCCAAAGGTATCAAGCGATTAATCAATACCTTACATGGGAAACACTAGTGCTAACAAGAGCTAGGTCATGAAGCAAATCACATAGTGTTACCATCATGCTAACATGAGTTTTAAAACATTTTAGTTGAGCATTTTCTCCATTTTTCTCATAAACATTTCATGCTATATTAATATTTTTTATCACAAATTTTACCGTTGTCTCAAGCCTTTTATCGACATAATCCAGCATGACACTGAAGATGTCTGTCTGGGTCATCCAAAGCTCCCCCAAGTTCATGTCTAAGTGCCATGACAAGCCATCTCGTTGGAGAGTCATTGGTGAGACAATATTCAGCAATTTTCTTTTATTTTTGCTCAACATTTCATAAAATTTTCCTTAGTAGACATTTCAAATAATACATAGCAATGAGCAACATGGCTAGAACTTGTAGTACTAGGTGAACCAAGAAAGTAGATCTAGCAAGTGATGCTAGAGGCTATGATCAACCTAGCACATGACATAGGAATTCGTATTAGCACATATATTTGATTTAAGCACATATTGAACAAGTGATCTAGTGACTAAGCAAAGACTCTCAAGTTCATACGAAGGAGCAATAAATGCAACTTGAAAGTAATTATAACCAGCAAAGCTCACCAATGGTCACTAGCACGATATACAAAGAGGTATTATAATGGGACCACTCCCGTAGCCATGTCTCAAGCCATGTTTGATCTATTTAGAATGTTCAATTCATTTCTCAATTTGCAAAAACATGCTTCATCAAGTGGCTTGGTAAAAATGCTAGCAAGCTGGTCTTCCGTCCTGACATGTTCAAGCACAATGTCACCCTTCATCACATGGTCTCGCAGGAAACGATGGCGGATATCAATGTGCTTAGTGCGAGAGTGTTGGACCGGATTGTTGGCAATTTTAACCGCGCTCTCATTATCGCATAACAAAGGCACATGGTTAAGTTTAATTCCATAGTCAAACAACGACTATGTCAAGAAGAGCAACTATGCACATGAGCTCCCAGCCGCTATATAATCAGCCTCAGCGGTAGATAGCACCACAGAGTTTTGTTTCTTTGAAGCCCAAGATACTAAACACCTCCCTAGGAAATGACATGCCCTGAAAGTGCTCTTGCGATCAATCTTGTAACCGGCATAATCTTACCCCAATGAGGTGAACAACCGGGGATTGCCATTCATGTGCTAAGTGCAGCCACTGTCGATGACCCAATGACGTCCTCCACTTTGGTAGTTCACCTGCCCCATGAGAGAGAGAGAGAGAGAGAGAGAGAGAGAGAGAGAGAGAGAGAGTCCATTTTGTGACTCAGGAACCCATTTGATGGGTCCCCGAGGGTTAGCCTTAAATGAAGCACACACATTATTATAGAGAGATTTTGGCACCCAAATTTCAGATTTGTACTCATTCTCCTAAGAGGGTCCAATGTATCTAGCGAAGACTCTACCCATCTCATCCCTCTTAATCATGTAATGTTCGTCTACTACCTCAACATGCACTCTACTAGGAAACACTTGCCTTGTCTAACTTGTGGAGCAATATGAGGTCAATTTCTGGCGTCTCTAGAGTTATTCCACACAAAGTGATCCCTATCCTGATATTCAATCCTAGGAGGTACTTGATGCATAGGGATGAACCTACCTTGTTTCCTACCAAACTATGGCCCATTCATGTGATTGGTTCTATGTGAAGCTTGTTGGATGTAGTCATTGTGCCTAGACTGTCCTTTCTAGTTGTTGTGATACCTAGGACCTTGCCACATGTTTTGCCCAAAGTTTTGTCTAGGAGGTGGAGCTTGCCTAGCCAAGTGATTTTGTGACTGACCTTGCCAACCTAAGTGTCTAGCAGGAGGACCATTCCAAGTGTTTTGTGCCAAGTGATACCTAGAGCCATTGTTGCTTGTGTGCATGTTTTGAATGTTCCTTCTCTTGGGATTAGCATGATAGTAGCTTTATCTTATGGCAGATCCCCGAGGAACAGTCTTCGTTGCATTCCTTCCTTTTGGCTTCTCTGGGGAGAACCCCAAGCCACCCTTTTGGGAGGACGTCCTCTGTTCCTTGAGGATCTTCTCCGAAGATGTACTACCACCTAAGCAGTTCTCAAGTGCTTTCTCAGATTTAGCAAGTTGTGCATTAAGCTTAGTGTTTTGAATTGCTAACTCCCTGGCAACTACAGCATTTATGCAATGATCAGGATCACACACACTTGAGCTACTAGAAGCACCATTGGAACTAGAAGCAATCATGGTCAAGTCAATCAAATCATCACAGCAAGTCGATGTGTCTACCGTAGCAGAAGCATTAACGATAGCAAGAGTATTATCATAAGCAATAGATGAAGCAACCGGCAAAGCATCCGGCACAAGAGCAATTTTAGCAAGCAATGATTCCTTCTCAGCTCTAAGATCATGAATAGTACCAATGAAGTCATCGACTGTTGCCTGCAAAGCATCATGCTCTACTTCTAGTTCCTTAGTTTTGCTAGTCAACTGGCGATTTAGACCTTCCAAGATATCATTATCAGTTTCTATGCTACCACTCTTAGCAACAAGTTCAGCAACTTTGGCATGCAGTTGTTTGTTTTCATTCATCTACCTTAAGCAGAAAGCGAATGAGATCTTCTCGATTGGGAGAACAAGAGTCTGAGTCTGAGTCCGATACCTCATCGGTTGGGCGAGCCAGGAAGCACCTAGGAGGTACTTCCAACATAGCAGGAGCTTCGATGTCGGAACTCCATCCCGCATCATCATCCACTTGAGCCACTAGACATGTCGGTGAGAAAGCCGGAGGAGGTGGTACACTCTGAGATATCACCAAGCTTGCCAATTTTTGAGAATTTGACTCATCCTCTTCATCAGCTGAAGGAGCAGACTGACTCGTGCTATCATCGGTCACCCATTCGCCGACAAACGCTCTTCTCTTGCCGGCCTTGGTGTAATTCTTGAAACCGGACTTCATACGTCTCCCCTTCTCATATTGCGTGGGCTTCTTTTTCTCAGCATCACCCTTCTCCTTCTGCTTGCCCTCTCCTTTATTAGGGCACACCGATGCGATGTGACCCCTCTGGTGACACTCAAAGCATTTGAGGTTCCCAAAGGACTTCTTGTTCTCCAATTGATCAGTTGATCCTTTCTTCTTCCAGACAGAGTTCTGCCTCCTCAGGAATAGTGCCAACTCTTCTTCTAGACTACCCTTGTCAGGAGTATCCCTGGAGGTGCTAGCTTTAGGAGCAATCACTTTGCTCTTCCCCGGTGGAGCTTGATCCTGCGGTTCATTCATGAGCATCTCATGGGCGGAGAGCTTCCCCAATAGAACTGTAGCAGACAACTTTTTCATGTCTCCGTTGTTGGAGAGGTAGGTGATAATGTCGCAGTACCCATGCCTTGGAAGCACCCTCATCATCTTTCTGCATACATCAGCATTTGACAACGCACAGCCGAGCCCTCGAAGCTCATTAATGATAGGGTTAAGCCTAATAAGCATGCTATTGGCAGACTCATTTGAAAGCATCTTAAACTGATCAAATCTATCCTTCAACACAACTAACTTCTCTTCCTTAACAGCTGTGGTGCCCTCATGTATCTCCACTAGTGAGGTCTAGATTTCATGAGCTGTTTCTAGATTGCTAACGTGATCAAACACTTCCATACTAAGTCCTGAGAAGATAGCGTTGATCGCCTTAGCATTGAGCTCTGTTTTCTCAATTTGTGTGACATTGGGTTGTGCAACCTCAGCAATTTTGAAGCCTAAAGGAGACTCAACCATTTTCCAAACCTCATACCCTTGAGACACTAGGTACATCCTCATGCGGGTTTTTCAATATGCAAAATTTATGCCACTAAAGAGCGGAATCCTATTGGATGCAAACTTACCCCTGTTGGCCATCTCTAAGCGGTTAAGCTAAGCTAGAGATCCAAGCTCTAATACCACGTGAAAGGATCCTAGGCCGAGAGGGGGATGAATCTGCTATTTCAAATTTTAGCCTTTTGCGTTTTGCTTGATTAATTAACCGATTAATCACCCAAGCTATTGATTTCTCCTACGATGCTAATCACGAAGCGAGAGCAAGCACGATGCAAACACAAGGACGGCTAATAGACGGCTCGAAGGCACGCACACGCAAACGGCACAATATTACAAGAGAGTGGTAATAAAGGAGACAAGAGTGCAAACTGGGATTTTTACCGGGGTTCGGTACCCAAGTACCTACTCCCCGTTGATGAAGCCTTAGACATACGAAGGTTGAGTCTCTCTCGACCCTAATCCTCAATCCACTAGTGGTTGCTCCTTCACGAACGGATGGCCGAGGCGAGCACCGTACCTTTCACATGACCGTGTGTTCTTCCACTAGCGGAAGGTCCTCATGTACCCACGACCTCGACGAACGAAGGCGCTAGCACCCCAAGAATGTAGTGACCCCGGACGCTTCCGAGGGTTTCCCTCGCCTTCGACCTATGAAGACGATGCACCCCCTAGGCCTAGGAGGTGACCACCCTTCCAAAGAGTGGGTTTTGGGAGTGGATGATGAAGAAGGTCTTGCGAAGGCGGAACACCAAGAAAACCAAGGGGAGATCCAATCCGCGGTGAATCAAGAGCAAACCCCCCCAAATCCTTACCTAGATGGTGGACATGGCACCTCAAACCACAAGCACCATGGGAGAGCTCATGAACCCTAGAGAACTTGTGTGGGGATGCAAGTGAGTCTAAAACCATGGGGAAATCCAATCCGGCAGGTGAATCCCGAAGAGCACAAAGGAAAACCCCCAAATCCTTACCTAGACGATGGACATGGCTCCTCAAACCCCAAGCACCATGGGAGAGCTCATGAACCCTAGAGAACTTGAGTGGGGATGCAGATTGGAGTTCGGATGATCTAGACTCAATTGTACTGAGCAGTTAAATTCTGAATTTTCAGACCAAGCGGTCTCTACAGAGTCCGGACGATTCGGATTGAACTCCACAATTCATTTTTAGCTCTATTAGCTCCGGATGTTTGCGCCTAAGCCCCGGACTCAACCTAAAAAGATTTTCAATGTGCTCCAAGGGATTCAAAGGCTAGAAAAAGAGTTTTCTCCATGGCTTCTCAAAACATCTAATGCTCACACAAGAGAAAAACAAAAGAACTATTAACTTAATGTCCTTAGTCTTATGAATCAATCACCAAAACCCAAAACTTAGTCATGGAGTCATGACCCTTACAATCGGCAACCAACCTATCCACCAAATAGTCCATAGCAAAGAACTCCATTTCTTTTTGATCCCTTGAAAAAAAAAAGAAAGAGAGAAAGAGAGACATGGAGCTATTTCAAAAAAAAAAAGAAAGAGAAAAAGAAAAAAGAAAAAAAAAAGAAAAAAGAAAAAAGAAATAGAGAAGGGTAGCTCCATGGTCTCAACGGATTTCAAAATTTTAAAAGAGGGATTCATGAAAATAAGGAGTTCAAATAAAGACCATTTTCCTCAAACACAAGATCCGATATGTTGGACTCATTAGTACCACATATCTTTGCACTTGTGTTTAATTCTATTCCTTTGGCGTGAGTCCATTATCTCCCTTACCCCTGAGCATTTATTCTCTTAATGATCGGAATTTGGTGTAGCACGATCTTCATTAGGATGAAGTTTTGACTCAACAATATGCACATCCTTAGACTAGCAAACATTTGCCCCTACCATGAGCTCCACATAAGACTTAGTTTGTAGGAAGAAGTTGGCTGCAGGCCTTGGTAAAGAACCACCCATGAGCAACTCGAGAGTATCACTCGAGGATCAGAAATGAGTTGGGAATTCTTTGAAAACTTCTAAAAACCCTGAGTTTGTCTGAGGACAGGAATGGACTTATTACCTTAATCAAGTTATTCCATCTATCAACTTCTAAAGGTAAGGTCTTTAGCCACTTCAAAATCTCACAAGTACGAGAAACGTTTTGGAATAACCTTTACTTGGGACGAGCAAAGATCTAGTGTGGGGGTGTGTTGACGGTCCTTATTTGTAATATTTTATACTTTTTACCGTCAACATATCTACAAAATAAAGGTATTCAAATTACATTGAGGCTAACATTAACGAGTTCCACGAGTTTTGGTGTAGTCTCATGTTTTGCAGGCATACACCAGAAAAGACGATTTATCGGCCGTATGCAAATCGAACGAAAGATGAAGCTTAAATTAAACATATTTTGAAAATTCATCAAATGGCAAAATGGACTGTGCCATGATAAAGAGCTCGGATGAGGGAGAAATGAGTTTTGGAAGATGCCGGACCAGACCAGACCCAAACCCTGGGCCCTCCGACCCAAGCCAGGTCGGCCAGTCCCTTCTTATGGCCAATTTGCCTCTGTTTCTTCCCCACACGTCAAGCAACACACCTAGAGGCCATCCCAACCATCCACGCAAGTCGGTTTGATCCAAAAACAGGGATTGCTTCACAAGAATGCATAGGATTCTAAAGGAACCCAATGCTACCGGTCTCCAACTGCCAAACCGACCTAGGGAGATGATCTACACCGCACAAGGAGCATCCCAGGCGATTTGGAGGGCCGGGATCCACCGAAACCGGGCTGGCCGACTTGATAGACCGGCCGACCTACCCCCGGACCCGCTTTGGATTCTCCCTCGGAGGGGGATTGAGTGACACTTGTCCCAACACGTGGCACTCGCTCACTTGCCCCGGCACACTATAAAAGGAGGTGTTCACCCTCATTTGTGATCACGGAGAAGTGGAGAAGACAAGAAATCAGCTCTAGGCTATCCATTTAGAAATGTAGAAGTAGGGAGAGAGGAGAGTTGAGTGTTGGGGAGACGTCGGAGGTGTCTACTCTCTTCCACTTCGTGCTCCGGAGCCGACTCGGGTGCGAGTTCAGCTTCGCTCTTATGTTCGGTAACACTCAGCTCAATTCTTTGTTGAATAAAGCAAAGTTCTTTCATATATATGGTTACTCTATTGGTATTAGGCCCGTACTATTCTTGAGTGCTAAGATCTTTGTGCTTAATTGTCCACCTAGAGATTAGTATAAAAGGTAGTAGGGGTGCGTATCGAAGTAAAGTTCTTGGTACGTATTACTGCTAGGTACAAACGTGGTGTTTCGACTAGTTAGTACCGGTAGGCACCTACTTCAACAGACGTGTGGTAGGTAATAGGTGGTGACAGCCCTATTATCCGGTTTAGACTTTGTGAAATCTGCCCCGTTAGTTGCAGACCAGTTGAGCCAAATCAGGACGATCATAATCATTCAGGATTCCAATTTAGGATAGCGGGTGGTAGTGAGTGCCTGAACTCCGATACAGAGTAGCAATTGTGTGTCAGTAATTTTGTATCTTTGGCTAAGTAGAAACTGTAGAGCCTCTCAACCCGAAATATCTTATCCCACTCCCATCATTACTGTCATTACCACCATTATCAATCCGGTCAAGTTAGATTATAGACTCGTGGAAATCGATACCTTAGAATACTCCCGGGTGAAAGCTACAGTGATATCCGTGCGTTTGCGGATTAATTCCAAAAGGCATAAGAATCGCCAACATGCCTTTACCGCCACATCATCAACTAGGCCATTCTTCGGTGACTAGAGTGACAAAAATTTTTATTTTTTAATCCTTTTTTAAAAATTATTTTAATTTTAACCCCCCGATAGAACTATTTGCAAATCTAACCCTTTTGGACGCGCCAAACCGACCGGCGCGACATTTAAAACTGCAGCGCATGAGTGCATGTGGCATGTCGAGGTCTTGTATTACCACTACGATCATTGCGACCAGCGTGGCATTTTGTGGGGCCCACCTTTGCCGCGCCACATGCATCGGTGCGGCAAAGGCCTGGCAGGTGGGCCCGCTTTGAGTAGCCTGCGAGCTCTTTTCTTGCTCGGTCGCTGATGTGTGGGGCTCTCTTGCCGCGCCGGTGAGCATGGCGCGTCAGCCGAATGCTATAAATAGATGTGGCTGCTAAAATTGGCAAAGAACTATTCGTAGCCTGGTGGTAAGCTGTGCAGCGCTTAAGAGACAGATCATGAGTTCGATCCTTCACTAGGCCAAATTTTTTTGTCATTTCAAAAAATTGTACAGGGAAAAATAAAAATGCAAAAAATATGGGATTTTTTTTAAATTCACAGTTTGTTGTGTAGTTTTTTTAAAAAATTACCTAACGTGACGAAAAAATTCATATGAAAAAAATTTATAAATTCATAGTTTGTTGTGTAGTTTTTTAAAAAATTATGTAAGGTGGCTGAAAAATTCGCCGCGCAGCGCTGCACGCTCGCCGGTGCATGTGGATGGAAAAAATTACAACTACACGTGCGACCGGACGGACGGTGATACATTTTATGGGGTTGTAACAAAAATTACAACCTGTTCGGCGACGTCGACTGGAAGTCTGGAAGAACGTCGTGTGGGACTCGGGACTCCGACCAGGTCCCCGACCAGATAGTGATCCATCTTTACCAGCGCTTAGCTAGTTGCATGACTCTGATTGCTGCTACGTGTTAGTAACATGTACGGGGTTACCGGGTTAGCACATTGCACGTTTACATTAGCACTCTGTAAACATGTGACTTGATCTTGTTTGTGCCTTTGATAATTTTTTAAATAAACGTTAGGTAATTTTTAAAAAAACTACACGACAAACTGTGAATTAAAAAAATTTCATATTTTTTGCATTTTTATTTTGCCCTATACAATTTTTTGAAATGACAAAAAAAATATGGCCTAGTGAAGGATCGAACTCATGATCTGTCTCTTGAGCGCTGCACAGCTTACCACCAGGCTACGAATGGTTCTTTGCCAATTTAAGCAGCCACATCTATTTATAGCATTCGGCTGACGCGCCATGCTCACCGACGCGGCGAGAGAGCCCCACACATCAGCGACCGAGCAAGAAAAGAGCTCGCAGGCTACTCAAAGCGGGCCCACCTGCCAGGCCTTTGCCGCGCCGGTGCATGTGGCGCGGCAAAGGTGGGCCCCACAAAATGCCACGCTGGCCGCAGTCGACTGTGGTCGCTAGCGCGGCACCTCTGACGTGCCACATGCATTGGCGCGACAGCCTTTTAATGTCGTACCGGTCGGTTTGGCGCGTCCAAAAGGGTTAGATTTGCAAATAGTTCTATCGAGGGGTTAAAATTAAAATAATTTTTCAAAAAGGATTAAAAAATAAAATTTTTTGCTAGAGTGATGATGAAGCTCTAACTTACCTCGTGGCTAAGGGCTAAAAAGTATTATCCAAATCATTATTTCCTACTCTTGATGATACTTGCAATGATGAGAGTGACAATGAATTTGATTTGCTAAGCTCACTTAAAAGTACTTGACTTGTCTAAGCTCAATATATTGCTTGAAACAATAAAAAAGACTCTCGCGTATCAAGAGGACTTACTTATTCTTGAAAAAGTGAGAAACCTCTAACATGAGAAGAACCTAGCTCATGAGAGTTCAATACGAAAAAGCCCATCGATAGCCAATAGGATATGACCTCTCCGTCCACGCAATGGTTCCGTAATAGGACTAAACAGTACGGTGCCAGTGTTTTCTCCCAATCTCCCCAAACCCTACCGTTCTCACTTCCCAGACCAAATGCACGGGGCTTACGGGTGCATAACTAGCATGTCTGCTGGCACGTTTTTGGAGTGGGCCGTGGGCCAAATAATCGGATGATTAATCGGCCAAACCAGATATCTTTGCTTCGGTGACACCTCCTCAATGCATGCAGAGGCGTGTCCCTAGCTCGTGATGCCACCTAGCCCCTCCACCGCTCGAGCTGGCCTTGCTGGCACCGCCTGGTCTCGACGCCATTGATCCTGCTGGAATAAAATGCCGCCGCCGCCTCGGTTCTTCCCTTTCTTCCATTTTGTTTGCTCCTGAGCATCTCCTCCTCAATTTCGTCCACGGCAACGCCTTGAACTCACTGTCCAACGACGACGCCGCCGGAGCAGCCCCATTGCTCAGAATTGCTCACCGGTGTGAAATCGGGCCGAAACCGTCTCCGTTGATTACTTCCCCTACGGTACAAGCTAATCCGATTCCTTTTGATTTTACCCAACCTCGCAATTATTTCCCCTCAACCAATTTGATCAGTGCATTACTGGAGCTTCCTCTCCTCCATTGCTCTGCTCAGAACCGCTTTGGGACCGCACATTGCCAAGCCAATCTAGCTGTGCTCCATCATCGCCAGGGCCACGATAAGCATGCCCTTTCCTCCCTGTAGCCAACGCGCTCTTCAATGGTAGCGCCGTCCTTTGATGCCGAGCCGCTCCGCCGCCGCCGGCAATGGCGTCGTCGCGTCTGGTCACTGTCGGTCGTGCCATAAGCACCGTTAGATGTGCATCACCTTGCTAAACCCGAAGGTAGCACCTACAGGCAGTGGCATAGTCCCTATCACCGGCGAACGCCGGATTCTTCCTTCGGGTTCACGTGCCGGCGAGAAGTTGAAGATGATGACGTCATCATTCCAAGCGCAGTGCATGTGTGAGTCTCTGGCCGTTGGGACCCGCATGTCAGTCTCTCCCTCTCTGTGTTCTCGCGGGCTGTTTGATTCTGAGTCGCTGGCCAGTGGGCCCTTGGCCCCATGCGTCGGGTTAAGTGGAGGCGTCTTCTGGATTTGCGCCTTCGGAGTCGCCGCCTAGTGCGCGTTTGAATGGGCCATATCGGCCTGCTGCGCTGCGCAGGTTAGGGTCGTGCCATGCCGACATGCCTTGCACAGTGATGGGATTGGCCTGTTACTGTTCCAAAGGATTTTCCCTGGATTTAACTGATTTAGGTTATCCCAAAAATGCAACTCCATTTATTAAAAATTGTAGAATAGCTCCAAAAATTTCTAGAAAATCCTAGGAACACTCTACACCACAGGAAAATTGTGAAATTGGTATTGGACTATAGAAGAGGCTCTGAATATATTGAAGAAGACATAAATAAAAGCTTATTCACATTTTTCCAAAGGGGAAATTTTTAGGGGTATTTTGCTAAATTCACACTTAATCTTCCCAGGCACCCAAAACCTAGCATTATCGTCTAGGATCGATACTTAACCTTGCATCTTCGCATGTACTTTGGTTAAAATATCTACTAATCTAACATCTCTATTCTAATAGACGAGCCAATTTTGGAAGAAGAATTCCCGGAATCTAGTTAAGTTCATTCCACTGATCACCAAGGCGAGTTAATACCCTAGCTCATTTTTCTACCCATGTTTTTACTAAACTATCTTGTTTGCAATGTAAAATTGCATGCTCGCTATGATTTGGAAATTGCCTGCCTTGCTAATCATGATGATATCATGCCCTGTCCTTGTTATATTTGTTAGCCACACATGATTCCTTGATATCCTGAATTATTTGATTATCCACTATTTAATAAAAATGTAGACTTGCTTAGGTTTTAATGATTTAATTAGTCGGGTATCCAATCCCGCACTGGTGAGCCAAAACTCACCGGTGAACATGATGACAGTACACACCTTGATCATGATGAATTTTTCCCTGCATGTGTTAAAGTGTTAATGGTTTGAGCTATGAAATGTGGAAATATGGGTAACAGGAAACGGGGATGGGATTGATGGAATAGAAGGGTGATGGGCAGGGTGGACCCAGAAGTATCATCTGTGCACAATTACCGATTTAAGAGGTAAATATGAGAAGGTGGAATAACTAGATGGAGTTTGGGCTTGTCTGCAAGGGTGCTCATGTGTTGGGCACAGCGGAAAGTCGCTGACCATTTTCTTTGTGTAAGATATGGTTCCTAACACCACAACACGTGGCCATCGCGCGGTAGCGCAGGGTTGGCGGTTTGTGTAACCATATATATAGGTTTGTGTAACCTAACAGGCTTGTGTAGCCTTTTGCCAACCTGAAGGGAAGGTGAATTATGTCGTCACTTGTGTAGTGATCTGTCCCTATCTACCGAGGTGGACTATAGGGACCAATGCCATCCATTGAACGATAATCATCGAGGTGGGTTGGGTTACCAGTTCGCGTGAACTCGGCGAGATAGTGGTTTGCAACGGGGATTGCCGACCCGAAAATAATGGTGTGGTGAAAGAAGATGGGATACGGGAACAAATCGTAGAGGGTGTCTGTGTGGCTTGAGTAATGAGTATATGAACTTTTGATATAATCTCTCCTCGGCATCTTTTTGGAGATGTCTTTTCGAAAATGGCTAAGTATAGGCTTTTTGGAGGGTGTCTCCCCGATTTTGGGGATTTTCCACACATGCTGTCCTCTGACCGCGGCATTGAATCTGAAGAAGAAATATGTCGACAATGATCAAATCCACACGACGAGTGGTTCTGGTATGACAATTACTCATGTTTGTTAGTCTCATCTTCAAGGTGGTTGACGGCGTGTTCTCCGCTCAACCACTGCGGATCACACCCCTGGTCAGATTTTTAGTCTGCTAGCCAACTCGATCAAGCTCGATTCGATTTGAGCGTCCGCACAACAAGGAGCGACTTCGCCGATTTACCGAGTTCGGACCCCTCGCGGGTAATGATCCTACTCTCGCCGAGCCTTAGCTCTTTTCGATTGTGGTTGAATGGGAATGTGTTTACAGAGTGTTTCAATGCACGAATGCTCTCCTCTCCCCTTCTCCCTCTCTCTCCTCTCCTTTTATACAAGCTTTAGGCTGGCGGAGAGAGCCGAGGGGTAGGCGATCTGATGCTCTCGGACACCGACAAGACACGATGAAGAGACGAAACGTGCAGGCGCCCACGCTGCGCACGCCGCCCTCGCGTGTTTCAAGTGGCCTCGACCAAGACAATCACACCGATGAGTCTGCGGGTGGGGCCACACTGCTCCTCCCGACACAGGCGGCCTCCTCAAGCAAACCTTCTCTCTGCGGTCAATTCTTAGCGCCACGTGTGATGTACCGCTCGGACTGCAAGGGTCATCAGAGCGGTAATCATTTCTTCCATTGTCGTCTGCGTGATGTCTCATTAAATGCGCTTCCCTTCCAGAGGGGAGCCTTCGTCCCAAGACTCCTTCGCAATGCTCCCTGCCCGCTGGCCCCTCTGGCGGGGCCTCGCCTGGTCTCCAGAGGGCTCGCCACGCACCCGCTGGCGGCGTGGGGCCCTCGCCTCACCGTCGAGGGGCTCGCCCGCGCCCGCTGGCGCGTGGGGCCCTCGCCTCGCCGTCGGAGGGGCTCGCCCACGCAGCCCGCTGGCGCGTGGGGCCCTCTTGGCCTCTGAGGGCTCGCCGCCGCTGGGGCCTTGCTCGCCTGGCTGACGCGTGGGGGCCTCTGGCCTTCGAGGGGCTCGCCACGCCATTGGGCCTTGCTTTCGCCCGCCGACGCGTGGGGCCCTCCTGCCTTCGAGGGGCTCGCCGCCACTGGGCCTTGCTCGCCACCGACCGGCGTGGGGCCCTCTCGGCCTTCCTAGGGCTCTTTGTACCCGGTATTTATTACACCGACAAGAGCCCCAGTGTCCACCATGATACGCGAACCGTCAGCGCAGATATTTTTCCGTTTCTTGTGCGGCGGGGAGGCGAATCGTGGGGGCCCACCACCGCGCGCTGCGCCGCGCCGATTCTCCACCGCACACGATCTTCCTTGAGAACTACTTTTCGCGGGAAACCAAAACGCGGGGCAATGATGGCGCGCGCGTGGGGTTAATCCAAACCGTCGGCGCTCGCGCCCCACGCCTATAATATTTCTCGGCGGCCGCCAATCCTTCCGCGACGCTAAGTCTTCGTTGCATCCATTGCCTTCTTCGCTGCTACCACGCCCTCGCCGCGGCGCCACCGCTAAATTTTCCATGGCTCCCAAGTGCAGCAAGGGCCGCCGCGGGGATGCCGCACCACCTTCGGGAGCTGTTCTGCCTGCTTCCACCGTCGATGAGGATCAGGTGGCGCAGCTTCAAGTCTTCGTGCCACCGACCGCTGCCCGGTTCCGCGCCGGCACCATCATGCCGAGTCCTCGCGCCGGGGAGATCGTGACCTTCTCCTGGGCGATGCTGGCGGGCCTTGTCCCGCCGTACTCCGAATTCTTCTTGGGGGTGCTGGCCTTCTACAGGATCCAGGCGGCGCACCTTCCCCCCAACTCGATCATGGTTCTGGTTATCTTCGCCCACCTCTGCGAGATGTTCGTGGGGACGATGCCAAACCTCCCGCTCTGGCGCCGACTCTTCATCCTGCACACGGGCTCGCGCTCGAGCGCGGTTGGGAGCTGCTACTTCGCGCTCCGCGACGCCGCCGCCTTCTTGGAGGTGAATACTCTCGCGTTCTTTTGGATTTCGTACCTTCTTTCTTTCCATTTTTGGCTAATAGCCAACTCGCTGCTTCTTCTTTGGGTGTTCAGCTGATGGGAACGTGCCGGGCGACGTGCTCCGGGACTGGCTGGTGGGGCTTCTGACCACGCCGACCAGCGACATCGCCCTGCCGACGGGCATCCGCCCCCTCTACGATTGGGATCCACGGGAGCGCAACCCTTACTTGCAAAGGCCGCCCCATGGAGGTCTCTCGGTCCAGCGGTCCAAGTGGCCGGGACCATCTGCAGATCCATGAGCCGCCTCGGCGACCGCCCAGCTTCGCGGCCGCTGCTGCTCTGCCGTGGCGGCCGACTCGCTTCGTGTTTCGGAAGCGCCGCCTCATCCTCGCCGTCGGCGACGACGAGGAGGAGAGGAGGGCGAGCCAAGAGAGCGCGCCTTCAAGTCCCGAGCTTCGCCGCCACCGCCGCCCCATCCAGCGGGGGCCTGCTGCTACGCCGCCGCTCGCCACGGGCAAGAGCACGGCGGCTCAGAAGCTGGCGCCGCTGCGCAGTTTCTTCCGCTCCTCTCACGCCGACGCTCCTGCTGGCGGCGCGCTGCTGTTGGCGCTTCTGCGATCGGCACTGCTTCGCGCCCGATGCGGCGTCTGTTTCGTCGGTGGTGATCGACGGCGCCGCCACCGCCGCCAAGAACAAGCGACTTTGAGCTCCCCTTCAGCTTCGCCTTCGTGGCGCACCGCTTCAGTTGGTTTTTCCTGCGCTTACGCACACTTCGCGTGGGGTTAGCATGCTACACGGTTTTTGCATACCGAACCTGTTTGTCCCTCTTTGAACAGGCGGACGCTGGGCATCGAGCTCCGCCCACGCTTCGCCACCACCGCCGCCGCTTCCTTCGACGGAGGTCGCCGTGGCGGGCGGAGAGTTCGCCGCGCGGCGGAGAACCTTCCGCCACTCGCCACGTGGCGCCGCCGCCATCTCGGCCGTGACGCCCGGCGTGGGGCGTTCCTTTGAGGCGCCGCACCTCTCCCGCACTGGCGACGGAGGAAGCCCTTGCCTTGGCGAGCGTCTCGCGGGCGAAGTGCGGCGGGCCTTGGCCAAGAAACCGCCGCTGAAGGAGGCAATGACCCGCGAGGTGCGGCGCCTGCCGCCGCTGCCTCGCCGCCAAGCAGATCAAGACCTCGCCGAGCACTTCGAAGCGCCCGACCCTCGCCGACATCTGCAGACCGCCGCGGCTTCGGGACGCCATGCATCCACTGGTGTTTCCTTGCATCCTCATTGGAGGAGACGGTTGCGAAGATCTGTTGGCGCCGTGGGACGAGCCGCCAAGCCTGCGCGTCCTTCCGGCGGCCGCGGACGCGGGCGATCGTCAGCGGCGGTTCATCTTGGGCAAGCTGTCTTGCTCGAGACGCGCGCTTGATCTCGGCGCCGCCACCGGGAGTTTTCGCGCCGGTGGACGGTTTGAGCGGTAGCGCTGGTTGACACCGCCGCCGACCGCGTGTCCATGATGGGGGGCGCCGCTCCAGCGGAAGACGAAGATCAGGAGGAGTAGCGGGACTCCCCCGCCTTTTTTGCCTTGTAAATGTTGCCTATCAATGCAAACAAACTTTCGCTCTTTTGTTGTGAGGCTCACTTGAACTTCGCACAACTTTAACTTGCGGAATTGAATTGGGGCACCTGGCCGCCAAAGGTTTTAGACTGAACGTTCTGCCGCAAGTGAGCGCTGTTTCCTTAGGCATCTGGTTACTTCAACCCTTATGGCCTCTCGCAACCCGACTTAAACATTACGTGGCGAGCGCTTAGCTTCGGAAGTGGTCTAGTCATTGGTGCCGCCGTTAGCTGCTGTTGCCAGACCGAGCCGACACACCGAGCTAGAGCCCGCCTCCGTCGCCGCCTCGCACCAACAGAAGTTATAAGCGTTTGCCTTTGCAACTAAGGGCCATCACCATAAGTACTTTCGCTACCGACTTTCAAGAGAATGTTTTCTAACAGACCTTTCTAAGGCTAAGCCAGCGACGCCAAAAAGCTTTAGAGCAGAGCTTTACATTGAAAGTGAGCGCTTTTTCCTCGTGCATCCGTTACTTCAACCCTTATGGCCTCTTTCTTGAACCGACCCAGACATCGCGTGGCGAGAACTTAGCTTCCGAAGTGGTCTAGTCGCCGGTGCGTTGTTGGCGCATTGCCTAGACCGAGCCGACACACGGGCTAGAACCCCTTCATTCGTCGCTTCGCCGCCCAGCCATGAGTCGAGGCGTTCGTCCTTGCAACTAAGGGCCATCCGCCTTGAGTACTTTTTTCACGCCGACTTTCAACGGAATGCTTTCTAATGACTTGAGGCGAGAAAAGAAACAGATGCCCACAAGGAGACAGAACTTATCTCTTATTGAAGATGGCTTTGTACAACGCACCCCGAGGCGAAGCGAAGGAACAAGACCTCGCCGCTCGGCTCCAAGGAAGGCCAAAAAGATCTTGGATCGCTACCACGGTAGAACTTCCTCACCGCCGACGTTCCAAGTGTTCGCCAATTGACCGTCCTCGAATGCTTTGACCGAGCTGGGGGAGATCGAGACCACCTTGAAGGGCCCTCCCACGGGGAGCAGTTTGTTGCGCCCACTGCGCTTGGATTTTGCGCAGAACGAGGTCGCTTGCGCCGATGTTCTCACACACACCCGCTTGCTTGATAACGGCGCGGGCCTGCCGATACTTGGCGCCCGGATCGCCGCCTGCCTCGGATCTCCTCCAGAGATTTACTTCATCCCGACGCCGGTCGTGGTCTTGATCTTCGCTGAACGCCGCCACTCTTGGGGAGCAAGGCGAGCTCGATGGGAGCACCGCCTCGAGCCATACACGGGAAGAAGGGTCTCGCCGGTGGCTCGGTTGGGAGTTGAACGGCGCCCATAATACGGTGGGAACTTCTTCCGCCGGCGCTTGTCCGCGCTTCTCCAGCGGTCGAACGCCCTTGTCTTGAGCCCTTTGAGTACTTCGCGTTCGCCGCTCCACTTGCCCATTGCTCTTCGGATGCGAGCTGAGGCAAAGCACAGCTTGGTACCCAACTCTTCGCACCGATCTTGAAATCGCGCATGGAACCGCGGCGCCGTTGTCGATGATGATTACATTGGCGACACGAACGGACGAAGATGCTCTTCATAAACTTGATAGCAGCTGCGGATGTGATCGCGGGACCGGCGAGGCTTCAACCCACTTAGTGAACTTGTCGATGGCGGCGAGCAGATGAGTATATCCTCCGGTCGCCCATGAACGGGCCTGAATGTTCGGCCCTGCATCGCGAACGGCCAGGAGAGCGGAATGGTTTGCAGCGCCTGGGCCGGTCGGTGGATTTGCTTAGCATGAAATTGGCACGCTTCCCATCTCCTCACCAACTCGAAGGCATCCTGGAGGGCAGTAGGCCAATAGAAACCGTGGCTAAAAGCTTTCCCAACCAACGCCCGGCTCCCTGAATGGCTCCCGCACATGCCTCCATAGATCTCGAGAGAATTTCACTCCCGCTTCTCGAGTGGACGACTTCAAGAGAACTCCATTTGCGCCTCAGCGATACAGTCCCCACCTACCGTATGTAGCGCTTGGCCTTGCGCGCTATCTTCTCAGCCGACGCGTCATCGTCGGGGATCACTCCATCCCGCAGGTAGGCTAGGATCGGATCCATCCATCGACCTTCCGGACGAGTGTGACGACGTTACAGACATTGTCGCCGACGTACTCCGCCTGGCCCGACGTTTCCGCCTCAACCGCCTCAGCAGTTCTTCCGCCTCCTCCCTCTAACCGGGAGCCGCAGCAGATCGGTGACGTCTCCTCAGAGGTGGGGCTGCAGGAAAGCGTCGCCCCCCGCCGAGTGGGAAGCTGCGGCGACGGCGCACAGAAGTCTTTCTTCAAAGACCCCACCGAACAGCGCCCTTGATGAGGCAATCGGGACAGTTCATCCGCCATGTAGTTGTCGCGGCGAGGATGTGCACGGCCCAAACCTCAAAGTGCCGCCCACCGGCGCACCTCCGCCAGTAGGCCGCCATGACGGGATCCGAGCAGGAGAAATCCTTCCTCGCCTGGTTGATGACCAGGAGAGAGTCGCCTTTTACTTGTAGCCGCCGGATGCCAAGGGTCGAAGCCACCCTGAGCCCGGCGAGCAGTCCTTCATACTCCGCGACGTTGTTCGTGGCGCTGAAGTCCGGCACCACAAAGTGCCGGATGACATCGCCGGTGGAAGACACCAGACGACGCGCCATTGCCCAATTTCTCCGGCGGAATGAGCCGTCGAAGAAGAGAGTCCACGGCGAGGAGGTGGGTATCTTCACCAGGTCCGCGAGTCCACTCACGATGAACTCCGCCGAGCTTGCCCTTTGATGGCCATTCGGGGAGCGAATTTGAGATCGAATTCCGCCAGCTCCATGGCCCATTTGGCGATGCGACCCGTCGCCTCGCGGTTGAAGAGGATCTCCCGCAAGGGATACTTGGTCAACACCGTGACTTCTCGCCCCTGGAAGTAGTGGCGTAGCTTCGGGCCGCGTCGGCCGGGCGTAGAGCATCTTCGGTGCTGTGAATACCTTGTTTGGCGTCGTGGAGGACCTTGCCGACGTAGTAAATGGGCGCTGAACGCCTCTCTTTCCGCCACCAAAGACACCTTGCTGACCGCTGGGGTTTGCGCGCGAGAGGATCAACGGCTCGCCTGGTCAGGGGCGACCAGCGCGGGCGGGAGGTAAGATACCTCGCACTGACCCGAACGCCTCCTGCGCTTCGCCGTCCACTGAACTGGATGGTCTTCTTTAGGAGCTTGAGCGGTGGGAGACTTTTCTCCCCAGGCGAGCTATAAAGCTGCCCAGGAGGTCAAGCAGCCCACCAAGCACCTTGATCTGCCAAGTCGCGTCGGGGCTTCATGTTCTCGATCGCTGCGATCTTGTCGTGGTTCGCCTCAATCCCCTCGGGAGACGAGAATCCCAGCAGCTTGCCCGACGGAACGGCGAACACGCATTTCTCTCGATTAAGCTTGATGCAGTACTTCCTCAGGTTGGTGAAGGTTTCTTCCAGGTCGCCGATCAACTCCTCCGCCTTCTTGGACTTCACCACCGGATCATCGACATACACCTCCGTGTTCCGCCCTATTTGGGAGCGGTGAGCGATATGCATGGTCCGGCCGATAGGTTGGGCCTGCATTCTTCAGTCCGAACGCCATTCTTGCATAGTAGTAGACGCCCATGGGCGTAACGAAGGCGGTCTTGTCTTCATCTTCTTCGGCCATGCTAATCTGGTGGTACCCAGAGCACGATCCCGAAGAACATTTGCCGCACCCGCAGCTTGAGTCGACGATGAGATCGATGCGGGGCAGCGGGTATGGATCCTTCGGGCACGCCTTGTTGAGGTCGGTGAAGTCCACGCACATCCTCCAACGCCCGTTGGATTTCTTGACGAGGACGGGGTTCGCGAGCCACCTGGGATGGGCGACACTACGGACGACCCCCGCCCTTAAGAGCTTGTCCACCTCCTGGCGGATAACTTCCTGGCGCTCCACCGATTGCTTCCGGACCTTCTGCATGACCGGTCGCGCGCCGGGGAACGTCGCCAATTTGTGCTCAATCACCTCACGGGACCCTGACCATGTCGGACGGTTGCCACGCACACACGTCTGCGTTAGATCGGAGGAAGGAGACGAAGCGCGCCTTCCTATTTGGCGCCGAGAGAAGCGCCACCCGAACGGTTCGCCGGGTCGACTCGCTTCAGGAGACGCCTTAACCTCCGCAGACGAACCGGGAGGCACGGTCTTCGCGGAGGAGCTCCCGTAATCAAGCTCGCCTTACAGGCATCGACGCTTCGCCAACGCGAGGGCGTCCTTGTCGCAGCGGAGCGCCCAGGCGGTCCACTTTCAAAACGATGGGGCGGTGGCCCGGGATATTCACCACCATGTACGATAGTGGCACACCGCCATGAACTCTGGTCGGCGCCGGCCGACCTAGTATGGCGTTGTAGGAGGTCGAAGTCCGCCACTCGAACTCGAGCATCTCGGTCACGGAAGTTGCCGAACCTCCGAAGGTTACCGGAGATCGATCGCCCGTGAGACGGACTCGGCCCAGCGCGATGTCAAGAATGGGAGCGTTAGGCGAAGCTCCCGCCGCTGGATCTGAGCGCCATGGCCGAAAGGCGGACGGGAGGTTGAGGAACTCCCTCCGTCTACCAAAGACCGCCCTAGCTTTACATTCCGGACCGTGGGTGCAACCACGATCGGGAGATGCCTGGGCGGCGCAGATGGTTGGGTGATCGGCTCGATCGAACGCGATCGGTTTGCTCCGACCACGCCGGTGCCTCATCGACCCAAAGCCGCACGCGGCGGCAACACCTCCCTCATCGCGACGCTTAAAGCTAGCGTGGGACGGATAGGTGGCGAACCGCCGTGGATGGCGGCAACCTCGCGCTCCGCTGCTGAAAACCAAGCGAAGCCGTCTCCTTGCCCTTGCCATCGCCGGACGCCGCTGCTGCTCGTGGACTCGCTTGTCCACCATCTTCTTGCCGACGACATGGCAATCCGCCAAGTCGGGAGTTGTTGCGGTGAATGGGACAAGAGGGCCTTCCGTCCCACTCACGGGCGATGATCTCGCCCTTCGTCGCGGCATGAGGGCCGCCACGCCACGGCGATCGCCGTAAGCCGCCGCCTCGGCCGCCCTACGGGACCGTACCCGCGGGCCGCGACCTCCTCCTCTTTTCGCCCGCGCGCCCATTGCGCGGCTGGCGTCGTCGTCGTCGTCGTCGTCGCCGCGCTTCGGCGGCCATGACCTGCCGGTCTCGGCCGCTTTGCGCTTCTTCTTGTCCTTGCGCGGGGTTCCTCGAGGTTCGGCCTCGCCGCCGCAGCTGGCCCGCCGCGCAGCGGGCGACGCGAACCTCGCTGAAGGGCGACTTGTCGCGCCTAGGTGAAGAGCTCCTCCGTCGTCTTGATCTTGCGGGTGGCCATCTTTCTTTGACCTTGGGGTCTCGGGCGCCTCTCCTGAATGCCGTGACCACGGCATCGATGGAGATGTCAGGGATGGTGTTGCGGACCTGACTGAAGCGCCGAATATAGTCACGCAGCGACTCTCCCTTCTTCTGCTCCACGTTGTGGAGGTCGTCTTCTACCCCGGGCTGCTTGAAGGTGCCCTGGAAGTTGGTGACGAAGAGCTCCGAGAGCTCCGTCCATGACCCCACGGACCGGGGCGGGTTCATGAGCCATGGCGGGCTTCCCGGTGAGGACAGCGGGAAAGTAGTTCGCGAGAACCTTCCCGACCCTCCGGTCCGGTGCATCACCGTCGATAGATCTGCAAAACTCATCGGGGTTGGTGGAGCTGTCGTAATTTCGATGGGGGCGGACGAAACCGTTCCGCCATCGGACGCGCGCAGCTCCTTAGAAAAGCGCGGCACCCGGCGCCGGAGCCTCTGCTCTGAACGCGGTCCTCGCCTCGCCGCCCCGTCGCTAGGCGGCGCCAAGAAGCGCCACCCTCATTGGCGGGGCAGCTCTGCGGGAACCCTCTTCTTGGTCCCACCGCGGCGGCGGCAATGTCGGTCGGCTTCGGTCGCGGACCCTGCGGAGCTTGTCACGCAGGTCTTCTCCATGCAGCAAGTGGCGGTCCTCCGGATGGGACCGGAGATCGCGCCACTGCCGCTGCCCGGCCGAGCCCGTGAGAATCGCCTGCTCTTGTCGTCTTGGCCCGCCCCTCCTCACGGGAGATCTGCGAGAGGAGTGCGAGGGCAACAAAAAAAGGAGGACGCGAAACGCCGGTTCCCCGCCCCAAACTTGCACCACAGCCGTGGCGGCGTCGGCGACGAATGGGCCAAGTTGGCCAACCACGGCGCCGCCGGAGTCCGAGTCACCGGAACGGTGGGTTTTCAGCAAGGCCCGCCGCGTGGAGGTTCATCTTTGAGTGCACTCCTCCAAGGCCAGCGCCGCTTAGCTTGGCCGAGGCGGCTGCTTTCGCCAGGCTCTAACCTAGGCGGCGGCCACCGCCGGGTGATCCACCGCCATCGCCGCGGCCGACTCCGTGGGCTACGGCTCTAGCGGTCGCTTCTGCTCCATCGCGGATCGCTGCTCGCCATCGCCTCTGAAGAAGGGTCAAGAGCTTGAACCGATGCTAGCGCCTCCCCTACTGGCGCGCCATCGACGGCGTGTTCTCCGCTCAACCACTGCGGATCACACCTGGTCAGATTTTTAGTCGCTAGCCAACTCGATCAAGCTCGATTCGATTTGGCGTCGGGCACAACAAGGAGCGACTTCGCACGATTTACCGAGTTCGGACCCCTCGCGGGTAATGGTCCTACTCTGCTGAGCCTTAGCTCTTTTCTCGATTGTGGTTGAATGGGAATGTGTTTCTGAGTGTTTGAATGCACGAATGCTCTCTCCCCTTCTCCTCTCTCTCTCTCCTTTTATACAAGCTTTGGGTTTGGCGGAGAGAGCGAGGGGTAGCCAAGATCTGGTGCTCAAGATAATCGACAAGACACGACAGAAGAGGCAGCGTGCCATTGCCCGCGCCATGCTGCAAGGCCGCCCTCGCGTGCTTCGCAAGTGGCCTCGACCCTGACATCCACCGGTGAGTCTGCGGGTGGGGCCTACTCCTCCTCGACAGGCGGCCTCCTCAAGCAAACCTTCTCTCTGCCGGTCAATTCTTCTGCGCCACGTGTGGCGGCCCGCCGGACTGCAAGGGTCATCAGAAGGTAATCATTTCTTTCATTGGCGTCTGTCGTCTGCGTGATGTCTCATTAAATGCGCTTCGTCCTTCAGCGATAGGGGAGCCGTCCCAAGACTCATTCGCAATGCTCCCTGCTGGGGCCCCTGGCGCAGGGGCCTCGCTGGTCTCGAGAGGGGCTCGCCGCGCGACCGCTGGCGCGTGGGGCCTCGCCTCGCCGCCAGAGGGCTCGCCCACGCACCCGCTGGCGCGTGGGGCCTCTTGGCCTCTGAGGGCTCGCCGCCATGTTGGGGCCTTGCTCGCCCGCTGACGCGTGGGGCCCCCTTGGCCTTCGAGGGGCTCGCCATGGCTGGGCCTTGCTCGCCCGCTGACGCGTGGGGCCTCCCGGCCTTCGAGGGGCTCGCCACGCCACTGGGCCTTGCTCGCCTCGCCTCGCGCGTGGGGCCCTCCTGGCCTTCTGAGGGGCTCGCCCACGCGCTGGGGCCTTGCTCGCCCGCCTGACGTGTGGGGCCCTCTCGGCCTTCCTAGGGCTCTTTGTATCCCAGTATTTATTACACCGACAGTGGTAATCATCTTTGCTTCTTAGAAATGTGCTTCATACTCCTACCACTACTAGAAATCTTGTTTCGTTATAATGTTTAGTAGCTGACAATGAAGTTTATTTTCAGTTTCACCCCAATTATACTTTCTCATCAAGGATCGGGTCACACAAACTCCTCTTCTTAAGGGCCAGTGCACCAGAGGTCTCTACAAGCATCCTGTCAAGCCATCAAAACAAGATTTGCACAGCTCCAGTTCATCTCTACCAAAGTGGCTTCAGCATCTTGGGCATCCTCCTCTACTGTTACACATCGTGTTCTTGCTCAAAACATTTTACTTTTCAATAAAACTACTAAAGATCTAGTCAGTGATGCCTGCCAACAAGGAAAATGCCATCAGCTCCCTTTTTCTATTTCAACATAGTATCACCATCTTCTCTACATTTCATTATAACTGATGTTTGGGGGCCTGCCCGAACAGCAGTGAATGACGATAGGTTTTATGTGAGCTTTGTAGACATCTTCAATAAATTTTCTTGGTTATTTCCTATAAAGAGCAAGGCTGATGTAACAAAATGTCTTATTCATTATCAATCCTCCGCAAACTGATGGAGGGGGTGAATACAAAAATCTTAGCATGTACCTCTCAGACTGGGATCCCTCGCCAATTCCCTTGTTCACATACACATGAACAAAATGGCACCTTCGAGCGTAAACATCCTCACAATGTGGAAATGGGACTGACTCTTCTTGCTCATGCCTCAGCCCCTTTGTGTTTTTGGGATTAAGCTTTTCAAACTGCCTGCTATCTCATAAATCGAATACCAAGTCGAGTGATAGAGCACCAAACTCCCATAGAACGCTTGCTAGCAACTAAACCAGATTACTCACTTCTCAAAATATTTGGATGTGCCTGTTGGCCTCATCTAAGGGCTTGTAATGCACACAAACTTGATTTTTATCTAAGAAATGTGTGTTCATAGGCTACAACACCTCTCACAAGGGCTACAAGTGTTTCCATATACCAACAGGGTTTGTATACATCTCTAGAGATGTCATCTTTGATGAGCATCATGTCCCCTTTCGGGCCACAACTCCTCAACCCATCACCACAACTCCTCAAGTCACATAATGCTAATTTTTGGTTTTCCAAACTGACCATATGAATTATATTGTCAATCCTACTGCTTCCATGAGTCCTTGTCTTGCAGGTTCTCCCATAGCAAATGATGATCAGCTCTCACCAAGTCAACTGTCTCCACTAATGACTGCAGTTTCTCAAAAAACAACATCTTGAAAATTCTACACCACAGAGCAACTCACAAGATAGTGGTGCATTAATGTTGCCTACAGCATCACAACAAGCAGCAACAGAATAAACGTAGATGTCACCTTTAGTTAGTGTCAGTCCTTCAGAAGATCAACTTTCTCACATGCCACAACAAGCAACAGTCCCAACAAGTCATTAAACACATGCAAGGTCCATGTCAAACATTCACAAACCCAAACAATTAACTGATGGTACTATGTTCTATAATTCTACATATGCTTCGCTTAATACATTATCACAAATCAATCCACCTGACAGTCATGTTGAAGCTCAATTAGATCCTCAATGAAAGCCAGCCATGGATGAAAATCATGCGGCTCTAATGCATAACTGGACCTGGATACTAGTTCCTCGTCCATCTAGCAAGAACATCATTAATTGCATATGAGTTGTAAAAGTTAAAACCTAGGCTGATGACACCATTGATAGATACAAAGCTCCTTTGGTTGCAAAGGATTCAAGCAACGGTTTGGTTTTGATTATTCAGAAATCTTTTCACCAATTATGAAGCCTATTACAATCAT
This sequence comes from Raddia guianensis, assembly GCA_036346415.1. Lineage (NCBI taxonomy): Eukaryota > Viridiplantae > Streptophyta > Magnoliopsida > Poales > Poaceae > Raddia > Raddia guianensis. The sequence goes on along the minus strand of CM070534.1, from coordinate 14,502,827 downwards.
ACTTGTTCTTGGTATTGCTATGACAACAATGGAGGTTAAGACAGCTAGATGTCAAAAATGCATTTCTTCATGGGTTGCTTGCAGATGAAGCGTATATGAAGCAGCCACCAGGTTATGAAAGCTCACAATATCCAGATTGTTGGGAATTAGAGCCCGCTGCAAACGGCCACACAAGGACCCATGTGCAGAGAAAGGGCTCCCCAAGTCTTAACGAGCCTAAAGGCCTAACTGGAGCAACGACTAAGGCCATGGGCCCACTCAACCCAAAAGACTAGCCTATTAGGTGAGGGACGGCTTCACCTTTAAGTCGTTGTTATGACTTTTGTAAGCTGATTTCTACAAAATGTTTGAGGTAAAAAAAATTAGTTTTGTGCTTTTATCTTTTTATTGGTAACAATTTCTATAATACATTGAAAGTGTCTTTTCAGTTGATATATAGTAGTATAAAAATATTTTTTGTACTTATGTCAGGGGGCTTCATTGATAATTTCTTTCCGGACCCCCAAAAAACTCAGGAACGGCCCTGTGACCACTACATGGAAATTACATGAACTCAGTCAACCATGCACCTAAATCCTGCATCAGCTGGTTCTCGCAGAGGTAAAATCAGGCAACCAAACAACCCCTATGTTAACATGCACGGCGATATGGGATGGCTTGATCCGAGGTGGCACTAGCAATGCACGAGAGAAGACACGTCCCGCACGCTTGCAACATGTTTGATGAAATGATTGAGATATCTCCCGCATCGTGCATATTTGTTTAATTGGTAGGAAATAACATATGGGTCTAGATGGGATGAATGGAACGTCCAATTGATGCAAAGACAGAAAGATTTACCATATATAAGCCTCAAGGTTGGATAGTAACTAAACTCTAGCCTTTATTTACTATATGAATAGACTAAACGAGAGTTTACCTCACAACTAAATTATGCCTAGTTCTATATCTCTACTCCTAAAAAGCATCTTGTGGTGGTGAGTGATGGCTCGTTAAACTAATTCTGACCATTCAAATCCATTCAACGGTTATCTCGAGCGAAACAGTAGCAGGGAGAAGGGACCAGATTGATCTAGTACTGCGCACGTGAAATCCATTCAACGGTTATCTCGAGCGAAACAGTAGCAGGGAGAAGGGACCAGATTGATCTAGTACTGCGCACATGACATGAGGCGAGGAGAAAAGCTGAAAAGGTGAGCTGGGGAAGGAGCTGTCGCCGGTGGAGCCCGCGGCCTGGCTCTCTCTCCAATCTCTCTCATCTCCCGTGACTCTCCCTCCCATCTAGCTCTCTCCCCTCTCTCCCATGTTCTCTTCCCATCCTCCCGTTCGTAAGCTGGAAGAAGGAACCAAGGGGAGGGGCTGAGCTCGCGCCGGCGAGCCGAGCTCGCCGCCTCCCCACGCCGCCGGCACGCTCTCCATGTCGTCCCCGAGCGCCGCCGCCGGAGGCCGGGTCTACCCAATGAAGAAGGAAGAGGGAGGGGAGGGCCGCTGTTGGACAGTTAAATTTTAATCCGATGTTTATCTAGACGGATTTCTTCAAAAAGCCAGAATTAAAAGGAAGTAATATTGTGGATTAGCACGTGCCCTTCCATCCACCTTATCTCCAATGATTTGTTACGGAAGAGATAGACCACGGCTGTTATTCAACCAAAGAAATTGCATCTCAAACGGAAGGAGTCCGGATAATTATCATCAACGAGAAGGACTATAAAAGAGGTTCGATCTGCTCGGCAAAGGGGTTACGCACTCACACACACACATCCTCTACAAGGAGGAAAGGAACCAGAGATACGCACATCGATCGGAGGATACACAGGTCGATCGGATTGTGCGCATCAATCAGAAAAAGAGAAGAGTTCGATCAGCAACTCAACGTAATCTTCATCCGCAAAGAAGCAAATCAACGACACCATCCAAGTTCAGCAACGAGATAGATGTCAGTTGGTTAATCTTCCCATCCTAATCATTGCCATGTACACATCTTTCGATCTTCAGGGAGCAAGTTCCTTCGCGAAAGAAGATGATCACGATGAGCAGAGCAACACCCAAGATGTACCTGGCTCGTGTTGACGAACAGGTCTTTCCGGACTCAAGCCGTCTCCATCACTTCCACGCAGACAGATGGCCGGCGCGCCGCCCTGACGTCCTCCGAGTCAGATCCCATGCCGCTGAGCCTTCCCGTCATCACGCCGGGAGGAGAACGTCGTCGCCGCGCCATCTCTGGATTCGTCGTCACCAGGGCACGGCATGGCTTGCGCCGCCCTGATCTATCGCCCATCCACACCGACACCGGGACCACCTCAGATCGGCCGTCCCCAGCCAAACCACGCCGGCCGTGCTGTGATTTCACACCACCGGACTCCTCTCCAAGGCTCGCCTCTCCTGCGCTCCAGCCCGCACTGACACGCCCAAGCATCGCCACTGCAAGTGCCGCTCCTGGCCAACCTACGGGCCGCTGCCTTGCCCCCTGTCCGGCGTCCTGCCTACCGAGCCGCCGCCACAGACCGCCGCCTGTGCCGCTTTTGGCCGGCGCGCCCCTCCTGGGTCGCCCCTCCTCCTCACTCTCTGCATATGTGGGAATGTGGGTGTGGATGGATAAGAGTACAGGGAACGTGGTGAAGAGATGAGGATTTGGCAGTTTTTCCAACTAAGTCCCTGGATTCCATTCTACATCGATAAAGAGGTTAAAATCGGCCAATGCAGTCAAACAGTGGAAGATCCCTGATTCAGCCTGATACAGTGCAAAGGGAAAATACAAAATGAAGCATGGATATTGCGCTTTGTGATTCCTCGATTATTCTCTGTATGTTCAAAAATATTTTATTTGCAGATTATATCCCGAAGACGCGGTAGGGATACAGTGCAAAAGAAAATATACAGAAGCATGGATAATGCGCTTCGTGATTCCTTGATTATTTGCTATATGTCAAAAATATTTTATTTCCAGATTATACACCGGAGATGCCGTTGAGACACGGCAAAGGAAAATATACAGAAGCATGGATAATGCGCTTCGTGACTCCTTGATTATTCGCTATATGTCAAAATATTATTTGCAGATCATACCTGAAGATGCTGTTGCTACGTCATCAAGTCAATCAGAGCCGAGCGTAGCTATGCATGTTCTTATTTTCAGGTTACTCGAAGGAGCTGATGTATTTTTGCAGTATCTCCAACACAAGCGATCGTTTAAATCCGGACTGACATAGGCGAACAGGTTCAAGATTCTGAGCTCTATTCTCCACGGGGGATGGTCCAGCTAGACCGCTATTTCTGCCAACTACACCAACACTTCACTCTTTTATTATTATTATTTATTTTTACATGCATAGCGAACGCAGGCGAAGATTGATAGACATGACAAAGCACAGCTTAATCGGAGGTTTTCTGCGTTTTCTCGCAGATATAATTAACTGGGAGATCTCTCGAGACCCCAGGATCCAGGAAATCCACATTGCCTATATCAAATGTTCTTCCAACAGGCAATGGAGCGCAAATATAATGGGAACCATGTATCTTACCGGCAATATTAATAAAGATCATGTGTTTTTCCTATATTTTGTTTATTTGTGTATTTCAATACACTGGCATGCCCGCAATTTTTATTATTCTTCACCAGCGGTCAGGCACGTTTTTCCTATAGAATCCAAAACGGAAACGTCCCGAAGAGCCGCTACATGAGCTCCGCGCCGACGGAGGAGGCACCAGCGGCTACAACGCATGGGATGCCCGCCGGCGGAGGCGCGGCCGGCCGCCGCAGGGGGCAGGGCTAGGGTTTGGGGGAGGTCTTCAGGGGAGAGACCGTATCAGGAGTCCCTCAAGGCCATAGCTTATTATTTTATAGTGTTGAGCTTATATGATTGATATTTTTTATAAATATATATTGAACTGTGGTCCAACAAATATTCATGGATCCTCCATCGAGCCTCCCTGCTCCTGTCGTGGGTGCAAATGGGGCCAAACCCAAACCCAATCCTAACCCCTTAGTTAGCTTCCAATTTTCCAGTCCAGCCCACCCCAACCCATCGTTGAATCGCACCCAACCTACCCCATGGCATAGTTGAACCCAGGGAAAATCGGATATTTGCCCCAAAGTTGGTGTGCCTCTGGATATTTGCCCAAAGTTGAGCTGCCCCTGGATATTTGCCCCACTTGGCCTCTTTTGGTTTTGCTTTTGTCTCAGGGGGCAGTTTAGAAAATCGCCAAAATATCCAGAGGCAAATATCCAGACGCAGTTCAACTTTGAATAGTACATGTGATTTTACTTTAGCCTCTATATTGTGACAGACAAGTGGACGTGCACATTGTTTGCTAAACCACCATTATAATTTTTATGTTGTTACGATTTGTGTTTTCCTTTCTCCCCCTTTAGTTCCGTGGCAAAGCACGGGCGTTGTACTAGTGTGCTTTCATTTGCCTTAGGACTAGATGTCTACAAGTCATTCATAGCTCATGAGCTTGCTTGCCTTTGCTTTGCATTGCTTCTCTGCCATGCTCCTTAAGGACAAGGGTTTTTACATAGTGTCTAGGGGCAACCCTATCTTTGGATCTTTGATGTTCTGTTAGAGGTTTCTGATTTCATGAATAAGCAACAAATTTTGGTCGTAGTTGATCTCAAAATGTACCTACAAAATACTAAGGGAATATTCTAAAAGGGTCATCGTTTTGTGGGACCTAAGGAGGCCAAGAAAACCATAATAGAAAGACAAGGCGATTGGTCAATCCACTTGCAACCTAAGAATATGAGCAACCTAACCAAAACCAGAAGCAATGACCCTCGATCTGTGAACAAAGAGGTCACAAACTAGTATCAGCAATCTTGGCCAAAGTATGGTATCTGCTAGCAACCAAGAGGGGACATAGAGACCGGAATTATTCTTTTATCTAAAAAAACCAAGAGGGAACTGACTACTTATTGACACCTAGCACATAGAGATGATCAACAATTAATGTTTTTTACAGGCTTGCATACGACTGAACATCTTGACTTGCGGGGGCATAATCAGGTCCCCATGGGCCTTGATAACCCATGCAGTCCATATTTATGCTATTGGAGGAACCAAATAACCCTATGCCAAATGGATCAAGTGCTTAAGTGAAAACAAGAGGTGTTAGATTAAACTGAGACTTAATCACACTTGTCCAATCACATGAACACAAACAGAAGCAGATGTCGTTAACACTAACCTCGATTAGAATCTGTTATTAGCATCAGTGAAGACTTAGTTGTATAAGACACAAGGAGACATATGGTAGTTGCGTTGACCTCGTTACGGTTCTTGTTCAATAGCAACGCCACCTAGAGCAGCAAAAGCACAACGACAGTCTTCCTGTTACCCTAGCACTTCACCACGAGATTGGGTTGGGCATTGGATTAGGGACTGCCATGATCAAATTAGGCATAAGGTCTTATTATAACAGAAAAAGTCTATTTTAGATACCTCAACTATCGAGAAAGTTCAAAAAAAACTCCTAAACTATGATTTGGTCTGTTTTACGTATCTGAACTTTCAATACCGGCTCAAAACCCACCACAACCTGATTTTTTAAGTGTTTTGCTGACGTAGTGGCGCCACATGTCAGACAAGTCAGCAAAAACCACACTACCACATGGCGCCACGTCAGCAAAACCACCGAACAAAACAGGGTTTTGATGGTTTTTGAGCTGGTATTGAAAGTTCAGGTATGTAAAACAAACCAAATCATAGTTTAGGGTTTTTTCGGGCTTTCACGATAATTGAGATACCTAAAATGGACTTATTCATATTATAACTGGCAGCCCCCATCTCCTCTTATATAGTGTTGCCAAACAAGGGATCATAATCAAATAGGTTAGGGACGGTGTTTCCGATCAGATTTTCTAAACTTAATTAGAAATAAATCCAATTAGATGATGTACGGACATGGTTAGTCCGAGATTAATGCTAACAACAGGGAGTAGTAACCAGTACATGATAGATTATTTCTTCTCTCCCCGGCGTGTCTAGACTCTAGATCGAGTTAGGCCGATTTTAGGCTGCCAGGCTGATTTTGTACGTGGGCCTTTTCCCCTTGCCGGAATGCGAAACTTGGTAGCGTTCCAGGTTTCTGTTCTCCCTATTCGGTCCAGGACAACTACCAGCCTCAATTGGCTGAGTCCATGAAGCCATCAAGGCTATTGCCAAACAAGGCCGGCCGACTGACGGAAAAACTCCCTCCAGTTAACATTGACATCATCAACCAAGCAGAAACACATTTTATTTTTTGTCTACTCTGTCACATGGTACTGATTGCTGCCGCAGCAGCTGTGCAGTGCTTCACAGATTCTGCAAACTAACAATTGAGCTTTATCGGCGAAATTTTGATAACCACAATACCAACAGCATGGATTGCTTCTTGAGGTTACGATAGCTAAACTGAAATAACAAGGTAATGTTTCTCAATGTGTGTACTTCTAAGTTGCAAAGGCCACTATTTAGGCAAGATCGCATCAGGTGCTTTGCTGTTCTGATCTGCTGCTTTTCCTTTTGCCCTCTGATGAAGGTGGTACAGCATGTTGGCAGCTGCAGATTCCCGAGCTTCACTAGAGCTAGTCTTCAGATCTCCGTCGATGTTAATGTTGAAATCCAAGCCTATAACATATACACTTGCCTGGTACATTTCTGGAAAGATTGACAAATAATCCGTTAATAAAAGGTAAACTTTTGGGGAAAAAATTAAAACTAACAACTATGATAAAAAGAAGGTAACAACTTGGAAGTTGGAACAAGTAGAAATTCTAGTAGTTATTTCACCTACTGAAAATCATTATATTATAGGATAATAGGACAATGCATATATCAAAGGCACAAATAACTGTGTGTTGGGTAACAAATGATCAAATCTGATCTCTAAACTCAATTGAAACTTCGAAGAAAAGCAGAGTACAGCGAGCGGTAAACAAATGGCTAATTTGATTTATACATGATACAGATATGCTAACTTATCTACCGAACTGACACTTCAATTCCAAAGCTCTTTTGATCTTGATTTAATTACAACAGTGTATATGCTATCAAAGTAATGTGGTAAAGATGTTATCATATATGTGTGGTAAAGATGTTATCATATATGCCTATATATATGGTACAAGGAATCCTTTCATTGCCAAGCAAGAACGAGAGAGAGAGAGGGAGAGAGATAGAGAGAGTAAATGTCCCCACTTACCATCTGCTACAGAAACTACATCCACTAAATATCTTGGTGACATCCAATAGTTCTCACGGCATATTTCATCCAACTCCTGCATTCCCAAGTGGTGTTTAGAGCTAGGGACAGGCCGACAGGGCGTAGAATGAAATCCGAATTTTAATGTGGGTTTCTTACCTTGCATCTGTTGCGTAGAAAGATTCCCTCCGTCAACTTCCTCCTTTTTACTTTCATGGTTTGACATCCTTCTCCAAAGCTGGGTGAACTGTCAACTTCCATCATACCAGAGCTGCTACCCTCGTACCCTTTTAGTATTGACATAGCTTTTTGTGTCATCTCCCCTTCTGCACAAGGTTCAGAAAAATATGAGTACTGGAATTGATAGGATTTGAACGAAACGATGATTGAAGGTGACAAGCAATAGACACATCCTGAGAATCACATGTAATCACTAATCAGTGATGTAGGTCTTAAAAATATTTTCTAAATTAAAAGGTGACATAACGATGGCCTTGTCTGAATGGTTTTTTTAGAAAAAAGACAAACTCTATTAATTTATTTAAGTAGCAAAAAATATAGAAAAATAAAAAAGAATATGGCGTAATGCACCAAACCATACCGAAACTCAACACTACCAACTCAGCCTTTAGCCCGCCTCACCACCTCAGAGGGGGAAAACAATAGCACAATAACCGGCCACCACCCGCAGCCCAACAACACTACATCGTGGTAGACCTGATAGAGCAACACAATCGACCCATTAAAGTCTGCCACCAAAGTAACACTGAAATGACGACCAGTCAACAAAAGAAACTCTAATTGGAGGCCAATCGACAGCTCGATAGGAGACACCTTTAACAAGGTAGCGATACTAGATACACCATCGTTGCATGTCCGCATGGACCGGGTTTTCACCTGAAAAGACTTCTGGAGAGTCCACGGCAATGCCTCTAAAGAGGGGAGCGGTGCCGAACAACGTCACCATCACCGGCGCAAGAGCCATATGGATCCTAACCCCATCCACGTGGAGAACTATGAGCCATATGGATGAAGACAGATTCCAACAACTTTAATTAAGGTCGTAAGCCATAAATGGTGCTAAATCCTTATTTCCTGTTTCCTAGTGAAAAGAGACTAAAAGAGAGTGTTTTTTTCACAAGACCACATGATTCTACAAAGTTATCTCAAGTTTTAACCAAGTTCTGATGTGAAAGTCAAATACCATCCATGATTTTTTGAATATCCATATCATAGTGAGCACTTCGATCTTGACATATGCGTTGCCGGCGAAGCTGAAATTTGTAAGAAAAACTAGTATGAGATCACCTTAGCTTATTGGATAAAACGAAAATTTGAAGCAACATGCATCATTGTGACTTTTGAGAAACAAAGAGAAAATATGACTGCATACAAGTTCATCTTGTATCTTCTGAAGTTTCTGTAATGCAACATACACCTCATCATTCCTGTTCTCGGTGCTACCACCTGAAAACGATTCGGAGCGCATATTTGAGGATTCACAAGATCAATAATCCACAGTACAAAAATATAACGATTTGCATAGCATTGTTCTAACCTGGTTTTTCTGTTGCCTTTGCATTTTGGAATTGTGGAAAATCATTCTCCGTTGCAGTATCAACCATTGATGCCTGAGAAAATAATTATTTTGTCTTGTTGGATATTCAGGGTTAATGAATAACATAAAAGCTGAGATTTCAATTGTTCCATCTGCTATTACTGGCAAATACATATTTATTTGACTAGCATAAAGTTTGTATAACATAATTATACCAAAGTGGCAGATGATGGTGTTGTGTTTGTGAGGTTGAAGTCCACAGCAGCATCAACATCTTCAGGACTAGCATCTAATTGTACGTCAGGCAAACTATCACCACAAGCTACATCGTCTTCCATCGCCACAGCTTCGACTTGCTCATTTTCATTCAGGATTCCATGCGTGTTAGTGTCAGTGTTGTGAGAAACCTCAGCCCCTGCAGGGATATCTATAGTTCGTTCTTTTGCCACAAACACTTTAAATGAATCCTCATTGGAGCCACCTCTCCTCACATGCTCTGAGTGAAAAGCCACAACTTTGTCGGTTTCATGAATGGAAGCATTTTGGTGCAACGAATATTTGCTTAAAGTTTTGGTTGTACCTGTCCTTATTCTGCCTATGATGCCTCTTGGTCGTGCAAAATCATCAGCCATGGATGCAGTCCTTCTTCCAGACCGGACAATAGCAGTATCTTGATCAAGCACCTCTTGATCTGATGCATCAACCATTGTTCCAGTATCCATATTATGCTGAACCTTAAAGGTTAACTTTGAAGAAGGTTCCACTCGAACTCCATCCTGCGATCCAGAGATTTCAACTAGATTGCCAAGCAGTGAGGATGCAGATGACCTAGAGTTTTTAGCAGCAGTATTGGGATCGCGATGCTCCAAAAGTGAGCTCTCACCACTAACAAGACATATAGATGGCTTGGTGCAACAATCGGCGCTCCCAACTCCGTTCTTCTGTATGTCTGCCATTATATTACCAGATGGCAATATTGGGCAGTGATTACCCTTACTCACCACGTTGTTAATAGCCTTACTCGCATGATTAGAATGATCATTATCGATCGGGATGCGGACTAGCTCGTTGTACCTTTTAATGCACGAGGCTGGTGAATCACAATTCAGATCAACAAAAAGATCAATTCCCTCATCTAGAGCAATACTGAATGTGGGAGGAACTGCATCTGCTGGATTCTTATTAGATTGCAGGGAGCACATAGTTGTGACTGCTGCACCAGCTTCTGTATCAATGCAAGATGCTGAAACCGTATTATTAGGGGCAGCGTGACTGGGTTCCAATAAGCATTCCTCGTTTAAGTCAGGTATGGAGTCACGATTTGGCATAGTAGGTTCAGGAGTTTGTAAACTGTCAGCAATTTGAGGCTTCTGAGCTGCTGCCAAAGAGCACATCAAGGTAAGTCTAGTCTTTTATTGTCCAATAATTAGAGAAACACTGGTGTGGCAGTCTAACTCGTAAAATTTGGTTATTTGTACTCTCAACATGTGTAGTTCGCTAAGTATGCCACTTGTGTGTATGACATGCGGAAACATGTGTGTTTATGACAGTGGGTAGAGTGGCATTTTTGCGAAGCCACTTGTTGAAAGTGGCAAATAACCAAATCTCTCGTCTAACTCTGGCTTTTAGGTACAGAAATAAAATTAAGAGACACGTTAATTCGGTACAAATTCAAAAGCGTTCTTTTTTATCCACTAAAAATAATTCTTTATGTTCCATGAATAAAAGAGGACAAGTGTTTTTTTACATGTCTAAAGTAAATAAAATAACTAAGTCGACCATTATTAAAATTAAAATAAAGTATTATAGAGCTAACTAAATGTCGTGTTTTGCTACAAATAGAAAAAATCATACTGCTAGAAATAAAATGATTGTCACATTATCCCACCATACAACTTAATTAGTCGACATTTTTGGCCAGTACCATCATGTTCACCTCCATGTTCGATTAGCTCAATTAGAGATGAAAATGGTACGGATAATTTCTGACCGTCTGAACCAACCCAGAAAGTGATTTTGATAATGTTATGAATATCCGAATCCGATAGGCGGATACATTACAGATGCAAAAAATATCCGATGGATATTATCCAAACAATGAAGTCCATCTACAAACCATCTCCATTATACTTCTATAGTATGATGACTAACATTTGCGTATGGTTTTATTTTTTCCATGATTATGAGCCATGAAGTTAATGTGCAATGCTTCCGTACCAATAATTCCATGACTATGAGCCATGAAGTTGATTTACAGAGAGATAACTAAATGTGTTTTTACATGCTTATTTCTCTATTATATGTTGTCGCATATTATCCGAGAGAATACCTGTGTCCGATCCGTATTTGTAACCGATATTACAGTGATTCAATCCAGCCGTAGGGGGGCCGGCTACCCTAGCTTCTTACGACTTCACCCAGTCCGTCGAGGAGCCCTTCCAGGATCCTGTGCCTCCCTTACTGAAACGCCGGATCTCATTAGCGGATGTCATCCTGAAACGCCATATGACGACGATCGGCCCAAAGCCGATAGAAGAACTGATAGAGATTGGGTATCCGAAAGAAGTTTATGAACGGCCCAATGCAATGCCGTTGACAATGATCTGGATGTCGAAAAATCTAAGGATACTCTAAAGAATGATGAGCGGCCTAGCGCCGTCGCAATCATGCTATACTGCCATGGGAAAAAGACCCGGTACTATCCGTGTCCAAATCCATATCCGACAAAACTATATGGATCAAATACAATATGAGTGGTTTTCAATCCGTATCTGATCTGTTTCATCCCTACTCCCAATCAACTCCACTGTGCACATATTAAATTCACCGTACTACTATGTCGCTTATTTGACTTATTTACTTATCTATTAATTTGCCTATCTTTGCTTACAATATAAATAATTTGCTTTTTTCAATCCCTTTTTTTCTCTTAGACATGTGTCTAAAAGGTTTCTAAAACAAGTCAAACAAGGGGACCCTACTCTCGAGTTCACCTTAAAAAGCTCTCAAAATTAGAGGATAAGTCAAATAAGTAAATAAATCAAATAAGATAAGTAAAAGAAAAGAAGGCCAAAAACTATGTTGGGTAAGGAGATGATCTACCAGCAGAGCCTTCATCAACCCAAGGTTCCTTTATAGTAATAAAAGATTACATTTCACTATGTAATGTTGCGATTAACCATTGACCCACATCTTCAACTTTGCCTATATGCTTGGCTATTAGACCTATACATAATTTTTGCGAAGATGTTTTTTTATTTGCTCAGATTTTATTCAGTTACACTCTTATGAGCGGCGAAAGAGGCACCTATGAGGAGTGACTTACCATTGCCACAACTACTTTTTTAAAATTGGCACTAGAAATATAATTTGCTGGAATACATGTCTAAGATCTAGTAACATATGAAATCTAAAAAATCATTTTTATTTAAATTGTAAATGTTCAAAGATGTTTTCTAAAATTTTAATGAAATTTTATAATAATATTTTTATATTGGATAACTTGAAATTATTTTATCCTAAAAACTATTTTATTTCTCAAATTCGTTTCTATCCTAAAATCTCATGAATCTTTTCTAATTATTTTAAATAAAATATATTTAGTTCCAAACTTTATCTGGTAACAATAGTTATTTTTAGCCTAGAATCTCTCTGCTCACCTTGATCATATAGGCTGAATTGAACTACTTTCCCTCCCTTTTTCATTTTCTCCTTGGAAAGGAGTAAGGGGCTAAGATATAACTAAGTTGTCAAAACAATTATATGTGTTGTAGATGTATTCATTAGTCCTACACCCTACAGGTAAAGATCATTGGGCCAAATGAAAATAAATAAATGGTCCAAAATAGTTTACGTCCACATGGAAAAAGCCCCCTAATCTATGGCAAAGTTTCCATCTCTCAATGCCCCTATACATCTTCGATACATAGAAACTTTCCTTATAGGTTACTCCTACCTTGGCCGCAACATTTCCATAGCCTTTCCTCCATGGCACATGATAGGCACCACACAGTCATGTCATTCAACAGCCACTCTGTTGACTCCATAGTAGATTACTTGTTTTGCTTTATGTTAGAAAACATGCCATGTTGTGTGAGAAATTTCCCTCTATCAATTGGATCCATGGGGTTGTGCCCATAGTTTTCTTCACGCTCCTAGCTCCATTCCACATGTTCTGTAATCCTCTCCCCTGTTCCCTGAGTCAAGTTTATCTCCAGTTCCTACTCACCCCCTTGTTGCCTCCTTCCCCACAACTTAAAATCCATTGCCCTCAAATCAACCTCAATCACATTGACATAGTAATTTTTCTTCTTATTGGCAATCCCTAATCTAATTATATGTGTTCAGTGTGTGTTGCTTCCACCATCGACCCAACCATCACTTTCCACCTTCCCACCCTTGTTGGTGTTCCCCTTTTTTTGATAAAATTCTCTAAAGTTCCAGTTCCTCTATCATTCTTCTACCTTGGAGTTTTGTCACTGGCAAGTGGACATGGCCTATGGGCATGGCTACATAGAACATGATTTCAACCACGAATTTCTAAATTGTTGTTTGTTGCTAGTTCAACTATAATCCAAACTGGTTTTTATGGGAAAGTATAGTGACTAATACTATGGTGTAAACAATAGATAAAAGAATATAATATTTAAAGAGAAAAAAGGAGTTACAAGAAGCTAAAAAGATTATAAGTAATACCCTTGTAAAGTTCAATTAATTTAGTTCCATCATTCGAGTCATATGAAAAATGAGGTATTTTTTGTACTGACCGCTTGCAAGAGTGAATTGTAAGGTTCTTTTGATAGAAATATTTTTTTTTTGCATTCCTAATTTTCTAGATATTACAAGCACCAATGATGAAAACTTCCGTAGAATTGATGTTGGAAAGAAGCTCTTACTTGTTGAAGCATCATCGTGATGTCCAGACTAATATCCTACTCAATAATTTTTTTGACTGTCTATGGCATGTTGGCCCTATGTAATTTTTAGATTTTTAAAGCAAAATTTTGAAAAAAGTTGTTCAGTAGGCTTCACTAGCCTGTTGTATCGTGTCCTTTTCTATGCTCTATTTTCTAGTTAACCTTTGGTTCTCTATTCTATCTCATTTGAGCAACCTATGGCATATTTGTAAATAAATTTTAAAAACAGAAAATTTATTAGCAAGCAAATAAGCAAGTATATATGTGATAATACTGTAATCACTAAGTATTTGCATGTTTGGCAATCATCGGGGAAAAATGTGTTGGAATCAGACATCAAAGTGTGTGCTTTGTCTCATTCACTGTTTGATACATGAGATATAATTAGGAGAAAACAAATTTATAGCTTCAGATGGTTGACAAATGTTTAAGATGTTTCTGCTATTATATGAGAAGAAGACATTCTCCTCTCGCTTCCTGCTTTATCTCCATGAGTATACAATTGTGTAGACTCCCGCCCACAATGTCATACAAATTTTTCATTGTTGTTTGCAACTCTTACCTCCTAAATTCCCACTCTCTAACAATGTTATATCTATAAATGAGCAAAAACTCATAAGAAGTAATCAACTGGATAAAACTTGAATGGGTTCTTGGAGATAAAACGTCAAATAGCATCTTGCTTGAGATAGGTAGCGGAATATTATGAAAGTATGTATTGAGAGCATGTTATGTAAAGTGCTTGGAGTGAGGATGAGAGTTCAAAAATTGTATTAAAACATATTCCCTGTTGCATATGGCGCTTGTGCAAGTAGTGTTGCATTTGGTGAGGCTCAAATAAGAGTATTGGCTTGTTATTATTATATTGACATTTTTCTTTCCTTTGCCACGCACCGTATACTCGTATAATCCTACGTATATATAGCATTTCTAACAAAGATATTCACTCTAATCAATATAAACATAATTATTTTAATCTAATCTAAATATAGAAATAGGATATACTACTTGCAGACAAAAAAAAGTCCTATCTAGAGCCTATGTTGTAGGTTTGCTTATAGGAATCAACCTATGGTTGTAGGTGATGTCCACCGTGACACAAAATTCAAAATTCATTCAACTTCAAAACAAATAAAACTTTAAAACTATATTTTTAAATTTTACATAAGGTCAAATGATTGATAATTTCACCTGGGGTTATAGTAGCATATGAGCTCTTGCCGCCGGTGGAGTGGAGGAGGTGGTGGTCGTTGTCGTCTAGGGATTGAGACAAGGGGGTAAAGATGATGGTAGGCCCTGTTGAGGAAGAGGGGACACAAATTCCGGATCTGCTACCACCGAGCCTAGATCTGGTATCGCGGAGCCTAGATCCGGCAACGGCGCAAGGTTGGAGGTAATCCTCGTCACCGAGACATTATTCTAGATTGAGGGAGAAGAGGGTGAGATAATGGGTGGGAATGAGTGAAATGGATCGGTTGGTGTAGTACATATCTGAGGTGGTAGTGAGCCTAGCTGTATTATGCCTGTTCACAACTTGTGTCGACCATTCTCATTTATGTCTTGCTATAAAAATTTAAAAGAGAAGAGAAGAGAGAGAGAGAGAGAGAGAGAGAGAGAGAGAGGAGCGAATTTTTTTTTTGGCATTGATATCAAAGTTTGGTATACGACAATTACAGCGGGCACATTACCTCTCTCTATCAATGGAGGAGACAATAGCTACAAGTTATGGCTTAATAAAGGGGGAGAAGATGATGTACATCCAAGTTGAGAGGACAAGGGGATATATATAGAAGCTTTGATCAAGCACCATTGACCTTAAACATATCAATGGGACAAGGTTAGAGCTAGTCCTGGTCACCACAACATCTTTCTAAATGAGAAAATGGGTTGAATGAGAAAAATGAGTCTGGCAAGAGACATAATCGAGTCTTCTTGAAAGCGGCCCTTCTTGTTTATTTGTTTTCATAATATTTAAAGTATATGTATATAGATTTTTCCCTTATTTAGACTCATCATTATTTTCTATGAAAACGATGTGTCTATATTTTCCTTTGCTGAGCATCAATTTTCCAAGTATTGGTGATCAAAATTGTACACTTATTAGATATTTATTTCTTTTTACAAAATGGTTACACTTATTACATTGTACACTTATTTTTAGTTTATACTCACATGGAACATTTCTTATAAACCATCAAATTCAAATATTCAAGAAATCAGGAAATTCAAAACTTATGAATTTCCTTATTAAAAAAATTATAGTTTTGCCTCAAAGTTTGTAGTTTTTAAAATAACATTCTTGGATCACACTTGCCAACAAAAAAAAATATATAGAGTAGAGTAAATTAGATATATAGACATGTATTACTGGTTCGCTTGTATACAAAACCATGAAACCATACATCCACATCATCAAAGTTGCCGTGCCCACTCCCTCGGCTTACCTTCCAAGGCAAGGGTCTGACCATGCACTAGTTCATGGATAAGAACACTAGTGTTGGTTATATAGCTGGATCATCTCATACATCGACATAGTTATTATTTCAGTTCAACAACCATAAGTCATCATTGTTCAAACAGCCATAGGCCTTAGTTACAATTAGAATTCAAGCGGAAGAAACAGAGATTCACAAGCGGAAAGATAACGATTACTTATACTCCAACAGCCATATAACCCACACGACTGGAGGGAGACCTCAAACCCCATAGCTAGCTTATCCATCGTCCTAGTACTGTGGATCTCCATCCTCGTGGCACTCTTACGGATCCACAACACCACCCATTGGCCCTTTCTCTAAAGGGGGGAAATGCGAGAGTCAATGTGTTGTCCTCACTTGCAATGGCCAGTTAGCGACCAACTAGTAATTCTAAGGGTTTATAAAAGGAAGGCTGAGATGCTTATTTATTTGCGGAAAGCCATATTTAGAAAAAGAAAGACCATGACCAAAGCTTTTTACTCAATTCAAAGATATTTCGAGTACCATAAGTATTTCTCAGTATTAATCCACTCCATGGTAGTTTCAGCGCTCTACCAAACCAAAAGCCGTCATGCGGCAGTTTCAGGCCAACTGTCAACCATCTTATTACCCCGCCATCATGTTCCGGGATTGACGATCCCGTTGTGGACCAAGTACCCTCGGGTTGTCAGCCCGCGCAAGGTTGGTCTAGATCACCACAGTGACTGTGCCAGGCCGCATGTCCCTCAGGTGGAGAACTCTATGAGGACCATAGTACCACCTGTCGACGATTGAGATATCGATCTCAAGTCAACTAAGGTTCTTGAGAAAGGAAGATAGAAGACTTGCCGAGCAATGCAAAACAACGATCAACGAGGAACGGGGAGACACAGGGTTTTTATCTTGGTTCAGGCCTCTCAGGAGATAATAGCCCTACGTCCAGCCTTTATTTATATCAAAGAGGATTACAAGGTGGAAGCTCGACGAGACAAACAGGTCTCAGCGAGATTATGGGTGTACACGAAACAATGTGCGACAATGCGAAATCTCTTGGCCAGGTGCCTAAAACTCGTGCCCTCTACACACCGTAGAGGCCCTGTTTATATAGTGTTGAACAAACCGACCTATCAAGGGAATATCGGGTCGGGCTGACCTCGAATCCGTAACGAACTCGATACATGCCAAATATATCCCGAGGTAGATAAGGAATACTCCAATTATTGGGGATCACGACTTCTGCTCCAATCCGGGAAACCAACGTCCGGGTCTTCACGTAGCCGTGTAGAACTCTTGTTCGAGTCGGACTCAAACACGAATCCTAGGCCGTTACGCACCGTGCTACCCAGGAAGCTGTTCGGCAAGATGCATATGACCCTGATAGAACCTTCTAGGGAGCTAGGCCCTAGTAGGCTGTTCGATTGGGCCGTCAGGGAGTGGGTCATGGCAATGGGCCGTGTTTTAATCCCCAACACTACCCATAAGATCCACCTGCATTATCGCGCAACGGCCACACGTTGTGGTGTTAGAAACCATCCTTGATGGTTGGAGACTTCCCATCGTGCATCCCTAATGCACCCATCTAGGAGGAACCTTGTTCCATGTATACCCAACTTGTCCACCTTCATTTTAGGGCCTAAACCCCAATGCTTCCTTCTTTGGCTATGGCACCCTCCGTGTGTAACACACGATGTGGCAGGACCTTTTTGGGCAATGCTCAGCTTTACGCGTATGACTCTGCGTCCCTCTTGCTGCACTTCTTCTGTGCTGCCCATAGCTTCCTTATCAAATGCGTAGACACAGTCTACATCACAATTCCCAACCATAACCAAATCAATCCCATCACACACACATTGGCACGCCAAGTCCTAAATCCATCATATCAGTTATCAATATGTGTCGGTGAATCTCGGTTTACCATTCTAGGATTCGAGACCCAAGTCATAAAAAATTTGGGGACCTAAGCATTGCTAAGCAAGCTTTACCCAGACTTAGAAGTCTAAATCAGTTTAGTTGTTTTCTAAACCAGGTTGTCAATGGAAAGTGATTATCAAGGCAATCACTAAGTGAATCGATGATAATTTACATTATTAAAACAATATAAATATAGGTAGGGAATAAATCAAGAAATTAAGGCACGATATATCATGACTAACAACAGGTATTGTAATTTAAAGAGAGCATGCAAGTTGGTACATTGAAAGGAAATACTTATAAAAACTGGATAACAACGTGCATGTGTAAGTAGTGGTTTACTTGCACTAAGGAAGGACTCACCCTTCCCTAATATGAGCAAACCTAAAGTAAGAAGGTAGATCACTCGACTTGATCTTCGGGATAGTACTCATGATTGTTAGGGTTCTCCTCGAACAGTTCCACGACTCCGTCTACTTCTAATAGTATGGTGTGAGGAACAATTTGATGTAATATAAATATTTAGGATAATTGCCCTTAACAAAATATTTTTTCTTAATTATAGGTTATTATTTATATAAGCAAGGGTCAGTGACTTAGATAAAAAGTGAATGACAGTTATTCCATTAAAAGGTTCCATGCTTCTATTTTTCTGATGATAATACCATATTATATTAATTTATGGTGTTCTTAATTATTCCACTTAAACTTACTAATAGGCCATCTTTATTGTTAATAGACTTAGAAAGGGTCACCATGAGTGTTTCATAATTTTCTTGGGTTCTAGAGTGTTTATACTAATTTCTACCATTTTTTAGAATATTTCTAAAGTGTATAGCTATTTTTAATAATTGTGTTCCATTTTTGCCATTTACCTCTAGGAAAACCTTTAATATACTCTTAGAATAAAGGCACAGGAGAAATATCCTTAAGCAAGTACATGTCTAACGTTTTTCTAAATTCCAGGAACATATCTAGTATACCTCTGAATTTTCTCGTAAGTTTTGGGGGTTTATCTACTATTTGTTATAAATAAATTTGCATTTTTTGAATCTTTGAAATAGATAAAACGGAATAAATGGCCAATAGTAATGGGCCAGTCCACGGCGGAAATAGCTGCAGTGCTCAGCGTGCAGGCGCACACGCTTGCGCGAGCTTGCGGGCCCACCAGACAGCGATACAGATCAACGTTCAAGCGAGGCCGTTGGATCCAGATCGGACGGCCATCCGTCATCGTCTACCTCTCGATGGCGAGAGAGAACATGAGGATACCGCAAGCTTTCTCGAAGGATTCTGGGAGCTATAGTCCACCATTTGGGACGATTCAAAGTGCACCATTTTCCTAGGCTCAAACCTCACCCAACGGTACCGGTCTTACTACCTGAGGCGGTCGGACGCGGTGGCTTGACAGACGACGGCGGAAGGGCATACGGTGCAGTGGTGCATATGTGAATAGGGTGTGCTACTGGCTAAAATAATGCGTGCGCTAGCTATGTGGAGATTAGTGGCGTCTCACCGAGTGCACAGAAGGGCCAGAGCGTCACAGGATCGATTGGTCACCGTGAGCTCCGACTCATTGCTCTAGACTGCTGCTTACTAAAGATGATTGCATCATGACATGGGTTTAAGAGAAAGTATTTGAATAATGATCCTAGATATAGGGACATAATAATCAGTCAACACCCATTAAAACTAAGCTAATTTTTTAATCAAAGTGGGATGGTGGACTATGGGTACTGGAGTTTAAATGACATTTTTCCTTGGGTATTGTAACACATTGCTCTAGACTGCTGCTTACTAAAGATGATTGCATCGTGATAGCTTTTCGATCAAGTGGGAGAATGTTGGCTGATCTCATGCTGTCGAGTGGACAATCCAACCAAACCTTGCAAAACTCGTCCCCTAATCACGCCTATTACCTAAACAGTTCCACACGGGTTTCCTTGTTTCCACCCTAATCAATGTGCCATGATCCGAGGCATTTTTCACCTTGTTGGACCTGCCCCCTAGTCTAACCAACACAATACTTATAGGGGAGTTGGTCATGTGAGAAACTCAAAGGGTGGTCTTTGGACAGTGCAGGAGGCGTTCGGAGGAATATCGCCACCCACATGTTCATCACCGACGAATTGATAGCGCAACACTAATGGCTTCGATGAACACTGGTCAGTGATTTTCTTTTCGCTTAAGATTAGGTGATCTTGTTTAGGCTAAGAGCATCCCAGCCCCTCTATGCCTCATCTAAAACACATGAATAGTATATAAGATCATGAATATAAGATCTAACACAACAAAGCTACCAATGTCAAACTCATCAACATCCTTCATAGCATCTAGGATCTTGTTCTTTTCAGCGTATCGTTGTATTGGCGTATTACTGTAGCAAATTTGAGAGTACTCAAAATGAGGTCTAAAGATTATAAAAAAATAATTAAAAAATAGTTTTAGGAACTTTGGAAGGACTACTAAAAGTCACGAAAAAATCGTTACAAATTATCATATAGCCTATATAAAAATAACAAAATTTGCTACAGTAATATGCAATGGTACGATACGCTGAAAAGAATAAGGCCTAGATCAACCTCGCTTTCTACAGTTTGATCTGCCCCTAATGGTGGTTCTATAAATTCAAGCGGCCCAATGTTACATAGCTCAATATAGTTCCCTTCATCCACACTAATCAAGTATCATCAGCCAACACAAATTGCCTGGTGTCCACCTCAGTTGGGCAATCTCCATCACTACAAAAATGCAAATGTGGGCGCATCTAATTGATCCAATCGAATGTAAATGGAAAAATAAGCAAAAAATAATTGCGAAACAAAACACAACCCTTGGGGAAACACGTGCTTACCTGATGGAAGCGACAAGGATTGCTTAGCTTTGGTAAAGCTTTAGGTTAGCCTGATGTGGCTGAGAGGAGGTCCCCTGGACAGATAGTTGTATGGCTCATATGGAGAAGAGAAAGGGGCTTGGAGGTATGGCGCACAATGGCAAAGAGGAGAACGGGCTTGGGAAAATGAAAATGCGAGACGAAGGGGACCGTGGGAAGCGAGCGGAGAAGGGGAACAAGTGGCGGAGTGCTACAAGTGGTGAACAGAGAAACCAACCAATCAAGGCTATTAGGTGAAATGCATTTCCGGGGTGGTCTGTTAGCAAGGTGCAGTCAGAGGTGCTACATGACCATTTTCTCTTTTTAGATAACCAGCAAAACAGTTATAGCTTCAATCCAAGAATAATAGAATTACGACATTTCCACTTTTAATACCTAATTGAAACTTATGCTTTCCTAAAAACTAAAATGATATCAAGCATAGCCTACTTATCCATTTACCTTACTTTTATGCTAGACCATGTCACATCTTTTTACCATTTTCACAATTTTTTATTTATATATGATAGACACGTCGTAGAAATAGTAGGGCAAAACTAGGATAAAAAACGACCCTGGTTCACACAATCACACCCTTGACAAGGAAACATCACATATAATTTTATGGCATCAATAATTTATACGACAAAAGCAAATGACTATGCACAATAACAAAATGTATTGGAAAACTATGGAAATTCTCATGAAAATAAAGAAACCCTGTAATATGTGATTAGTTTTGTTTGCTTGAGATTTTATGGTGTGATGGATAACTAGTTTTCCCACTCAATAAAAACCGTACACAAGGATTGAAAAAAAATGGCAGCGGCAACCATGAATACCATGAATTCATGAATCTTCCGCGAGTCCTAATTAATTAAGTAATTCTGAACCCTTACTAGAGTAAGGTCATCTGTAGTGTGCATATAACCTTTTCTTGTTCCTGATGAGAGCGGCACCTGATAGGCAATAACAACGCTAACAAGGAGGCGAGGGGTTGCTGATGACGGGCAGTGCCGGCAAGTGCAACCATCACTTTGGACGTTAGGCGCAGCACGCGGTTGTACAAAGTTTCGACACGCTGAACACAAAGGACGCCTGGACCAGCATCTGTGCAAAGAAACGAAGATCTGGTGGGTTCACAGGATGAATGGGTTGCATACCCAGTTAGTTCGGATAAGCAACCTAGTGCACATGTGGTACATCCGTACATATGGGCCAGTTCCTACTAAAATTTTCCTCTTACCCTCCTTTTACCCTAGTGCTTGTGCACCTCGTTAGGCTCTTTGCGTTCCGCCCGTAACTAGATATGTAATAGATTGGGTGGCTCAGACATTGTTCTTTTCAGCTTAAATTAAATTAAATTAAAACTTGTCATTCGTATAGAAGCTACTCTGTAGTTATTTGTGAGATTTCAAATAGCTCTTTTAGTTACTAAACAATTTTTTTATAGTTTTTTAAACTCTTCCCTCTCTCAAGGGATCATAACGACATAACCTTTTCAGATTAAAACTTTTAGTAACTTTAACAACAAAAGAACATGTTAATGTGTCATGGATATAACTAAACCTTCCACAAAAAAGACATTAATATAGAAAAAGCAAACAAAATGAATAGAAAGAATCCCGTTGATCTGAACTTTTTATAACATGAACATCGTATTAAAAAAAGGAAAATACAACCACCAGCATCACCCTGACCAGTCCCCACTTACCACTAGGAACCTTTTAATAGTAGGGATCATGTCATGTATCCTTCATTTCAAGTAAACTGTTTTCTTATGATGTAATTGACAAAACTATGATCGTACCACAACCATTATGTTCGAACAGAACGAACATTGAAAAGCTAAGAGGGACATTACGAATCGGCATTCTCAACTTTGCACGCTGCTACAACATTGTCCAATGTAACATAGATGTCATTATAACTAAGAAAAGCTACTGGTCAGCTTTGACATGCGTAAGCCAGATCATACTTCTAATGACGCCTTGCATGGTATACCTCTTATCGTCTGTTTGCACTGGAACCTGGAGACAGTATGGATTCATTAACATTTTTTATTTCAGTTAGAAAGAATCGGTTCGCTGTTGTTAAAGAGTACTTGCAAAGGATAAGTATTCTGCAACACTTTATGAAAGAAATGACCGTATAGTAAAAAAATGAATGATCAAGGTTTCTAGCAGAGAAATCTGAATGATGTCGACCTCAAAATAATTCAGTCTGCAAGACACAATGGCCAGATTGACACATAATGGCAGAATTTCCAAATAAATGGGACTGTTTTACCCTTCATGTCCATGTTTAACAATGTAGCATGCATAACACTCTTTGTTGCAGTAGATAATGAAACGTTTGCCATAATAATACAGCATAAAATTATATTTAGTTGAAGAAATGGCTGGAAAATTAAGAAACTACTACATTTCAGGATCATATGCAGTTTAACAACGTAGCATGCATAACACACTATGTTGCAATAGACAATGAAATGTTTGCCATACTAATACAGCATAAACTATATTTAGTTGAAGAAATGGCTGGAAAATAAGAAACTACCCAATAGTGATCGATGGCAAAAGAACTGAAATTATTACCAGATAACATCTGAAATAGAAGATTCTGAAGTGCAACATGAGGCATCAACAATTGATGTAACGTGCTGATTACTCATTTGACCATCTGCTGTATTGCATTTTATACACATTTGGAGGGGTACAACCTGTGGTGAAAATTATTGGCTTTTGTTATGCATCCTGGGGGCATTGCATACTTCACGGAGGAAGTACAATAAACAAAAAGTAGTAACATAAATTAACCTGCAGAAAATAGCACCTTCTTGCTGTAGCGGAAGTCACGTTTTGGCAGGAAATCTAGGGGCAAATTCAATGTAGAGGGACATCTGACAAGCAGAAACAGCTTGGTAGGGCCTTGAGAAACAATGGGATGGAAAGTAGTAAGCTCATATCTGATGGCATCCCAAGCCAAATATTAGTAAAAGAGAAGGACCAATACTTGTGTATGATAAACTCCCTGCACCACTTGATATAAGAGCACGGATGGCCTACAAATATACAAATGCATGCTTTTTATTAAAAGAGGACACAATTTGAACCATATGGAGATAAAGCATTCACTGCTGAGTAAAAAAAATGAATTATGAATTGGCGATGTGGCAGTTAACATAATAATGTCCTACTAACACTGCCTAACCATCATCTTATTCCAAACAGCAGCACAATAATGCAACACTCAGAATGCTTTTTACAATACTTTAGTAGTATCACATTTTAGATTTCATTGACAACAAGCTAACATATCCTAATAAAAAAATCGTTCTAGCCTCTAGGATAAATCGTTCTTCTTGAGTTTTGAGTAAGATGTCAGTTACCTTTCGGGAAACAGACTGAGCTAACTTCGTTGCAGCGTGCTCCTTGGCACTTCCAGAGTCGAATCTACCATGAGAAATTGTGATGTCATAGACAAAAAGGGGCCGTACAAGGCTCCCTCCAAGGATCAGGACAACTCCTTCAATGCTGGAAACTTCATCAAGCGCTTGCTGAAAAGCAGAAAGTACGGTAGAGATGCCATTCATTAACTTCTCCTGCTTCTTGATTCTGCGTCTAACCACCCTTTTCCGTGTGTTGTATTTTCTCTGATCAGATGGTTTCAATTTGGCTAGTGGTAATGCCATTTCTGTCTAGAAACACCAACAGACTAATAAAAGGCTCACTGCCAAAAGTAGATTACAACAGAAATTTACTGAACAGTAAACTTACCATTTCCTCCTTTAAACCTGCAAATTCGTTTTCAAGATTCTGCAAGACCCTGGGCAATGTGGAAATTCAGAACAAACTTCAAATTCATGTAATAAGTATTTAATATAGTAAATAACTGTCCTACATTAGTTTACTATGCAAAAAATGGATAAATACATTAGCTAGAGATTGCATGCTGTTCATCTGTTCTTCAATTGTTGCGTAAATAACTGTCCTACATGTTTACTCTGCAAAAAAATGGATAAATACATAGCTAGATTGCATGATGTTCATCTGTTCTTCAATTGTTACGCATGGGTCCAAGACAATTTTAAACAATATAGTATCATGCCTCATGAGGTTTGTTCAAGGTTTAACCTTCAGTGACGTACCAATGCAAAACAATGTTACCACTGTGCCAGACAAAGTAGCCACCGACAAAAAGCACTCTGGGATGCAAAATTGTAATAATTTTGAACATTGAGTAGAAATAATTTGGGATAGTAGCTCCAATTCACACTTGAAACAATAGTTGTGAAGTGTCTGATGTACAGATTTGGGGAACATTTGCCCTGTAGGACATACTGGTGAGGACATGTGTTCCATGGTGTAAATGCAGTGAGAAACAATGCAGACTGATCAAACAACGTATAAAAACGAGATTTCAACAGGCTCCAGATATTACAGGTCGTTGAAAGCGACCCTACTCGAAGGTCTCAGTCACATATGATATATGCTTGACTACTCAATGTTGTTAGAAGAAGTTTTGCCAAAGGTAAAAGTCCTTGACCATACTGTGTGGATCGAGCAGGAATACTAGATTCATCTCACATGTGCGTAGATTCAGCCCTTGACCATACTGTGTGGATTCAGCCCCAATACTTTCGCATCTATCTGGATCATGGTTTTTTATCGATTATCATGGTACTAGATCAATATTTTAATTTATTGCTTGGTCGATAATGGATAGATGATATCCCTTTTATAGTGATGGCTTGGTAGGACCGTAAGGAAATAATCTTTTTTCTAAGGTAACAAATCATGACATGATAAAATGTCTGACATCTGCAAGCAAGATGTCCCCAAAACTATAGACAAAAGGAAACAAACTGATGACCACACTAAATTCCATTTTAATCATCAACGTGTAAATTACGCAATTCAATCCTAACAGCACGGCCCTAAACACCACCAGATGGCGCACAGTTCGAGAGCCTGTTGAAATCCATGTGTTTGTTGAATCCGCTACAGCAATTCGATCAGAGCACTGATATGTTCCCATCTCCCACGCAAGCAAAGCACAGTCAACGCGAAAGCTAATCAGATCCATACGCACGAAGGCTGCTCTGAGCCTCCGACCAAGCCATGGAGGACGGTCCAATCCACTGCAAATTCGAAGCCCAGCACCACCTCAAACTCAGAAAAAACGGCATTTATACCTCATCAAGTACTACGAAAATCACAACACACAAAACCTAAGGATTAGCAGCAAGACCCACTAAATACGTCAAAGTTCCGATCACTTTCAAACATGAGAGAGAGAGAGAGAGAGAGAGAGAGAGAGAGATTACGAGGGGATCTGATGGTGCATGTACAAGACGAAGCCGAGGAGCTCCTTCACGACGTGGAACACCTCAGACCGCTGCATCGCCGCCGCTGCCGCCTGCACCTCCACCAACCCTAAACCCTGCTGCTCGAGGACGCCGCCGCCCCTGGAGGAGGCCGTCTCCATCTCGCGGTCGCCGTTCGCGGAGCCGCGGAGGTCCGCTTCGCACAACCGGCCGTTAGGGATTCGAATTTTTTGGGGAGATTTTGGACGCTCGGCTCAGCCTCACGCGGTCACGCCACTCGTCCAGCTTGAAGATGCTTTTATTCCATTTTCCCAGCTTTGCTCTTTTTTTTCCCAAGCTACTTAACCTTTGTTTTTTCTGAGAAGTTTATTTTTACTGGATTTTTAAAGATTTTTATACGTACATAATGTCAAATACACTTAAAACCATGTTTTTAACTAGTTATGTATCGCATAGCATGGCGGTATATCTACAGCATGTTCAAAGTGTTTTCACCTTATTCATTTAGCCCACCATTATAGGAATCAAGTATAATTTCGTTAGCCTGATACCGACAAAAAGGGATAGTACTGACAAAATTACTATCCTTTGTGAAAAAACAACCCGACGAAACTAGGAGACGAAATTAAATATGGTTTTGTCGGCGGCCGGTAAAATTACGGTAATTTCGTCGGTTTTTTTGGCCGACGAATTCTAGTTCAACCGACGGTAGGCCAGGTGAGCTACTGACGTGGCAGAGGTAATTTCATCGGCCTAGGCCGATGAAATTATGCTTCGACGTAATTTTGTGGGCCTAGGCCTACAAAAATTATGTTCATTTTTTAAAATAAAGATAGAAAAATATATCACAAAAAAATCACAATAATTAACATAAAAATCACACTTATTCATAAGCTCAATTTCATCACAAATAGACCACAACATCACAATTTGTCGTATTATTACCACAGTACATCACATAAAACATCATTCTAGCATACATAATCCAAAGTTCAAGTTACACACACACGTACGTCGCAAAAAGTTCATTAAACATACATCCTAAGGTCGAGGAGAGTGAGAACCACGAGCACTATCTACAGCATCACCTAAATTGCGTTGTTGCCCCCAGAACTTGCAGCGATTCTCACATAGCCCCCTGAACTTGAGTTTTACTTTCTCGCCCCTTGAACTTGATTAAAAAAAATCAAAAAAATTTAGGGGGATGATAGTATAAGGCCCTGTTCTTTTGAGCTGATCTGAACGGATGAACGGCTGAAATAACTGAACTTCAAGAGCTTCTTAAGATAGTCTCGAGATTCGGATACATTTCGTTTGACTTGCTTTTTAAAGCGTTAGAACCCACCTTTAAAACAGTGAAAAACAGACTGAAAAAACTCAAATCATATGTGTTTTCAAAACGTAGATAAGTCGTTAAACTGTTAAGACGTTAAGCTATTAAGCTGAAAAGAACTGGGCCTAACTCAAGTTCAGGGGGATATGTGAGAATCGCTGCAAGTTCTGGGGCAACAGTGTAATTTTCTCTTTAGAAATTGACTGGTGGAAGGCGTCCCCGAATCACTAGCGGTGATGTGTCCAATGGGAACAATAGGAGGCGATGTCCAAAACTCAAACATTACAAGGGAAAAAATGCGTGAACCTAAAAATGAAAAAGTTTAACAAATAGAAATGCATTACGAGGTAAAAACTAAAATACTGGTTGTGGCGTCTGGAAGAAAAGGCCAGGAGTAGGCGGCAGGGCTAAAATTCAGGTACTTTGAAGTTGGCACCAAAATGAGCACGGAACATCGCCCGGAAGAAACAAATAGTAACATATATATATTAATTATAACTTGATAGCAATGTTAGGTCTTCAGAGACATCTCGTGGAAGAAAGTAGACAAAATGCACAACTAAGAAACTTGGTGCACATCTTAGCCATATAAATTGGTTTTCATCCATTATGAAAGTAACAAGACTAATAGAGCAATTTTAGTCCTAAAGTAACAACTGAGGCTATTTGTACAAATTTCAGCCATATAAATTGCTTTTCATCAATTAATTATGAAGGTAATAAAGCGTATATAACAATTTTAGTTTTTAGGTAACAACAATGCAAATAAGGTTTGTAAATCTACAAACAAACAACTTAGCAAATCCGATGCAAGCAGGTAATTTACATTCCATTTACAATGAACAATTATATAATTGAAGGCATAACAAGTCTCACAAAAGAGCAGAGTACTTACTACAAAGTGTTGTCGCCTGTATGCCTAATAATCCATCATGTATTGTTGGGATTGCCTCATTAGTTCTTGTTGTTGGCTCAACCGCTGCTCGAACATTGTCTCTTGTGAGGTAGGAGAACTGTCAGTGGAGAATTGGGATGACATCGCCTCGGCCAAGGCTTCACTTGAATCCACAACCCCGTTGAACATAGGAAACTTCCCATGTTTTCTGCCACCACCACCACCGCTCGCGTAAAGTGTCATAGGGTCTAATTATTTTTTCCTCCAATCGTAGTCTTCCCTATGGCGGGCCACCATTGCTTCCCCATACCGAGCCTGTAATATTTTGTTAATGTTTGTTAAAAATTTTGGAAATCAATAACTTAAAGTCATGTCATTATAATTACCAGGTTCGATGTCGTTGTATCACTGAAATGTCTCTCTAGTTGTGCGACATTGCCTACAAAGTGGTCTCAGACATATGTGTCAATATTGCTTGGTGCAACTCCACTTCCAGCCTCCTACAAAGCAAATGATGATATGTGTTAGTGGAAGTAGAATTATGACCAAGATACAAACAACTTATAAGACTTGATGAGTGGTTCTTTGGTCCGCGTTTTTGTTGGTCCTCTTTTGCCTTGACTGTTCAACAAAGCTAGGCAATGCCCAGTAGGCACAAAGTGCCTGCTAAGCATCATGGCACTCCTACGCCTAGGAATGTCCACCTGGAGGTACTCGTTCGCTCTTAGATAGATTGAAGAAACTCTTATCTTTCTGTTGATATCTTGATTTTTAAACCTCTTGTAACACAAGCACACCATTGAGATACGAGCTTGAACATTATGTCCTTTACCACCTTCTTAGCAACCTTCTCAAAGACATAGGTGACCTTCGCCTCCAATGTCCTCTCTTGTCCGTTTGACAAACGATATCTCTCCTAATAACAAAAAAGTAGGTAACAAATTAACCATTGCAAGTAACAATGGACACAAAAAAAAATAGGTAAGTGTTTATTTTTATTACCCATAAGTCAATCTGGACCCTCCATGAAAAGTGCCATGTTGGCCATCTGCAGCCAACCAATTCAATGCCAGTTAACACCTTGCACCACTACCATTCCTGGATAGTGATATCATCAGAGAATTCTCAGGTTAACGTTCACGTCCATGCAACATCAATCCATTGTCTACAAAGTTTGATTTTGAAACAAAACTTATTACCAGAAGAATTTCCATCGATCATTAAGATAATGAACTTAAGTTATCCTCACCATTCACCATGGGAAATGATCACCCTCCGTAAACGAGGGTCACTAACTGCTGCTCATAAAGTTATTGGACCTATATCTGGAATAAGAAAACACAAAATGATAAGTATTTAAAAATGGATAATAATGTAGCAGGAATACTTTTAGCACACAATAAGTACTTAAAAGTAGGTGCAAAAACCTCATCTTTCTCATCTGCTCCCTCTCCCTCACTAGCTCCATCACCTTCCTCTTCCGTATCCCCAAGTGTCTCCTCATCCCCATCACCATCCCCACATGGCTGTCGTGACACCAGCACTTGTAATGGGAATCCAACACCACGAGGCGATACAAATCCCAGTTTAGGGTCTTGTGATGGAAAAATCGATGGAATCATCGCAATACATTTAATTAAAGTAAAATACCAGTAAACAGTAGCATTTTTATTACAAAAGGAAATGGCATACCAGTTTGAATATCCCATGAGGAGTTAAATAACCAGCATTGAGAATATCAGAGTAGCCAAATTAAATAACCGCGAAAAATTCCAAGGCATCAACCGAGACACCTTTCCTAGTCTTGCGCACCCCCGTCAAGGCCCTCCTAGTCCTGATCGAAATCTGTAATAAATTGTCCACGAGAAATTTAATGAGTACGCAGCTACCCAGCAAGCAGTCCTTAATATGAGTGCAGGAGCAAAGGTGGGGATTAGGTTAGTTCATCCAAAACCAATTTCTAATCATATTTTAGTTGATCAAATTTTAGTTAGGTGAATGCAAGATCATCGATAATATTCCGCAACTTCCAACAGAAGGTGCATCTCGCACCAGGCCAATCCCAGCCTATTCTAGTCAAGATAATTTATTAAAAAGGGATTAATCTACATGTGCAAACCTGTCGCCCCATCCATGACCGTGGACACGGCTATCAGATAGTTTTAACTCTAAAGAGTGTATACAAGTTTCCCCACAAGCTCCATCTCATCCACTAGGAGAAACAATACAAGTCTTTTCCAGCCTACTACGCCCACCACTTCGCCTATTCTTTCTTTTGGTTTCCCCGGCCCCGCCGTTGTTCGCCGTGGTAGGGCGCATACTACTTCTAGACACCACCCGGGGGCATTCCCCAATTAAGCCATTCGGTCTCAGGAACGCACCTACCCCTCGGGGGAGATTGCAAGCCTCCCCCTTGGGCAACAGTGACGAAACGTAACCGGACAACCTACGAGCAAGTGGTTAGTGGGTTTTGTAGTGTACTAAGCCAGGGCCGAAGGCACAAGTGGCTGTACGGTAAGGTTTGGTCTAGCAATACACAAGTTTGAGTCCTTATTAGAGGAGATCCACTCATCTCCACCACTATCCCGGAAACATTTCTGCGGGATCTCCCCTAAGTCATCTACACTGATTTTAGTTACATACTCC
The DNA here is from genome assembly GCA_036346415.1 of Raddia guianensis. Lineage (NCBI taxonomy): Eukaryota > Viridiplantae > Streptophyta > Magnoliopsida > Poales > Poaceae > Raddia > Raddia guianensis. The sequence goes on along the minus strand of CM070534.1, from coordinate 14,471,726 downwards.
CTCTGTTTTTTTTATTCGACGCCTTTGACTTTTTGGAACGTCCGTTCGTCTTATTCAAAATTTTAGTGCAAAGATGTAAAAACATAAGACATATTTAAAGTACCTCTATTGATAAAATAAATCACAACAAAATAAATGATATTTACAAAAATAATTTGAATAAGACGAATGGTCAAAGGCATATCGAAAAGTCAAAGACGTCAAATAAAAAAACGGAGGTAGTAGATTTTATGCAAAAACACCTCTATGAGCACATTTTATAATGAACCCCAATGCAGTCCTACACCACTAGCCAAGGACAGGCTAAAGGAAATAACAATGGTTTCACAAAGGCGGCTTAAGCATATTAACAGAGTATAAACATGTCTAGTTACTCACACCTAATTTGTATGCATGCAACAGTTCCAAAAAGTAATCGACGATTAATTTAAGTATAAAACTAGGAGAGGAACATGTATCTATGCTTGCCTTCGAAGAATTCCGCGCTCTGCGGGTCCCACACCGGCTCTGGGCGGCAATCGGCACAACAGTCGCAACCACTATCTACGCGGGAACGGAAAAGTAATACAACAGCAAAATCAGTACAAAGAAAATATTATTAAGTATACAAAAAATTTCTAGGATTAAAATGTAATTTTTGGGCTCTAAAATCATCTAATTTGGAGTTACGGAGCTCCCTAAACAATTCTAGGAAGTTTTGGATTAAATAGAAAATTCTCCGATAAAGAAAAACCAATTAATCCTAAATGGGCCGAACTGCACGAATCCGGCCCATCTCTCACTTTGCGCCCGGCCAAAGACAGCCCAAGATGGCTCGGCCCGACGCTGGGGTGCGGTGACAGTGGGGCCCATCGGTGTCGCGGCCGGCCGCAAGCGACAAGCGGAGCCGGAATAGATAGAGGGTGTGCATGTCTTTGGCGTGGCGGTGACGTGGCTTGACATGTGGCGACATGTGGCAGTGATGTGGCAACATGTGGCCACTGACGTGGCGTGCCACATGGCGGTGGGGCTAGGTTCTTGGCTGTCGTGGCATAACCTTCCTCCTCTTACTAATACCACAAAATGTTCTTGTAAATTATGGCCAATACCTGATATATAAGCAGTGATTTCAAATCCAGAGGTTAATCGTGCTTTGGCAACTTTACGTAAGACAGAGTTGGGTTTTTTGGGGTTGATAGTGGAAAAGTCGACAGATAAGTCACCCTTACTGTCCCTCTACTGAACCGTATATGAGATTTTCACCTCATACGACTCCTCATTCAATTCTTTCGAAGGGATCCTTTTCGAGTTTCCATTTCTTCATTTGGAATCTGGGCTCTTCTATCTTCGACTTATTTTTTTGGCTTTATTTTTTATTTATTTAATTTTGATTTTTCCCTCTTCCTGTATCCCTATCCTCTAGGTACAACGTTTGCATGAAATAGAGCATCTTTTTGTGTCACGCCACGTGGCTGTCGGGCCGACGCGGCGCTGACGTGGCAAGTGGACCCCATGGGTCAGTGGCTGCGGCGTAATTACCGTGCATGTGCGTGGCACATGCCGCCATGTGTCACGCGGGGTGCGTGCGAAGCGGCCGCAACTGGCATGAGGGGCCCATGGCTTTGGCCGGGCCCGCATGTCAGCGACTGTGGATGAAAACGGCGCGGGTTAAACTCTATCGAACCAAATCAAGTGAAAACATACCAGTTTTATTAACCTACCTACTCGATTAGTAATCTACACGGCCTTCCGATTGATTCTCCATCCTCAACATCGTCGAATAGCCGCCGGATGGAATTACCGTCGGACGTGGAAAGCACTGTAGCCACCGCCTCTAACCTCGCTCTCTGATGCAGAGAAGAGAGAACAAACGAGAAGTGGCAAGGGCGTTGAAATGATACGTCATATCATGATCCATCTAAGCCCGGTGGTTGCCAAACCGAATATTAAAGTCATATGGATCGAACAGGTCATATGCTCGCATTAATCCCATGACAAGAGCGCCGAACGCTCCCAACAGTCATATGCATGGTCCATCGAATGCTCTAGTAAAGTCTACACTTAGCTTCTGTTCCCTTGGCTTAACGTGAACGGCTGAATAACCGAACAACTAAAGAAAATAAGTTTCGAGAGATTCTCGACGTAATCTCGAGATTTGGATCCTTTGACTTACTTTTAAAGTGTTAGGACACACTTTCGAGACAGCTAAAAAATAGATTCAAAATACCCAAATCATGTCTTTTCAAAATATAAATAAATCATTAAGCTTTTAAGACGTTAAAGTGTTAAGTTGAAAAGAACAGAGTCTTAGGCTTCACGTGTATGGATGCATGTATTTCAGAACTTATATTCAGAGCACATTCATATATATATAACCTCACTAGTTGCAGACCAACTTCCTATCATCAATCCTAACATACATAGGTTAAAATTTTTCTATGTTAATATTGCTTAGTTATTTAGAGTCTTATGTTAAAATTTATTATATGTCAGTGCGATAGCTATAATATTTTCTTGTGTGTTACTGTTGATCTTTTTGGGCAGTCAAGCTGTGAAGGCACTAGAAAAGGACAATTTTGCCACTAAGTTCACAATGTCATATATGCTACTCAATTATTTTTTTTTGGTTTTGATTTACTTATAGGAGGAATCCACAGGTTAGTCACATTCAAAATACAAACTTCAAAATAAAGTACATTGCCCAGCTATCAATCTGATTGCCGTCCGTTTCTAGAAAATCCCTATTTGGCCATGAACCTAAATTTTGGTTTCTCACTGATTTCATCAAATTCACAATATTAGTGAGATTAGGATTAGATTAGTCCTTTGCATCAAGAAAACCACAAAATCCATTGCAAAACACCAAAAACAACTGAGTATACTTCTCTCAAATTAGACTCATACTAGACATGATTTTAGGGATGAAATCCACGAGGAACACCACGACTTAGTCTATGTCAGATGCACTCAAAATTTTCCCAAATTCTCATAACCATAAATCCCAAAATCAGAGAGAGAGAGAGAGAGAGAGAGAGAGAGAGAGAGAGAGAGAGATGAGCATTTAGGGCGCTATTGTTCCTGTTGCGTGTAGCCGCCGCTGCGATGCCATCGCCACCTTGGTCATGATCCTCTGCTTCTTTACATTTCAAAGATTGGTAGAGTTCTTCAGCCACAACTTCACTGACATTAGTAACAGAATTTGTTTCTCATTTCTAGTACTTATTAATGCGGGCTGCCACGCGATCGTTGTTACCGCCTAAGGCATTTGAGTAAGAAGAGGTAATATTTATGTCTCATCCAATTTTAGAAGCTTTTCTCTACACTTATGCTATATTTTTTACATTTATCATAGCCATCTATTTTGCAGTTGTTATGCCCCCTTCATTTTGCTATATTTTCACCAGTGATTCATTATAACTGGTCATCATTATACATGGTAAGTCTTTGTTGTGCTCGCGAAACTCATTAGTGACCTGGTTATCGAAGTGCTCTTGCTAAATTTATCATATTTAGGTGTCACTAGTGCTGGGAGTATGGGCCGGACCGGTTGGGCCAGCATGAGCACAGCCCGAAAAATAAGGCACCAAGCTCGGCCCGACACGAAAGGCAAATGGGCCATGCCGGCACGGCCCAAATGGTCGTGCCAGGCCGTGCCTCAAAAATCAGGCCCGTCGTGCCCTCGGCACGGCCCAGTTCTCTTGGCCGTGCTTGGGTTGGCACGACCCGAATATGGCCCGGTCAATGCATTTTACCTTTTGCTAGGGCTTAACAGCTATCAGCTAGCTTGAAAATTCCAACATACCGATCCATTCCAAACGTTCAACCTAAATATTAAATGGCCCATCACTTGTGTAGTTGTGTACAGCTACGAGCATCTCCAATAATAGAACCAACTTGTTGGCTATAAAATCTAGGTGGCACATCCTAGTCAGCTTAAGAGACCATTTCTCCATCCAACAGCTTGGCTATAAAGCACCAACTCCAAAAACTGTAGGACCCACACGTCATATAAATTACTCCTACTTTGCATTCTTCCTCCCGAGTCTCCTCCTCCCTCAAATCCCTCACCCCGAGCTCCTCCTCCCCCCCACGCCCCGTCGCCGCGCCGCCTCCCTCCCTCGCACGCCCCTCCTCACCGTCTCAAGCCACCGCGCCCCCTCTCCTCCCCTCGCCGCCCTGCCCCACGCTAGCGCCACCCCTCCCCTCACCATCTCAAGCCGCCGCCGGCCCCTCCACTCGCCACCGCCCTCTCCTCTCGCTGCTGCCCCCACGCAGATCTGGCCATGGTGCGGCGGCCGTTACTCCGTCCATGGCACGACGACTGTGACTCCGGCCATGGCGAGGCGGCCCGAGGAGGACGCGTGGCGTGGTGGAATCGGGGCGCTCGCCTAGAGCACGGGGCTTGGTGTAGTGCCGGCGCTTGCCCAGCATGCCCCCTCTCTCCTCCAGGTCAGAACAAAAGATGATGTGGAGGGCTTATAGCTAGCTGATGTGTCCCCATTGGAGATGCTATACTAGAACCAAGTACGAGGACCGAGGTGCATCATGACCGGCCCAACAGCAGCTCGTAGCTTCCCCAGGCATCCCAACGGCCAGAGCACGCAGCTTCCAAAGGTGAAGTTTATTGCTGTCATCTTACAAGCTTCAAAATTGCAGCCCACATCCGCTGCGCTAGCCTCGAAGTCATAGGCTGATGTGTGCTATCGAAGCTAGCGATTGTTGGGCCGTGCTCGGGCCGGCACGGCCCGACAGCGGCCTGCCATACTTTTGGGCCATGCCGGGCCTTAATTTCAGCCGTCCGTGCTGGCCCGGCACGGCCCGAAGAGTCAGTCGTGCCGTGCTGGCCCGTTTAGCTTTGGCCCGAGGCACGACGGGCCCAAGTCAGGCTAGGCCGGCACGACCCAACTCCTAGCACTAGGTGTCACTATGGGTGAATATGTAGTTCGCCATGATGTTTACAATGGCCTTTTAGAAAATTTAGTCAGCTATTGCACTTGCTCTTTTAGAATGGCTGTTGTTACTACCCTCAAAATGTAAAAGGTTTCAAAACTACAGAATGTTTGCATGTATTTTGGTTGTTTACAGGACTTAGGGTCCATCTGGATCATATGAATTTTAATGTTTCCTTTCCTCCAATTTTTTTGAATTCCGCCTCTATACTTACCATTACTAATTTCATCTGTCCTTTTCCAATTAGGACATGCATACGGACTGAAGCAAGTCTATAGTACAAATTGTTACTGTTTTTCTTTCTGAAAGTTCAGTTAAGCAAACTCCTACTTGCATGAATATTGATTATAATGATTTTTTTCCATGAAACATCTCATGGATATTATTTAAGTTCAGAAATATCTTTTTCCTAATTCACTAATGGATGCATCTTAGTAATTTGAATTTCATTCACTCTTGGACCTGCCAACCCACTACATAGAGATCAACACATTGTATAAAGATGTAAACATGATGGCTTCTTAGTATGTTTCAAACAAAGTTTGACCATTACTGCCCTAAGATGTTCCGCTCATGCAAGTTGTAATCTTCGTTCTGACCATGCATGTAGCAACAATGTAAAGACACTATTTTACCACATATCTCAACTATGTACTTATCACCTATACATTTATTTCAGGTAGTTAAACCCTCTTCAACTATCTACTCAGAGTGCAACCATGGAAAAGATGACTATTCTGCTTGATGTTATATTCTACATTTTGGGAACTGATCGACTTTTGTGGACTACGGAGTATTTCAGTTTGAAACTTAAGACTGATGTATATAGATGTATATTATATTGCATTCCCTATTACGGAATGTTATATGCCTTTATGAGTGTATAATTATTAGTGTGAATTATTTTTTTTGTTCAATGATACTACCTCCGTTTTTTTTTGTTTGACGTATTTGACTTTTTGACACGCCTTTCACCATTCGGCTTATTCAAATTATTTTTGTAAATATCATTTATTTTGTTGTGATTTGTTTTATCAATAGAGGTACTTTAAATATGTCTTATTTTTTTACACCTTTGCACAAAATTTTTGAATAAGATGAATGGTCAAAGACGTATCAAAAAGTCAAAGGCGTCAAATAAAAAAAACGGAGGGAGTAATTTATAGTGGCAGAATGTCTGCCGGTAAAAGTAGGAAATCCAAGTAGACTGTCTGTTAGCAATAATAATGTCTGCTGGGAAAAATGAGAATCGAGGGCAAACTGTCTGCCGGAAAAAAAAAATTATAAAAAAGGAGGGAGTATTTCGTAGCGTTGACAGATCGAACTTGGTCAATCATTTTCTGGTGGATCTTTTCAACTCTGAAAAGGTTAATTTGGTTGTACAAATTTGTCACCAAACTGAACAGTCTCCCAGGCACCGTCCCACATAGTATAAAGCTACCTAGCGCGCGAGCTAGATAATTAGGTGACTTCATCAGTAACAAACATTGGTCACCCTATGTTTTGAGGGCTAAGTAATAGCATGATGAAGGGCACGGGCTTGACGTGCCTGCTGGTCGCCGTGGTGCTGGCCGTCTCCGGCGGCGTCGGCATTGCGGCGGCGCAGGCGGCGGGGCTGAAGAAGGGGTTCTACAAGAAGAGCTGCCCGCCGGCGGAGGACATCGCTCAGAGGGTGGTGTGGAGCCGCGTCGCCGGCAACCGGGAGCTCGCCGCCAAGTTCCTCCGCATGTTCTTCCACGACTGCTTCGTCCGGGTACCTACCTAGCTAGTACTACAGAAATGCTCATCCCTGCTTAATCTACCGGCGAGCTGGCAAAACCCGGCGAAATTATTTCAGTCCGTCAGTGCCGGTTGATCTAGCTTGTGCTTTTAGGGGTGCGACGCGTCGGTGCTGCTGGAGTCGCCGGCGGGGGCGGCGGAGAAGGACGCGGCGCCGAACCTGTCGCTGGCGGGGTTCGAGGTGATCGAGGAGGTGAAGGCGGCGCTGGAGCGGGCGTGCCCCGGGGTGGTGTCCTGCGCCGACGTGCTGGCCCTGGCGGCGCGGGACTCGGTGTCGTTCCAGTACGGGAGGAGGCTGTGGGAGGTGGAGACAGGGCGGCGCGACGGCACGGCGTCCAGCGACCAGGAGGCGCTCGCCGACATCCCGGCGCCGTCCTCCGCCTTCGACGTCCTCCTCGCCAACTTCTCCGCCAAGGGCCTCGGCCTCCAGGACCTCGTCGTGCTCTCAGGTACGCGCGCCACGCCACGGCCACCACGTGCTTCGTGTGCTTCCATCTTGTCTCTGATCGATCGATAGGAACACGGGTGCATGCATATACATAAGTACGTCGTACGCACGAGCACGACCTAACGTATGCTTGCGTGTGCTGATGTGCATGGTTGTTTTTCTCAGACGACATGGCAGGATCGCGTTCTTTCTAATTAACTATACTTAGTTAAGAAAGAGAAGAAAGCGAAGTACAGTTATGTTTGATTACAAATTAAGATGGACAACTTGAGTGATTTCTAGGGTTAATCCCGAAACCGCGTAAACAAAAAATTCAAAAAATTTCTGAAGCGAACGGTATTTAAGTCTAAAGATTAAAATGTGCATGGTAGCTAGCACTACAGGAAACGCGCGAAATCTCGACGGCCAAAAATATTCTCGACGGCCAAATATAAGCCGTCGACACAGAGATCATAATATCGACGGCCAATAACATACCGTCGACACAGTGAAACTAATCTCGACGGCCACACAAAAGCCGTCGAGATAAGGTCCTTGAGGCCCGCGCGCTCGTTTTTTCGGCTTTTCGGGAAGGCGGGAAGACTCTATCTCGACGGCTCAAACTTAGCCGTCGTGAATAGTTTATGGCCCGGCCCATCATAATGAATTAATCTCGACGGCCAAAATCTAGCCGTCGAGAAAAGTTCTAACTCAATGGTGGGTGGCCCATTGAATTTTCATTTAAGTAAATATTTTTCATAATTTGCAGATTTGTTTATTTAGCAATTTAAATAAAAATAACTTAAATAAAAACTAAAATTTTATGCAGTCCCAAATTTTGGGAAAAATATATAATGGTACAAGGTGTTATTTTTTTTTGCATACTAATTCTTAAAATAAATTTTATTTATAATTAATGTTAGGTATAAGATATGTATATATATTTAAAACTAACAAATTGTACTTAAATGTTTTTGAAATGCAGTATTTATTACATTCCAAATGAAATGATCTATGTACAATGTTTTTCCAACTCAATGGTGCATTATTTGAAAATTTTGATATGTCTGTGACCCATAATTCATAAAACTTTATAGAACGCTCACTTATACTCTGATCGATATAGCCCCTTACATAGCCAACTCCGTTTGCAAATTTAATTTGAGCATACGAATTTTCTTCATAGTACATTATCATGTCATAAACAATATTAACCATTAAGAAGTATCAAATATTTTTTAAATATTTTTTTAAAAATTAACTAAGCTATGTTGACCATCGAAGGGAGGCGCTGCACAAATAAAAAGCCGTCGAGACACAGCGTAATTAACGACGGTAGTCAACGCAAGCCGTCGAAAAATACTTGTATCGACGGCTATACATAACAAGCCGTCGAAATAGATTCAAGCCAAGAGCCGACAGACACATATCTATCTCGACGGCTTGTGGCCGTCGATATAGAAAGAAACAAACGGGCCACGCCACCCTTTGGTCTTTCTCGACGGCCTATTGCCGTCGATATAGATCGTGGCCTGTGAAAATGCGACACGTGGCTAACTTGATGCATGTAGGAGTCTCCATGATACCACGTCAACATGCATCTACACAGATCCGATGAAACATGTTCATTTAACACACAATAAATGTTCCTAAAGTTTGAACATGCACGTAGCAACTGCCAGGCCAGCTGCAATAGCTAAGCCGAAAAGGATGGGATCGTCGGTGATGGGCATCAACGTCAGTCAGCTGGTCACATGCATGCAGCCATTCTGTGTCTCAACTTTTATTGCTAGTTGTTTATCGTACCATCACCGGACCAACTTAGAGCATTTATATCATCAGTTGCTTTAAAATATTGTAACTTTAGATAGAGTAATTAACCAACGAAGGAAATAAATCTTCAACGGTTTAGTGTAAAGTGTGAATGAAATTTATAGAAAAAGATAGAGAGATTAGCTAGTAGTAAAATAGAGTATAGAGATATAGTGCCTGATGTGGATGCTCGGTCTTGTTCTTTTCGGTTGAAATATGCTCAAAATTTAATTAAAAAATAATGATCACTCCAAAGATGTCTTAGAGAGCTTTTTTTTAAAAAAATTTATTTTAGAAATTCTAAAAAAACTATTTAAAACCTTACAAAAATGATTACAAAGTATTACATTATTTGACTTGTACAAAAATGATATATTTATAGCGTAGAAAAGAACAAGGCTTAGATTACAGTCAATCAAGTCCTCCCGAATGTTTTTTTTTTCAATTTAAACCAAAAAGAACATGGCTGAGATTACAGGCAATCAAATCCTATCGGAGGCCTTTTTCCCCTTTATTGAATGCAATCACTGTGTTTTTGAGTAAAAACATGTTCTTGTGTAAATGTCGCATGCGACAATTAACTCTCCGGTTAACTCTACAGATTGGAACAGTTATGTGCTCAAAAAAAGATTTCAACAATTAACTCTTCTATGCCAGGAACCATTGATATATTCCTTTCTCATGATATGTGTGCTGGATGCTAGAAGAGTTCATGATTGCCCAGACGTTTAAAACACCCAATTGGAATATGATATCTGGAATGAATATGGGAACGTAATAAGTATATGATACTCATCCTTTTTGCTAGATATCTGAAAGATATCAATGTATATTAAAAGAAGATATATCCAAAGACATATCTGATAAACATAGACATTCGTAGTCGTCGACTAATACAAAATATGAATTAATATCTAACATATAGTATAATATTATAATTTTGATGATAAACATACATCTTTTTACCGTGTTAACCAATAAGTTATCTTATGACAATATATATATATATATATATATATATATATATATATATATATAGAGAGAGAGAGAGAGAGATAGCTAGCGTGCTCTAGAAATCTGATCTCTCCGTACTCGAGTGGTTTTGAAATTGAGATGCCTAACAACCGATCCGAACCGTTGATCTTGTTACGTCTCACTGAAACGTTGTCAGTGACCAAGTTTCATATTTTTTGAATTTTTACTATTTGTTTCATATTTTTGGAAATCAGCCATCCAATTAGTCGTAGTGCGTTCAAAAAGCTGATTTTGAACATAAGAAATAAATAGTAAACAAATTCAAAAAATATGAAAACCGATAACGCTTTCAGTGAGACTAACAAGATCAATGGTTCGATCAGTTGTTAGGCATCTCGAATATCAGACTTCTAGAGACGCTACTCTCTCTCTCTCTCTCTATATATATATATATATATATATATATATATATATATATATATATCGGGGTATTACAATCTCATTCCGTATATATGTAAAAATAAAAGGGGCACATACTGGATGAGCGATATCCTCAGGTATCCAATTCGTATGCACCCGTGGTCCAAAATATGTTCTAAAGGCTAAGTTGGATCAATCCATTGTTAAAGGTAAATTTCAAAAAAATTTAGAAAAAAACTAATCCACTTCGTTTTACTTGTTTTTACTACTTTTACGAAGTTGCTTTGAGATTTTAATTTCGAGAGACAGTGCTAAGAAGTTAAAAGTGTTTGGCTCAAGGACACCTCGGGTTAACAGCTAAAGTGTTAATAAATTGTTTAGAACAAACTATTCTACCCTGGTTTGCAATAAGATGCATCTTACATGCAAATGGAAAGATGCATCAAATCAGTGAATCAGCAGAGAACAGAAACAAACATTCAAATTTGGACGCCGTAGATTCACTGCAGATCGAGAAGAAAATGAAACTGCATTTCCAGCTAAACATATAGACTCAGCAGGAAACAGTCCCGCGATAAAATCTGACAAAGATGTGCTCTATGAGCTGGCTAATTAGGTTGAGATTGTTCCACGAAACAAATTAAACGGCAATTTTGTAGTTTTTAGTTTAGAGAAAAAAAATTACCGGTGAACGTTAACCCCCTTCCTTCCTCCTCTGCCGCTCCGCGGTAGATGGCCTTGCCGACGCCACCCCTCCAACTTGGCTATCTAGGGTTTCAGTTTGGGTTCAGGGGTGGATTCACCAGACCACCCTGGACTTATAGGGAGGCTAGGAAGGCGGCAGTCCGACGGTGAGGCAGTAGTAGTGCCGACTAAGCCATGGGAATGAATTAAACCATTGGGGACATGGAGGTGGGATGGATTAGCGTCGGTGGTCAAACAAAGGGTGGAGAGATCAAACGTGGCAGTGGAAGGAAGAAAGTAAAGTGGTGAAAGCGCCACCGGTCATGGGCGTTGGGGAGGCACGTGGAGCATACCTAGCCGTGTGGGTGGTGGCTAGAGATACGAGGGCGGGGATTTAGTTAATATGCAGAAATAGAAAATGTCAAACCAAATACTTATGTGAATTCTTCTAGTCGATCGCTCCTAGTCCTAGTTTGGCTAACCAAATTTGGGCCACTCTGTTGTGTTGAGCCTATTTGTTCTGAGTCTAGCTTAGGCTTATAGAAAAAGAAAAGTTGTAGAGACGAAACAAACATCGGTTATCGATTAGACTCGGGTGAAATTGCAAGCCTATTTCATGCCTTAAAGTAAACCCATTTTCTGTATATTTGTGGTAGTTTTAAGCTATCAAGGATCGAAACTTACCCCTAATAAACAGGGTAACCCGCTCTACTAATAAGGAATGGAGCTTATCAAATTGTAGCCGAAAGGCCACGAGTTGTCCCAGGCAAGTATCTGTTGTCCCGAGCGGCCCCTGGCAGGGATTCATCGTATTGAGATGCTAATAGCTAGGGTGCCGAGCCTCCTTGGTTCGACGCTCTTTGGATTCCTCTTGAGCATACTTGAAGTGCCCTAAGCTCGGGTTACCTAGCTAGTGACTAAGTATAGAGGGTAGTCGCTAACTAGTGGGCCAGGTGATCGGGTCCCAGAAGTCAAACAAGTTAACAGGTGATGACATTTCCCATGTAGAAGTGACATACTGCCCCTGACGAGCATTGAATGAGTTGACGCAAACCATGCATGCACAATCTAACACTGGCCCATTTCACCACTCGCGCGCACATGATAAAGACCAGCGGTCCAAAGCATGTATCTGTTGGAGTTGGAAGCCTACGGGCCCATCGTCTGCCTATAAATTGATCTCTAGGGTCCTAAGAAGAGGAAGACCATCATCCAAGGACTAGAGGATGATCATCATCCAAAGACTAAAAACCACACAAGGAGAACGTTCCTCTACAGTGTTGTCTTCAATAGTTGTTCTTTCTACTTAGCCATTTTTGGCTCTGATAGTCCTCGAAGCATTGACTTTTCTCCCTTGTATTCACCCTCTTTTTTTATCAGTAAAAGGCTGGACGTAGGGCTATTATCCCATAGCGGAGGCCCAAACCAGGATAAAATCATTGTGTCTCTCATCTCCATACATGTTTCCTGAACGCCACCTCCTAGTGTTGAGAAGGGTTCTAATTGGAGCTCCCACCAACTAAATAAGCTCGGCTAAGGGTCTGAATCCAACACCGACATAAGCCTATTCCGTACGTTATAAAGTGGTCGGCACAAATTCTGACTCCGAAAATTAAAATCAAGGCTTTTAGCATTTTCCAAATTTTTGGCAGAAAAATTTGGAGTCGGTAGCAAAATTTGAATGCCTGGCTACTGCAGGTAGCAACGGTGCAAGGCAAGCCGTACGCTGATTTCCCTTCCCCTCTAAAGGATGAAAGTAAAATAGGATGAAAACAAAATGGAGTAGATTATTCTTTGGTTTAGCAGTTATGTTCCATTTATTGGTTTAGCATGACTTGTGTGAGTACGAACTAGCTTATAAGGAATGAACAAAGCGCATGAGAAAATCGTGTGTACTTATTTCTTAAACGTGTGCATATGAAAAATGTGTGTTGCTCTGTACTTATGTTAATACTTATGATCTAGTTTGTCATATCTTGTATATTGCCTGCATTTCAACACCATAGTTTAGAAATATAGCAGCTTCGGTTTTTTCCTTAACAAAGTATTTGTATTTTAGCACTAGATTTTGGCATTTAAGTTGGAGGAATTCGAATGTTTTCTTGGAAAATTTGGCCTATTTGTGCTGATTTTGTCTCTATCCACTGACTAACGATTTTCCAACCAAAAAAATGAAATTCGTGATCTCTCCTCCATAATTCAAACTACAATTTTCAAATATCTGAAATGACCCTTTTAATTTGGACACGTATGCCAGGAGGGCACACGATCGGAATAGGGCACTGCAACCTGTTCAGCTCCAGGCTCTTCAATTTCACCGGTAAGAACAACCCCAGCGACGTCGACCCGTCCCTCAACCCATCCTACGCCAAGTTCCTCCAGGTACGTACACGATAATCACCACGCTTGCAGCTAATTCTGTGATCATTGGCAGCATGAGCATGTGAGCCTTAGCATGTCTATGCGTGAGCAGCAGTGCAGCGCGCCGTAAAACTTCAGACCCCAATTCAACTTATACTGATTTCCTAATCTGTTTATTTGTTGATAATTTAATTTTGAAAGCTTGAAATGACTTTGAGAGTTCAGTACACATGGAATCATTTGTCACGCATATATGAGACAAAAGAAAAAGATAAACATAACAAAAAAAAAAATATGTTTTCGAAACTGAATTAATGTAAATAAGCATAAGCGAAAAAAATTGTTAATCATCATAAGACTGATTTTTTTAAAAAAGTCTCAGTCAATTTTTTCACATATCTAAATGTTTTTGTGAGATCTTTATATATCTTACGGAGGTGTCTAAACCACGGTCCGAAAAATCGACAGAAAGTTAAAATAACTCTAAGTCGTCTGATGTCATGCCGGTAAGAAAAAAGCTCCTTTATAGCATGTATATGCGTGAGCAGGGCCAGTGCAGCCGTAACCTTGAGAACCCGAACGACAACGCGACGGTGGTGCCCATGGACCCCGGCAGTAGCCTGTCCTTCGACAGCCACTACTTCGTCAACCTCAGGGCGCGGCAGGGCATGTTCACCTCCGACGCCGCGCTGCTCACCGACGGCCGCGCCGCCGCCCTCGTCGACAAGCTGCAGGACCCCGGCGTCTTTCTCGACCACTTCAAGAACTCCATCAAACGCATGGGCCAGATCGGCGTGCTCACCGGCGGTAACGGCCAGATCAGGAAGAAATGCAGCGCTGTCAACCCGTAGACCGAATCATTGCTCGGGAAATGCATATATATATCTATGTATACAATATACTATGCAAATATGATATGATAATATCTCTGTGCAATATGTGCCCAGGGCTAGCGTTACCTGATTCTCTTCCCCAGGGTGGTCAAGGAGAAGAAGATTAAATTGTGTAATGATAATTATATAATTGTTGTAAGATGGAAATAGCACATTCAATTTTTATAAAGATTACATATAATTTAGATATTTTCATGTGTTAAGAGTACATTGGGCTTTAGGACAAGGCCCATCTCATGTATTATATATACTCTTCCAACAATAATGCACAACCCATCTATTCTGCTAATCTCTCTCCAACAGAGCAGATCTTTACTGCCCCACCTTTCTGCAAACCCTAGCCGCCATGTCTTCCTCCCTAGACAGCGGCATCATCGGCACCAGTAAGGGATCCGACGCAGTCCTCTCCATCTCATATGCCAATCCGATCGCACATCACGACGACGGATTGGCCTTTTCCTCCCCTGCCTGCGAAGGAACGGTGACCCATCCTGGCGGCGGCGGTCCTGTTCTCCTCCAACCGAGCAACGCGCCCGCGCCCCCTTCCTCCAATGCCCCGGCGCATCGCGGCGGCGGCGGCTTACCCGTTCCGAATGCCGCACCGGCGCCCTCGCCTCTCAGGTCAGCGCGGCAGCAACGGTGCATGCAGCTATCGCCCACCCCACCCTCCCCGCCGCATTCTCCAAACACAGTGCCACCAGCCCACCACTGACGGCCTTGCCAGCCTCATCGGTGGCCTCCCCAGCCCTGCCGTCGACATCCCCGACTTGGCCGGGCGACCTGGCAGCGCCTTACCTAGAGTAAGCAGCCTCCACCACGCTGCCGGTCTCAATGACGACGGCCTCTACTTTGACTTTCCCGCCCTAGCTGATCTCAATGGCGCCGGCGCCCTCACCGGTGGCGACCCCTGCAATTGCGTCGGTGGTCCCCACGTCACCAGCAGATTCTTCCCCGGCAGCGTCGGGCTCCACCACGCTGCTGGTCTTGCCAGCATCGCCGACGGTCTCCACGGCACCAGTGACGTTGGCAGTCCCCGTCTCGGTGGCTTCTTTCCTGGCACCGGCGGCTTCGTCCATTCCGGAGAGAGTAGCGGCCAAGCTTCCAATAGGCGGCTTTGGAGCCTTTGGTGGCTCTAGCCGATACAATATACGACCCAACGGTCTGGGTTGAGTCCCCTACCTTGGACCGCAGTGACCCTGTGCATGCTGGTAGGTCATAATTCACCACCCTTTTTCATGGTGCTGGCTTCGCCGATGCGCTATCAGCCACCACATCTGCGACGCAAGTGCCATACTGCTCCCGGTGCCTCCTCCGATATGACGGCCAGGGGGCACGCGCTCCTCCACTACGGCCATGGCCTCTGCCACGAGTGCCTTGCGGGCATGCTCGCATCCACCGCTATGCTCACCTGC
The DNA here is from genome assembly GCA_036346415.1 of Raddia guianensis. NCBI lineage: Eukaryota > Viridiplantae > Streptophyta > Magnoliopsida > Poales > Poaceae > Raddia > Raddia guianensis. The sequence continues at coordinate 14,456,034 of CM070534.1, read as the reverse complement.
TCGCAATGCCACCATTCTCTTACGTTTACGCTTCGATGCATCACCGCCGGTGTAATAAATACCGGGTGCAGAGAGGTTCGCCCCACGCACCAGCGGGTGCGTGGTGAAGCCCCCGAAGGCAAGGCGAGGGCCCCACGCGCCAGCGGGTGCGTGGCGAGCCCCCTCGAGACCGGCGAGGCCCCCGGCGCGTAAGGGGCCCGCTGGGGGAGCATTGCGAAGAGTCTTCGGACGGCGCTCCCCGCCGCTGAGGACGAAGCGCATTTAATGAGACATCACGCGGATAGATGTAAAAGAAATGATTACCGCTCTGATGACCCTTGCAGTCCGAAAGCAATATCCATGTGGGGCAGAAGAATTGACCGCAGAGAGAAGGTTTGCTTGAGGAGGCCGCCCGTGTCGAGGAGCAGTAGGCCCCACCCGCAGACTCACCGGTGTGACTGTGCGGGTCGAGGCCACTGCGGCACGCGAGGGCGGCGCAACAGCGTGGGCAAGGGCGCTTTCGTCTCTTCTGTCGTGTCTTGTCGATTATCGAGAGCACTGCATCGCCTACTCCCTCGGCTCTCCGCCATGACCCAAAGCTAGTATAAAGGGGAGGAGAGAGGGGAGACGGGGAGCACGAGCATTGGTGCATCGAAAACACCCTGTAAACACATTCCCTTTCAACCACAATCGAAAAGAGCTAAGGCTCGGCAGAGTAGGACTATTACCCGCGAGGGGTCCGAACACAGGTAAATCGAGAGTCGCTCCTTGCTGTGCCCGACGCTCGAATCGAATCGAGCTTGATCGAGTTGGCTAGCAGACTGAAAATCTGACCAGGGGTGTGATCCGCGGTGGTTGAGCGGAGAACACGCCGTCAGAGGCGCGCCATGTAGGGGATCGCTAGCATCGGTTCGAGCTCTTCGACCCTTCTTCAGGAGGTGATGGCGGAGCAGCGATCGCGATGGTGCAGAAGCGATCGCTAGAGCCGTAACACGGAGTCGGCCGCGGCGATGGCGATGGATCACCCGGCGGTGGCCGCCCGCCTAGGTTGGAACCTGGCGAAAGCCGCCTCGGCCAAGCTAAGCGGCGCTGGCCTGGAGGAGTGCACTCAAAGACAGAACCTCCACGCGGCGTGGCCTTGCTGAAAACCCACCGGTTCCGGTAACTCCGGACTCCGGCGGCGCCGTGGTTGGCCAGCTTGGCCGCACACGTAGACGCCGCCGGGCGGTGGTGCAAGTTTTGGGGCGGGGAACCGGCGTTTCGCGTCCTCCGTTCTTTGTTGCCCTCGCGCTCCTCCCGCAGATCTCTGGTGAGGAGGGCGGGCTAAGACGACAAGAGCGCGACCCCACGGGGCTCGGCCGGCAGGCGGTCGAGTGGCGCGATCTCGGTCCCATCGAAGGACCGCCACTTGTGCATGGAGAGGACTCTGCGTGACAAGCGCAGGGAGCGCGACCAGAAGGCGATCAGGCTGTCGCCGCCGCGACGCGGGACCAGAAGAGGGCTCCGCATAGCTGCCCCGCCAGATGAGGGTGGCGCTTCCTCGGCGCCGCCTAGGCGACGGGCGATGGGGCGAGGACGCGCCCAGAGCAGAGGCTCCGACGTTGGGTGCGCGCTTTTCTAAGGAGTCTGCGCGCGTCGAGGGCGGAACGGTTTCGTCCGCCCCCATCGAAAAGTACGACGGCTCCACCAACCCCGGCGAATTTTTGCAGATCTATACGACGGTAATGCACCGATCGAGGGTCGGGAAGGTTCTCGCGAACTACTTCCCGCGGTCCTCACCGGCGAGCCCGCCATGGCTCATGAACCTGCCCCGAGTCCGTGGGGTCATGGAAGGAGCTCTCGAGCTCTTCGTCACCAACTTCTGTGGCACCTTCGAGCAGCCCGGTAGAAGACGACCTCCACAACGTGGAAGCGTGAAGAAGGGAGAGTCGCGCGCGACTATATTCGGCGCTTCACCAGTCCGCAACACCATCCCCGACATCTCTATCGATGCCGTGGTCACGGCATTCAGAGAGGCGCCGAGACCCCAAGGTCAAAGAGAAGATGGCCACCCGAAGATCAAGACGACGGAGGAGCTTTCACCTTAGCGCACAAGTCGCCCTTCAGATGAGCTCGATCCGTCCGGCCGCTGGCGGGCCAACCAGGGCGGCGAGGCCGAACCTTGAGGAACCCCGCGGCAAGGACAAGAAGAAGCGCAAAGGCGGCCGAGACCGGCAGGTCATGGCCGCTAAGCGCGACGACGACGATAACGACGACGAGCCATGACGGCAGCGCGAATGGGCGCGGCGGCGTAAAAGAGGAGGAGGTCGCGGCGCCGGCGGTACGGTCCCCGTAGGGCGGCCGAGGCGGCGGTTACGGCGATCGCTGTGGCGCGACGGCCCTCGCGCCATGACGAAGGGCGAGATCATCGCCCGTGAGTGGGACGGAAGACCCATCGTCCCATTCACCGCAACAACTCCCACGACTTGGCGGATTGCCATGTCGTCAAGAAGATGGTGGACAAGCGAGTCCACGAGCAGCAGAAAGCGCCCGGCGATGGCAAGGGCACGCGAGACGGCTTCGCTTGGTTTTCAGCAGCGGAGCGCGAGGTTGCCGCCATCCACGGCGGTTCGCCACCTATCCGCCCCACGCTAGCTTTAAGCGTGCGATGAGGAGGTGTGCGCCGCCGCGTTCGCCTTGGGTCGATGAGGCGTTGGCGTGGTCGGAGCGACCGATCGCGTTCATCAAAGCCGATCACCCTTGATACCGCCGCCCTGGCATCTCCCGATCGTGGTTGCACCCACGGTTCGAATGTAAAGCTAGGGCGGTGCTGGTAGACGGAGGAGTTCCTCAACCTCCGTCGCCGGTCGCCACGGCGCCCAGATCGGCCGCGGAGCTTCGCCTAACGCCCTTTCTTGCATCGCGCCGGGCCGAGTCCGTCTCACCGGGCGACGATCTCCGGTAACCTTCGAGCTCCGACAACTTCCGCACCGAGATGCTCGAGTTCGAGGTGGCGGACTTCGACCTCCCTTACAACGCCATACTAGGTCGGCCGCGATCGACCGAGTTCATGGCGGTGTGCCACTATGCGTACATGGTGGTGAAGATCCCGGCCACCGCCCCATCGTTTGAAAGTGGACCGCCCGAGGCGCTCCGCTGCGACAAGGACGCCCTCGCGTTGGCGACGCGCCGGTGCTGAAGGCCGAGGCTTCGACTGCAGGAGCTCCTCCGCGAGACCCGTGCCTCCCGGTTCGTCCGCGGAGGTTAAGGCGGTCTCCCGAGCGAAGTCGACCCGGCGAAGACTGTTCGTGGGCGCCTCTCTCGGCGCCAAATAGGAAAGCGCTCGTCTCCTTCCTCCGATCCTAACGCAGACGTGTTTGCGTGGCAACCGTCCGACATGGTGGGGTCCCTGTGGAGGTGATTGAGCACAAATTGGCGACGTTTCCGCGCGCGACCGATCATGCGAAGGTCCGAAGCGATCGGTGGAGCGCCAGAAGTTATCCGCCAGAGGTGGACAAGCTTTTGAGGGCGGGTTCGTCGCGATGTCGCCCATCCGGTGGCTCGCGAACCCGTCCTCGTCAAGAAATCAACGGGCGTTGGAGGATGTGCGTGGACTTCACCGACCTCAACAAGGCGTGCGTTCGGCGATCCGTACCCGCTGCCCCGCATCGATCTCATTGTCGACTCAACTGCGGGGTGCGAGCAGCTGTGCTTTCTGGACGCGTACTCTGGGTACCACCAGATTAGCATGGCCGAAGAAGATGAAGACAAGACCGCCTTCGTTACGCCCATGGGCGTCTACTGCTATACGAGGATGGCGTTCGGACTGAAGAATGCGGGCCCAACCTATCAGCGGGCCATGCATATCGCTCACCGCTCCCAAATAGGGCGGAACCTGGAGGTGTACGTCGACGATCTGGTAGTGAAGTCCAAGAAGGCGGAGGAGTTGATCGGCGACCTGGAAGAAACCTTCGCCAACCTGAGGAAGTACTGCATCAAGCTTAATCCAGAGAAATGCGTGTTCGCCGTTCCGTCGGGCAAACTGCTGGGATTCCTCGTCTCCCAGAGGGGGATTGAGGCGAACCCTGACAAGATTGCAGCGATCGAGAACATGAAGCCCCCGACGCGACTTCGGCAGATGCAGTGCTTGGTGGGCTGCTTGACCTCCCTGGGCCGCTTTATAGCTCGTGATAGGGGACAAAAGTCTCCCAACGCTCAAGCTCCTAAAGAAGACCAACCAGTTCGAGTGGACGGCGGAGGCGCAGGAGGCGTTCGACGTGCTCAAGAAGTATCTTACCTCCCGCCGTCTTGGTCGCCTGCACCCGGCGAGCCGCTGATCCTCTACGTCGCGGCAAACCCCAGGCGGTCGGCCTTGGTCTTGGTGGCGAAAGAGAAGGCGTTCAGCGCCCATTTACTACGTCGGCAAGGTCCTCCACGACGCGAAACAAGGTATTCACAAGACCAGAAGATGCTCTACGCCGGCCGACGGCATCCCGAAGCTACGCCACTACTTCCGAGGCGAGAAGTCACAGTGTTGACCAAGTATCCCTTGCGGAGATCCTCTTCAACCGCGAGGCGACGGGTCGACGCCAAGTGGGCCATGGAGTTGGCGAATTCGATCTCAAATTCGCTCCCGAATGGCCATCAAAGGGCAAGCTCTGGCGGAGTTCATCGGAGTGGACTCGGCGACACGAAGCCGAAAGGTACCCGGCCTCCTCGCCGTGGACTCTCTTCTTCGACGGCTCATTCCGGCCGGAGGGGTCAATGGCGTCGTCTGGTGTCTTCCACCGGCGATGTCATCCGCACTGGTGGTGTTGGACTTCCGCGCCACCAACAACGTCGCGAGTATGAAGGATCGCCGGGCTCGGGGTAACCGACCCTTGGCATCCGGGCGGCTACAAGTAAAGGCGACTCTCCGGTCATCAACCAGCGAGGAAGGATTTCTCTGCTCGGATCCCGTCATGGCGGCCTACTGGCGAGGCGCGCGGTTGGGCGGCACTTTGAGGGTTTGGGCCGTGCACATCCTCGCCGCGACAACTACATGGCGGATGAATCGCCCCATTGCCTCGTCAAGGGCACTGTTCCGGTGGGATCTTTGAAGAAAGACTTACGCACCGTCGTCGCGACCCCAACTCGGCGGGGACGACGCTTTCGACGCAGCCCCACCTTCGGAGGAGACGCCACCGATCTCTGCTGCAGCTCCCCGGATAGAGGGAGGAGGCGGAAGAACTGCCGAGGCGGTTGAGACGGAAACGCCGGGCCAGCGGAGTACGGCGACAATGTACGTAACGCCGCCACACTCGTCCGGGAAGGTCGGTGGATGGATCCGATCCTAGCCTACTGCGGGATGGAGTGATCCTCGACGATGACGCTGTCGGGCCGAGAAGATAGCGCAAGGCCAAGCGCCATACGGTAGGTGGGGACCAGACGCTGAGCGCAAATGGAGTTCTCTTGAAGTCGCCACTCGGGAAGCGGGAGTGAAATTCTCTCGAGATCCATGGAGGCATGTCGCGGGAGCCATTCAGTGAGGCGTTGGTTGGGAAAGCCTTCGCCACGGTTTCTATTGGCCTCTCGCCCTCGGGATGCCTTCGAGCTGGTGAGGAGATGCGAAGCGTGCCAATTTCATGCTAAGCAGATCCACCGACCGCCCAGTAGCGCAAACCATTCCGCTTCTCGCCGTTCGCGGTCCGAAATTTGATACGATCAGGCCCGTTCGCGGGCGGCCGGAGGATATACTCATCTGCTCGCCGCCATCGACAAGTTCACTAAGTGGGTTGAAGCCTCGCCGTCCCGGCGATCACATCCGCAGCGGCTATCAAGTTTATGAAGAGCATCTTCGTCGGTTCGGTGTCGCCAATGAATCATCATCGACAACGGCGCTTTCGGTTCAAAAGCGGCGATTTCCAAGACTGGTGCGAAGAGTTGGGTACCAAGCTGTGCTTTGCCTCGTCGCGCATCCAAGAGCAATGGGCAAGTGGAACGGGCGAACGCGAAGTACTCAAAGGGCTCAAGACAAAGGCGTTATTTGCCTAGAAAGCGCTGACAAGCGCTGGGCGGAAGAAGTTCCCATCAGATATGGGCGCCGCGGACAACTCCCAACAGAGCCACCGGCGAGACCCCTTCTTCCCGTGTATGGCTCGAGGCGGTGCTCCCATAAGAGCTCGCCTTGGCTCCCCAAGAGTGGCGGCGTTCAGCAAAGACCAAGACCGACGGCGTCGAGGATGAAGTAAATCTCTGGAGGAGATCCGAGGCAGGCGGCGATCCGGGCCGCCAAGTATCGGCAAGAAAGCGCCGTTATCAAGCAAAGCGGTGTGTGTGAGAACACGGCGTTGGGCGACCTCGCTGCATAAAATCCAAGCGCAGCGGGCGCAACAAGCTATCTCCCCTGGGAGGGCCCTTCAAGGTGGTCTCGATCTCCCCTTGAGCTCGGTCAAGCTCAGATTCGAGGACGGTCGCGAATTGGCGAACACTTGGACGTCGGCGGTACCGAGGAAGTTCTACCGTGAGGTAGCAGTCCAAGAGCTTTTTTGGCCTTCCCTTGGAGCCGAGCGGCGAGGTCTTCTTCCTTCACCGCTTCGCCTCGGGGCTGCGTTGTACAAAGCCATCTTCAATAAGAGATAAGTTACATCTCCTTGTGGGCATCTGTTTCTTTTTCACCTCAAGTCTAGAAAGCATTACGCTGAAAGCCGGTAGCGAAAAAAAGTACTCAAGGCGATGGCCCTTAGTTCTGAGACGGCGCCTCGACTTCATGCGGTTGGGCGAGGCGACGGAAAAGCGGGTTCTAGCCTGGTGTGTCGGCTCGGTCTAGGCATCGCGCCAACAATGACACCGGCGACTAGACCACTTCGGAAGCTAAGTTCTCGCCACGCGATGTCTAGGGTCGGTTCGCAAAGAGGCCATAAGGGTTGAAGTAACCAGATGCCTGAGGAAAAAGCGCTCACTTTCAACGGAAAGCTCTGTCTAAAGCTTTTTGGAGATCAGTGGCTTAGCCTTAGAAAGGTCTGTTAGAAAACATTCTGTCGAAAGCTGGTAGCGAAAGTACTTATGGCTGATGGCCCCTTAGTTGCAAAGGCAAACGCTTATAACTTACGCTGGTGCGAGGCGGCGGACGGAAGGCGGGCTCTAGCCTGGTGTGTCGGCTCGGTCTAGGCAATGCACCAACGGCGGCACCAGCGACTAGACCACTTCCGGAAGCTAAGCGCTCGCCACGTAATGTTTAAGTCGGGTTGCGAGAGGCCATAAGGGTTGAAGTAACCAGATGCCTAAGGAAACAGCGCTCACTTGCGGCAGAACGTTCAGTCTAAAACCTTTGGCGGCCGGGTGCCCCAGTTCAATTTCGCAAGTTAAAGTTGTGCGAAGTTCAAGTGAGACTCACAGCAAAAGAGTAAAAGTTTGTTTGCATTGATAGGCAACAATTACAAGGCAAAAAGGCGGGGGAGTCTCGCTACTCCTCCTGGCCTTCGTCTTCCGCTGGAGCGGCGCCCCCCATCATGGACACGCGGTCGGCGGCGGTGTCAATCTCGCCGCTTCAAACCGGTCGGTGGCGCGAAAGGCTCCCGTGGCGGCGTCGAGATCAAACGCGCGTCTCGAGCAAAACGATTACCCAAGATGAACCGCATGTTGCCGAGAGCGCCTTGGCGACCGTCTTCGATCGCCCGCGTCCGCAGCGCCGCCGGAAGGACGCAGGTGGAGCCGGCGGCTCGCCCCACGGCGCCCGGCATCTTCTTGCAGCCGTCTCTCCACCGGGATGCAAAAAACACCAGTGGATGCAGGCGTCCCCGGCCGCGGTGAGGCGGTCGCGACATGTCGGCGAGGGTCGGAGGCTTCGAAGTGCTCGGTGAGGTCTTCGATCGCTTGGCGCCGAGGCGGCGGCGGCAGGCTGCCGCGACCTCGGTCATCGCCTCCTTCAGCGGCGGTTTCTTGGCCTGGGCCCGCCGCAGCTTCGCCGGCAGATCGCTCCGCCAAAGCAAGGGCTTCCTCCGCGTCGCCCAGTGCGGGAGAGGGTGCAGCGCCTCAAAGGGCGTCCACGCCGGCGGTCACGGCCGAGATGGCGGCAGCGCCAATGGCGAGGTGGCGAAGGTTCTCGGCCGCCGCGCGCCAACTCTCTCATTGCATGAGCGACCTCCGTCGAAGGAGCGGCGGGGGAAATTTGGCGAAGTCGCGTGGGAGCGGAGCTCGATGCTCAGCGTCCGCCTGTTCTGGGAGGGACAAACAGGTTGGTATGCCAAAACCATGTAGCATGCTAACCCCACGCGAAATGTCGCGTAAGCGCAGGAAAGCCAACTGAAGCGGTGCGCCCTAAAGGCGAAAGTCGGGCGAAGAGCTCAAGTCGCTTGTTTGCGGCGGCGTGGCGGCTTGGTCGCGTCACCGCCATCGAACGAGACGCCAGTCTTGCACAGCGGTGCGGTGCGAGCGCGCCAACAGAGAACAGCGCCGCGCAGGAGAAGCGGGCGTGGGAGGGCGGAAGAAACCGCGCAGCGGCGCCAGTTCTGATGAGTCGCCGCGCTCGCCCGGATGGCGGGCGGCGATAGCAGCAGGCCCCGCTGATTGAGCAGCGGTGGCAGCGGAAGCCGGCTTGAAAGCGCGCTCTCTTGAGCTCGCCTTCCTCGCCGCCGCTGCCGCCGACGGCAAGGATGAGGCGGCGCTTCAGAGAGCCTTGGAGTCGGCAACCACGGCAGAGAGCAGCAGCGGCCGCGGAAGCTTGGGCGGTCGCCGAGAGCGGCTCATGGATCTCGAGTGGTCCCCGGCCACGGACCGCAGACCAGACCTCCATTGGGGGCAACGCCGCAGTAAGGGTTGCGCCCGCGGTCCCAATCGCAGAGGGGGCGGATGCCCGTCAGGCGAGCGATGTCGCCGGATCGGCGTGGTCAATAGCCCCGCCACCCGCCCCGAGCACGCCGCCCAAGACGCTCCCATCGGTGAACACCCAAAGAAGAAGCGGTGAAGTTGGCTATTAGCCAAAAGTGGAAAGAAAGAAGGTACGAAATCCAAAAAGCGCGAGGTCTTCACCTCCAAGAGCAAAGACTGGTCCCGTCGTTGTCGCCGTAAATACGCCCAGCGCGCGCGCGCCCGCCGCGAAGCGGGCAAAGACGGCGCCGCAAAAGTCCGCCACCACGGGTTCCGTGAGCCTGGCGGCGAGCTTCGGCAATCGCGCGCCGCCATCGCCTCCGTGCTCGCAAGATCGTCATTTGGGCTCCCGATCGGCGATGCGGCTCCGCGATCGTCGGGAAGGGCAAGATCGTCGCAGCTACCGGAGTCCTCCACGTCTGACCACCGCCGGTGCGATCCTTCCAGATTGGACTTGACCGCGGCAGGATAAAAGCGGAGGTGACGCGAGCGCCGGTAGCAGCTCCCAACCGCGCCGAAGCGCGAACCCGTGTGCAAGAGCGAAGAGTCGGCGCCCGAGCGGAGGTTCGCATCGCCCCCACGAACATCTCGCAGAGGTGGGGCGAAGATGACCAGGCCATGATTGAGTTGGGAACAAGGTGCGCCGCTCGATCCGTGAGGGCGCAGCACCCCAAGAAGAATTGAGTCTGGCGGGACAAGGCCCGCCAAAGACGCCAGAGAAGGTCACGATCTCCCCGGCGCGAGGACTCGGCGCGATGGTGCCGGCGCGGAACCGGGCGGCGGTCGGTGGCACGAAGACTCGAAGCCGCGCCACCTGATCCTCATCGACGGTGGAAGCAGGCAGGACAGCTCCCGAAGGTGGTGCGGCGTCCCCGCGGCGGCCTTTGCTGCGCTTGGGAGCCATGAAAAATTTGGTGGTGGCGCTGGCGAAAGGCTTGGTGGCAGTTGGCGAGGATGCTGTGGTAGCAGCGAAGAAGGCAGCGGACAGCGTGAAGACTTAGCGTGCGGAAGGATTGGCCGCGGCTTTGAGAGAAGTACTTATAGGCGTGGGGCGCGGGCGTGACGGTTTGGATTCCGCCCCCACGCGCGCGGCGCCATCATTGCCCCGCGCGGTTTTTGGTTTCCCGCGAAAAGCGGCGTAGTTCCCCAAGGAAGATCGTGTGCAGGTGGAGAATCAGGCGTACGGCTGCCGCAGGTGGTGGGCCCCCCACGATTCGTCTCCCGCCGCACAAGAAATGGAAAAGTGTCTGCGCGACGGTTCGCGTATCATGGTGGACCCGGGGGCTACTGTCGGTGTAATAAATACCGGGGTACAGAGAGGCCTAGGAAGGCCAGGAGGGCCCCACGCGTCAGGCGGGCGAGCAAGGCCCCAGCGCGTGGGCGAGCCCCTCGGAAGGCCAGGAGGGCCCCACGCGTCAGGCGGGCGAGCAAGGCCCGTGGCGTGGGCGAGCCCTCGGGAGGCAGGAGGGCCCCACGCGTCGGCAGGCGAGCAAGGCCCAGTGGCGTGGCGAGCCCCTCCGAAGGCCGGGAGAGGCCCCACGCGTCGGCGGGCGAAAGCAAGGCCCAGGCATGCTGGCGAGCCCCTCAGAAGGCGGGAGGGCCCCACGCACCAGCGGGTGCGTGGGCGCCTGAAGGCAAGGCGAGGGCCCCGCGCGCCAGCGGGCGCGTGGGCGAGCCCCTCCGACGGTGAGTGAGGGCCCCACGCCAGGCGGAGTGCGTGGGCGAGCCCCTCCGAAACAGGCGAGGGCCCAGCGCGCGGCGGGGCCCAGCAGGCGGGAGCATTGCGAAGGAGTCTTGGGACGAAGGCTCCCCCGCTTCTGAAGGGCGAAGCGCATTTAATGAGACATCACGCGGATAGACAGAGGAAGAAATGATTACGCTTCTGATGACCCTTGCAGTCCGGCGGTATCACACCGTGGCGCAGAAGAATTGACCGTGAGAGAAGGTTTGCTTGAGGAGGCCGCCCGTGTCGAGGAAGCGGTAGGCCCCACCCGCAGACTCACGGTGTGACTGCCGTGGGTCGAGGCCACTGCGGCACGCGAAAGGGCCTTGTGTGGCGTGGCAGCAAGCGCGTTCGTCTCTTCTGTCGTGTCTTGTCGATTATCTTGAAAGCTTTGCACCGCCTACTCCCTCGGCTCTCTCCATGACCCAAAGCTTGTATAAAGGGGAGGAGAGAGGGAGACGGGAGCACGAGCATTGGTGCATCGAAAACACCCTGTAAACACATTCCCTTTCAACCACAATCAGAAAAGAGCTAAGGCTCAGCAGGAGTAGGACTATTACCCGCGAGGGGGTCCGAACCTGGGTAAATCTGAGAGTCGCTCCTTGCTGTGCCCGACGCTCGAATCGAATCGAGCTTGATCGAGTTGGCTAGCAGACTGAAAATCTGACCAGGGGTGTGATCCGCGGTGGTTGAGCGGAGAACACGCCGTCAACCGCCACAACACCGTCAGCCTTTGCTCTAACCGCGACCACAGCTCCTACACCTTGACGGGCCCCTGACTCTGCGGACTGGTACATGGACTCTGATGCGACCTCACACATGACTTCCGATACTGGTAATCCCACTTCTTCCCATCCACCCTACCCTTCCTCCCCAACCAACATTATTGTTGGCGACGAGTCTCGCCTATCGGTCATCTCCAGTGGTCATCTCTCATTAATCACAGCTGATAGGGATATCACTCTTCGTAATGTTCTTATTATCCCTAATATCATAAAGAACATCATTTCTATTCGTCAGTTCACCATACATGATTAGTGCTCTATTGAGTTTGACCCGTTACGCCTGTATGTAAAGGATCTTCGTATCGGACGCATAATTGTCAGGTGCAACAGCCCGGGAGACCTTTACTCCTTCCACCCCACCACCCGGCCCTTCTTTCCTTGCCTTTCTCACCATCACCTCTTTTTGTCATTGTCACCTTGGTCACCCAGGCCATGTGACTCTCCCGTTTAGCTAGCTCTTCTGCTATCCCTTGTCCTCAGAATCCTCCCGACCACCTCTGCCATGCCTGTCAGCTTGGTTGTCATGTTCGTCTCCCTTTTGCGTCTTCCACTTCTCAAGCTACTCATAATTTTGATTTAATAAATTGTGATCTGTGAACATCTAGTGTCTCCGGTTACAAGTATTATCTAATAATTGTTGATGATTGCTCTCATGAAATGTGGACCTTTCCGCTATGCCACAAGTTCGACACCTTCCCCACCATCTCCCGCTTCTTTGCCCATGCTCGGACTTAGTTTGGTACCACTATCAAGTGTGTCCAATCTGATAATGGTTGTGAGTTTGACAATTTCACTTCTGGATCCTTCTTTCTCACCAACGGTGTTGTCATCTGCATATCATGTCCCTACACTTCTCCCCAAAACGGTAAGACTGAACGCTCCATTCGTACCACTAACGATGTGATGTGTTTCCTTATATTTTAGGCGAGCTTGCCTCCTTCCTTCCGGATCGAGGCCCTCCACGCAGCCACCTACCTTCTCAAAATTCATCCCACCTCCACCCTCTCCCACTCTACCCCTCGATTTACCCTTTACAGCATCTACCCCGTCTACGACAACCTTCGCGTGTTTGGCTACATATTCTACCCTAACCTCTCTAGCACTGTCCCGCACAAACTCGCTCCTCGCTCTACTATTTGTGTCTTCCACGGATATCCCTCCGATGACAAATGTTGGCGCTGTCTGGATCTCACATCCAACCGCATCATCATTTCCTAACATGTCACTTTTGACGAGTCGAGCTTCCCCCTTGCCTCCAGCACCTCCACCCCGTCCATCCCTTCTGCTCTTGATTTCCTCACAGAGCAAGCCGACCCTCCACCGCTCGTTCTCCTCTACATGTACTTCTACCCCACCAGTGGTCATGTCGGCCACTCCTGCCACATCGGTCGCCTCTGTGCCACCAGTGGTCGCGTCGTCCGCTTTCTGCCTTCGGCTACCACTGCCCCTATTGGATCTACTCCACATGTTGTTTCCAGCGGTGCCACCTGGTCGGTCTTTGCTACCTCTGTCGGTTCCCACCACAGGTTGTTGCCAGCGGAGTTCTTTCTTCGTTTATGCCTTCAGCCACTGCTGCCTTTGTTGGACCCCCTGCAAAGGTTGTTGCCAACGGTGTCATCCGGTCGGTCACCGCTACTCCTGTTGGTCTTACACAGTAGGCTATTGCCAATGGTCACCGACCGCTCGCCCCCATGCCGACGCCCCTACCGGCCACCGTTGTCATTCCTGCCCCTGCTGGATCACCTCCACAGGTTGTTGCCAGCGGTGTCCCCCTTCCAGCCATCCCATCACCTCCCGCTGCCCTAGTTGGTCTCCCACCACGGGTTGTTGCCAGCGGGACCACCACTGCTGCCCCTGTTGGTTCCTCACCACAAGCTGCTACTAGCAGTGCCACCCCACGTCCTTGCCGGACCTGGCACAGGTCCCTCCTACTGAGGTTGATGCCAACGCTGCCTTGCCGGTCCCTCCTGCTGAGGTTGATGCCAGCGCTGCCTTGTGGTCCCTCCGCCTGCCATGACACCAGTTCCCGCTACCCCTATTGGATCCCCTCCACAGGTTGCTTCTAGCGAGGCCCCTCTGCCTCTTGAGGCGATGACTAGAGAGTTTGACGCCTTTTGTGCCAACAACACGTGGGACCTTGTTCTGAAGCCAGCTGGAGCAAATGTGGTTACCGGCAAGTGGATATTCAAATACAAGCTTCATGCAAATGGTTCTCTCGACCGATACAAGGCTCATTAGGTCATTTGGGATTTTACTCAGCGCTTTTGTCGACGGTTGAGATAACGATCTCAAGTTTCTAAGGTTCTTTAAAAGTAAGATAGGAGACACGCCGAACAACCACGAACAACAACGAGCAGGAGGCGGGGGTTTTATCACGGTTCAGCCTCTCGAGAGATAATGACCCTCGCCCGGCCTTTCTTATATATCGAGGAGATTACAAGAGGTGGCTCGGCGAGACGAACAAGTCTCGGCGAGATTATGGTGTAAAGCTCTAAGCCAGATGCTAAGATGTAGATTCAAGTCGTAAAACTCGTCCCTCTACACGCCGTAGGAGCCTTGTTTATATAGTGCAGAGCAAACCGACCTACCGAGGGAATATCGGGCCGGGCTAACTACGAGATCGTAACGAACTCGACATGCCAAATATATCCCGAGGCAGATAAGGCATACTCCTAGTCTTGAGGATCACGGCTCCTATTCCAATCCGGGAAACCTACGTCCGAGTCTTCACGTAGCCGCGGAGAACTCATGTTCGAGACGGACTCAAACACGATTCCTTGGCCGTTACGCACCATGCCAGCCAGGAGGCTGTTCGGCAAGACGCACATGGGCCAGGCAGAACCTTCCAGGGAGCTAGGCCCTGGTAGGCTGTTCGATTGGGCCGTCAGGGAGTGGGCCATGGCAATGGGCCGTAATTTTATCCCCGACAGCTAGCCCCCGAGACTCAAGTGGAAGGATTCACTAGAGTGGGGTCTTCCTCTTGAGACTCCAAGTCACGAAGAGGAAAATTTTGTTGCTACAAAGACATGCAACAGGTGACCGACCAGGTTATGGTTCAACCGAACAAGACTTGTTCGGGACCGGACAGACCCGATCAGTACCGAGCAACTCTGTTGCGTCGAACAGGGAATCACATCTGCCCGAGCAGAGCACTCAGCCTTCAGCGTAGACGCTGGATAAAATAGCCGTTGACAGACTCCAACGGTAACTTCCTGTCGCTGCGCAGTGAAAATAGACGACCGTTTTACCTAGCCGTTGTGGTAAAAACTAGCCGTTTTGTGACAAAACCGTTGCAGAGCTGCTCATACGGGACTATAAAAGCACCCAAGCCGCCCGTGGCCAGCCACTTCTGCTCTTGCGCCATTCCTCTCCTAAGCCCTAATTCAACCAAGGCCAAGATCAACCACCAAACTCCACCGAAAACTTGTTCGTCTAACCACGGGATCGCTATGGCCAAATTCCTAGCCACTAGCTTGACCGAGGAGGACTCAAGGCTTGGGAGGAGGAGGGCCACATCGATGCCGGTGGTGGAGGCTGCCCGGGAGGAGGAAACTCCGAGTCATTGGAGGAGAGTTCGTCGACTTGAGCATTCGACTGCTGGGTTGAGGTCTCCTCAAGCACGACCGCCGAGGCCTTCTTAAACATTAGCGGATGGAGGTGACAAACCTCAATCCGAACTCCATCCTCCAGATGGCCGTTTATGCACACTTGTGCGAAGGCTATCTGGCATTGATCCATGGGTGAAATTTGTTCCTCCATTACACGGTAACGAGGAGCAGCTCGCGCTTTCGGAGCTTCAGGTGCTACAACCTCAAGCTCAAGGCCACCGTCGACGACGCGCTTGTACCCTCGGCCACCGCCGCTTTCGATTAGATGGGCGATGGTGGACGAGGTGGTTCTACAAGCGGGAGCGACGACAAGAAGCTCTCCTTCACCGGAAGGCGCCAAGGAAGGTACCCCAATGCCGCGCCGGAGATGTCCGCCACGGATTGGTACTTGCGAGAAGATCGCCTCCCTCGTGAGCCTCGGGCTCACGGGCGGGAGATCATCCGGGACTACAACAACGAGTGATCTCGCCCTGCGGAGAAGATCCTATCCTTCTATAAGATAGAGGGATGGGAAGACATCACCGTGGAAACACGGGTAAGTGCCTTTAAGACTCAACCTTTACTTGACGTCTTCATCCGAACAGGAACTAACGATCCCCTCTGTTCGGGCAGAGAAACCAACCGACGCATGGGTGACGGAGCGGGTCGACGCCATGCTGAAGGCAGCCAGGAAGGACGGCGAGGTCACCGCCAGTGGCCTACACTGTCGCGGAATGTGCTCGTCCGCACGGCGGTAAGTTGCTCGAATCCTCGCTTGTGTCGCTGGACTTGCATTGTTGCAAATGCTAATACTTTACTTTCCGAACACACGGGAGGACCAGCTGATCCTCGGAGGGATCGTGGAAGAACTCTCTGGGTCGGAGAAAGAGAAGGCGAAGAAGGGCAAGGCCAAGATGGCCACAAAGCCCAAGGTGGCGGCCGAACCTACGCTGAGCTCGCCCATGTTCGGCGGCCGCCATCCATCGAAGAGACCACCAGCGTCGACGAGCGCGCCAATGCAGACAAGCGGGCGCGACGGTCGACCTAAGCGGGAAGAGAGCAAGTCCTTCCTCCTCACCGAGCAAAGCGACGAAGAGGTAAAGAACATGACCCTTTGGCTTAGGCGTTACACGCTGGCTCACCCAGCCTTATGGCACGGCTACGGCGGTCGCCGAAAGCGAGGAGGCTCGAGGAAGAAGTCGCGCAAGGGAAAGCTTCTTCTTGCTGCGAGAAAAGTGCTCACTCGGCGAGGAGCTGAGTTCATCGCCATGAACACCCGGGGTCAAGGCGAACAGGCCGCTAAGGAGCCCCCGAGGAAGAGGCGGAAAGTTCCAGCGAAGAAGATCAAGATCAAGCCTTCCACGGCAGGTATGTAGTAATGAATCTCTTTGACCCTACCCACTTTCTGACCGTGTTGGGCTTAACAACTTCTTTTCATCACCGTCCAGAGGAGATCGCCACGACGACGCCGAGGCGGCGCTTTCGGCGATCGTTCTTTGCCCGAGCACCTACACGTGCATCGCGGCGATGAGGCCGCCACCTCAAGACGATGGCGGAGTGGAGCTCGCTCGCCAAGCTCAATGAGTAGCTCGGCGCTCAAGGGCGCGGTGGAGAGAGCTGGAGGCAGAAGAGGCGGCGAGCGGCGCCACGAATAGCGGGGCCAAGGCAATGGCTCCGCAAGCTGCCCCGGGTGGGACCGAGCAGGCGGTCCTTCCGGGCACTCCGTCGCAGGGGCAATCCATCCCTGAGCCGGCGGAGACGATCGACGCAGCGGCGAAGTTCCCCGCCCGAGGTACAAGAAGAGACCCGGCGAGCGGCACAAGTTGCCCTGCCAGTGGAGGCTTCGGTGTCGTCCGGTGGAGCGGCACCAACCTTGCCCGAAGGTGACCGGGCAGAGGAGGAAGAAAGGCAGGAGCGGGGGTACGAAAGCGCTTCGCCGGTCGCCCCTACTGCCGAGTAGAAGCGCTCCCGCAGGAAGAAGGAGCACAGGAGATGGCGGCAAGAGCAACGCGCCAGTCTCATCCCGCACAGGCGAGGATTCGTGACACATGGTCTCGAAAACCGCCTGCGACGGGGGCTGAAGCGTCGGCTTGGCAAGGTAAGCCCCAAGACCAAACCTAGTTCAGTTGAGCTATATCATCGCAAAGCGGATGACTTGTTCTCCTCCCTTAGGTCTTCAAGGACACCATGGAGGAGCTCGAGGACGGCGTCACCATCGAGCGGAGCGCCATACTGGCGTCCCTCCGGGAGCACCTCCAAACGAGGGAGCCTGCGGCGGAGCCCTCTGCACTAGTCCAAAGCCGAAAGCGGTGGCACTGCGAAGAAGCTCAAAGCCGAGCTAACCCGAGAGAGGCGTTCCTCCGAGGCTCTCTTAAAGAAGCCGAGGAGCTTGCCTTGCAGCCGTGAAGGCGAGCACCATGAAGAGAAGCCGCCGCCTGAAGTGGCTCGAAGAGCAGCTCGCCGACGCATCCCATTGGCGGGAGGCGCTTGTGGCGGACGTCAAGAAGCTCAAGGCCCAGCTTGCCAAAGAGGAACTGACATCCGCGGGACTCCAGGCGAAAATCTCAACCCTGTGGGCTTCACAGGAAGAGATCGAGGAGATGCGCGGGATGGCGGTGAGAGCTATCACTGCGGAGAACAGGGTCAAGGAGCTGGACGAGCAGCTCAAGACCGTCGAGCAGCGAGCTAGTTAGAGCGAGGCTCTGACCGACCAGCTGCGCGCCAAGACCGAAGAGGTCGAGGCCATCCGGGCAGAAACTGCGGCACAAGCCAAGCGGAACGAGGAGATCGAACGCCTCCGAGCTGAAGCCCGGGAAGGAATCAAGGCTCAAGGTGAAGTCGTGCGCCTCAAGTTAGAAGTCGAGGAGCTGAAAGAGCAGCTTGCTCCTAAGTAGCACCACGGCTGTAACCCGAAGGGGGCTTTTGTACCTGCACTTTTGATTAATGCAAACTTACCTTTTTCCTGCAAAAAAGAGCAGCAAAAGACAAGAACGAACAGGAAACTAAGAGCAGGGCATGAAAGCGCTAGAAAGTTTGGGAAAACCGGTAGCACGCTTAGCCTAACTCCAGCCCGTTATGCGGTGTTGAGACCACGAGTTTGCGAACTCGAACAGGTGCACAAGAGAGAGAGCGACACCCTAGCCCCCGGTACGGACGATGCTCGAAGACCTAAGATTGCGAATTCGAGCACGTGTATAGAGAGATAGAGCGACACCCGTATCCTGTTCGACTCGTTCCACAGACTGCTCGTTAACGTAAGTTAGGCAACTTCGAGGGTAACCGAGCAAGGAAAGTGCCTCTGCCGCGCAGGGATTACGAGAGCGGGCTTTGCCATATGGTTGTGCCGTGAGCGGTAAGTTCCTCTGCCGCGGAG
This sequence comes from Raddia guianensis, assembly GCA_036346415.1. Classification (NCBI taxonomy): domain Eukaryota; kingdom Viridiplantae; phylum Streptophyta; class Magnoliopsida; order Poales; family Poaceae; genus Raddia; species Raddia guianensis. Next base: position 14,437,761 of record CM070534.1, on the reverse strand, counting down.
GGCTTACGAGAGCACTTAGCCGCGTGGCTGGATGCCGTTTTACGCAACTTCGAGTATAGGAATTTGTTGAAACGGGATACGAGCAGGAAAAATCCTTAAGATTGCGGAGCCAAGTGTTCGCAAGGTCGGACAGCCATCAAGTGTTTACCAGAGAGAGGGTAGTCTTTGACAAGACAGAGGTGTGAAAAGGCCTCAGAGGACCGTGAAGATTTCACTATAAATGGATTGAACTTTACATGGAGCCCGACAGACTTGGACGAACAAAGGCACGAAATTTGAGGAAAAGCGCGAAGCTAGGCAAACAGAGAAAGACCTACACAAAGAACTTACAACGCTGGTCGATGTTCCAAGTGCTGGTCAGCTCTCTCCTGTCCTCCATTGCCAGGCGAACAGCCCCCGGGCGAGCAGTGGAAATGACCGTGAACGGGCCTTCCCAACGAGGAGTTAGCTTGTTGGCATTGGGATGAGTCTCGACACGGCGCGAGCGAGGTCGCCCTTTGCAAAGCCCTTAGTCGAACCGATTTGGCAGCGTCTTGGCGAAGATCTTCTTGGTAGCGCCGCCATTCGACTTGTGCCGGTCGCGTGTGCCTTCGAGGAGGTCGAGATCGAGTAGGCGCTCTTGCTCGTCGTCAACCAAGTTGACCGAGCTCGTGCGAGGCGAACCGAGTACTATTTCGGCGGGTAGGATGGCTTCTGCGCCATAGACCAATTGAAAAGGAGTTTCCCGGTTCGGTGGTCAGTAGTCGAATCGCCCGGAGGACGGAAGGAACCGTCGACCGAACTTTGTTGTGCTCATGAGTGCCGCGAACACGCGCCGTTTAATACCCTGGACAATCTGTCCGTTAGCTCGCTCTGCTGCTCCATTGCTCTGTGGGTGTGCCACAGAGGCGAAGCAGACCTTGGTGCCCAGCTGTTCGCAATATTCCTAGAATAGCTCGCACGGGCTGGTACCGTTATCGTGATCGCTTATGGGGAATCCGGCGTGACCACGTTGCTTTTGAACAAGCGCACAGCCGTTTTGGCGTGAAGAGATGACACAGGCTCTGGCTCAATCCACTTTGTAAAAGTGTCAATGACGACGAGCAAGTGTGTGTAGCCCTTGTACCCCTTAGGGAATGGGCCGAGCAGATCCAGACCCCATGTGGAGAAAGACCAAGATGGGGGGATCGTTTGGAGCTCTTGGGCGGGCTTATGTGCCTTCCGGGCATGAAATTGGCAAGCCTTGCACTTTGTCACGATCTCCCGGGCATCGTGTAACGCTGTAGGCGAGTAATAGCCCATGCGAAACGCTTTGCCGACCAGAGTTCTGAAGGAGGCATGGTTGCCGCAGGCACCCTCGTGTATGTCCCTAAGAAGGAACACACCCTCCTGCTGCGAGATGCACTTGGAGAGGACTCCCAGAGCACCTCGGCGGTAAAGGATGCCGTCCATAAGCTGGTATGAACTAGCACGCCTTGTAAGCCGGGAACGCTCGGCTTCGTCTACGGGCAGGGTCCCATCTGCAACCGGACAAATGGCGTCGTCCAATCCGCAGCCTGCTCGATGACGGAGACAGCACCACCTGTCTCTGTTGCCTCGTTCGGAGACGTGATTGAGGGCTTGTAAAGGTGCTCAACGAGCAACCCTGCCGGAGCAGGTTCGCGTGAGGATCCAAACTTGGAAAGCTGGTCGGCCAGGAAGTTGACCTTCCTGGGCACGAAGAGCACCTCGAAAAATTGAAAGTGCCGCTCCAACTTCCTCACTTCAGCCAGATACCGCGCCATTGAGTCATCACAGCACTGATACTCCTTGTTGATCTGGTTGATGACCAGCTGTGAATCTCCTTCACGGTCGGCCGTTGACGCCGAGCGACTTACACTCTTAGTCCCGCGAGGAGGCCTCGTACTCCATGGCGTTGTTAGTCACCATGAAGTGTAGTTGGATAGAATATTGGAGTTGCTCTCCTTGGGGAGATGAGAACAAAACCAGCCCCGAGTTTCGGTCTGCGAGCCATCAAAAACATGGTCGGGAGGGTTCATCGGGTTGCTCGGGAGCTTCCTAGGACTTGGCGGGCAAATCCATTCGGCGACAAAGTCACGGGACTTGGGATTTGATAGCGATTCGAGCAAATGAGCGTAATATCGAATTCGCCAATTCCATTGCCCACTTAGCTATTCTTCCATGACTTCCTTGTTCCTTAGGATTTCTCCAAGAGGAACTTGGTCGGGACCAGATTTGATCTTTGGAAATAATGGCGAAGTTTTACGGAGGACATGAGCAAGGCGTGAGAGCAACCACGGACCTCGTGTGCGCTCCTTTGATCCGTGAAGCACCTCGCTCACGTAATAGATTGGCCGTTGGATGCCTTCCTTTCCACCGTCAAGACCGCGCCACCGCTTGCGGCATGCGCCAAGGTAGAGCAGAAGTCGCCGCCGAACGCGCGGGCGTAGTCAAGGCAATTGGGTTGGACAGTATTGCTTTAGATCTTGGAAAGATCGATCGACTTCTTCCGTCCATTCGAAACCATTGTGCTCGCATGCAGGCCTTAAAGAAGGGCAGCGCCGCGTTATACTCGACGGAGATAAACACCGCTCAAGGCGACCATCCGTCCGGTGAGACTCGAACTTCCTTAACGGTGGTGAGACTGCATATTTTCAATGGCCTCGATTTTTTCGGGGTTGGCGAAATTCCTTGCGAACCAATTACATAACGAGCAACATTCGGATCGAGCGCCAAAGGTACATTTCTCTAGATTTAACTTTATTCGATGCCTGTTGAGATTTTGAAAAGTCTCGGCCAGGTCTTTTACATGATCTGGAGCAAGCTTGCTCTTTACAACTATGTCATCGACATAGACCTCCAGGTTTCTTCCGCTACTGCTCGGGAAAGTCTTCTCCATCAAGTTATTTGGGCGTGGCACCGACATTACCTGAACCGAAAGACATGGTCATGTAGCGAAAGTGCGAAAGGGGTGATGAAGGCGTCTTCTCTTCATCCTCGGGGAGATGCTTATTTGATGATAACTTGAGTAAGCATCCAAAAACTCAAGATTTGGGCATCCATGATCGCGTCGACCAATTTGGTCTATGCGAACAACGGAAGTTGTCCTTGGGACAAGTAGCGTTCAGATCTGTGTGATCGACACACATCCTCCACTTGCCGTCTTTCTTCTTTACAATGACAGGGTTGGCCAGCCACTCGGTGTGATCAACCTCACGGATGAAACCAGCAGCGAGCAGCTTGCCAAGCTGATCCTTGATGATCCCCTGTTTGAAGTCCGAAAAGCGACGAAGCTTCTGGCGAACAGGCTTTTTGTCCGGCCGGACAGCCAGTTTATGCTCGATAACCGCCCTTGGGACTCCAGGCAAACACATCTGCATTAGCTCGGAGGAAGGCAATGAGCTCGCTTTCCTATTTGGGGTCTAAATTGGCCCCCAAATGAACTGTCTTGGAGGAATCATCAAGAGACAGCGGAACCTCCTTGGTCTCGCCCCCTGGCTGAAGGGAGACTCTAGGGCGTGCAGACTTGGTCTGCGGAGCGTCGGGACCTCGCGGCGGAAGCTGGTCGACCAGGGCAAGGGACTGCTCGTCGCAATCCAGAGCAGCTTTGTAATTGCTCTTGACCGTGATGACACCGTTGGGACCCGGTATCTTCACGCAATGGTAAGCGTGGTGGGACACGGCCATAAACTTACCAAGTGATGGCCGGCCCAAGATTGCGTTGTACGCAGATGGAAAGTTGACCACGTCGAACGTGATCAACTCTGTCCGGAAGTTGCTAGGACTCGCCGAAGGTAGCAGGTAGAACAAACGCCCCAACGGTGGATGACTTCTCCGGGACAATCCGTAGAAAGGCATCGCGACCTCTTTAAGTTTGGGCGGAATTTGCATCTCGTCCAAAACCTTAGCAGAGAGTAGATTCAGGGCGCTCTGCCGTCAGCAAGACACGGCCAACTCTAGCGTTCGCGATGGTGGGCGACCACCGATGGGAGCCTCTGGGCTTGGTCATCGGTGGGGCAATCCTCCCGAGAGAAGGAGATGGGGACCTCGGTCCACTTCATTGACTTCGGTGAGGCTTGCCCTTTTCGACGTTAATGGACCTCCCGGCGGCTTCCTTGAGGCTGCGGCGAGAGGAATAAGCCGAGGAGCCGCCGAAGATGACGGCAATATGGTTCACGGGCTCCTGATACTCGTCATCGTCCCGATCACCATCATCGGTTTGGCGCTTGGCCTTACTGGCTTCACCTTTCTCGGGCAGGGTGGGCATTGGGCCCTTGCCGTTGTAGAAATCCTCGAGCTTTGCAGCCCAGGTTCTGCAGTGGCGTGTATCATGCCCGTGGTGTTGGTGGTACTTGCAATATCGGTTTGGGACCTTTCTTGCCTTGATTGCCTCCTGGCGGGCTTCTTGCCCTTAGAGTTATTATTGGGCTTTTTCTGCCCGTCTTTGGGAGGAGGCGTGCGATCTATACCAGCGACGGTATTGTTCGCATCGCCCTTCTTTTTCTTCTTCGGGACTTCTTTGTCACCGGGATTCTTGCTTTGGTCTTCTTCTTCTCCTCTACACTAGGCTTGGCGGGCAGCTCGCCCTTGTCGAACGCCTTCTTGTATTGGACACGCTCCGCCGCATTGGCGTAGCGATCACCGTATATGAGCAGTCGTTGGCGGTCCAGTCTCATTGATCTCGAGATCCTAGGTGAGCCGCTTCGTCGCGGACTCCGTTTTTGAAAGCGCGGACAATGATTCATCGAGATGTTGGGATCGTGTTGCGAATCTTAATGAAACGCTTCACAAAGTTGCGGAGGGTCTCCCGTTCATCCGGATCATCAGTGCAGATCATCCTCCTTGCCCAGACGCACGTAATGACTCCGGAAGTTAGCGATCGAGCGTCACAAAGTTAGTTCAAGAAGAGATGGAACCTTCTTACTAATTGAACGACCACGTCCGGCAGCACCCTCAAGGACAGTCGGGAGGTAATTGGCCATAACAAGCTCGTCACCCCCGGCCGCCATGATGGCGTTGCGTAGATGGAAAGGAATTCCTCTGGGTTTTGAGTCCCATTGTACCTCTCCATGTGTCGGGCTTAAACTTGAGGGCCACGAACGTAGCGGCTTCGTCGGAGAAGGCCCTATGACCCAAGGCATAAGACCGCCACCTTCCCTGAGAACCTAGCCTTGAAAAGGCGTTAGTCTGTTGGTCGGGGAACTCTTGCAGAGCGGGAGGTCTCTGCTTGGAGGAACTCTCTCCGCGACAAGCCTCCATGCTCCTTTCTCGTGGTCGCGACAACGCGCTCCTCGCGAGGGGATCTTCCGTGATCATCGCGCACGCGCTTGCCCCTGTGGTCGCGATGACTACGGGACTTGGCAAGCGACGGTGACCACGGGCAGCTTGCTCGTGGGCGATGATCCTGACGGTGGCGGTGGTCACGCAATCGATCGGATCGTTATTGTCGAATCCACCCGGACGAGCTCGGTATTGCCGGATGAGGCTTCACCCAAAGACTTGAGGCCGTCGGCCAGCTTCTCAAGGTACGTAGCCACAGCATAGCCCACGACGACAAGATTGTCTTGGTGAGCGGATCTAATTACGGTCGCCAAGGCCTGGAGTCGCTCTTGGCTCTGCTCCAGGGGCCCTAGGATCCCTGAGACGTCCGCGTCTTGCTCGATTGGGGTCCGGGCACGCGGGGATTCCACCCGGGCAGGGTGAACTTCTGGCCGGTGGTCTTGGCGTAGGCGCACGAGGCGGATCACGTCGCTGACGCTTGCGCCTATCGCGAATCTGCGCTAGGGTTTGGTTGATGGATTCGTCAAAAGTGCGGCGAACAATTTCTTGCTCGCGAGCAGATTGTGCGGCTCCATCTTGGTTTCGAGCAGAATTGATCTGCCCGATCTCTTCGGCCGCCGCGACCTGCGCAGGATTTGAAGGTCCCGCGCGGCCATGTTGACGGTGTGGTGGCCGCGGGTTTGCGCGCTAAGCGGTGTCATCGCTGTGTCGCCACAGGAGGAATCGACCGACATAGCCTTGGAATCCGACAGATCTAAACCAGCGTATAGATCTTCGGTTTTGTAATCGTCGTCAATGACGGGCGCTCGACCAGAGACCATCTCTGGGGCGTATCGGAGACCTCATCTCGAATCTGAGACATCGATCTAGGCCGATAGGATCGATTCGATTTGGCAGGGAAGAGACATCCGCCTTCCGAGTCGTAGTCCTCGGGAGAATCTCTGATGCCGACGAGTTCGACATGCTCGATCTACGTGTCCCCACGGACGGCGCCAACTGTCGACGGTTGAGATAACGATCTCAAGTCGCTAAGGTTCTTTAAAAGTGAGATAGGAGACATGCCGAACAACCACGAACAACAACGAACAGGGAGACAGGGTTTTTATCCTGGTTCAGGCCTCTCGGGAGAGATAACAGCCCTACGTCCAGCCTTTCTTATATATCAGAGGAGATTACAAGAGGTGGCTCGGCGAGACGAACAAGTCTCGGCGAGATTATGGTGTAAAGCTCTAAGCCAGATGCTAAGATGTAGATTCAAGTCGTAAAACTCGTCCCTCTACACGCCGTAGGGGCCTTGTTTATATAGTGCGAGCAAACCGACCTCTGAGGGAATATCGGGTAGGGCTAACTACGAGATCGTAACGAACTCGACATGCCAAATATATCCCGAGGCAGATAAGGCATACTCCTAGTCTTAAGGATCACGGCTCCTATTCCAATCCGGGAAACCTACGTCCGGGTCTTCACGTAGCCACGGAGAACTCCTGTTCAAGACGGACTCAAACACGATTCCTTGGCCGTTACGCACCATGCCAGCCAGGAGGCTGTTCGGCAAGACGCACATGGGCCAGGCAGAACCTTCCAGGGAGCTAGGCCCTGGTAGGCTGTTCGATTGGGCCGTCAGGGAGTGGGCCATGGCAATGGGCCGTAATTTTATCCCCGACAGCTTTGGAGTTGAGTATGACAAGACCTTCAACCCGGTTGTAAAGCCTGCCACCATCCGGACCATGCTTTCTCTAGCACTCTCTCGAGGTTGGTCCCTCTGACAGCTGGATATCAACAATGCCTTTTTGCATGGCTTCCTCACAGAGATAGTGTATGGTGCCCAGCTATCAGGGTTTGTGGATTCATCTTGTCCCGATCATGTTTGTCTGCTCAACGAGTCTCTGTCCGGTCTTAAGCTGGCACCCCAGGCTTGGTACGTCATCATTGCTTTCTTTTTTTGTTTCCTTGGATTTGTTGAAGCAAAGTCAGACACTTCCTTGTTTGTCTATCATCGTGGTGTTGATATGTTGTATCTACTGTTCTATGTGGATGACATCGTGTTGACAACCTCCTCAGACGACCTGTTCAGTCGGATGATCAATGCCCTTAAGCGCCAGTTCTAACTGAAGGATCTTGGTCCTCTGTGTCACTTTCTCGGCGTCTCAGTCCAGCCTCAGCATGGGGGTCTTCTTCTTTGTCAGCGGCAGTATATCCTGGACATCCTGGAGCGTGCTGGTATGACATCTTGCAAACTGTGCAACACTACAGTGGACACAAGCTCCAAACTCTCTGCTGATGGAGCCTCTGTGACAAATGCCAGCATGTATCGCAGTCTTGCCGGGGCCCTACTGTACGTGACATTCACTCGGCCAAACATCACCTATGCAGTCCAGCAAATGTGCTTGTTCATGCATGATCCTCGGGAACCCCATTTCGTTGCTCTGAAGCGCATTCTGCGCTATCTACAGGGCACTCTGGATCTTGGTCTGTTTCTGCATCGGACTGTCTTTGCTGACTTGACGGTCTACCACGATGCTGATTGGGCCAGCTGTCTAGACACACGTAAGTCCACCTCTGTCTACGGTGTTTTTCTTGTAGGCAACCTTATCTCCTGGTCCTCAAAGAGACAACACACGGTGTCACTCTCCAGCGCTGAGGTTGAGCATCGCGCTGTCGCCAATGGTGTGGCAGAGGCATGCTGGCTACGCCAACTCCTTCAAGAGCTCCACTGTCCTCTTCGCAATGCCACTGTTGTCTACTGCGACAACGTCAGCGCGGTCAATCTCTCCATGAACCCAGTTCAACATCAGCACACCAAGCATGTCGAGATCGACTTGCATTTTGTCCACAAACACGTAGCTCTCGGACAAGTGCGTGTTCACCACGTCCAGGCATCGTCTCAGTATGCCGACATCTTCACCAAAGGGCTGCCAACTACGGTCTTCACTGAGTTTTGGTTAACCCTGAACGTGCGTGCTGCCGTTCCAACTGCGGGGAGTAATGTTGTAATTGCCTTGTTCCTTTTCTTTCTTACTAGACTATGGGGGAGTTTGTGGGTGTTTTGTATCAGTCTAAACGTTGCCTAGTGCCGTTCAGATTGCGGGGGAGTGTTAGAGTATATTGGGCCTTAGGGCAAGGCCCATCTCATATACTATATATACCCTTCCAACAACAATGCACAACCCATCTATTCTCTAATCTCTCTCTCTCTCCAACACCGTGATCATCGTTGTCCTCAACGAGAAAGTAAGCCCTATTTTACACCCTCCACTTTGCATGTGTTTCTTGGTCCCTCAAAGCTAAAACAAGGTAAACAATATCACAACAACAGAAAAATTAGGCGGACAATGTCCTCCGTTAAGTCAAACCCTAGTTTACACCAAAACTAATATGCGAGTGTCATGGCTTGGCTGTTCAATCACACGATGTCTACTAACATTATTATAGAAACTAATAACAGATAAAACATAGAAAAACTTTTTTATGAAACTTCACGATGCGCATACATGGAACCATGGGTGATACTTATTAAATTTGAATAATTTCTACTCAAACTTGAGAGACTATTGATAAAACTTTAAAAAATGATCAAAGCCATTTAGCTAAATTACCGACAAAACTTGAAAAAACACTAACAAAACTTTGGAAAACTATTGTTGAAACTTAAACAAGGAGTTAAGAGTGAAAACGGGTCGGATACTATCCGGCGGATACCGACCCGGTTATTGACGCCCAACAAACGAGTATCAAATCACCCTTTATAACCGTGAATAAACAGGGGGCTCATCTATCCATTCTTTTCTCTCTTGATATGCCAATCCTAGCATAAACCGCATGCAACACCTTTCTTGTTCCTTGCCGCCGTAAACCGCATGCAACACCTTTCTTCTTCCGGCAAGGGAGAAAAGATTCGGTGTCATTTTTTCATCATATCTGAACTTAACTTTTCACGTCTACTCCATCTGTTCCAAATTTTAGTTCAATGTTGACTTTTAGATATTCTATTTAACCATTCATCTTTATTCAAAAAAATATATAAATATTATTTATTTTGTTGTCATTTGTTTTATCATTAAGCATATTTTAAGCATGACTTATATTTTTGTATATTTACACTATTTTTTTTAATAAGACAAATGGTCAAAAGGTATCTTTAAAAATTAACAGTGAACTACAATTTGGAACGGAGGTAGTACTATTTTGAGCATCCCCAATTGCCCCCTATCCCACCCCTATGAATAGTGTTTTAGGGGGTGGGATAGGGGACCTATTGGGATGCTCTTAGCTTCAAAGTTAAAGATAAAAAGTAATATAAAGGAAGACAAGATGAAAGAATAAGACCTCAATTTCACCATTACAACCATTTTTCTTTACATCAAAGACAAAAAGCTACGCGTAAATTCTCGTCGGATCCCGGTTGTTCTTAACAGGAATAGCTATTCATTTAAGACTTCCGGTAGCTAAGTACTTTTTGTAGCATTGTTAGCAGCCTCCCTAAATTTTCATCTCTATATCACCATCTCCAAACCACTATATATTCTTTATATTTCTACCCTCCAGCACACAGAACTCTGTTGGCAATGCTCTTAGCTATCAAAACTCCAATCGAGTCAAATGAATAATTCTGGAGCAATAAACCCGAGGTCATAATCACATAACGACGCCACGATGGGACAACAGCTAAGTAAACCAGTAACAATATATTGACCACAACAATAAGATCATTATCCTTTAACTGTACTTAAAATAGGCAATGCCTGCAGTATTCAGAGCATGGTACAGACCACACATATCATGACACTCACGGTTCCACACTATGCCTTACAATTATAGCCGCTGTTACAACTTCAGGCAATGAGCCAATGATCCTCCAAGCCACTCCAAAGGACTTCGGTTGAAGTCAGTTTAGGGCCAGATTCAGCATCACATAAAGAAAGATGATGCACTTGCACAAAGCCAAGCGCATTGAATTAAACAAGACTTTCATGGCCCCGACACATCCAGAAGTTACACATGATATGATAGTAAATTAAACATCAATGTTCCTTGCTCTAAGAAACAATATTATGATTGGCCAGCCAAGGACTCAATCAGAAGCTGGTAACCCTCAGGTATTTTGCTTTGGTTTTTCACGCATGCTGCGAGGGTAGGAACATCTGCTTTTACATCAAGGTAACTAGCAACCTGGAGAAGCAAGTGGAAGTCAGAGATCCTCTTAACAAATGGCAGATGCTTTCTATGCTCCAGGTGGCTCCTAAGTGCGCTCATTGTTATAGAACTTCCACGGTTCTCTATAGGAAAGCCTGCTGAGAGTGGACCCTGAAGAGACAACGCAGATACAATGTTACCACAACAAAATAGGTAAAAGCTAAATGTGTAATCAAATAGGACGAATAATACGAGATGAACCCTTTTGTGTATTCCAAGTGGATTATACAATAGATAAAACACAATTTAGTACATAATGAATAATCTTCTGGACAGTGTTAAAGGGGGTAGAATACATCAAAATAGGTAAAAGCTAAATGTGTAATCAGCTAGAACAAATAAGATGAGATAAACCCTTTTGTCTATTCCCAGTGGATTATACAATAGATAAAACACAATTTAATACATAACGAATAATCTTCTGGACGGTGTTAAAAAGGGGTAGAATAGACCACTCTCAAAGATCGACAATTAAGGATTTGGCACTGATGGCACACATGTCATTGGCACGAGTGGCAAATACTTAAATGACAATCTTTGGAGTGGCAAATCCTGAATTATTCTTTTGTCAAAATTCAAAAAAGTTCTCTCCCGAACCAATCTAATAATCAATAGCAAGCAGTCTGGAAGAACAACGACTCATTAAGAGGCTGAAGCCATGTTGGTTTTAAGCTTAGCATATTATCAAATACAAAGATGTGTAATTTATTTGGGAAACATTGATGCAGTATACAAGAACTTCACCATATCTAGTTACCATGCCGAAATTGGGTGAATTGCGGTGTCAAATTACTGATCATAAAAAGTGATTGATCAAAAAATATAATAAAGGCTTTTTGTTTGATTGTAGTGTTAGAATTGTAAAGTCTTTCAGCTTGTTAGCAAACAAAAGAACTTCACTCTCAACATGTTCATGTTCACCAAGTTTAATAAAATTAGGGTCACTACTGACGTAATAATATATTACATAGGTAAAATTAGGGCTAATGTCCGAAAATGAAAGACAAATACAAGAGGAAGTGAAAATTCGCATCTGGCTAAAATCACAACTTTTTGTTGGCTTTTCAGCCTTTTCTGGTCCTGTCCACTGAAGGTGGGGAATTACACATTGGATAAAAAATATTCTAGAGCACTTATAAGTTAGATCCCTTAAGATAGAGATTCCAGAATTCTTTTTGAAAGTAGATCCACAGAACATTTGAGAAAAAGTAAACTTTCATTTACGCTAGGTTCCAGATGTCAATTTTCCCTTTCTACAGGCTCAACTTCACAAATTTTTGTAACCCAGTTCCATCATCTGTCATACTAAAACATTGCATGATATCTTGTGATTGTTAGCCAACATATTCATCTACCATCCACCCTCAACACACTACCATTACTTTTTTCCCAAAAATATAGCACAACCAGAGAAATACTCTGTTCTTATTACATATACTTGCCAACAATAGCTGATTCCTAACATTACAAAGCAAGGCAGACACCTCCCCTGAGTCTCTACCTTGGACAAGAAATGTTTTTACATCAAATACACTACAACTACAAATCCTTGTTACCTCAGTTACCTCACCTCACTAACTCACAAGGTTGTGAATCCCACCCAATAGTCTTGAATCCTTATTACAACATACTCCCTCCAGTGACAAATAATTAATGTTTGAGATGTGTGCCAGTCAAAGTTGACTAACTTGAGTCAGAATTCAGAAACATCTTTTTAAATAATTAGATTGTGTATACATAAAATTACATGTACAGATTCATCTCAAAAAGTACTTCAATAATATTATAATTTTCATAGGTTTTAAATTATTTCTAACAGTAAGTACTGGTCAAAACTGCATCCGGAGAAAGTGCAAAATCAAAATCAAATATATGTGACCAGAGGGAGTACCAACCTTTGATACAGCACACAGAAATAAACTACATATAAGCACATCTGACGCAAACCACAATTCCATAGCTAGTAATGTGCAGAAACATCTAATCTGCCATTCATGGATTCATCCACATTTATATCTGATCTATGAACTGGGTTAACTCACTCAAGTATAACATTAAAACAAGACACTTTTTTGTATTTTATAGTGTGCCAAATTACTATTTCTTGAAAAAACTATGTCTACAATCAATTTCTAGTTCTTAACTGAGACCAAAATTTAGTGTGGCTGGCTCATTGGCTGCCCTAACACATAAGAAAAAGTATTATGTCTACCATAGGTTCATTTTTTCAAAGCAACCCAAGCTACAATATATAAAATTGCAATTGATAGAAAGCACACTAACTTTGCAGTAAGCAAACTTATAAACTAACCAACAGAAAGTAAACCATTCACTCATGTTAGCACAAAGATAATGATGTTGACATCAAATTGGAGAAATCAACATGCAAATCATGATGTACATCTACTATGTAGACTGAAACATTAACTAAAAGTTTTGTGGCATCTGATTGAAGCCAATGTCAACTTGGTTCACTTACAAGGTTCAGATTTACCACTAAATTCATTAATCTAGCAACATAATGTCACAAATTATAGCTGCCTGATCCAATCACCTAAAGACTTGTCACCGAGTTTAACCAAACAATATCAAATTCAAGCCGTGTATTTCAAAAAAAAAAAATTCAGTCTAATTTTCTATAGCCAACTTAATTCAACCCAGGCTGCAACTATGAAATTGAATACAAAAGGATACCTGGTGATCAGAGATCTTGACAGGCACGAGGAAGAAGTCATTGTCCACCTCCATGGTATCCTTCCCTCCTGCAACCACCTCCTTCCGCATCTTGGACAACCGGGGGTCATCATTATCCCCAATCTCTGTTTCGAGCACACCGTCCTTAAACAGCTTCACGCATATCTCACTCATCTGGAACGCCTCAAAGTGCACATCACTGGAGCCGTCCTCCCCCACCTCGAGCTTCACCACAGCGGTGACCCACTCCGGAATCCCACCTTCCGCCTGCAGCTCGGCGGCCTGAACAACCTCCCGATTGGACATAGTGTACTCGCCCGTCTCACTAGCCTTCTGCCCGACGGCCTGCGTGAAGACCAGGCCCACCCGCCGCAGCCCGAGCCCCTCGGCGATGGCATCAACGCGGGCCTCCTCGTTGGCATCCCGCATCAACTGAAAGACATCCTCGGAGCAGTGTTGTGGCGGCTCGTAGATGAAGTCGATGAACACCTCCTTGGTTTCGGAGTCGATGCGGCCGTAGAGGAAGCCAGCCCGCTTGACGGCGAAGGCGAGCGCGTCGGCGACGTAGAGCTGGAAGGCGTTGGCGGCGTCGCGGTCGAAGGAGGCGGCGGCGCAGAGCGGCGCCTCCTGGCGGGTGACGCGGATCTGGCGCGCGATGAGGTCGTCCATGGTCATCTTCTTGCCGAAGGAGCCGGCGGGAGAGAGGCCCCTGGGCGGCAGCGGCTGAGAGGAGCGCGCGTCGGGCGGGTAGGCGAGGTAGACGAAGGAGCCGTTGGCGAGGCGCGCGGAGGAGAGCCGGGCGGCCGGGTCAGACAGCAGCTGCGGAGGGGCGGAGGCGGCGGCGGGGAGCAGGAGGGCCGGGTCGAGGGAGAGGCGCTGCAGCGGGACGGGCACGGTGAGGTGCGCCGCGATGAGGTGCTGCAGGTCGCCGACGGTGGCGGAGGCCGAGTCCGGCACCGTGATGCGGTCCGTGCCGTCGCGGCTGCGGATGCGGAGGATCATCGCGGCGGGGGGAGCGGGGCGTCGGGTTGCTGGCTCTGGCTTGCGCGGTGGGTTTTGTGGGGGGATCCCTCGGGGATTTATAGAGAGCTTCCTTCCGCTGGGGTCAGGGGTTGGGTTGGGGCGCGGCGGAATGCGTGCGGGAGGAGGAAGACGGCGGGGAAGATCGCCTCGCTCTCGGGGGGTGGTTACATTCAGCAAAGCCTTCGCCGGATGCAGTCGTGTCTCGCGTTAAACATAGAGGTGGCCAAGGCCAACGAACCGGCGCCAGCCGGATTTTGGCCCGCTTAGGCTCTCTAATCCCAAATTTGATCACATATTACAGTGTTTCGTTTAAAAAAAATCTTCCTGTATTTTCCTCATCTCCAACAACGTTTCCATCTAAAGAGGCAAGTTGGTGCATCGAAGGGCCGAGGGGCCAAAATCCCCTACCGACCGACCCCCTTAGGTCGGCTGGCCTGGCGACTCATGCAACCTCAGGCAAACCGACTTTGTACACCTGCAACTGCCTCCTGAAATCCATCTAAGCCGTCGAAAGTGAAGCAGGTGCATTAGAGGGATCAATCAGCCTAGCCTGGTGGCAACCGACGTTGCCCTTCGCCTACAAGTACCCCAAGGCCTTGAAGAGTTATAAATAGCCTTGCTCACTTCACTTGGAGACACAAATAGAGAAGTACAGCAAAGGCAAAGAGAAGCACTGCATAAACTAGAGTTAGGGGGAGAGTTAGAGGTAGAGAGAATTGGGGAGGAGCCGAAGATGGTGGCCCCTGTTGGACTTTGTGCTTCGGTGATAGAGCTCCATCGAGAATGAAGTCTTCGTCTTCTGGTCTGGTAACTTTGTAGTCTTACTATTCTAGTTGAGTAATAAAATTAGTTCCTATCTATCTTTTAGATGTGGGTTCCTTGTTCGCATTAGATAGAGTTCATGCATAATCTTGTGTGATTGCTCATACCATAAAGCTTGGGTGTGAGTATTAAATTCTAGTGTAGGCGTGGTGCTTAGACTTTAGTTTAACTTGAAATGCGCCAAACCACATGGACTATGTGGTAGGTAGCATCTGGTGACATCCTTGTCTATCCTTTGCATTCCACCACGTTCAAGTTGGCACGTAGAGGCCCTTAGACCATCATAACTACAATTACCGCTCTACGACTATTTGTGTGGTGGTATCCGAAACAGGTAGAAGTAGATATTAATTGGCTGAGCTACACAACTAAATAGTAGGATACGTGAAACCTAGGCCAGGAGACCCTCTCTACCCATTAAAGCATTCTCTTCTCTTTCGTCACTTGCCCCCGAACGAGTTAGTTTCTAGATCGGTACACTACTTGTTCGCCGTGGAGATCGACAATCTAGAATACTCCCGGGTAAAAGCTACATCGGTATCCGTATGCTTGCGGATTAATTTCATTGGGCTAAGGACCGCTAGCAAGCTTTGTAACACCGCCGGCGGGGAACAGTAGTTGTGCCAATTCTGAATGTGTTTGGTCTGTGTACCATCCCACACACAACATGGATTCCATTCCTATCAATTTGTTTTCGGCTCCTAAGGTAGAATATCTGGAGCCTTCACCATCCTCACACCCCATCGATACACCTGATTATTAACTCTACCCTATCCTCATAGCCATGGTTCGGGAACAATCTTTTGTCAGGACTAAAGATGAGAACCCCTACACCCACCTACGAGAGTTTGAGCAGTATTGTTCCATCTCACTATCCCAGGGATGTCACAAGAGACCTTCAAATGGAAGCTCTTCCCATTCTCTCTAGTGATATTATCCAAAAAGTGGCACGCCTGAAACTTAGGCAGCGTAGAAGGAAGCTGGGAAGCTCTGAACAATAAATTTTGTCGTGCTTTTTTTCCCCTATCTTCAAGATTGTCAATCTCCGAGTCAAAGTCCTTACCTAATCAAGCAAAGAGAAAGCGAATCCGTGTTTATGAGGAGTCACTAGAGCCCATAGAAAAAGTTCAAGCTCTCGCCCAAACCTCATCACCAGAACTACTAGATCCCCATCTCCACCAAAAATTGAAAGAATTCCCGAGCCTACCTAGACTTACCCTTAGATTCCGAGCATTATCAAGAAGACCCAACATTTATCCATCCTGAATCCTTTGAGGATACCACCTTCCCATAGTTTGGGAATGCGTCGACGTTGCGAATGGAGAGAAGGGACCATACAAAAGATGAGACTAAAAATGTCAGCCCAGAAGAGATTGAGGCACAAGAGTGGAACTTGCAAAATCTTTCCGCAATCATGAGAAGAGAATGGTTAGAAGAAGCAGAGTGTGTTGAAAAAGTTATAAAATAGAAAGTGTTGAAATAGTTAGAAGAAGCAGCGGATATTCTTTACGACCCATGAGTCAGAGTCAACATCATCTCCAAAACCTTAGTGCAAGGCCCTTTCCCGAGTGAACCTCTAACCCCTGCCCCTTCGTAGAATAGATTTAGATGGCGGTGAGACCATATATTTGAAGCTGAGGGAGTTCTCATGGGTGTCAAAACGATGGTCGACCAACACTCCATGTTGCTAGGTTATCATGTTTACAACATCCCTAAGCCTGATGGGACCCTCATCCTGATCGGAAGACCTGTTTTACCACTCATACATGGTACAAATGAAGGGAAAAGATTAGTATGTAGGTCGGCAAAGGAAACCACCTGTAAGGATCCTAGGCCGAGAGGGGGGGGTGAATCGGCTCTTTTCAAATTTTACTTCTCTCAATTCGCTTGCTTAGTTAGTCAAATTAGGTACCCAAGCTAACGACAGATTTAGAGTCTAGTGGTGAAAGCAATCACAATGAAGCACAAGCGACTACAAGGAGGCTCGATGGCACTCACATGCAAGCGATCAATTCAATATGCGGAAGTAAACGAGTGAGACGAAGAGACGCAAACCGAGTTGTTTACCGAAGTTCGGTGCTCAACACATGAACACCTATGTCTTCGTTGAGGAAACTTCTCATACAGAGAAGTCGGAACTCTTTCGTTCCTAGCCCTCAATCCACTCATGGTAGCTCTTCACCAACACATGGTAGGTGAGCTCCAAACCTTCACACAAGGCGAGTTCTTCCACACGCGGAAGCTCCTCGCACCCGCGGCGCCGACACACGGCACCGACCACCGACACACGGTGGGTTTCACCTCAACTCATGAGGTACCCCCAACACATGGAGGATTTGGCTCCGACACACGGACAACTTGGCACCACCGACACACGGTGGTGGCCGTCGACACACGGCGGACTTGAGCCTCCAACAGATAGAGAGGATGTAGTCGTACGGTTGATGAAGTTCGTGGGGTGACGATGATCTCTCCGGCGGCGAAGTCCCAAGAGCACAAGATCGGAGACCGTCTCTCACCACTACCCTTTCTCCCCCACCATGGAAACTAGGGCAAGAACACCATGGGAGAAGGGGCAAACCTTGGGGATGGATGAGAGGAGGTAGGGAGCACCTTCTTCTTCCTCTTCCTCTCTTCTTCTCCCTCTCAATCTCTCAAGCACATGGAACCCTAGGAGGAGGTGGGATCCATGGGAGGAGCTCTCATGGGTGGTTAGGGCAAGGGGTGGCTGCTAATGGTGGCTCTCTCAATTTTCTCCTGTGCTCATAGCCCCTATTTATAGGCCCAAGGCGAAACCTTAGAAATGGACGGCTCAGATTAAATCGCGAGATTCAGATCTCCCAATCGGACGCCGTCAGGTTCCCGTCGGACGCCGTCCGACAGAGGATTTGGCCAAAATTTGTGCTTCGTCGGACGCCGTCCGGTGGCTTACCGGACGCGTCCGACAGGGCGCTGGTGCAAGCGAACGGGCTGCCCGCCAGTGTTGATCGTTGCGAACGCCGTCGGGCCTTGATCCGTCCAGTCGGACGCCGTCCAAGCGATGCATCTGTCGCGCCCGTTGACGAGACGCCGTCCGGTGCTCGTCGACGCTCTGGTGGCGATTTGAGCTTGATCGGACGCCGTCCGATGGGCTTTGACGCCGTCCAAGCGAAGCGATAGACGCTGGGACTTAGCCGTTTTGAGCTCGTTATTTGGAACCGTCATTTATCGGACCCGTCAATAAGCGTCGGACGCCGTCCGGCGATGTCTAATTCGCATACCCCCCGGACTTAGTCTCTCGCCCCTTCGTTGCCACGTCTTGGGTCGAACACTTTTGTCGATTTGTGGACTTGGCGGTATAGTTGGACACTTAGGCGGGAATTTTCGTGCCCTGAAAATATCGGCTTTGAAACTTGGCGACTCTGAAACCACAGACGGTATCACTCCCCGAACTCTCTCGAGCCTAGAGAACCTAGGCAGTGGACTCGCTCTAGATGGTTCGCTAAAGGCTAACACAGCACTCTCGGAACCCCATCACACGTGCTCGGTGGGACCCCCAAACAGAGAGATGAAGTCGAGCCAAAGACGCACACAAGGAAAATAGAAGAACTATAAAACAAAGTTCCTTATCCTTGGCGTTCCAGCTGTACGGCCTAGTTGCCATCAATTACCAAAATCAATTAACCCATGGGAGGCTTGATCTTACACCACCCATGCAGTTTCATGCGTTCAGCTAAGTCCAAAATAGAAGTTGAACCGGAACCTGACCTAGTTGTTGGCGTCCACTAAACTCAAAATTATACGCCAACGTAGGCCGGAACTTTGGTAATTTGGAGGGAAAATCATTGTTTATGCTTACATTTTATTTAAACTAATAAATTTCCATAAGTTTTGATGAGTATTTATCCACAAGAATAAAGTGGAGAAAAACCGGAGCTGAACCAAACTCAGAAACCTAGACTTTTCGCCCAACCAGCTCTATTTTCTCCTAGGTGGTCAAGAAGCACAAAATGAAGAGATCTACGCCATCCACTCGAGTCGGTTTGATCCAAGGGAAGCACTTTCTTCACAATTGGGTGACTTGGCTCTTTAGGAAGTCATGTCTAACGACCTTAATTGCCAAAACCGACGCAAGGGGAAGATCTACACCGCACAAGAAGCATCCTAGGCGAAGGGGACGGCCTGGATCAACCGAAGCCCGGTCGGCCAACCGCCTCGGGATCCCATGGCATGGAGCTCACTCATTGGCTGCGGATGGCTATAAAAGGACCCCCTCAACTCACTTGAACACACACCACACCACATCCCTCTCATTTGGAGTCACTCTTCACTTGTTTGAGTAGTTAGTTTAGGGGTTAGAGTTGAGTCGAGCTGAAGCTCGGAGTTCCGGAATCATCTTCGGAAATTCGGGTAATAGCTCTTGTATCCTTTCCCTTCTGTAAGGCTTTGCTTTTATTATAGAAGTGTCTTTCATTATATGTGCTGAGCATATTTGCACTAAGTGGGAGGTGTGAATTATTAGAGCGGTTGATTAAGTTCATCTTTTTCTGAGTCTGGGTTTATTCTCATATGCTTAGAATAGCCTTAGTGTTGAAATTGGATCGCCTTACTAGGATCGAGGAGGAGTGATCAAATATAATAGCAGATGTGGTGTCTGATATTATCTCTAACTTGGTTTACACCTAGTCCAACGTACTTTGTGGTAGGTGGTAGGTGGTGACAGCCATATCCATCTGTCGACTGGTGGCTGATCGGGGGTCACCGTCGGCAATGAATTGATCCAAACTAGATGGTAGCACAAGACAGGGAGTTATCCAGGTTCAGGCCCTCAACTTCGGAGGTAATACCCCACTTCCTGTGCTCTGGAATTATGATGATGAAGATGATGATCGAATATGCTTATGGCCCCCTACCCCCTCCCTTTATATAGTGCGGGGGAGATAGAGTTACATGATGGTACGTAGTACATGGTACCAAGTTCGGTTGTACCGGTACATGATATGCAAGTGTTGATCTCCTAATTATATGGAGCTTGGCTATATCCTCGGGAACTTCCTTGGCGCTCAAGTTATACGTAACCCGAGTGGTCTCTATCCTAACCAGCCGACTTGGGTCGTCCCCCATCGGACCCATGTAGTCCATGAGCCTTCTAGAGTATACCTGGGACCCATGTAGTCCACAGTAGCCCCCGAATGCTTTACGATCGAGTCAGATGTCCGGCCGACTGGTTTCGCCAATGTCTCCTGTAATCTGAAAAGAGATTGTAAAGAACTTAAGAAATCTCAAGCCTTTTGTGTTAGAGGCAACGCCCGGATTGGCAGTACGAAAACCCTAGCTTTTTTTCGACCCATTGGGCACGTCACCTCAACAGACGAATTCGGCTACTTGACATCTACCCTCGCATTGCGAAAACAGCAATTGACCCAGCATGGGGCATGCCTTAAGGCACACAATCACAGCTTCTGTCTTGCAGCAAGCTGTAAATTTTGCGCTGAAAGAATAACAGCATCAGATGCCTAGCCTCAACTTGTACGAACCAGCACTAGGCCTAACATGAGGCACATCTTTCAACCGAGTGGTACCTGTCCCATCCATAGAAAGGATCAGCTGTCGGCCCCAAGGGCGTACCGATTGAATGCAGTTTGGCCGAGAGGTATTTGTATCTGGGTAGCGGTATACAAGTGGCGACCTTAAGAAGGCATACCTTCGAAAGCTGGCTAGAGACCCAGCATGGCGTATGCCGTGAAATATTTTCAATGTGGCGCTTCCGGTCATATGCCCTCTGGGGTGTACCGAGGCCGAATTAGGCTCAATGTTAACACATTGTCCCCGTTAGCGGCGTGTTAAGAAAGCCTGTTAAGGGGATCGCCCTTTGCTTATTTGGCCCAAGCCCATTTTCGGGGAGGCGAAGAGTTTTCACGCCATTCTCACACAGCCGAAGCGTCACTCGCTTCCACCGGGAAGCGCAACCGCACCCACTTCTGTCCCATCGCCATGATGATTTCACTGTGTTCAGAACGGATAGCGAGGCGCGCCCTTTGAACTTCTCCGTGTATCAAAAGATCTGGATGCGGCGCATTGCTCCACACCCAGTCTCTAAGTCTTTTTCTCCCCTTTCTTTCACCAAAGCTCCCGCCTCCTTATTCTCCCAATCGCAATGGTAGGCCAAGGTGAGCAAATGGATCAATGGGAGGCCAGCGCCGTCGAACTAACCGCCCACGCTACTGCCGAAAGAGCCGCCATTAGGGTCCTCATCCGCGGTCTTCCGCAACTTTTCCTAGCACGCACGCCTCTGAAGGATGCGCTGGTTACCTCCATTCTGGACATGAAGTGGCCGTCAGAGTAATCCTTCTTTTTCTTTTTCTCCTCCGTGAGGTAGCAACGAGCCCTAGCTCACTGTGTTGCGCCGCGGCGAAATATGTAAATTGGCCTAAGAGCCATTAATAGAAAATCTTTTGTAAGTATCATGAGATTTCCTGTATTGATCTTTTGCCTCTAATTGATAACCATCAAATTTACGACTGACATTGTCTTCATCCGAGTAATTAAATCCACACGCTTCCTAGACCAGTGTCCGACACTTAGGTGAACCATCCAAGCCTTCTCAAAGAGGCCGCATCCAGCGCTAGACAAAGCCTAGCCCAAAATGCGCAATGTAGCCTGTTTATTATTTTCGCGCCAGTCTTTTCAGCCTTTCCAGCGAACTCCGCCACCGCCGCTAGGGTTCTCCTTCCTCACGTTCTCCGCCGCCACCGTCGCCGATCAGCAATGACTCCTCCATCTCCCTCCACCCCAAAAGCAACCAAGAGCGCCAAAGAGTGGATGAAGTCCATTACGACCGACCAGAGGCTGCAGAAGCTGGTATCCGCCAGAGTGCTCCCCTCGGAAGAGCTGATCTCGTGGTGCACCACCGCCGGTGAATCTTCCGCCACCCCTCGATCTGATGAGGTAGTGGTCTTCGAATCTTTCTTCCTTCACGGCTTCGGCCTTCCGTTCTCTTGTTTCTTCCGAGGGTTATTGCGTTTCTATGGGATTGAGGTTACTCACCTTAACCCTAATTCGATTTTCCAAATCGCGGTCTTTATTCACATTTGTAAGGCGTATCTCGGGATCGCCCCCAACTTCGATCTCTTCAGAAGCCTTTTCCTCCTCAAACCCTTTCCTAGCAAAACTTCTCACAGAGCCACAGGCGGCGCGGGATACCAGCTGCGGGAAGGGGCCAAGGAATTGTACTTTGATCTTCACATGAAGACTTCAAATAAGGGCTGGCATTCTGAATGGATTTACTGCGCCAATCTTCCCCTAGTCCTTCCTTCTTTTCCGGAGAGTGCCCCACGGTCAGTCCCTCCTAGTCCTCTCTCCTCGCTGAAAGCGAAGGGAGCCAAGTTAAGGAACTGCTCATCCTCATCGGAAGACTAAAGTCCACCGGGCTGACTGGCATCGGCGTAGTCATGCACTACAACGTCCGCCGTGTCCAAGCCATCAAGGAGAGGGTGCACCTCGGATACGAGTACTCGGGACTCCAAGACGCCACCCGGGAAACTGAAGAACCAATCTCACACAAGGATCTGATCACCCGAGTGACTGAGCTCTTTGCCCCGGGTTCAATCATAGAGAACAAGGATTGTCTGGCCGTATACCGCCTGTCGTGTCCTCCTCCAGTGGTAAGCAGGAAATTCCCTTCTCCACTTGCCGTGAACTAGGAAATTCTTCTATAATTAGATCTTCGCATAGGGACGCGTCGCATTCTTTTCCATGTATCCCGTCCCCGAAGCTCCCAGCCACAAGGAGGCACCGCCTAAGCGTCCTGTAGAGGACTCGGCTGATGCCCCTTTCACCCAAGAAGGGCAAGGGAGTTATCCTAAGGGACTCGGACGAGGATGATGACGAAGATAACATTCCGCTCCTGCATCGTTGTCGCCCAGCTCCGAAGCCTAGCCCGGCTCCATCCAGGCGATCTTCAAGCCCTCCGACTCCTCCAACTGCCGGCCTAGAGGCCACGCCAGAGGCCAAAAGGCCTTCCGGTTCCGCCCCGAGTGGTCAATCCACTCGGGTGGGAACCAAATTCGTTCCGTTGCGAAGGTTT
The DNA here is from genome assembly GCA_036346415.1 of Raddia guianensis. Lineage (NCBI taxonomy): Eukaryota > Viridiplantae > Streptophyta > Magnoliopsida > Poales > Poaceae > Raddia > Raddia guianensis. Next base: position 14,414,705 of record CM070534.1, on the reverse strand, counting down.
CCCCCCACAATTTCATTCCTTATGATCTGCAAAGAAACCAGGCTCTCAAAAATCTTCAAATGCTTGCAGGAAACCTGTCTTAGGAGCCATGCCAGGCAAATGCAGCACTAAGGCGCAGGCTCCTACTCCTCTAAGATCTGACTGCCAAGCTGAGCCTACTCCAAGTGAAGACCCAGCTCAAGGCGTAGCACCTCAACCTGCTTCCCCACCATCCCCTGCAACTCACCAATCCTTATCGGCAAAGGGTAAGATCCCGGCCCCGGCTCCAGAAAGCTCAGAGCCAGAAATCGAGGAGATTCCTCGCCCCTCCGCCGAGCCAATCCTCCTCCCCTCCGAGTGAAATGGAGGAAAGAGATGGAAGGCTATGAGGTCGATGATGAGCAGGAGGCCGAAGAGTGGGAGGCGCTGCAGAATATATTAAAATTCAATACCACCATTCTTAAGGTAAAAATCTCTTCATGTCTTGAATTCTCGTTTAACACAAAAGAACCCGATTGATTTTTCCTCCTGTCCCCACGCAGCGCATGAGCAAGAGGTCCAAATAGAAGTCCATGTGCTTGCAAAGAGCCGTAGGTGAGCTAAATTCCCGCAATGAATTCGACAACGCACTCTACGCATTCAAGTCGCAGTACCATGGCGAGATCGTGGTGCTTCGAACGGAAATCACTGAACTCTAGTTCCGCCACGTAGAAGAAGCCAATACCATCCACGGTAGTACCTCCAAACGACATTGAACCCCCATGTAATTATAAAACGCTCCTTTGAGATTGATCTTTCATACTTGCCTTTGTACAAAGCTTTAAGGGAAAACCAGCAGGTGATGCAGGCGAGGCAGAAGGCCATGGAGGGAGAAGTCTTCCTGGCACGCACCCAAGTCGATAGATCGACCAAGGAGCTGGAGGGTAACTTTCTGTCTCCGGCTCTCCCTGGCTCAACCTCACTAAAGCCCGACTAGTTTATGACGTCCGACTGATTTTCCAGCCTATCAGCAAAAAACCAACGCGCAATTCCAAGTCTTCGACGAAAGGCTGAAGTCCGCCAATGAGCTACGCGACCGTGATCTGAAGGCAGTGGCTCCAGCACTCCAATATTTCCATCCTGAGGACGAGTTGCCGTCAGATGCCGAAATTTTCATGGCGAGACTTAAAGACATTCCCGCACAAATCAAGCTCTTCGTAAAGGAGGCGGCGACAACTTGCGCCAGCCAAGCTTTGGCTATTACGAAATCGAACTATCCCGGCATGGACCTCAAAGCTGTGCGAGAAGGATTTGCCTGTGACGAAGAAGAGGCCTCTGCTCTTATGGATGAAGTTTGGGATATCTCCGCCACATTGGCTAAACATTTAATTCTGTAAATGACTTAACTCCAGAATTTTGATTGATCCTTAATGCATCTTGATCTTTAATTTATGTGAGTATGCGATTTATTCTTTTTTCATGTAACGCTTCTGCCGAGTAGTCCAGCCCCCGAGTGCTAGGAATAAGCACTTGGCCTTCTCCCTATGCACGTACCGTGTGACTAAATGTCGTCTCTGGCAAGTATGAGCGCCACTACTCAAGAATTTTCATAATACACAAATTCGATCAACACATGTAATGAGAAAACAATTTTATTGATAAGATAGGGTGCAATGACTCCACACACTGTTTAGTGTAGCCCCCGACTTACTGCTTAGTCATTTATGGCTGAGCAACAAGTCAAACAAGGGACTAATTACACAATATTTGAATACAATATTTAAGAATAAAAACAACGTAGCTGCTCAATGTTCTAGGTATTAGGCACGTCTGATCCATCTTCTCGCTTTAGCCGATAAGCCCCCGGGCGCGTCACCTCATCAATCACATAGAGGCCATTCCAAAGTGGGGAGAGTTTGTGCTCGTGCTTCTGATTCCTTCAGAGGACCAGATCTCCATTAGAGAATGCACGGCCCCGTACGTTGCGCTGATGATAACGGCACAAGCCCTGTTGGTATTTAGCCGATTGGATCATTACTGCTTCCCTGGACTCCTCGAGCCTGTCGAGGTATTCCATGCTTCCTTCGTCCGACTGATTGCTGTCGTAGTTGCGCACTCGTGGAGAGCGGAACTTCAATTCAGTCGGGAGAACTACTTCCGAGCCGCAAACTAGGAAAAAGGGTGCCTGCCCGGTCGCTTGACTTGGAGTTGTTCTAAGCCCCCAGAGAACCGAAGGCAACTCCTTAACCCATCGTGTGGCATACGGCTTTAGGCGGTCGAAGATCCTTTCTTTGAGTCCTTGTAAGATTAACCCGTTAGCACGTTCAACCTACCCGTTGCTCCTTGGATGAGCCACAGAGGCGTAGCAGATTTTGATACCGACTCCTCGCCCGATCCTTGAATTATTTGCTCTTGGCGAACGCCATTGTCGATCTTGGGAGTTGGGCGTGCGATGCTAGCTTCGCCGGGCCCGTCGTCCCTCGGGCCAAAGCTAAACGGACCAGCACGGCACGACTAATCTCTTCGGGCCGTGCTGGGCCAGCACGGATGGCCGAAATTAAGGCCCGGCATAGCCCAAAAGCACGGCAGGCCGTTGTCCGGTCGTGTCGGCCCGAGCTCGGCCCAACAATCGCTAGCTTCGACAGCACACATCGGCCTACGACTTTGAGGCCAGTGCAGCGGACGTGGGCTGCAATTTTGAGGCTTGTAAGATGACAGCAATAAACTTCACCTTCGGAAGCTGCGTGCTGTGGCCATTGGGATGCCTGGGGAAGCTACTGGCTGCTGTTGGGCCGGTCATGATGCACCTCGGTCCTCGTACTTGGTTCTATTAGCTGTACACAACTACACAAGTGATGGGCAATTTAATATTTAGGTTGAACGTTTGGAATGGATCGGTATGTTGAAATTTTCAAGCTAGCTGATAGCTGTTGTCGACAGGTGACTAACTGGGGGGTCACCGCCGGCAATGAATTTGTACGAGGGGACGCTAATCAAGAACCAAACCAGATGGGTAACACAAGACAGGGTTATACAGGTTCAGGCCCTCAACGGAGGTAATACCCTACTTCCTGTGCTCTGGGATTATGATTGATCAATATGCGGGGTGCAAGATGATCAAGGTTGTTGTGTATGCTTGATGATGACCGAAGAAGATCTCTCCCTCTACGGCCTCTACCCCCTCCCTTTATATAGTGTAGGGGGGATAGGATTACAGAGCGTCGCGGGATATATGGCAACGGTTTCTGTTATGATGTTACATGGTATGTATCCAATGATCTACTATTTACATGGGGATATACCATACCCTCGGGTCCTCTCTTGCGGCGCAAGGCACGTGTAGCCCGAGCGATCTTCAACCTAATCGGCCGACTCGTATCGCCCCCATCCGTTCCCTTATGGGCCTTCTAGAGGATACCCGGGGCCCATGTAGTCCACAGTAGCCCCCGAGTGCTTTACGATCGAGTCAGATGCTTGGCCGATTGGTTTCGCCTATATCTCCTGTAATCTGAAAAGAGATTGTAAAGAACTCAAGAAATCTTAAGTTTTTATGTTGAAGCAACGCCTGGATCAGCAATACCGAACTCCAGCTTATTCGGCCCATTGGGCACATCACCTCAACAGAAGGGCTCGGCTCCTGGGCACCCACTCTTGCTATACAAGGGCGGCCTCTGACCCAGCATGGGGTATGCCTTAAGCCACGCCGTTACAACCTCTGTCTTGCGACAGATGTTGCAATCTTAAGCGTTTTCTTAAAGTATCGTTGTCAGCGCCTGCCTTAACTTGTAAGAGCCAGCGCTTGGCCCAACATGGGGCGCACCTTTCAGCCGGATGGTACCTGTCCCAACCTGGGAAGGGATCAGCTTATGCCCCTTAGGGCGTACCAATTGGATACGACTTTGCCAAGAGGTACTTGTATCCGGATAGCGGTATACAACTGGCGACCTTATAAAGGCATACCTCAAGAAGTTGAATCCAAATTTCACCAACACCCAACCTCGAACGTGCGAAGTTAGCTAGTGACCCAATGTGGGGTATGCCGTGAAATGTTTTTAACTTTGGCGCAGCCGGTGATATGCCCTCCAGGGTGCACCGAGGCCGAATTAGGCTCGATTTTAACACATTGCCACTGTTAGCGGCATGTTAAGAAAGCTTTGTTAAGGGGTTGCCCTTTGCGGTTTTAGCCCAAGCCCAATTAGGGGAAGAAGCGTTTTGCGCCCTTTTCTCCACACAAAGGAGCGTCTGAGCTGCCGTCGGAAACCGTACTCGTTCCCACTTCCGCCCCATCGTCAAGATGGTTTTTGTGTTCAAGCGGATTACGGTAGCGCCCCTTGAACTTCCTCGTGTATAAAAGAAATCGAGGGACTGAGTACTACTTCATCTTCAGCTTTTGAGTTCTTGAATTTCCTTCTCCTCTTCTTCTCCCTCAACAAGTAGAGAGCCAAGGAAAGATTATGGATCCCTGGGCAGCCGCAGCCACCGAAGTGCGTGCTCGTGCCGTTGCCGCTAAAGCCGCCACAGCCGCCGAGTGGGCTCATTGGCGGGAGGAATCTGTGAAAGGGCGGCTCAAAGCGCCATTAGGGTTCCGTCATTGGCCATCCGCGACTCTTCGGCCGCGCGCCCCTCAAAGATCGCTCGTCTTCTCCATCCTCGATGTGAAGTGGCCTTGAGAGGATAGGTTATCCTTTCTTTGTATCTCCGCGAGCCGCGATAAGCCCTAGCTCAATGTGCCGTGTCATGAAAATGATCGAGCCCTCGAGCCCTTTAATGAACATCTTTGTGATATCCATCATTCTTCGTGTTTACGCTTCAATCTTGAATCTGTAATGCCGCTTCTCCTCGATTTGATCTCGAATCGCGACACCGCTTCATCGGCGGTTTGGCTCGTTCGCTCCTAGGCAGGCGATCGATACAGAACGCGGACCTCTCGGGTTTGCTTGACCTTCCTTGCTCCTCCTTCTTAGGGGTTTGCTTCATTTCTACGGGATCGAGGCTTCAGATTTGAACCCCAACTCCATCTTTCACATCGCGATCTTCGTTCACGTCTGCGAGGCCTATTTGGGGATCGCTCCCCATTTCGACCTTTTCAGTTCCTTTTCTCCTCAAACCCTACCCCAACAAGGAAAATCCCAAAGGCTGCGGCGTGGGATTTCAAGCTGAGGAAGGGTTAAAAGTTTTACCGACCTTCGCTGAAAACCTCCAACAAGGGCCGCACTCGAGTGGTTCTCTTGTGCTAACTGTCCCCGACCCTTAGTCCTTCTTGGCGAGAGCCCCACAGTCCGTCCCTCTGGTCTTCTCTCTCCCATGGATGTGGGAAGCCAAGTGAAGGAACTTCTTGTTCTCCTCCGCAGAGCCAAATCTGCTGGGTTGACCGGTGTGGGGGTAGTGTGGAACTATACCCAACATCGTATCCAGCCCATCAAGGAGAGGGTTCATCCCACCTTTGAGTACTCGGGGCCCCAGGATGCCACTCGGGAAAGCGGTGAGAACCTTACGCAGAAGGAGATTATCAGCCGAGTGGCTGAGCTTTTGCTCGGGCTCGAAATAGCTCTGCGGAATGCGGCTTCATACCACTTGGGGTACTTGCCACCAGCGGTAGGAAACAGATCCTCCTCAACTCAGCCACGATTTGTCGATGTAGAGTCAGATTTAATGTGATTTAATGTGTTGCAAGGGCGTGAGGCCTTCTTCTCCACTCCCCCGGTCCCGGAGGCTCCACTCCCCAAGGAGGCACCTCGCAAGCGTCCTGCCGAAACCTTGACGAGTGCTCCTCCGGCCAAAAAAGGCATGGGGGTCGCTCCAGGGGACTCGGACGAAGACGATGAAGAGGATGACACTGTTCGCTTCCTTTCCGCCGTCGCCCAGTGCTGAAATCGCCACCCGCTCGAGCAGCAGCCGAGAAGCCCTCGCCACGCCCGGTCTGCCACCCAAAGGCCTCGTCTGGGGTGAAGAAACCTCCCGGCTCGGGCCCGAGTGGTTCGGGCATGAAATTCAAGATGAAATACGTCCCGTCGCATATGTATTCCTTCACAACGCGACAACTTCATGATTTGTAGAGACGTGTGTCTTGAGAGGTCGTCGAATGCTTGTAGGAAACCAATGAAGGATGATGAACCGCCAAGCTCCAAGGACTCGGCTAAGCCCACCGCGCCTCGCCAGGACTCTAGCCCATCTGCCACCGGCCGCCAACCCTCATCGGCGAAGGGGAAAATCCCAGCTCCTGCTCCAGGGAGCTCAGAGCCGGAAATCGAGGAGATCCCTCGCCCTTCCGCCAAAGCACACGCTCCACCCTTCCGATTGAAGTGGCGGAAAGAGATGGAGGGCTATGAGGTCGACGACGGGCAGGAAGCCGAAGAGTGGGAGGTCTTGGACCAAGTAACCGCCATTCAAGCCGAGATATACAAGGTAAATCTTTTTGTCGCCATGAATCTTTATTCCGCACGAGCAAAATCCACTAACCTTCCTCCCTTTTTCACGCAGCGCATGAAGGAGAGGTCGAAGCAGAAGACCCGATGCATGGAGAAGACGGTGGGCGAGCTGAAAACGCGCGACGACTTTGACAACGTGCTGTATGCCACCAAGCGGCAATATCGCGGTCAGATCGAAGAACTCCACCGCGAAGTCACCGAGCTTCGATTTCGCCATGTGGAAGAGTCCAACATAAACAGAGGTATAGACCCCAATTCATGCTAAATCTCTGAACAGGATATTTAATATGTAATGATCTTTAATGGTTGCCGTCGAGTGTAGCCTTGGAGGCGAGGCAGAAGGCACTAGAAGAGGAAATCCGCCAAGCCAACGCTCGAGCCGAGGGATCGGCTAAAGAATTGGAAGGTAACTTTCCCGACTGGCTCTCCCTGGCTCAACCTCACTGAAACCCGACTGACATGCCTCGCCCGACTGGTCGCGCAGAGCTTCGCCGCCGAACCACAACGGGGATTGTTCCAATAATTGAATGCCTTTATCCAGAGGAGGAGCCGCCAAATGATCCTGACCTCTTGGTGGCCCATCTCAACGCCCTTCCTGAGCGGATCAAGGTCTTCACCCGGGAGACCGCGATAACGTGCACCGGTCAAGGCCTCGCCATCGCGAAATCAAACTTCCCACGCCTAGATTGCGAAGCCGTCAAGGATGGGTTTGCTTGCTCGGAGGAGGAGGCCATAGCTCTGTTAGAGGAAGTTCATCCGACTGCTGTCCAGATAGTTGACCAATTGGACTTGTAATTATGCCTGTAATAGAAACTTTTGGTTGATCCCCAGTACCGGCGATCCGACTTATCCAAATAATACGTGTTATCCTTTTTCATGAAACGCATCCGCCGACTGGTCCAGCCTCCGAGTGCTAGGAAGTAGCACTTGGCTTCCTTCCTACCCAGCTGCGAGGTAGCTAAACGCTGTCGTTAGGATGTAAAAGCACCATTACTCAAGAATTTTCGTACTACTCGAATGCGATCAACACGTGTAGAGAGAAAACAACTTTATTGATGAGATAGGGTGCGGTTGACTCCGCACACTATTTAGTGTAGCCCCCGACTTACTGTTTGGTCGTTTACGGCCAAGTAGCAAGTCAAAAGAAGGGAAACTAATTACACAAATTTGCTTGGATGCAAGAACTAAGGGAAAAAGCAGCGAGGCGCTCGATGTTCCAGGTGTTGGGCACTTTAGATCCATCTTCGCGTTGTAGCCGATAAGCTCCCGGGCGGGTCACCTCAGCGATCGCATAGGGCCTTCCCAGAGTGGGGAGAGTTTATGCTCGTGCTTCCGATTCTTCGGAGGACCAGTCTCCCTTGAGAATGCACGCCCCAGACGTTCTTGTTGATGGTAGCGACTTGAGCCTGTTGGTACTTTGCCGACTGGATCAATGCTGCTTCCCTGGCTTCCTCGAGCCGATCGAGGTCTTCACACCTTGCTTCATCCGACTGACTACCGTCGTAACTAGTCTTTGGGAGTTGGGCTTGCGCAAGACGCACGCCCGCCCGTCGTGCCTCGGGCCGGCGTGGCGCGGGCCGCACGGCACGGCCACCTCAACCGTGCGGGCGGGCTGGCCGAGAAGTCAAAATCAGGCACGGCACGGCCCAAAAGCACGGCAGGCCGGCGGGCCGGGCCAGCCGAGCACGGCACAGTAAGAAAACAGCAGGCAAAATAATTTTTTAGAAATTCGTACGTTGCTCAAATGAAAAAGTTGTTAATACAAAAAAGATGCGTCATGAAATTACCTACAACTTTTGTATTCAACCCAAATTCATCCGAGCAGTATAAGACCTCAAAAATTGCGAATTACCGAGGACGGCGCAGTCGGCCCGAAAGCAGGCAGTGACAAAAATATTTTTTATAAATTCATACATTGCTCAAATGAAAAACTTGTCTACATGAAAAAGATGCGTCTCGACATTATCTACAACTTTCGTATTGAACAGAAATTGATCTGAGCAATGGAAGACCACGCAAAATATAAAATACTGACCCGTGCCTCTATTCGGGCCGGGCCGGCCCAAGCACGGCCCGTACAGTCGGGCGGGCGGGCGGCACGCCGTGCCTGGTTTTCAGGCCCGGCCCGCACGCCATCTCGGGCCGTGCCGGCCCGGCCCATCAAATGTTACGTCGTGCGGGCGTGCCATGGGCCCGTTTTTTGGCCGTGCGGCCGCCCGTTTAGCGGCCCAACTCCCAGCACTAGTCGTAACCGGCAACCCGTGGAGACCGGAACTTCAATTCAGTCGGGAGGACCGCTTCTGAGCCGTAAACTAGGAAAAAGGGTATACGCCCGGTGGCTCGGCTTGGGGTTGTTCTAAGCCCCGAGCGAGGGCAACTCCTTGACCCAGTAGCGTTGCGTATGGCGAGCGATCGAAAATTCGGGCTTTGAGCCCTTGTAGCACCAATCCATTGGCGCGTTCAACCTGTCCGTTGCTCCTTGGGTGGGCCACTGATGCGTAGCAGATTTTGATGCCAAGCTCCTCGCCCCAATCTTGAAACTTGCGCTTTTGAGCTGAACGCCATTGTCGGTGATGATGTGATTGGATGCGTAAAGCGCCTGGCGATGTCTCGGAAGAACTTCGCGTGCCTTGGCATTGTGATGACAAACAACGGCAGCTTCAATCCACTTGGTAAACTTGTCGATGGCGGCGAAGAGATGGGTGAATCCGTCTTGCGCCGCTGAGGGGGCCCGCCATGTCCAGATTCCGACGGCGAAGGGCCAAGAGATTGGAATCGTCTGTAGATCTTCTTGCGGCATGCGAATCCGCCGAGCGAAAAAGCGACACCGTCACATCTGCGTACTATATCTTCGTGATCAGTGACCGCGATTTACGAAAAACCCTGTCGATAGGCCTTGCCACCGGGTGCTTCTTGCCGCGTGATGCCGCGCTCCCGAATGGATTCGTTGAGTAGCTCTCGCCTTCTTGCTCGGATATACAGCGCCTTAGTACCGGGCGCTTTTTCGAAAAGCTCGCCCCGACTACCTTGTAGCTTTTGCTTCGGCGTGTGATGCACTCGGCTAGGCTTCGATCCTCAGGTAGCTCATCACGAAGAAGATAATCTAAGTAGGGCTGAGTCCATCCGGGAGTAATTGATAGTACCTCTGCATCGGGTTCCGACTGCTTTTCTTGATCTTCCCCTGATGCAGATGGTCGCTTGATCGACGGCGCGCGTAGCTCCTGAACGAAGACACCACTGGGGACCTGGGCCCGAGTGGATCCCATCCGCGCTAGCTCGTCTGCTGCTTCATTGTCGCGGCGGAGCACGTGAGTAAGCTCCAGTCCGTCGAACTTGTCTTCTAACTTGCGAACTTCCTGGCAGTAGGCTGCCATGCTGTCGCCAATACAAGACCACTCCTTTTGGACTTGGTTGACCACGAGTTGAGAATCTCCGCGTACCATTAACCGCTTCACACCGAGCGATATGGCGACGCGTAGACCGTGGATGAGTGCCTCGTACTCAGCGGCGTTGTTGCTGATGGGGAACAGTATCCGGAGGACATAGCGTAGCTTCTCTCCAGTCGATGATATGAGCAAAATCCGGCCCGCGCGCGAGCATGAGGAACCATCAAAGTACATCGCCCGAGACTCGAGATTATCCTTTCTTCTTTGGGGTTTGGGCTTCATCCACTCGGCGGCGAAGTCGCCAACGCTTGAGATTTAATGGCTAATCGAGGCTGAACTTTATTTCAAAGGCTCCAAGCTCAAGCGCCCACTTGGCAATCCTCGATGGCCTCCGATTATGGAGTATGTCTCCAAGCGGGAAAGAGGTGACCACGAAATTTCATGTTCTTGAAAATAATACTTGAGCTTAGTGATGTGAGTAACCTGACATCTGAAGCTTTTGGACTTAATGGGTACCTTATTTTGACTCGCCCAATACATCGCTTACGAAGTAGACCGGACGCTGTACCTTTTGGAGGGAGCCCTCCTCATCTCGCTCCACCACCAAAGCGCTGCTGATGACGTGAGTCGTCGCGCCGATGTAGGGCAAGAGGGGCTCCTGGGGCATGGGAGGGACCAGCACCGGTGGTGTGGTGAGGAACCTCTTCAGGTCTTCAAAGGCTTGCCGTGCTTCCGCTGTCCACTGAAAATCGTCTTGTCGGCGTAAGAGCCTAAAGAAAGGCATGCCTCGCTCCCCAAGTCGGGAAACGAATCGGCTAAGTGCCACGATGCATCCAGTGAGCTTCTGCACATCTTTTTGGTTGGTCGGAGGCTTCATCTTGAGGATGGTGCCGACCTTTTCCGGATTTGCTTCGATCCCTCGATTGGAAGTGATGAATCCGAGTAGTTTACCAGACGGAACCCCAAAAACGCACTTCTCGGGATTTAGCTTCATCCGGAATGCCCTTAGGCTTTCGAATGTCTCGGTCAGATCTGTTATGAGATCCCATCTGGATTTGGTTTTTATGACGACATCATCGACATATGCCTCCACGTTGCGTCCGAGCTGAGTGTGAAAACACCATTGTATAGTATTTGGTAAGTCGCGCCAGCGTTTTTCAACCCGAATGGCATTGTGATACAGCAGAAAGCGCCGAAGGGCATAATGAACGACGTTTTGATGCAGTCTTCCTCCTTCAGGCTGATCTGATGATAGCCTGAGTAGGCGTCCAGAAAACTCAGGAGCTCACACCCGGCGGTGGAATCCACCACTTGGTCGATGCGGGGGAGCCCGAAAGGATCCTTGGGACACTCTTTGTTGAGGTCGGTGTAGTCGACACACATACGCCATGTCTTGTTCTTCTTCTGCACCAGGACCGGGTTGGCAAGCCAGTCGGGGTGATACACCTCTTTGATGAACCGAGCAGCCAGCAATTTGGCGATCTCACTCCTTATGGCATCCTTCCGATCCGGGGCGAATCTTCGTAGGCGCTGCTTGACGGGCTTCGCCTTTTCGTTGACGTGCAGAGAGTGCTCGATCACTTCCCTCGCAACACCAGGCATGTCCGAAGGCTTCCAAGCGAACACATCCCAATTGGCCCGGAGGAAAGTGACGAGCGCGTCTTCCTATTTGCTGTCGAGCCCTGTCCCAATCACGGCCGTTTTGGCCGGGTCGGACGGGTCCAGCAAGATCTTCTTAGTTTCTTCGGCTGCTTGGATGGATGTTTTGGCCTGCTTCTTGGCAGGGACGTCCCCTTCCTCCTGAAGGCTTGCGACCTCTAGTCAGATCTTCTCCATCTCAGCAGATGAATCGAGTACTGCGCCATCTCGCGACTTTCATTTGTCGCAGAGCGAGGATCGCTTAACGTCACCAGGGAGGGTGATTACACCATTGGGACCTGGCATTTTTAAGACGAGATAAGTGTAGTTGGGAACCGCCATGAATTTGGCAATCCCCGGCCTTCCCAAGATAGCATGATATGCCGTCTCGAAATCGGCCACGTCGAAGCTTAGACTCTCGGTCCTATAGTTCTCCTTGGTCCCAAACGTGACCGGTAGGGAAATCTGTCATAGTGGTATCGCGGACGTCCCCGGGATTACCCCGTGGAACGGAGATGACCCTTGTCGTAGCTCGGAACGGGGGATTTTCATTTGGTCAAAGGTCTTGACGTGAAAGGACGTTAATCCGCTCCGCCATCGACCAGACCCTTTTAGTTTGTGCCTTGAACGGCCGGATCAAAACCGGTGGATACCTCCTGGGAAGGCAATCCGATCCGGGTGGTCCGTTCGATCGAAGGTGATGGGCACCTCGGACCAGCGCAAGTATTGCGGAGTTGGGGCATGATAGCGTTGATCTCCCGAGTGGTAAGCTTCTGCTTCCGCTTGGACTCGACTGCATCGAGCCCCGAAGATATAGCTGATCTCGCGCTCAGCGTCCTGGTAGTCTCCATCGGGTTTCCTCGAGGATGGAAGGGGCATACCGAATCCATCACTTTTTTGTAGTCGTTGTCGTGGGGGGGCTTAGGTCGGTAACGTTCGATGTTGGCGACCATCTCGTCTCCCTTTCGCTTCTTGTCCTTGGGCTTGCCTTGTTCATCGTTAGGCTTCTTCTTGGGGCCTCCGTCAGTGCCTCCGCGGTGATTTGCGATGGCCTCCTCGGCTTCAGCCTCCTGGTCTGCCATTGTGAACATGGCTTTGAGGCTCGCTGGGGTCCGGGTCATCTGCTGATTAACTCCTCGATTTGCATCCGGCGAAGAAGGCATCAATGACTGTTTGCTCCGAAACGTCCCGGATCTCATTCTTCTTCTTAGTGAAGCGCTTGATGAATTCGCGAAGAGTTTCGTTCTTGCGCCTATGTAACTGCCCGATCTCCCATCTCCCCGCGGGCCTTTCATAGGTCCCTTGGAAGTTGGCGATGAACTGCTCCTGGAGGTCGTCCCAAGACTCGATAGAGTTCTTTGGGAGTCCCGTTAGCCAGGTCTGGGCGGTTGGGGTCAAAGCGACCGGCAAATAATTCGCCATGACGTTTTAATCACCTCCTGCCGCGCTGACTGCTAAGGCGTAAACCTGCAGCCAGTTCTTTGGGTCTCTCTCCCCATCGAACTTGTCGATGCCTTTAAGGTTAAAACCATCCGGCCAAACCACTCGCGCGGAGATCCGGGGTGAAGGCCCGAATTCCTTCCAGTGGTCGTGGCCGCCTCCGCACTGGGGATCTACTGCGATGCCCCCGCCGCGGGCCTTGGCGCTGCTCCTGGCGGTGGTCGCGCCGACTGGCGGTGCTCTCGGCCTGATCGTCGTTGCGGCGGATATGGTGGACACGAGAGTCTCGCTCGTCGTTACCGCGCTCCCGCCGCCGGGCTTCGATATCTTGACGCAGGTCATGGGCGGGCGACTGGTGTGAGTCACCTGCTGCTGAGGCTCGAGCCCGGTTCCGGTTGCGCATAGATCGACTGCGAGCCGAGGCGGTCGGAGCCGGTATTGCCTCGTTCTGTTGTATGGCCGCCATCTCTACCATGGCCGTCGCTCGAGCGAGGGCTTGGATACATGGGCTGCCTTCTGGGAGTTGCGGCGCGATAGTCTCAAGAAGAGTTTTCGACGCGATGACGTTGGCCTGGGGAGTGTTGTAGACTTCCTGGTCCCTTAGCTTGACCGTGCAGAGCTCGTTCTGAACGTCATGCCCGCGAGTGCGAACCTGACGTGCGCGATCTCGGTCTTCCACTCGGCGAGAGTCCGGGTCTGCCGCCACGACAGCGGTTGCCTCAGGTCTCACTGGTTGGGAGGTGGAGTGATGGTCCTCCGCCCCGAGGACGAAAACCTCACGATAGTTGCGAATCTCAGCGCTCCCATCGGACTCAGAGTCAGAAGCGGAAAGGCTAACTTGTTCGCTTTGTCCAATGGGTTGGCCACCGTTGATGACACCCACGAACATTGCCGAATCCGAGCGGGTTGACCCGGCCGGATTAACAGAGTGGTCTCCCGAGTAGTTATCTCTTGTCCGAATCTCTAGAGCTGCCCGTGCGGAAGCCGCGGCAGGTCTCCCAAGTCCGGAGAGAAATCCAGTCAGGGATTCATAGACCTCATCGGGCTGGAGGGTGTCCAGGCCGGGGTTGGCGATCTCATGGGGCTCTTCCTCGCACTCCTCGCTGAGGGGCTCGAAGTGAGGCTGCCGACGGATCCTCCTGAAGAAAGCACATGCAGAATTCTCCAAGCCGAAAGGCAATGGGTCCCATTGATTGCGTGTACCTTACGGTTGAGCAATCTCCGCGGAGGAGAGCGAAGATTGCCGAGGCCATCGGCGATGAAGTCAAGGGTGCCAAAGCGAAGAGACTCCCCTGGCCTCATGTCGAGGTACGGCGATCTCGAAAAAGCCATTTGATCTGAAAAGACGATCTTGACGCCGCTTCTACTCGGCGCGCTAACCGCCGACGGTGACTAACTAGGGGTCACCGCCGCAATGAATTTGTCGAGGGCGCTAATCAAGAACCAAACCAGATGGGTAACACAAGATGTGGTTATCTGAGTTCAGCCCTCAACGGAGGTAATACCCTACTTCACGTGCTCTGGGATTATGATTGATCAATATGCGGGGTGCAAGATGATCAAGGTTGTTGTGTATGCTTGATGATGACCGAAGAAGATCTCTCCCTCTACAGCCTCTACCCCCTCCCTTTATATAGTGTAGGGGGGATAGGATTACAGAGCGTCGCGGGATATATGGCAACGGTTTCTGTTATGATGTTACATGGTATGTATCCAATGATCTACTAGTTACATGGGGATATACCATACCCTCGGGTCCTCTCTTGCGGCGCAAGGCACGTGTAGCCCGAGCGATCTTCAACCTAATCGGCCGACTCGTATCGCCCCCATCCGTTCCCTTATGGGCCTTCTAGAGGATACCCGGGGCCCATGTAGTCCACAGCTGTTAAGCCGTGGCAAAAGGCAAAATGCATTGACCGGGCCACATTCGAGCCGTGCCGGCCCAAGCATAGCCCAGAGAATCGGGCCGTGCTAAGGGCACGATGGGCCTGATTTTGTGGCACGGCCCGGCACGGCCCATTTGCCTTTTGTGCCGGGCCGGGCTTCGTGCCTTATTTTTCAGGCTGTGCTCATGCTGGCCCAATCGGCCCAGCTCATACTCCCAGCACTAGCCATTGTCGGTGATGATGCGATTAGGCACGCCGAAGCGTAGGACGATGTACCGGAAGAACTCGCGTGCCTTGGGAGCCGTGATGACGGCAACCTGCTTGGCTTCAATCCATTTTGTAAACTTGTCGATGGCGACGAAGGGGTGAGTGAACCCACCTTGCGCTCCTTTGAGGTGGCCTACCATGTCCAGATTCCAGACGGCGAATGACCAAGAGATCAGGATCGTTTGTAGATCTTGGGCCGGCATATGAATCTGCTGTGCAAAAAACTACCAGGCTTTGCATCTGCGTACTATATCTTCCGCATCTGTTACTGCAGTCGGCCAGAAAAACCCTTGCCAATGGGCTTTTCCAACCAGAGAGCTTGCTGCCCCGTGATGTCCACACTCCCTCGAGTGGATGTCCCTCAGTAGACCCCTTCCCTCTTGCTCGGATATGCAACGCCTTAGTACTCTGGAACTGTTTTTACGAAAAAGCTCATCCCCGATTACCTTGTAATTCTTGCTTCAGCGTGTGATGCACTCGGCAAGGCTACGATCTTCCGGCAACTCATCGTGGAGGAGATAATTTAAATATGGCTGCGTCCACCCAGGGTTAATTGATAACACCTCCGACTCATGCTGCTTGTCTTTCTGATCTCCCGGCGGGGTTAGTAGTTTGCTGGAAGGCTTACGTAATTCCTCAACGAAAACACTAGTCGGGAATTGCGCCCGACTGGATCCCATCCTTGCCAGTTCATCTGCTGCTTCATTATCTCGTCGGAGTACGTGAGCTAATTCCAGCCCATCGAATTTGTCCTCTAATTCTGAACCTCCTAGCAATATGCCACCATGTTGTCGCCAATGCAAGACCACTCCTTTTGAACCTGATTGACCACGAGCTGGAAATCCCCGCATACCATTAACCGCTGTATGCCGAGCGATATGGCCATGCGTAGCCCGTGGATGAGTGCCTCGTAGTCGGCAGCGTTGTTACTAACTGGAAATAGGATCTAGAGGACGTGTCGCAGCTTCTTTCCAGTCGGAGATATGAGCAAAATCCCAGCCTCCGCGCCACTGAGCATGAGGGAACCGTCAAAGTACATCGTCCTGTACTCGAGATTTTCCTCTGCTGCTGGGGTCTGGGTCTCTGTCCACTCTGCGACGAAATCGGCGAGTTCCTGAGATTTGATGGCTAGCCGAGGCTTGAACTTATTCTCCCAGTAGCTTCCCGATTATGAAGAATATCTCCAAGCGGGAAGGAAGTGACCATCGAAATCTCATGGTCTTGGAAATAATGCTTAAGCTTCCGTGACGTGATTAATACGACATACAACAGCTTTTGAATATGGGGGTACCTTATCTTGGAATCGCGCAATACCTTGCTTACGAAGTAGTCCGGGCGTTGTACCTTCTAGAGGGAGCCTTGCTCATCCCGTTCCACCACAGGCGCACTGCTAACTACATGAGTCGTGGCGCCGATGTAAAGTAGGAGGGGCTCCTGGGGCATGGGCAGAACCAATACCGGCGGCGTAGTAAAAAATTTCTCGAAATCTTCGAAGGCTTCTTGTGCTTCCGCCGTCCACTGAAAACTGTCTTGTCGGCGTAAGAGCTTGAACGGCATACCGCGCTCCCCGAGTCGGAAAACGAATCGGCTGAGTGCCACGATACATCCAGTGAGCTTCTGCACATCCTTCTGACTGGTCGGGGGCTTCATATTCATGATGGCACTGACCTTTTCAGGATTAGCCTCAATCCCCAGATGAGATAAGATAAATCCGAGTAGTTTACCGGACGGAACCCCGAAAACGCACTTCTCAGGATTCAACTTCATCCGATATGCCCTTAGGCTCTCGAATGTTTCGGTCAAATTTGTTATGAGATCTGACTTTGTTCGTGTTTTCACGACGACGTCGTCGACGTAGGCCTCCACGTCGCGGCCGAGCTGGGTGTGAAAACACCGCTGTATGGTGCGCTGATAAGTTGCACCAGCGTTTTTTAGCCCGAACGGCATTGTGATATAGCAGAAAGCACCAAAATGCATAACAAACGACGTCTTGATGCAGTCCTCCTCCTTCAGGCTGATCTGGTGATAGCCTGATTAAGCGTCCAGAAAGCTTAGGAGCTCACACTCGGCGGTGGAATCCGCTACTTGGTCGATGCGGGGAGGCCAAAAGGATCCTTGGGACAAGCTTTGTTGAGGTCGATATAGTCAACGCACATTCGCCATGTCTTGTTCTTCTTCTGCGCCAGAACCGGGTTCGCCAACCACTCGGGATGATACACTTTTTTGATGAATCATGCTGCCAACAGCTTCGTGATCTCTTCCCGAATAACGTCCTTCCGATCTGGCATTGCTCTATTGGCCGTGCCTTTTCATCAACGTGGAGAGAGTGCTCGATCACCTCCCTCGGAACACCAGACATGTCCGAAGGCTTCCAAGCGAACACGTCCTGATTTGCCCAGAGGAAAGTGACAAGCGCGTCTTCCTATTTGCTATCTAGCCCGGTCCTGACCACGGCTATTTTCGGCGGGTCAGACGGGTCCAATAGTATCTTCTTGGTTTCTTTGGCTGCTTGGATGAAAGTCTTGGCCTGCTTCTTGGCGGGTATGTCTCCCTCCTCCTGAAGGGACGCAACCTCTTGCCGAATCTTTTCCATCTCGGCCGATGTGTCCAGTGCCTGTGCCATCTCGTAGCTTTCGCTATCGCAAATGAGAGATTGTTTTACATCGCCAGGGATGGTGATTACACCATTGGGACCCGGCATCTTCATGACGAGATAAGTGTAATCAGGAACGGCCATGAACTTGGCGATCCCCGGCCTTCCCAAGATGGCGTGATACACCGTCTCAAAATCGGCCACTTCGAAGCTGAGACTCTCGGTCCGATAATTGTCTTTGGTTCCAAACGTGACAGGCAGCGAGACCTGCCCGAGTGGTATCGCGGACGTTCTGGGAATCACACCGTGGAAAGGGGATGGCCCCTACCGTAGCTCGGAGCAAGGAATCTTCATTTGATCCAGAGTCTTGACGAAGAGGATGTTAATCCCGCTCCCGCCATCGACTAGGACCCTCTTTAATTTGTTTCCTCGAATGACCGGATCCAAGACCAGAGGATACCTCTCAGGGAAGGCGATCCAATCTGGGTGGTCCGATCGATCAAAGGTGATGGGTACCTCCGACCAGCGCAGATATTTGGGGACCACGGGCATGGTTTCGTTGACTTCCCGAGTGGTAAGCTTCTACTTCTGCTTCCGCTTGAACTCATATGCATCAGAGCCCCCGAATATGTAGTTGATCTCGCGCTCAGCGTCTTGGTAGTCTCCATCGGGCTTCTTGCCGTGTCCTCCCTTTGCCGCCGGCTGCTTTCTGTTGTCGGTGAACTTCTGGAGAATGAGGCAGTCTTTGGCAGCATGTTTTCCACGCGGGTGAAAGGGACATATATACCGCTTCCATGACCTTGTTGTAGTCGTTGTCACTGGGGGCCTTTGGTCGATAACGCTCCATGTTGGCGACCATCCCATCCCCTTTGCGCTTCTTGTCCTTGGGCTTGTTATGTTCGTCATTTGGGTTCTTCTTGGGGCCTCCGTCGTTGCCACCACGATGGTTCATGATGGTTCTCGAGTCATCTGCCTGATTAACTCCTCGGATTTACACTCGGCGAAGAAGGCATCGATCACCGTTTGCTCTGAAACGTCCCGGATCTCGTTCTTCTTCTTGGTGAAGTGCTTGATAAACTCTCGGAGAGTCTCGTTCTTGCGTCGTTGTAATTGTCCGATCTCCGATCTCCCTGCGGGCCTTTCATAGGTCCCATGGAAATTGGCGATGAACTGTTTCTGGAGGTCGTCCCAAGACTCGATGGAGTTCTCCGGGAGTCCCGTAAGCCAGGTCTCAGTGGTTGGGGCCAGAGCGACTGGCAGATAGTTTGTCATCACATTCTGATCTCCTCCTGCTGCGATGACTGCTAGCCTGC
Source organism: Raddia guianensis (assembly GCA_036346415.1). Lineage (NCBI taxonomy): Eukaryota > Viridiplantae > Streptophyta > Magnoliopsida > Poales > Poaceae > Raddia > Raddia guianensis. Next base: position 14,395,796 of record CM070534.1, on the reverse strand, counting down.
TAGGGCATAAACCTGCAGCCAGTTTTTAGGATCCTTCTCGCCATCGAACTTGTCGTTGCCTTTGAGGTTGAAACCGTCCGGCCAAACCACTCGACGGAGGTCCGGTGTGAAAGCCCGAATCCCCTCCAAGAGTCATGGCCGCCGCCGCGGGGATCTACTGCGATGCTCCCGCCGCAGGTCTTGACGATGATGTTCTTGGTGATGGTCGTGCCGACTGGCGGTGCTCTCGGCGTGATCGTCATTGTGCCGACTGCGATAGCTGTGAGAGTGCCGATCTCCCTCGACGCGTTCCCGCCTTCTAGCTTCAATGTCGTGGCGTTCCCGACGGGCGTGATCCGCCGGAGGCGGAGGCGCGCGCCTTGCTACGATTGCGTCCAGAGCGGCTGTGAGTAGTTGTGGTGGGAGCGGGGTACGCCTCGTTCTGCTGGATGGCTGCCATCTCAACCATGGCCGTTGCTCGAGCCAGGGTCTGGACAAGCGGGCTGTTCTCGGGCAGCTGAGGCTGCCATCTCAACCATGGCTGCCATCTCAAGAAGAGTCTTCGAGGCGATGATGTTTGCTTGGGGAGTGGTGTAGACGTGCTGATCCCACAATTTCACCGTGCGCAGCTCGTTCTGGACATTGCGCCAGCGGATGCGAAGTTGTCGTAACCGATCCTGATCCTCGGCGCAGCGCGGGTCCGCATCGACCGCCTCTGTGGCGGCCGCCTCGTTCCCGACTGGTTGAGAGGAAGAGTGATGGTCGTCCGGGCCAAGGACGAAGACTTCCCGGTAGTTGCAGATCTCTATGCTCCTGTCGGACTCTGAATCCGAGAGGGAGAGGCTAACTTGCTCGCTTTGTCCAATGGGTTGGCCAATATTAATGACACCCATGAACATGGTCGGATCCGATCGGTTGAATCCAACTAGATTAACGGATCCCCCTGAGTGGTCACCTCCTATCCCAGTCTCATAAACCGCCTGCACAAAGATCGCAGCGGAATTCCTAAGATCGGAGGGAGATCCAGTCGGGGACACCGAGTCTTCATCGGTTTGGATTAGATCCATACCCGTGGGGGTGATTCCGCCGAGTCTTTCCTCGCCCTCTTCCAGTGAAGGTGCAAAGTGGGATCATCAGCGTAATAATCTGCCGAAGGCACATGCTGAATTCTCCAAGCCAAAGGGCAACGGGTCACATTTATCGTGCATACCTTCTTGTTGGGGATCTCTCTAAGAGGGGAGAGATGAAGATTGCCGATGCCATCAGCGATGAAGTCCAGGTGCCAAAGCGCAGCGACTGCCCTAGCCCTAGTGCGATGGGCGGAGATCTTGAAGAAGCCATCTAGCTTGAGCGATGATCTTGACGCAGGCTCCTACCTGGCGCGCCAACTGTCGACTGGTGGCTGATCGGGGGTCACCGTCGGCAATGAATTTATACGGGGGCACGCTCAAGATCCAAACCAGATGGTAGCACAAGACAGGGAGTTATCCAGGTTCAGGCCCTCAACTTCGGAGGTAATACCCCACTTCCTATGCTCTAGAATTATGATGATGAAGATGATGATCGAATATGCCTATGGCCCCCATCCCCTCCCTTTATATAGTGCAGGGGGAGGTAGAGTTACATGGTGGTACGTAGTACATGGTACCAAGTTCGGTTGTACCGGTACATGATATGCAAGTGTTGATCTCCTAATTACATGGAGCTTGGCTATATCCTCGGAAACTTCCTTGGCGCTCAAGTTATACGTAACCCGAGTGGTCTCTATCCTAATCAGCCGACTCATCTACTCCCTTATGGGCCTTCTAGAGGATACCCGGGGCCCATGTAGTCCACACCATCCGAGATATATCTCACGCTTAGTCCACTGCGTTAGGATTTGGACCAGTAGGGCCCAATGGGGGTGGTCATAACCATTCGATGTTCTTAACTGATAGCGGGTGGTAGTGAATCGGCCGAGCTCCGACGAAGTTCTTAAAACAAACCTTCAAACTCATATCTGCTAGCTCAACCTGATAATTGATTGCTCTATTAAGGAACGTTATACTCCTCTCATTGTCGTCCCAACTATCTACCTAGCTCATCTTTTTATACTCCTTTGTGTGTGTGTGTCACTGGTTTTATTATCTTATTATATTATCTTATCCTCACCCCCGTTAACTAGCTGGCTGGTATATTAAGTAATATCAATATTAGAATTGTTCTTCTCCCTCGTTCCCTGTGGACTTGATACTCTGGAATACTCCCGGGGTGAAAACTACAAGTGATATCCGTCCGTTTGCGGATTATTTTTAATACCGTAAGAATCGCCAACACTGGTCAAAGAGGTCATGTCCACTAACATGGCAGACATGGTGCAACCTCACACTTGGAAGACTATGAAGAACACTTCATCCACGAAGAGGAGACTAATGACAATGTTACGCTCGACAAAATCAAAGTGTCAAAACCAACTCCTATTGAGCTGAAGCCCCTTCCTTTGAGATTGAAGTATGTCTTCCTGAACAATGACCAGAACATGCATGTGATCATCAACGACAAGCTGAAAGAGAGTGAAACCAGAAAAATCATAGGTATCCTAGAAGAGTATAGATCGGTCATTGGGTATTCCCTCAAGGACTTGAAAGGGATTAGCCCCAACTTATGGACTCACTACATCCCTATGGAGCCTGACCATAAGCCCTTAGGAGAACATCAACATCAGCTCAATAATGCGTTGATGGAGGTGATAAAGAAGGAAGTTTTGAAGCTTCTCCATGCTAGGATTATTTACCTGATGTCAGATAGTAAATGGGCGAGCCCTGTCCAAGTCGCTCAGAAGAAGGAAGGAATGACGGTTGTGCAGAACGAAAGGAATGAGCTAATTCCACAATGAACAGTCATTGGTTGGTGTATGTGCATAGACTACCGCAAGCTGAAAAAGGCCACAAGGAAAGACCATTCCCCCTGTCTTTCATAGATGAGATGCTGGAGTGCTTAGAAAATCACTCCTTCTGCTACCTAGATGGATACTCTGGCTACCACCAAATCCCGATACATCCTAATGACCAGAGTAAAACAACTTTCACCAGCCCATACGGATCATTCACATATTGGCGCATGTCCTTTGGGTTGTGCAATGCCCCAACATCATTTCAGAGGTGTATGATGGCCATTTTTCTGATTATGATTGAACATATCATCGAAGTATTCATGGATGACTTCTCTGTCTATGGGAAAACCTTTGACGGTTGTCCGAAATATTATAAGAGAGTTATGCATAGATGCTAGGGAGTGGATTTGGTCCTTCAATGGTAAAAATGTCAATTTGTGGTAAGAGAAGGAATTGTCCATGGACATCGAGTGTCAGAACGTGGCATAGAGGTGGATAGGAAAAAAAATCGAGGTGATAGAGCAATTATAACCACCTGCAAATGTCAAGGGAGTCTGAAACTTTTTGGGACATGCCAGATTCTACAAAAGATTTATCAAGAACTTCTCTCACATATCTAGGCCCCTGACCAATTTGTTGGCAAAAGAAGCACTCGTCTTTGTGAGGATTGCTGTCGACGTTTGTTAAACTGGGGGGTGTCGTCGGCAATGAATTATATGGGGTTATGCACTGGATCCAAACTCAATTGTTACACAATACAAGGGATTATACAGGTTCAGGCCCTCGCGATGGAGGTAATACCCTAGTCCTGTGTTCTTGGTGTTATGATGATCTGATGATCCGGTACTCTGTGGAGAGATGAAGATGCCGAACCAGGGGCTCCCTGTCCGCCTTATATAGTGGGGGCAGGATTACAAGGTAGAGTCCTGGTCGGTTACGAGGTAGGATTCCTATCTCTATCCTCTAGCCAGATCGTAGTTGTCTAGGATTACAATTGTATCTTTCTTATTAGGGATAAACTTCTATCTTTAAGCCTTTTCTTGCCGGGCAAGCCTTCTAGAGTCCGAGTGGTACCCGTCCTTATCCACTTGACTTTGTCCATCCCCTGTTGGGTGATCTTTTAGGCCCGCCTTGTGGGTGCCCGGGGTCTATGTTATCCACAGTAGCCCCCGAGTGCTTCATAGTCGAGCTGCTGCTCCTCTTTGTCGCACCTTGGATGACTCATGCTTAATGCTAAGTGCTTGTAGATTGCTGATATTTCTTCTTGACTGGTTTCTTCTTTGAAGCCTAGTGCTCCGTTGCATGTAAGGAGACTATGAAGGGCTCAGTAAAGCTCCTTGTTTAAATTTCATGGTACCCAGCCCAACTTATCGAAATACTGGTTGTTGGTCCATCATAGGGCATACCCATGCTTGGATGACGCTTGGCTGAGTGGTACATGTACCTATTTGTCGCGGTATACAGTTGGCGGCTCTTTTAAAGCGTACCCTCAAAACCCTTTATCCAAAATCAAGTCATGGTATCTGGCTCCGTCATGTAGTAACCAGCAGTTGGCCCAATCATGGGGCATACCACAAGAGGACAATAATTTCGCTTGGTAGGTACCCAAGTCCCACTTGACGAGGTGACCGGCCGTCAGCTGGCGGCCCAACATGGGGCGTACCAAGGGCATAGGCTTGTAGCTAAGCCATAGTTGGCGCTCATGGCACTGGCTGGCTCATGGCCAAAGGCGTAGGCTTATAGCCGTGCCATAGTTGGCACTCATGGTGCTAGGTGGCTCATGGCCAAAGGCGTAGTCTTATAACCGTGTCGTAGTTGGCGCACATGGCGTAGGGTAGCTTGTGGCCAAGGGCATAGGTAGCGCTTGTGCCACAGGCCCTTCTTCGCTTGTAGATGAAGTCGTAGAAGACACTTGATGAAGAAGAAATCCATAAACTTCCGAGGCTTGTAGAAGGCGGTATAACGACCTCCAGCACTTGTCATGACAGTGCTGCGAACAGGATCTCCATCGGACGCGAGGCAGAGGCGGTCACCTTCATGTCCTAGCAATTCAGATCCAAAGCAGAGAGAAAGTGTCTAGCGTTCTTCGAATCGGTATAGGTCATGCCCACCAAACGAAGTTCAGTCAGAATCTTTGTGAACCGGCTGAAACAAGCATCCAGCGTTTCACCAGCTTTTTGTCCAAATAAGTTGTACTCCCTCTTGTGCTGATCCTGCGATACCACCATGATCTGGTCTGTCCCCTCATGGTAAGCTTGGAGGGTAGACCAGATGGTGTGAGCTGATGTGATGTGAGCAACACGCTCAGACTCCCCTCGGCTAAGACCTTAAATGATGTAGTTTCGAGCTTTCGCATTGAGCTCGACATCAGATTGATTTACGGTTGCAACCTCCTCGGGCACCACATAAGGATTTTTTACTTTCTGCCAAATGTTGTAGCCCCGAGCCATAATATATGCCTCCATCCTCGTCTTCAAATAAGGAAAATCGACTCTGGAGAACACAGGGAGTTTGGTGGAATACTTATCCGTCATAGCTCAAAGCAATAGGAAAGGTTTCAAAAGATCGGTAAAAATTTTGCAAAAGAAACACAACCTTGCTTTGATACCAGTTGTAAAACCATTACGACGACCAGAGGGAGGGGTGAATGAGATCCTAGAATATTTTTCATCGAACGGTGCTCCTCACACTTACCAATTTTCCCAAATATAAACACCGTAACAACTATGTATACTCCAAGAGTGCATGGATAAGATCCATAAAAATATAAGGGGATTTCAATCACAATCCGGGTTGTCTAATGTCCAAACAAAAGAGAATCAATTCAAATCATACTTTAATAAATCACTTCAAACCAAATCAGTAAAGCCACTTTTTGAAAAGTACAAGCAGATTCTCCATAATTTTGTTCTCACTTGCAACAAAGAGATGGTGGCTTTCTGGTACTCCAAAAATTATGCGAATTTTTCTCCCGATGAAACCATGTGTCATGAAGCACTGCACCAAAAATCTCCTCAAAACTCCTTGCATAAAAATTAGGAACTATAGCCTGTCAGAAATCTCGTCCAGAACAATTGGGGTTCGGTTTTCACCTCACTGCACCCAAACCAAGAATCTGCATGGCTTCAAAATGTATGTGTTGATAGATATGTATGTCACAGAACTTTTCCAAGTGGAATCACTAAAAAAATTAGTTTTCTAGATTTTTTAAAAATCAAACACTGACTGTTGCGCGGAGGAAAGTTTCTGGACAGATTTGCAGCAAGCTAAGAACTTGATCTCTTGCCTCTCTCGTAGTTGCAAAGAGTGTGGCAAATGATATTAGCAAACTCAAGGCATCATAGACCATCAATAACCAGTAAAAAATCACGCAACTTCATCTCAAAATAAGAGCTCCAAAAGAAAAATAAGAAAAATTAGGAGGAAATGAACACAAGATGTTCATGAAGATGAGAGATTTCATTGCATAGAAGTTGGGGATTACAAACCACATTCCATGTGTTCACAAGCATTCTAGGTGTCACCCTTACACACTCAACTCACCCTCTCTATTTCTGAAATTTTTAGCGCTAAGGGGATGAGGAGGAAATGGCCCCCTCCCCCTCTATTTATAGCCCAAGGGTGAGATGCCCTAAACTTTAGAGCTCACGTCCACCCATCAGTTGAGGATGAGTGGTGTACAACTCACACACTATAAGACACACTCCCGAGAGAGAATATGCTCCACATATTCCCACACAAAATATCTTTGCAGCTTCCTCGGTCGCCAACCCAAGCCTGGGCCTATCGGCTAGATCAACTTCGCCACAAGGTTACCGACACCGCAGTCTCCTGCTGCTTCAGATCCTTGCCATGGCTAGGCTTCTCGAGTACACCACCTCATGTAATCACCAAGTCATCAAACCTTGTCACCTGCACGCCTTCGGACGCACCAGCCTTCAGTCGTCCCCGTGAAGCGTCTGCTACGTACCCGCCGATACTTGCATCACCGAGGTGAACACACACGAAACCAACACCTTACCTCTCTTGCAAGGTTAACTTCACAAACATCATAAACCTCAATATCCATGTACAAAAGGATCATTTGAATGCAATTAGCCACACAATAAGTTCGAATATGTATGTTGGACACTGTCCGTCACCACTGGACATCATTTCAAATTTCACGCCCCTTTCGACAAATTCTCTACCAAAGTATTTCAAAATCTCACTAAAGTAATACGTCACATATATTTATCACAATATCGGGGTATCTTCCACATGGATCTCAACACTTTTACTTGATGAACATATTGACAAACCTTTTTTAAAAATGAGAAAGCATTTGGAAATGTCAGGTCAATCTTAGATAAAAAATTGATGCAGGTGTTCTCCATATCCAAGACATGAGAATCAAATTCTCCCTAGTGTAAAATCTTCCCATTTTCATTTTGGAATTAGTTAATGACTTTTTCAAAATGAATCTCCCCCTTTTGACAATCTAGGCATCAAGATTAAGTGAGAAGAACAAAATGCAAGATGCAATGCACATGCAGCCTTAAGAAGCTTTAACAATTGTCCAATTGAACATGAAGCACAAGTGAAAGATGCTCAGAACTTTTCAGATTGAAGTTTGGTGCTATCAAGTTCAATAGATGCTAGTAAATCGATTTTCATTTTTGGAGGACGTGCTGAGATACACAAACCAAATGCTAAGGCCTAAGGAGACATCAGTACGACACCAACAGAACACCACAAGCAACCTTTTGAAATCCAAGTAGCACAAAATGATTACTCAACTAACTAGCATTTTAATCAAATTTTGCTAATTTTTTTGTTTGGTTGATTTTAGAAAAAGAGCTTCGAGCCTTACAAACCAATGGGCGACGGTGCCCAGTATTACACTAAAGGATTCACCCGTCTTGGCTATTCAATTTCCTTCCAAGTTCATGCCTCTTTTGTGCAATAGCAAGCCGTCTCGTGAAGGATAATTGGTGAAACTCTCCAAAAATAGAAATTGTAATTTTTTTCATTTATATGAGCAAAAGATTTTTGCTAACAAAAGATTTCACCAAGTTGCAAGAGTGACTAAAAGGAAACCACAATAAGCTCGCTAAGCAACAACACTAGGAAAGTGACGATCTCAAGCCACATCTATTTTGGAAAATAAAAAATATTTGTCTTTTTTTTAAACCTCGCTATACATTGAACTAGTTAGCACAAGCTATGATGAGAATAGCGAAGGCATTTTACCGAGCCTATATTCAAAAGGATGATAGACAAATCTTCAAAAAAACAAAAAGAAGTCTATATGCTAATGCAAAGTTTTTCGAAAACTCCCTCTCAACAAATGAGTCAACAGTTTCATCTCAAAAGAATGTGCATCAAAAACAGCAACAATGAATATGGAGCCGAAAAACCAAAGAATGCACCGGTCCTTTCATAGAGATCAAGGCAAGAATAAGAAAAACACTCAAGCTCAGACTCACTCTCATCTACCCCACACGTCTTACAAGGGAAGACAGCACCACACCTCGGATACTAGAGACTCGACACGGACCCTGTCTACCTAGAGTGCATCTGATAGACCTATAAGACTAAGGATTCTATCTAGCCAGAGGGGAGAAAACTGACTATTACGCATGATAACAACCTAAGCACGAAATGAGTGGTCTGTGCCAAAGCATGCCAAAAGTGTAAGTGAAAAGTGTGCTGACAACATAAGATAGACTAACCAAGCCCAAATGCACCCCAGATGCAATGCAGGAAAAGAAATAAAGATATATTACATATAGTACAAAAGGCTAGCTCATTCTCAACATAGGCATCCTAAGCTCACCACCCTAAGCTCTCCCCGAAGAGCCTCAAACCTAGCCTTGTCCAGTGGCTTGATGAAAATATCAGACAGCTAGTGATCAGTGTCCACAAACTACAAGACTATACCACCCTTCTCCACACTGTCTTTAACAAAGTGATATCTCAGGTCAATATGCTTTATCCTAGAGTGTTGTACTGGGTTTTTAGCAATGTTGAATGCAGAGGTGTTGTCACAAAGTAGTGGCACACTTGCTTGAACCAATCCAAAGTCATTCAAGGTAGAGCACAACCAGATCACCTGACTGCAACAGTTAGCAGCGGCGGCGTACTCAGCCTCAATAGTGGACTGTGCTACGCTCGACAGCTTCCTAGAGTACCAAGAAACAAGAGAAGTACCAAGAAATTGGCAAGTGCCAGAAGTGATTTTTTTGTCTATCCTATAGCCAGCAAAGTCCGAATCTTAGAAGGCTCTTAGAGATAGACAAGAGATAACAGAGAACCAAAGGCCATAGCCTGCAGTCGCACGGAGATAGCGGAAAATCCGCTTCACCGTCTGAAGGTGAGACACTTTAGGTGAAGTCTAAAAGCGGGCATAAAGACACACAACAAACTGTATGTCCGGTCGGAAAGAGGTGAGGTAGAGCAAGGAGCCGATCATGCTACGAGACTACTTCTGGTCGACTGGTTCATCATTTTCATCAGGCTCTAAGGCTATGGTGGTAGCCATCGGAGTAGAGCCCGGCTTGCAATCAGACATCACAAACCGATTCAGCAGGTCTTTGGTGTGTTTGCTCTGGTGAAGGGGAGTGTCCTCCGGTATCTATCTAAACTATAAGCCCAAGAAGAAATTAAGTTCCCCCATCATGCTCATCTCAAATTTCGAGCTCACCACCTCTGAGAACTTAGAAACAAGAGTATGGGAGAAACCACCAAAGATTATGTCATCCACATAGACTTGCACCAAGATGAAATCTGCATCAATCCTACGGGTAAATAAGGTCTGATCTAGCTTACCCATCACAAACCCGTTGCTAACCAAATAAGTTTTCAGTCTCTCATACCAGGGCATGGGTGCTTGTTTTTGCCCATATAGAGTCTTGTCAAACTTGTGTACATGATCAGTATACCTTGAATCCTCAAACCCAGGAGGTTGCTTAACATATATTTTCTCCTTAATATATCCATTAAGGAAAGCACTTTTGACATCCATTTGAAACAGTTTGAAATTGTTGGATGCCATAAATACAGTAAGAATCCTGATAGAATCATGCCTAGCAACAGGATAATAGGTTTCATCAAAATCTATCCCATTGATTTGAGTGAAACCTTGAGCAACCAACCTAGCCTTATTCATGACCACTACCCCATCCTCACTCTCCTTTAGGGTGTTAAACAAGCTGTCATATTTTATTTCTCTCAAAATTTTCTAACTCTTCATGCATTGAATTCACCTATGAGGGATCAGAAAGAGAATGAGTGACATCCTTCGGCTCAAAGGAAGTAACGAAAGCAGAAGACAAGCAAAGGTGAGTGAGCCCTGACTTTGATCGGGTTACCATCCTCTCGGTCAAGTCACTGATCATCTGCGTAGGGGGATGGTCTTTTTGGATGTGTCGAGGAGCCCTAAAAGTGGTCTCTACCTCAGGAACAAGAGAGGTAGGCTCAGAATCACCAGGTAAAGATTCTATAGGTGAGAGCCTTGAAGCATAAGGTGAGAGCTGAGTAGAAGCAGAAGGTAAAAAGTGATCCTGACAAATAACACTGAAAGTCGGAGGCACCACCGGTGAAGTCAAGTCGAGATCAGGCTCTGTAAAACCATCATCTTCAACAACTCCCTCCTCAACAAAGATAGACTGAAAGGACAAATCGGATCCTAAGATATAAGTCCTTGCCCCTGTGAAGGAACTAGCGATTGTGGGGGGGGTGAAACGGGAGCTTTTAAATTATTTTGGTTTTTCTTCAATTTAAGCAAATTCATTAACCATCCTAGTTGGATTCCTAACAGACTACAAGCAGAAGCGATCGAATCAGTGGAAACAACTACTACAAGCACGAAGGCTCGTCATATGCAATCGATCACAAGTCAAGGCGTAAATTGCGGAAAGTAAATCGGGCAAGAGAAACGCAAACCAATTTTTAACGTGGTTCAGCGCAAAGCACCTACTCCACGATGAGGAACTTCCTAAAAGGAAGCCGGGACTCTCTCGTCCCGTGCCCTCAACTCGACTCGAGAAGCTCTTTAGCGCAAGCGCCCGAGGTGAGCTCCAAACCCTTCACACCGAGAACGAGTTCTCCCACAAGATAGGAGCTTCTCGTCACCCCGGCACCACGCGAAGCGGCACCGACCTACGCGAAGAAGGTGTTTGTACACGGCAACCCGGAGACCCTTGCACGTAGACAACGTCGACGTGCGGTCTTGGTGGAACGCACCGTGGGAAGCACGGTGACCTCCGACACACGGAGGGTTTGCGGCGTCCCGGCAACCTTGAGCGAGTTTGGCGCTCCAGAGGTTGAAGACGAACACGGGTCCTCGACACACGAAGATGATGCACCCCGGCGACGAGCCGGGTGTGACCCCGCACCCAGCAAGGGTTTTAGCTTGGTGAAGACGATGTAGAAGTACTGCTTGGAGAGGACGGGGATGGTTGGAGACTTAAACGGAAGGGATCACCTTCTTCTTCCCTCTCTCTCCCTCTTTTCTCAAGCTCTAGGGCACATGGAAGCCATGGACATGGAGGAAGCCATGGGAGGAGCTCTCACACTTGCAAAGGGGCCAAGGGGTGGAAACAAATGAGCTCTCTCCAGTTTCCCCCGAACTAGAGGCTCCAATTTATACCCTAAAGGCGAAAAACCCTAAGAATAGACGGCTCGGATTGAATTTCCCGTGTGCAGTAGGACCCAGTCCGATGACTGCAGGACCCGGTCCGATGAAGTGTTTCACCTTGGGAATGACCTGGTCGGACCTGGTCCGACGGTGGTCGGACCCGGTCTGACAGAAGGGTTGCATTTTGGGGACTTAGTCGCTAGGGTCCTATGGCCTGGTCGGACCCGGTCCGACGGTGGTCGGACCCGGTCCGACAATAGGGTTGCATTTTGAGTGACTTAGCCGCTGACACGCTCATCCATCAGACCCGGTCCGACGGGGCTAATTTTTGCAACCCACTACGTTTTGGCTATCCCTTTCTCCCTTCATGTCTCGCCTAGGGTTTTGTGCCATGTTTATCGACTTGTGAACTTGGCGTGAATATTTAGATACTTAGACGAGAAGTTTCGCGCCCATAGAAAACATATGGCTTTGAGACTTGGCGGCTACGAAACCCCGGACAGCTAGCTACCCCTGGAGTCCCCTGTATCTATCCCGAACTCTGTTGAAGACGAATAAGGATAAGAGACCGGAAATATGCTTTGTGGGACCCAACGGCCAGAGAAGACATGCACCAGCGTCTCAATCACGCCAGCACGCACACAAGCAAAACAAAAGAACTAGCAATAAAGTCCTAAATCTTGTGGCGCTTGGACACGTGTCATCAAATGCCAAAATCCAATATCCAAGAGTCATTGGACTTACACCCTAGCATAGCCTTATCAAAGGTAACCTCACAAGTCTCTTTTACCCTACGCCTCATACTATCCTAGACGTGGTAATTAACCGTGGAAGTTGTATAACCAAGGAAAAGACCATCTGAAGATCGAGATTCAAATTTATCAAAATTTTCAGACTTCAAAATAAAGCACTTACATCCAAACAGCTTAAAATGTAAAACACTAGTCTTGTATTCATATCGAAGCTTATAGGATGTGCGATGCAATTTGGATATCAGAAACACCCTATTTGAAACATAGCAAGCTGTAGAAATAACCTCAACGCAGAAATATGTAGAAGTAAAATATTCATGAAGCATAGTTCTAACCATCTTTACCAAAGAGCGATTCTTTCTCTCCACAACGCCATTTTATTGGACAACGTGCGGAGAAAAGAATTGACGCTCAGCACCAGAATCATAAAAAAGTTTTGAAATATGCATTCTTGAATTCTGTGCCGTCTAAATGAATTGCGCAAAACTCTCCTAGAAACTCAATTGACAATCTACGGACCAAGGATCAAAAATGACCAAATGTTTTGTCCTTGTCATCATGAAGTAAACCCAAAAGTACCGCGAAAATTTATCAACCACAACCAGCACATACCACTTGCCACCCACGGACTAAACTCGGGAAGAACCAACAATATCCATATGAAGCAATTGCTCCAATGTATCAGTCATCACCTAGGTGACTGATTGGTGAGTAGCAGCAACGATTTTCCCATGCCGGCAAACGAATGTGTTGCACCACGGACGTGTAAACATCACTAGTATGCTACAACAAAGGATACAACTTTGCATTTTTTTGGGCTGGACAATTCTATGATGCGTGACAATATTAATGTTTGTAAATAAATAAAAAAAACCGAAGCTGCTAGTCTGAAATTTCAGTTCTTTTTCACGTTACCATACGCATGTTCCCTACATAAATTTTAACTAGAATTGATCACAGCAAGTTAAGATTTACATACAGATTTGATCACTAATTGTACATTCTGGCAGCATGCTAAACGATTACACTAACCGTTTCTCACTGTTTCTCAAATGATGAAATGAAGTATAATACACTACACATTTGGACAAAATACTTGCAGTAAATATGACTTAAACCAAGGCCCCACCAGCACCTCTGAGAAATGCCTGCTCAAAAGAAAGCACACTAAGAAACGTCTAAGAATCCGATAACAGAGGGTTAGCTAAGATATGGATAATACAACAAAATTTGAATGAGAACAATCTACCAGCTTAGTCGCCTTAACAGATTGAGACTGTCTTTCTCTCTTTTCACGCTGGCACTCACCACACCAGGTAGAGAAGTCCTTTTGGTATTTCTTCATCTCCCTGAAGACAGAGCTGTACGCAGGAAGTACTTATTTAAGCCATAGCATTCAACAAGATAAAACTGAAACTAAACTGACAGTACAGTAAAAAAAATTCATGCACAGCACTGAAATCATTTATATATTTGTATTTACAACAATCTGGGGGATGAAGTTGCCAATCAGCAAATTGCCAGTGCCGCAAAAGGTCAAAATAAATCAGTAATGCAATGCACGTTAATGCACCAGTAGCACTACCCCTAGTAATAAATGCTAATAAGGCAAAAAAAAGTCAAAGAAGAAAAGTATAATATTTTGCCGAGAAGAAAATGTATTAATACCATTTGCAGCTTCAGCATGATTCAGAAAATAAAATAGCATGTAGCGGCTAATTAAAAAATAACAGCTACATGGTGTAATGGATTAGGAGATAGGTAAATTTATTTTTTATAAGATAGCTTATTATTGTTGTTGACACCCCTAGTAATCCTTTTGTTCAAGTGGCTGATTGGTAGCTTATTGTTCAGCTGCTGTCCTTCCAACTAACAGATTTTCGGCAGCAATTCATTGTGGAGTGTGACGAGCAAGGAACTAGCTTTGGGTCTGTTCTCAATCAAGGCATCCAATTGCTTTCTTCAGCCGACCAGTCAGGCCTTGCCATGTTGCCCTAACAGCATGAGTGATCTCATTGGGCTCAACCAAGCTATTTGGCATTGGAGGCCATACCTATGGGGAAGTGTTCCTGGTTCGTATTGACCATTATTCTCTCAAACTTCTATTAGATCAGCTCTAGTTTGGACCATGAGGCACATTGGGCTCAACCAAGCTGTTCAGCATCGGAGGCCGTAACTATGGGGAAGTGACTGACCATTATTCTCTCAAGCATCTATTGGAACAGCTCTAGTTTGGACCATGAGGCACAATTGTGAAATATTATTCACGATCAAGCTGTCATGCAAGGCAGTGGTCTGGGGGGCGGCCTAGCCCTTATAGCTGGCCGCAGCCGCTAGAGGGACTCAAAGCGGCGGTGGTGGCCGAGGACGCATGGCGGCGCCGAGCAACAAGCGCGCGGCCATGGCCCTAGGGGACGCTTGAAGCGACGGCGAAAGCGGCGGCGGCATGATGTCTGGCGACGGCGTAGCAACGTTGGTTGACAAGCGCAGCGGCGACGGCCGAGGATGCGCCGCAGCGAGCGTCGGCGAACTCTCGTCATATCATCTTACGGACTGACAATGGCCATACGATGGATAATGCACGGTTAATAATGCTCTCACCCCCATGGGGGTTGAGAGGGAGTACACTAGAGGCCCCCTTTATGTTTGTATTTTTAGCACTGATGTTTTGCATCTTATGGAGCCAATTGATCCTCTATTTTTTGGATTTAGATTATTATATACTAAAGCAAAATGGCATATCAAACTATCTATACTTCTTTTATCATGAAGATATAGAAAGTTCCCCGTATCACCAAGGGTTAGACGGAAACAACCACTTTTGATTTTTAATCTCAAGAGCAAGAAGGGGTAAGGTTGCATACATCGACCCAGGGTTTACAAAACTGTTTCAGGGGAAAAAAAACCAGCTATGGCGCAGAGCCGGTTAACCGCGGTTTGATGCATAAACCCGAATTTGAATTTTGAAAAATTTGTTCCAGTTAGCCACGGTTTTTGGCGATTAGTATTTTTTAACATAAAATCACATGAAATGATTATAACTCTTGCCAAAGTACTAAAAGGGATCCAAGTCAAATAACAATCAATAGACACAACAGGAAAAAAGAATATAGTACACAAAACCATGATAATGTTCACACCTTATAATATCAACACTTCTATGAAACCAATAAAAGCATTTGGGAGCCAATGGAGGCACAAAATGTGAATGCATATGTCCAAAAATGGGTAAAACTCAAATGTCATCACCAACATACATATACCATATTCTTCATATTCTACAAGAGCTTAAAGTATAAAGAAACGGGTAACTGAGAAATCAAAATATTTGAAATTGTTAGGGGAAAATCACTATACCTTCTACACCACAAAAGCAGATTAATTCTGAGCCCAGATGATGTCGGTCGTGCACCATGCCTATGACGGCCATGATGAAGAACAGCTTGTCCAGGAACATGAGAATAATCATACATTTCCTGCAACAATGACCAAACGATGGTTAATACAAATATCAGCAAGCACCAAATTGTAAATAACTGGAAATGTACATCAACTAGAAATAATAAGGAAAAAAGAAGTAAAAGACATAAGATTGGAAGAGTCAGGGACAAATCTCAGACTTTACTCCTGAAACACATTTTGACTATGCAGACAAGTATTACAATATAAATAGGAATGTCACAGCCACATGCAATAGACACAACAAAATTACTGAAAAGCATGATAATTACTAAAAGGAAAATAAAGAAGAATGTTAGGACATGACAAGACACAACAGCCAAGAATGTCTAAGAATCATGGACAACTCTAGTGGTAGTGTCATATCTGAAGCAAACATGCCAACTAGTAGAAAGTACAATAGGACCGCTGTCAGCACACACAGAGTTCATCACAAGTCATCACTGTTTTACTGACAAAGTAGCACAAGCCAATCAGATCACGGGTCATATTGGTAATGGCCGAACACTCTGTTTGTAGCCTCTTCTTAGAATAACTTTAATTTATATGAAAGAGGCAAAGTTCGAACAATATTGCATTTTTGTCTATTGTTTAACTGCCCCTTGTAGCAAATCGTGTAAGAAATATTCAGAAAAAATGTGTTTTTGCAACACATTGAAAAAAACAACACTGATGACAGCAAAGCCCTCCATGACTGGTCATATGCATGGGCAAACAGATGAAAACTCAAAAACTTAATCAAAGAAAATTTAACTAAGAAAAATTATATTAGTTACCATGTACCTCATGTTGTGTCTCCGAATTAACATGATTCTCGCAACGGATACCACGGAAGTATAATTCACCACCGGAGAATTGCTTGCCGAGGCAAACATTTAATGTGACCTCAGAATCATCAACATGGAAACCTAAAACATTGCAGTATAACAGTTTAAAACTGAAAAAAAAATGTTTGAATTGCTCACATGCATCTTTCAAGGACTAAAACATCACAATAGATGGATATCTTTGGCCACTATAAGTTGCAATGTATGGTTTGCAAAGCATGGATCTCTTTGTGCTTTACTGCTTTGCGTCACGTTTGAAAAATTAAGATCAAAACGGTCGAACCATCCATTTGTTCATCTCAATGAAACCTCCCAACCGACAAAATTTACATTTTACTATTTGTTTCGTATTTTTCAAAGTCAGCATTATTGGAGGCTCCACCTACTTAGATCATGGATTTCCAGTAATACAAAACAAATAGTAAAAAAAATAAGAAATGTAAATTTTGGTCGGTAGTAAGATTTCAACAAGATGGACGGTTTGGGTCGACCATTTTGACCTCAAATTTTTCAAACACAGCATAAAAAAGGAGGCTTTCGTGATTTGCATAGCACTGTAGCAAAACCACCCAGTTATATAGAGTTGGCAACGGTGCTTCAAGCTTGGAGAAGTCGGTGCTCTACGTTCCATTACGAAATTTAAGACCAAAGTGAATGACCTAAATCATCTATTTTGATCTTCTAAATGATATCTAACTAAAAACAAAAAAACATTTAATAATTTTTTTACTTCTTTAACCAATTTACAAAATAAATCTACCATTTAATTCATTATAAATCCTACAAAAGGCTGGATTTTTACAATTCACTAAAAATAGTAGGAAAAACTAAAAAAATGAAAAAAATGGATTGTAGTGAAATATGAATTGGAAGACCAAAATGGACTTTCCGAATCGTTTACTTCGATCTTACATTTCATAAACATTACATGAAGCACCAATTTTTCCTTGCTTCGTGAAGCGCCATAGCCCAACTCTTATTTATTTTTCAAACAAAATTGCAAAACAAAAAATAAAAATATAGAAAACAGAAGAATGGATGTTTCAATAATTATGAAAGAACAGATGATATCACCGTTTAGACCTGAGAAGGCTAGACAGCTCAAAATCTGAAATGAGATTTCTCATTATCCTAAACAATCAGGGAAGGAAATGGTATCTGCGCTTCTTTTTCAATACTAGAACACCTCAAAATTTACACAATGAATTTAGTGCCAACAAAAAATATTTAAGACATCAAAAATATTTAAAATTGTATGCCATGATTATTAAATTCAGATATGCACAATCAAGTACAAAATAATTTAAACTTCAAATGAGTTTGCATTCTTGGATATGATATTGGTAATTACCTAGCTCAACATCCCTGTCTTTCCCATATTCAACAACAAAAGCATGATGAGAATCTAATGTTCCTCCACCAACCTCAGGATAAAAAACTGAAGATTAACATTTAAAAAATAATATCAATATGGGAAGAATTTGTTGAAACTTTAAGAACAAAGCAGTCAATCAGACAACCTTTAGAAATTGGAGTAATGAATTGTTCCATGAACTGGTTCAGCATACCCTCCAGGCCAAAATCATCAAGTACAGCACCATACTTGTTCATTGTATTGGGCCTCATTATCTTAAATTTCATTGCATGGACCCACTTTTCAAAGTTCTCTACCTAAAGAGGTGTAAAAGACTGTCAAATCATACAAGAAAACCTGAAATAAGAGCTAGGTTTGTCAGTTACCATACCTCCTCCAATAGCATCTCACAAAAATTGGGCTGTAACATTGCAAATGAATAAACACCAGGAGTTGGCATAGTCATTATACTTGTAAAGCTTTCTTCTGTATTGATCCTAATTGCTTCAAGAAACGTTGGTAAGAAAAACGCTGAAGGATGCATATTGTATAATTCTTGATGAAGTGGCTGTCAGAAAAAAAAAACAGTGGATTACTAGCAAGCAAAAGGGACAATATTTTTAAGAAAAATAATAGCCATGACAATGAATAACCATGATTTTATGATTGTTTTAAATACATCAAGAAAAATTGTCATGAAGAGTCCTGTCACATGAAAATCCACCATCAACAATACAAGCTTACTGCCAAGGACAGCCAGCTCTAATTCAAGTAAGATCCATTTTTCTTAGGTACCCAATTATCCTTCATAAACATAGCCATACTCTTCATTTTCCACAATTGTCCCATTTGGAATTAAATAGTATGTTATCCAATTTCAAGTGAGAGAATAAAAAATTTTAATGATCAAATTAGAGAAGTGGCAGATGATTACTTGGATACTGACCCATACTCTCTAAACATGAGAGAAAAACTGAAGGCATGAGCCAAACATGCTAGGTATGACGTAGTAGAATAATAAGATTTTCTTCCTTAGAAAACAAGAGCACTTGGCTAGTTATACCACAGTTATATATTGTTTGTTATTTCACACCTGACTCAAAAGAAATTTCAACCTCGCAAACAAATTGTAAATTTAGCCATAGACAAGCAAACAATTGGAGTTATCCATTTAAAATACTTTAGAAAGAGAAGCAGTGCTGAAGAGCAGACCTTATAAAGGTGGAGTATCCTATGTCTATATTCTTTGTGCCTTTGAACCTGTAATGAAAAGGATATTTCAAATGACAACATTAACAGCAAGATCACTGGAGTAACAGGAGTGAAAACAAAAAACATTGCACAAAGAATCAGTAAGGTTGAAATGCTGCAATACAAACAAAGCCTACAGTGAACAAAAAAATATTGAGGTACTGCATATGCTTTGTATTGACATTTCCCGAACCAAACATTTCACATTGTCAAACTGAGGTACTTTGCTGTATAAAGATTAACTAATATATATCGATATCAATATCAAACATAAGAACAAAGCTCATTTCCAGACTACTTTGTGAATAGCCTCGTCGGTCTACTCTAGAAAACTAATATCTAATTCAAGCAAAATCAATTTTTTTATTTCATATCTCTTTATGGCTCTATAAGCAGTAACAGCTCCTTATAAACTCCTTAAATTTGTACTCACAAATCCCGCTGCCTTTGTTTAAATATTGGACATGGCTAGATAAAAGATTGGTAGAACTAAGTATTTGATCAGCCGTTGTCAATTGGTTTCTATATTGTATGCTATATTATATATGCAAGCAACATTGACAAAATTTAAACAAGTATTTTTGCCTTCGACTTTTACTCATCCTTCCTCAATGTTCACAGTGCAGAATAATGACTTACATATATTCATTGCATATTAAAGTTATTTTATTTTCATCACCAAAATTTACAATCATATTGTAATTATATATAACCTTGAAAATATATAGTATAATTCATAATCCATGTTGTAGAGAAGCAAAATGTTACATCAGCGATACATTAATAATAGGTCAAGACGAGCATGGGTTAAAATATTGGTGCTCTAGTATTGCCAGATAAGTAGATAATATCACAGGCGTCATAACATAAATGTTAACTGAACTACTTATATGATGTCAACAAAACAAAATATATCCTTTAGGGTTAATAGGATATATGCCACTGCTCAATTTGCTTATTCGGAATTTGCCTCTTCCTTTGCTTTTGCAATAAATGCCATTATGAAACTGTACATATTCGACATATGCCACTTTGTAAGCCACTGTCCCATTTTAGCTTCTTATCTTTTAAATCGGACAATTTTGCCCGCGTCTTCAACATCTATTCACACAGGAATGTCACTCCTTCCTCTCTCTCACCCCTTCTCTCTTTCCTCTCCCCACCCCCATAGCTGGCAAGACATCGACAAGCTCACATACGAGATCTTCTCCATCCTAGAGAGCAAGTTCCTCTTCGGCTATGACGACCCCAAGCTTTTCTTTACCGGCGGTGGGTAACCACAAGGGCAACGGTGAAGGCATCTAGGAAAAGGACGCCAGTGCAAATCCCTACAACGGCGAAGGTGGGGAAGGTGTGGACGAGCAGTCACTCTTCTCCATCGAGGACAAGCTCGTGTTGCGTGTGCGCATTCATCACCGGCGCGGGTGGTCTAGCGGAGGCGATGACATTCGCGTGCTATTCCACCAGCTAGGCGGCGGTGCTTCATCAACGTGTTCGGCGAGCTGACGCTACAAGACACGATACGGCTGGTTCTTGTCCCATGCTACGACCTGGCCACAGAGGGCCCCTTTCTCTTCTCCTGCGCCGACGCTGCCGAGACGCCGGCATGACTTGTGTTGGCCAGATCATCGCCGCCGCCGCCATCACGCGTGCTCCCGGTGCGGCCACGCGTGATAGTCGGTGCCGTCGCTGCGCTGCTACCACCATGTTTAGCCCAGGAAGATAGGGAATAGTGACAGAAAGGAGAAAGGAGAGGAAGAAGAAAGCAAGGGCAAAATGGTCACTTCAGGTTAAGTCCAGCATGGAAGTTGACCAAATGGGACACATGTCATAAGCAATGGCATTTTGCGAAGAAGCAATATTTCATAATGGCATTTATCGCAAAAGTGAAGGAAGAGTGGCAAATCCCAAATAAGCAGATTGAGCCGTGGCATATATCCTATTAAACCCAATCCTATTCCTTTGAGGCAACTCTTTAGAAAGGAAGTGATCAGTACAAACTGATGTCTGAAACCTAATACGTATCCATAAAGATATAGGTTCTCATATGATTTAGTCAATTCAAACCTTCAATCCTAAAAACAAAGTCATTTTGGGTTACCTGCCATCAGAAACTATGAACTTCCACTAGCAACATCTTCTAGTACATTTCAATTAGACAAGTAGATATGATGTGTAATTTTTCCTCAAAAGGTCTTTTCATGGTATTAGACTTATGATGGTCTTTCTAAATGCATTACAATATAAATGAGCGGTCAAAGTTGCATTTTAGGGACAATGTCGATGTTCAAAACGACTTCCTTTCGTGACTAGGGGGTAGTTCAGCTGATATGAGTTACAAAACAGCATCACCAGTCACCACACAGCTAAATTATCTTACAATTACTGAACATGCAGATCAATTATGATGTAAAATCTCCCGTATTCACTCTTCACACGCATCCAAATCACTCCATAAAGAGTGTAAATAGATTATTTACAAATTATATAGTTGTCCTACCAACATCAGCTACACACTTTTTGACAACAAAGTAGGATCAAATCCAGATATTGCTTTCATTCAACTTATTACATATCATTTTACTCTTTACACAAACATAGACCAAAATTCCATATAGCATTATAGCAGAAATTTATATGTTAGCACTTACTTAATAAAGATTTAAAAGTAAGAAAATTCAAATTCATCCAACGATGCATTTCAATTATATGTGGAGCAGAATTGAAAAAACAAAATTCTACATGAAAGTTATACCTTTTTTCAGTTAAGATGATAGCTATAAAAAAACCATTCAAATAATTTCCTTATAAAATCCAGATTCAGATGTGGCTCTCATAGCTGGTTGTGTATTGTTTAGATGCATGGAACAGAGATTTATGAAATTTTCATCAAGTTCGGATCAGCTCATGCCTCACTGCCTCATACCTTTAAATTTTAAAACAATGCACCAAACCATAGTTATATGTATCAGTTCATGCTTTGTACCTTTAAATTTAAAACCATGAGCCAAACCAATACCTGAACATCAACAAACTCATTCCAATTTCCATTAACAAGGCATGTCATAACAAAATAAAGGATTGTCCAAACTACATGATAGCCATTCGGCAAAATAGAATAGATCTTTTGGCAACAGAAATGCTCCAACATACATGACCACTCCCAATCCCCATCCCCTTACATCAACACCTATCCCAATCAACAGAAGATGGTGGTGCCAATCTTGAGTCTTGACCAGCATTTCATGGTCTTATTTAGATGCCATAGCTATTCACCCACCAACTAACTCCATTCACAAGTGGAACCACTTGCTGTCACACCAACTCAGTGCCGATTTTCCTCCATCTTTATTGGCTTGTGCACCCCAAGGCCCATGCCGACTGCTATAGCCAATACTAGGTACTCCAAATTCATGGTTTGGAACATTACAGGGGATTGCTCAGCACCACCCACCTCATCTAACACTACCACAAACCATGGTGCTAACTTCTACCTTCTTCACCACCTTCATTACCTCACCAATGCCAGATCCACCACTGCGTACCAACAGACCACATGATAATCATCGTCCAAATGTCGTCACTGCTTCCCTCCACATCCTATGGCAGGTCACACCTATTGCCTCACCACACCACCCCTACCTCATGGGCCACTGCCACAAATCCCATTGCTGCCTTCAATGTTCTTCAATGCCTTTAGTGGCTCACCAGAGCCTGATCCAGCATCCCACACAAACTCAACACATCCCTACCTCCCTATACAGCCAAACAAAATTGAAACAAAAAATTCACATAGACGACTTTTCCATAACTGGCCACCACTGCAGCTAGCAGAGATAACAACTCCACTGTCTGGAGCATGAACCATCATGCAGATCAGAGTCATCAGACGGTATGAATTCTACTGATTACAAGGAAATTTTTTTTGAATGTTTTATAGAAATTATGGAAACGGATTATAAAGATATCGTTCGATTTTCATGATAAAAAATCCAACCACCAAGCTTCTTCCCACCGCCTTCCTGCCACCACTGATCGGCCACCGCAACTAACACTACTCCATCATGGATCCTGCCTCTCCACCAAGCTTCTTCCCTCCACCTTCTTTTGGAAAATGCAGTCGTTCTCGTTTCAGTAAGGTGTCGTCCCCCTCCTTCCTCATCTCCAGCAACTATTGCCACTAGATCCTCCTCCACGTCCCACCACCTCCTGATGATCACCTTGTTCATAGATCCTCCAGCGCCTGCCCACCACCCTGTATCAATCCAACAACCGAGGTGGCCCACCACCGTCACAGCCCATCACAATGCCCACGCCTCCCGGGCTCCCTGGAAGCCACGGGCATGTTGAACCCAAACCCTAGCCAACCAGCCACCGCCGCCTCCCAATGTCCGAAAATTCGACCGCAAGCGAATCCCTTTGGGAAACACAATGGCCCGTTTGGTTAATCTTACCACAATTCGCCATACAATTGATTTGCCAAAATTGCCTAAGCTTAGTTCATAAAATATTTATCCACACTTTGGCTAGCATTGGCAACTTTGCCGCATATTTAACCAAACAAACGCCGAACTTGCTCAAAAACATAACCAACTTTGGTTGGGTCGAAGTGTGTCATGGTTTGGCTATATAAACCAAACAGTCTCGTATCTCTGGTTCTCAGCAAAAACAAAAGACGGAAATATAATGCCCATAAAAATTCCTCAGACTAGGTAAGAACGCGACCTTGTTGCGCTCGCCATGGGGCCAGTAGCGCGCGAGGATGTCCCGCATGAAATGCATCTTGAGGTCGCGGTCGGCCTCGAGGAGGCTGGGCGGGAGGTGCCGCTCCAGGGCACTGTACACGGCCGGCGCGTACTCCCCGCGGACGTCGCTGTAGTCCTGTGGCTTGTGCTCCGTGTTCGGATTCAACCGTAGCCGCCGGTCCGCGTATGCCGCCGCTCCTGCGGGCCGTCCTCCCCCCCGCGGCGGCGGCTGTGCTACGCCGTTGCCATTCCCCATCGCCGCCTGCTGGGCTTCATCCCGTCGCTCCGTGGGGCCGTCCAGAGCCATTGGAACGCGCGGCGGGATCAC
Source organism: Raddia guianensis (assembly GCA_036346415.1). Taxonomy (NCBI): domain Eukaryota; kingdom Viridiplantae; phylum Streptophyta; class Magnoliopsida; order Poales; family Poaceae; genus Raddia; species Raddia guianensis. The sequence continues at coordinate 14,371,609 of CM070534.1, read as the reverse complement.
AGCATCGAGCGGCTTAGGGTTAGGGTTTGGGCAGGCAAATCGTGTTTTCACCTATTCCCCATCCTCGCACTACCGAAGGAAGGGGAAGTGAGCTGCGGGCCTCACGAGTCACGACGGGTGTGGGCTGTGTTGACGGAGAACATCCCAGTTAGGGCAGAAATCTTTTATGTGTTCGAATAAATTACGCTTCAGCATGTTGCCGCAATTTTGCATAGATCCATAACTTAACTCCCCCCGGTCACCGAAAGACTTTTGCACATAATTTTGAACATTCATCTTATTCAAAAAAAAAATTATAAAAATACAAAAATATCGGTAATGCTTGTAACCGGACATCCGACGCGGTCGGACGACCACGCGGCCCAACAGTCCAGTAGCCCTCATCTCAGCGCTCGCTCCCCTTATATCGATGCTTGCTACTACGCACGGGCAACTTCCACAGCCACATGTTCCTCTCTCTCTCTCTCTCCCTCCCTCTCTCTCTCTGCAAGCGGTGGGACGAGACCACAAGCTACTCTCTCTCTCTCTCTCGCTCTTGTCGCCCCGTCGACGACCGCCGCTCACCGAAGTTGCGCCTCCCTCCATCCTTCCATCCATCCATCCCTCTCTCTCATACTCCTCTCCTCCTCCCAATCTCCCATGGTTGGATCAACGGATCTAGAGAAGAAGCCATTGGATCTAGGAGGAAACGACCGGATTTAAGGTGAGATGTTCGGATTTTGGGGGGAAATGGCTCAGATTTGGGAGGAAGAAGATGATCCGATAATATTGTTTCAGTGCTCACTTTTTGTTGTTTCACTGGTTCAGTGATGGCGTTTCATTGTTTCAATGCTTGCTCCTCATTGTTTTTTGGTAGCTGTTGTTCATTGTTTCAATGGTTTTATTAGTCATTTTCCATTGTTTCATTAGGCATTTCTTATTGTTTCAATAGGAAATTTTTGTTGTTTCAGTAGCTATTGTTCGTTGTTTCAGCGGTCACTTCTTATTGTTTCAGTAGTTGTTGTTCTCATTGTTTCATTAGGCAATTTAAATTGTTTCGGGAGGTCTAGTTCATTGTTTTAGTGTGCCAAGTTCATTGTTTCAATAGTCATTTCCATTATTCATTAATCATTTCTCATTTCTCATTGTTTCAATAGGCAATTTTTATTGTTTTCGGTGGCTATTGTTCGCTGTTTCAGTGGTCGCTTCTTATTATTTCAGTAGCTGTTGTTCTCATTGTTTCATTAGGCAATTTTCATTGTTTCGGAAGGTCTAGTTCATTGTTTTAGTGTGCCAAGTTCATTGTTTTAATAGTTATTTTCATTGTTTCATTAGGCATTTCACATTGTTTCAATAGGCAATTTTTATTGTTTTAGTAGATGTTGTTCGTTGTTTCAGTGGTCGCTTCTTATTGTTTCAATGCTTGCTCTTCATTGTTTCAGTAGTTATTGTTCGTTGTTTTCAGTGGTCGCTTCTTATTGTTTCAACGGTCGGTTTTCGTTGTTTCATTGGAGGTTTTTTCGTTTGTTTCAATGGTCTTTTTTGTTATTTCACTGCTTGATTTTCGTTGTTTCAGAGGTTGCTTTTTGTTGTTTCAGTATTTTTTTTCCGTTTGTTTCAGTGGTCGATGTTGATTCAAGTCGCGCGAAGGGGAGACAACGGGGGATCGATTCCAGGGGAAAGGGAACAAATCAATGATTTGCAGCGGAGGGGGGGCAGGGATTGCTTCAACAGGGGAGGATTGGATGGAGGTGCATCACGTGCGCATGGGCGGTGTGCTAGGCTAGGACGTGTCGTACATGGGCCATTTGGGCCGCGCGAACCGTCTGACCACGCGCGCTGGGGACGGACGTCCGTCCCTAGGTCGTACCCTAAAAATATAAGTCATACTTAAAATATATTTAACAATAAACTAAATCACAACAAAATAAATGATATTTACATAAATTTTTTGATTAAAACGAATGGTCAAAGTTGTGTGCAAAAGTCAACAGCGACTTCTTTTTTGACTGAAGGGAGTATTTAGATACATGATATTGCGTGTTGTTCGACAGTGTTCTGGTGCTTTCCGGCGCGTTGTCAGACAGTCTGGTGCGGGGTCCAGCCCATTTAGCACGTTTTGGCCTGTTAGATCGTGTTGTCAGATGCACTGTCGGACTGTTCGGTGTAGCGTCCAACCCGTTCAGCGAGTTTGGCTAGATGGGCTGTGCTGGCAGACCATCGGGCACGATGTTCGGTTGGTTCAGTATCCTTTGTCCTTTTGGACCGTGGTGGCCGGTCGGGTTGCTGGACCGTCCAGCGCGCAGGCCGATGCGAATTTTGGCTTCTATATCGGACGAGCTGTTGGATCATCTGGCGCGTAGGCCGGCACGAATTTCAGTTGGTGCATCGTCTGTTGCTCTGTCCCATAGGTGCTGGGTGCACTTGTCTGGCCTAGATCAGCCAGCCTCGTAGGTCCAACTAGGGTTTGGTGTGAGTTTGAGAGCTTGGGCTTTAGCGAGTGCTTGATGCTTCATGGGAGCCTGATCTATGTCTTTTTTATTACGATCTAGCGGGGTCAGCTATTGTCCAACTTATTACTCAAATATCAAGTGTATGGAGGATGGTGACTTGGTGACCTTCCAAGGAGAAGCTTGTGGAAGGCCCAATTGGTTGTGAAGATTGGAGTTCGTCTACCGGAGTGGTGAATGGCTAAAAATAGCGGATCAAATTAATATCCCTCTTCATGAAGAGTACTCCAACGGAACGTAGATGAAAGGACAACCTTGAACCAAACCTTAGGATAAAAATTCCTTGTCCCCTATTATTACTTTATGCACTTTATAGTCTTGTTCGTAGTCTTGTTCATGTGTGCTTTTGTCTTTGAAATTTGAAATGTTGCTCTAATTACAAGGGAAACCAAAAATGTTTAAAACTTACTTAGGACCCTATTAGCCCAACCGGCCTGATCCCCAATGCCGCTTCAATTCTCCATGTTCTCTGGTTCTTCACCTAGAGAGTGGGGGGAGTGAGGGGTTTGGCTTCGGTGGTGCGTTACCTGTCCAGCTGTCAGCGACCTTAGGGTCGTAGTGTCAATGTGGCTCTATGCTAATAGCTTGATGGTGGCGCGCATGCCAAGACGGTGTGGTGCCTCGGCTCATGGCGGCTCTTAGCTTGGATGGTGGTGGCATCTACCTGACGGCGAAGGGCGGTGTCGTGGCCAGCGAAGGCGGTGCTAGAGCAGAAGCTTGGTGAGCTCCTAGAGAAAGATAGGATCTATGGAGATGTCACAATGTAGCTGCACTCTAGTCACCAGAGAGAGAGGGAGAAAGATGCGAGAGGGATCGCCCATGGACTCCCTGAAGAGGAAGCAAAGGAGCATCAACCCGATGTATACAGCTCTTCCTCATGGTGCCTGATGGAGTGGAAGAAGGTGAGGAGGTCAGCGGCAGCAGTGACGAAGTCAAGGTTAAGGATAAAGGTGCGGAGGCCATAAGACCTCGTGGTCTCCCACTAGTGTTGGCGACTGAAAAGGTGGCGTATCAGGTGGCATGGTCGGCGGCGAGACCGGAAGGCGACAGATCTGATGCTGACAACATGGGAAAGTGATGTTCGGGGCCTTCACTTTGACATTTGATATAGATAAAAGAAAGGCCAAATAAAAATGCCACATGCCTATCTATACAAGAAAAGTGCTTCTCTATGACGAAAATGTGGTAACACTATAAATTGTATACATGAACTATTCTGTGATGAAATTTTGTAAGTCTTTATGGGTCATAGCGTGTCGCCTTGGCCGATGGAATTTAGTGACGAATTAGTAATTTTCATCATAAAATTGTGAAATAAAACGTCACAGATATTCAAACCAATGGACGGCATATGGGTATCCTTTTCGTGACGATACATTTTTCGTCAGTGATTCATATGCTATAGATTAGAGGTTTGTTATCTGACGTGGACTTATCAGGATTTAGACCTTGCTATAAGATGTGGGCCATGTGGGGGATTATCTGACGTGGACTTGTCTGGCCTAGGTTACAACTTACATGCTATCAGATGTATGGGACCCACATTTTGAGTCTCACATATTCCATGACTCTTAGTCATGCATGCTATGGGTACACATAATTATCAAGTTGTTCGAGTTTTGGTGAAAACGGTAGCATCAAAAATTTGTGGCGTCTATTCACCCCCCTCTAGCCGCCTAGCTCAGGTCTTCAGCCTCCAAAGTGGAACGCTTGCCTTGGCATGAAGACGGTTCCTGGAAACTTTGAAGACACCATGAAACTTGGCGATGATCTTGATGTTCCCCTATTTGGCGCACCAACTGTTGATAGTTGTAACCTTGGTGGTACTTGTCGGCAATAGAATTTATACGGGTTGCTCAAGATCTCAAGTTGGATGGTAGCACAAGACAAGGAGGCTTTTTAATACAAGTTCAGGCCCTCGATGAGGTAACACCCTAATCATGTGCTCTGGGATTATATGGAAATCTCGATTACAAGAAGCTCTCGAGATGGTATGTTGTAAAAGGAATCAGATGAGATGCCCCCTACTACGGCCCCTGCCCCTCCCTTTATATAGTGTAGGGGGGATAAGTTTACATCATCATATCCAGTTTGTTACATCAGATCTTATCTACAAAGTGTCCAGCACGCATACGCACTAGTATTTATAGATAAGAATATCCTAATCATCCGGTATCAAGCTCTATCCTCAGAACTTTCCTTGACATCCAAGTCATGCACAGTCCGAGTAATATCTATCTCCTTCCAGCCAGCTTGGGCCGCCCCCGTTTGTTGCTTTATGGGTCTTCTAGGAGGATACCCGAGGCCCATGTTGTCCACAATTAGCTCATGCCTTGCTGTTGCTCTAGGAGATAGAATAATTGTGAGAGATTTTTTCTAGTATCAAAGTAATTCCATAAAATGATTGAAATAATTCTTTAGAAATTAAAAATGGTATATGACCTTACAAATGCTAGGAAGATTCCTGGAGATAAAATAATTCTATGGACCTATGAAAATTATGAAAATACTGTTAGTAAAAGGGCATTAGTAAATACTGTTAAGGACTTATTACCATCACATGTACCGTAATGGTCCTGAAAATGTTTATGAGCACCATAAAATTAATTTTAACTAATAAGGGGTATTATTATGGTACTATTATTATTATACTTATTGTTGGTGTCTGGGAATCGCGCTCCTGAAGAGCCGCGGGTCCATGGACCGGCAGACGAATTTGTAGTTGGAGTGAGGCCCAACGACGACCCTTCTCAGCAGCCCGAGGGGCGGCCGAGCCTACGGGGGCTCAGGCCGCGCGGTCTTCCCGGACTAAGCCTGGTGCGATTGGGCGATCCAGGTACAGGTCCCTCGCGTAGTGAAAGGTGGAAGAAGGAGAGGGGGGAGAAGAGGATACAAACCACGAAGACACAAGTGATTTACCCTGGTTCGAGCCTCCACCGCCGGGTAATAGCTCTACTCTAGTCTTGTTGCTTATATGGTGGAAAACAGTACAAGGGTGCCGAGACCGGGCTTGGAGGCACCGATCCCGAGCTTACAACGATGGGGACTAGGGACTAAAACTACTACTAAGGAAGCTTCGGACGCAAGTGTTGCTTGGATGGCTTGGACTGCCTGAGAATACTTGCCCCCGAACGGATCTAGGGCCCTTCCTTTTATAGGAGCGGTGGGTCGCCCGAGGCTGATCTGGTGGGCCCCGCGCCGGTCTTTGCTTTAGTAGCGATGTTCTTGTCTCCTTCCGGGGTTCTGTCTGGCCTGGAGCCTACAGGGAGAAGCTGGTCAGGTCAGTACTGGACACGTGTTGCCTTGGAATACCGATACGGGGAGAAACCTTCTTTAGAGAGAAAGCACTTTTCCTTTATCCCCAACATAGCATTGACTGTTCTAAGCCAGCCTCGCGCCGCCCGTTGGGGGCGTCGCGTAGCGTAACAACCGTTCGCTGCCTGCCAAGGAGGGAAAACGACAAACCAGGTTGCCCGCGTGTGTCTTCCCGAGCTGCGGGTTCCCGGGAATGCACAGTCCTTTCCGGTCAAGGCCGCAGAAAGTGCGGTGGGACACAACAGTCGTCGCCAGCTGTCCACGAACAGGCGGACTGTCCGCGGAACCTCCTCCCGAGCTAAGGGTAGCCCGGGAGGTGCGCCGCGCCCCTGGCAGGGACCCAGGACAACGCGGTTGACCCGGTCAAGCCCGGGGCAGACCCTGGCGGGCTAAGCGCCTCCTTTAGTACGGCCAGGGGTGGCCTTTTGGACCTTCTGTTTACACGGTGGGCCGGTACGGAATCGGTCCAAGACTCATCTCAAAATGGGCCGCTTATCAATCACCAACACTTATGATCACATCTTATCAAGAATTCATACATGTCATAGCATTTCGTCGAACGTACCACCGACGAGGTTTCTATAGAAGCGGAATAGAAACATCAGGAATATTCGTAGCTGCTATCATAAATCATGATTTATTTGCATTTTTGGATATTTATTAGTGTTAACTTGTTCGAATAGATGTAAACGATCCAAACGGCAGGTTCGGTGATGCATAGGAGGACTACCCACCAGGGAAAGGTGAATTAACATTCCAAAGTTTATGTCTATACCTAATTTTCTAAAAGTATGTTGTTTGCTATGAAACTGTTTGTTGTATGAACTTCCTACTTGTTATCCATGTTATAAACATGCATGTTCCTTTTTACTTGATTACATGCTTAGGCATGCTTAGGTCCAAAATAATCTTTATGCAACAAGCCTCAGAGCGGTGAACCGATATTCGCCAGACATTTATTCATTCAATTAGATGACATACGATAGTTAGGGCTGGTATATAGTCGAGTCTAGGATATTGAGTTATGGTTGAGGTAGTTGTGATGGTGTGTTTGGTAGGATGGTTTGGTTGTCTAGAATGGGTATGGTCAAGTGTGATGGGGTATCTATGTTAGAGTGATGAACGGGTCGATTAAGGAGACTCGAAGGGGAAAGATATAGACGAGGTCCAATATGAATGATCTTCGGAGCTAAGTATGATAAAAGTATAATCTTGGGGTAAGAATTGCCCTAAGATGGGCTTAGGTAGGGCTTGCCCAAGAGTAGCGTGGAGTCACATGCATAGCGAAATAGTGCTGACATTAAAAGGATGGTTCCAAAACAGTGCGTGGCCATTGCACGGTAGTACAAGTTTAGGGCATCAGTGGTATGCGCTCTATGAAGGCACCCTGAGTCCATTCTTGAAGAAGGACCGGCATGGGTAATCATTGCAGTGATTTGATACACATCTCAAGGAGCCATGAGACTGGAATGGGCTGGCAACCCTCCTATGTTAAAACCGGGTGTCTGCGGCATATGTGGCCCACAACGGGATAGCTACTCCTCGAAAGTATGGCGGGTGTTGGAAGGTAGTTAGGTTTAGATTGGAAGTGTTCGGAGATGGTATTGACTGAAATGGAAGGATTGGTGAGTTGGGTTAGGAAGGTTGGTTAGATACTTTAGATACCATGTATGTTAAAGCGTTGGATAGGCGTGTCAAGGCTACGATGGCCAAGACGATGTTTAGGGTCATTCCAATCCCTTGCAGAAATGCATAGCCACTGGACAATTTTTTTCAACATAATTTGGTTCCACCGACGTACACACTTTGATGAATCCTTTTGAATTAAGGCATATTGATGTTTGCCATATTGTACTAAGCCTTTGGGTGTAAAACTATGTCATGTAATATTCAGGACAACCATTTTTTATGCATTAATCATATTTGTCTATATGTTGCAGGCACTAATGTACTGGTCCAAAGACTAATGCACATGAACAACAACTCTCAAGTAAATATAAAAATGAGGGCTAACACCTCAACAACATGTACATAACTCAATCACAATATCGGTGACATCACCGGCTGTTAAATAAGACCACATATATTCTCGTCTACAATGGAGACAGGCAAGAAGCCCTGATATAACTTTTTTTTCCATGTAGTTCTACCCCTCACAATCTCCTCAAACTTATCTCCTGCTTTCAATTGTAGGAGATGTGTGTACTTTGTTGGCCATTGTTGAAGCTCACCAGCTAAGGTATGCTTGGCATTGGTGATCTCCGGTAAATGTCCCATCATCATGCTAACATTTTCTCTTAATGAAACTATTTCCTCATCAGGTTGGCAAATAGATTGCACAACATCTGATCTCCCACATTCCTTCCTATACTCCAGAATGATGCTGCTAAGCTGATGGTGATGCAAGAATTGGTCAGGGAGAGTCTGCATATCATACAAAGATGTTTAGACACAATTTTGTCCTTGTTCCAATGAAATAAGAAGTTAACTATCTAATAGGCAGAAAACAAAGAGCGGAAACCCAGCCACTAGTTTCAAACAGAAGGTATATATTGTTCCTTTTTTGTGATTAATGAATCTTGAAGGAACATGAAATGTTTTACTCGAGACTTGTAACGGATATCACATTGTGAGGTCTCTCAATTAATACATATTCTAAATGATAGTTATAATTTTTTTTATCACACACACACACACAAACACACACATAGAGTAGCACTAACATGTACCTAGGTACATACACCTCTCCCGTGTACCTTATATTATATCGCGACATGTGTCCCTCCCTTTCCATGTACCCCTGTGCGCTAGTTCCATCACTGTGCATGCATGCATGCGATGACGTCATCGCCAACCACCTATTTTCATTTACTTTTTTTGCTTTATTTTTTAATTGACACCTCCAATCGTCGAACGGATTTCACCAACATGTTCCTGACATTTTTCAAACAAAACTAGACCATGCATGTTATATAAAATTTAAATTTTATTTTTGTTATATACAATACTAAAGTTTTTGTACGTACGTCACACATAGTCACGGACTTGTATCCTTGTAGTCAAACTGTTCATATCATGTAGTCAAGGTATATACTACTGTACATGTATGCATGCATCACATGACCACTAACAACATATTTTCATTCATATTATTTATGACCACTAACAACATATTTTCATTGATATTATTTAGTCAAGTAATTTAATACATTGTGTTATTATTGGGAGCATGGGTTTTACTACTATATATGCATGTATGCATGACGTTGGCACAAACAACATTTTTATTCAAATCTTGTGGTTAAATGGTTCACAATAAGTAGTAAAGTATTTCAATACAAATGTTTGACTACAAGTACACTGAGTACAGTGTAGTCAAAATGATACACACTAAGTAGTCAATTATTTTATTCATATCTTGTAGCCAAATGGTTCACAATGAGCAGTCAAGTATCTAAACACAGATGTTTGATTACAAATACACCGAGTAAAGTGCTCAGTATAATGTTTGATTACAAGAATATTGAGAAACTACTTTACTACATCCACATGATGCATGTAGTAGTAAAACTATGTACATGCATCATGTGTAGTAAAGATATTTAGTAAAATGTAGTCAAATTATTCACACTGTGTAGTGATGTGTACAATATTTAATTATAAGGAAATAAAGTAGTAAGAAATTCTTCGTGATTAATGTATGCAAGGTAGTAAAGTGATATCATATATTGTAAGTGAAGTCATGTACACATCTTTAGTACATCTACACAAAGTAGTAAAGATATATGCATAGTATTGTTGATGTTTTTATCATATTATACTATTTATGCCCAATAGTGTAGTGAATTTGTCGTATAATGTAATAAAGTTGTGCATACCACTTTACTACACAATCAAAAGTTATAGAAATATACTTGATGGGTCTTGACTAGGCTATAATCCAGTTTTACGGCTAAAGGCACTGTAGTCAAGTAATTATATATATTGTAGTTAAGATAAGATGCATAATGTAGTCAAGCATTTAAAAACTGGAATTTATATGATGAGATCGATCTAGTTTTGAGCACAAAAATGTTAGGAACACGTAGGTGAAAACGGTTCGACGAACGGAGCCTCCAATCGAAAATTATGGGCGAAAAACAAAACTAAATTGCTACTTTTTCTATGGGATGGATGCATATGTACAACATGGAAGGTTAATCTCGTACAAACACACATGCTATGAGAGGAGGGAGGTGACACGTGGTGGGATTTGATAGTTTCATGGAATAGATCCAATAGATAAAAAGTGGACACACAAAGGGGCTATCTGTACCTAAGAACACATTAGCTCCCATGTATGTATGTGTGTGTATATGAAGGCTACTATACTCTCGGGCTCCGTACTCCCAACGAGTTTTCAAAATTCGAGGTGCCTAACAACTGATCCGAACCGTTGATCTTGTTCGTCTCACTAAAACGTAGCCAATGACCAAGTTTTATAAGTTTTTTGAATTTGTTTTCTATTTTCAAAAATCAGCCTTCCAATTAGTCGTGGTGTATCCAAAAAAATGATTTTGGAGAATAGGAAACAAATAGTAAACAAATTAAAAAAAAATGAAACTTAGTCATTTACTTTGTTTTAATGAGACGAACAAGATCAACGGTTTGAATCGATTGTTAGGCATCTCGAATTTCGAAAACCCGTCGGGAGTATGGAGAGATCCGTACTTCTGAGAGTACACTAGCTTTCCTCTACATACATACACACATATACATTGGGTGAGTCTCTAGCAGCCAAGGTATAGATCTGTTGTTTCTATGTAAGTCATTTGGGTAATTTGGGAGACGTCTGAATTGTGAGTGTGCTACCTTCTTTGTCATACTCTTCAGAGCCTGTGTGTATGTTTTTGTTTGGTATTTCAGCCCCTTTGAAGTTTCCTTTGTTTTGTAGGCTCAAATTTAATCTAATTCAATGTAAACAAAAAAATGAATTTAAAATTTGACTCCCTAGCTGTGGAGAGTTGAAGCTCACCTTACACCATATATCACGTATATATTTAACCTTGGCTAGTTTGTTCATATTAAACTACTATCATTTTTACTTGCTATACTAGCCAAAAATTAAATACAATTTTGAGCTTTCATGAAAACTTGATGAGACTTGTAGCTTTTACCTACTAATCTTTGCACTAGAAGCTCATGCCATGCATTAATTCATTTGGTCATTCCTTTGGTCCCTCTTGCAACATGGAATTGAGCTATTTTTAATATGCTTTGATCTTCTCATTGCCCATGTATGCGGAAAAAACAAAAAGTCTATGAAAAAGTACAAAACAAAAAAGGGTACAAAAAAGGTATACAAAAAATAAAATTAAATGAGGAGGGTGACTTGGGAGACCATTTTCAGTGCCCCTTGGAATGTGCTTTGCTACCAATTGCTCTTTAAAATCTAAAGTTTGCTAAAAATTGAGAAAAAGAGAAAACTTAGTTGAGCAAGAATGTCTTCACATGCACTTATATCTCTCCCAATGTGTTGCAATTGATTGGTGTGCGATGTCATTGCTGGGTGCCCTAACAGTGATGCTATCCATGCTTCGTCAACTCTATCAATTGCACGCTCATGCTTGCTGGAGATACTAAAGAGGTTGAGAGCTTGTAGAAACAAGAAAGGTGTCTTTTCACAAAGTCTAGTGGCATATATTATTGGTTATGCCCAAAAGAAGCAATTATGGATGGACAAGGTTGAGTTCAACAATAAAACAAGTCGAGTTTAAGGCCGACATCAAGCTTTGGTTGAATTCGATCTAAGCTCGAGATGAGTCTATGTAGCATAGTTTAAACTTTATTTTTGTAGACTTACCTCAATTGTATTCTCACAATGACATTTTGTTGTTACTCACATGAGCCCACCTTCCCTTCACAATGCTCATAAGGAAGCATGACTTGCACTCCTAAATGACCAGTGCTCTTAAGAATCACATGGTCCATGAGCATACAGCCCAACACCCACTGCCATGACATTGTTGCCTCTCCAACACTGTGATGTCTCTCCCCGATGGTAGCCTCGATTCGTGGATCCGAGTGATGCCATCCTCTATGATCTCTCCTCCCTCTCCTACAGTGATAGAGCCAAGCATAAGCTGTCCATGAGTGACGGTGATAACTCATGGGCACTCATGATAATGGCTACCTATGAAGAGCAACGATGGTGATGGCGACAAGCCTTCCATAATAGTTGTTGATCCCTCTTATACTCTACTTCCTCCCTTAAACTAAGATGACCTCAAACCCATCCATATACTTGATACCAATTCGATGCATGCTATCAAGGTGGTGAAATCATCATATAGATAGACATTGGAGGGTTGTCATCGTGTGTGCTATGGTCGATGCACAAGGTTGGTTGCTCCACGACCATCACTTAGTGCATGCATCCTAATCATGCTCGCTGACCATCACCTGGTTGTTGCGCTTCAAACTGCCAAACCATGGGGCTTTAGGTCTAGCTCCCTGAGGAGATTGCACATATTATGCCCGGTCGTTTATTGTCGTCCGTGCCATCAAAATTAGGGCTGGCAATGGGTACCCATTACCCACAACCCGACGAGTTTTCGCTCTATTAGGGTACGGGTTTGGGCTAATTTCTTTACCCATGGGTTTGCTAATGGGTTAAAACACAAACCCAGCGGGTACGCGGGTATGGGTACGGTCATGTACTACCCAAAACCACGAACCCATGGGTAATAAAAACCCAGTCATTCATAGTAAATACTAAATAGTCCCAACTAAAAATACCAAGATGTTTCATCCCATTTCCAAAGTTCCAAACCTTAAGTCCCTAACCTTCCCCCACCACCCTGACCAGTGCCACCTAGGCACCCATCGCTATTTGCCTATTTTCACTCGCACAGCCGCCGCCAATATTTCTCAGGACCCCCACCTCCAGACACTGTCGCCGCTTACTTGCCAGCGCCATAGGCCCCCAGCCCACGCTGCCGCCTGCACTTGTGCATCTCACGCCACGTGTGTTGATTGTTGAAATGTTGTCGTGTTGAGGTTCGTGGGTATGGGTACCCAAAAACCGCATGGGCACGAGCATGGGCAAAAACTCGTACCCGTCATGGATTTGGGTTTTTAGTGGGCATGTTTTTTCTTCGAGGGCATGGCTTTGGGACAGTGATACCCAACGGGTTGGTACCCATTACCATCCATAACCATAATGTAGCACTGTTCATTGTACCCCAATGACCTCCTCCATCTATTCACTTGGTGACCTTACGTGGTAGTGCATTACGTGGTAGTGACATATTGTTGTCAACGTTGCTCTTCTGGCCGTCATGTTCTAGAACAACAAGGCTACCATGTTGGGATACCTCTGCCTAGAACCATTGAGATATCTCTGCCTAGAACCATTGAGATATCAGAGCTACTTGGCCATCACACGCTGTCTAGCCTTACCATGTGAGGTTGTCGTCATGATACTTATAGGGTTGTCTCCTTTACCAATGAACATGCCTCTGCTAGTACTACCTCTTGTAGATGCTCACTATAGTCTATTACTAAGAGTGATTAGGGGATCCCTAGTCGTCCCGCTATAGTAGAGCTTGATGGGCTTTAATGGTCATAGTGATTTAAATTTTCATTCTAGTATGTGAATCACCCCGTCATTTTTCTCATGACTGTAGATAAGTTTTGAAGGCTAGTGCCTACAAGACTATGTGATTGCTTGGGTCAATGACACATAGGTTAAGTTATATATATGTTCATAGGCATTTTATAGTTCTTATACAATCACATTATCATGTAGAATTGGATTTTATTTGTAACCTTTTTTTGTAGGCTCCATATGAATTTGTAGAATCTTCTGTGTGTAATGCATATATGGGTTTTTATTATGACTTGTATATTGACTTGTGATGCTTCATTCTCTCACATATATTTAATTGCTAGCTATTAGCAGTAATGGCTTAGAATATTAATATGTCGATATCAAGTACGTCCTCGATGGACAAAAAAATGTGCCAATGGAGACTGTCATGTCATAGATGATAGACCACAAGTTCATATTTGTTCATATTATTTTTTTGATCAAGTTGTTTTAGCAACAGGGGCGGACCCGCAGTGAGGGTAGTGTGGGCCATGGCCCCACCTCAATTTTCGAAATCTATTTACCCCTAGGAATGAAATTCGAGATTTGGCCCAGTAGGTGGGGCAAAGCCCAACAGCATTACAGCCCAATTGCCCAAATAAGAACTGGCTGAAGCGACGCCCCCAACTCTACCCCACGCTCGGCGCTCGTGTTCGCCTCCCGCAGTCCAGCTCGGGCCGTCGGGCGTCTGCTCCGCGCCACCGCCGCCTCCACGTCTCCGCCTCCCTCGGCTCCCCGGCTTCGCCTCCCCGCTTCACGCCTCCGCCAGTCCGCCTCCCCGACTCCGCCGTGACGCCGTCGCCGCCTGCTCGGCTGCTCTCCTCCGCGGCCGCGGGCCCGCGGCTTCGCCAGGCCGCCGCCGCGCCAACTGCCAGCGCTAGAGGACGGTGTCTCATGTCGCTGCTCGCCGCCAAGGCGCCAACCGCCGCCTCGTGTCGCTGCTCGCCGCCAACCGCCGCCTCGTGTCGCTGCTCGCCGCCAAGCCGCAAGTCCCAACCGGCCAACCCCGAAATCCCTAATTCCCCATCTACAAGTCTACAACGGTAATTTTGTGATTTTTGTGATTTGTGAAATGTGAATACTAAAATGCTAATGCCATATGTGAATGACTAAATGTGATGGTCTGATTTGTTAATGCAATTATGCAAATATGAAATTATGCAAGATTTTTGATTTGTGAATGCTATAGTATAATCTGTGATTTTTTTAGATAAATCAATGGTTATTGGTGAATGCAAATATGAAATTATGCAAGATTTGTATTTTCGTTATCAATTTGTTATCATTGTGGATTTGTGGTCCTATATTTTAACTAGTTTGTGTTACTATTTGATCGATGGTTATTGGTTGCCAAACGATGGTTTTTGTCTTGCCCCACCTAAATTTTCGTCTTACGTCCGCCACTGTTTAGCAAGGCTTTTCCTCAAGAAAAATTAGTTACTATTGATATTGTTCCGTATGCTGCACCTATCATGATTTTGATCATTCGTTGGTTAACATGCCAGTAGGGCACTATTAATTATCTTAATTCAGTAGTGTGTGTTAGCCAAGCACATGACTAGTTTTAAGTAGTTATCAAAACTATTTTGGGATTTGGAGCATAATATTGCTGGGGTATTGCCCAAGAGGCAATCATCAACCATGTGAGATGTTGGCTTACGTGCCCTATTAGACATGAGATTTGTAGGTTATTGGGTCACTAGGTATAGGTCCACTAAGGGACATATTTAATATTTTAGTGTAGCCTCTAACAAAACCTTACCTGTGTGCATGAAAGTGTTAGCACATCGACCTATATATTTATCTCCTCGCACATGTGGACTACATGTTAATCAGGACGATCTACCAGGAGGAGACCGTTGTAGTTGAGGTCGACTAAGGCCCTGTTTGTTTCAGCTTCTAGCCAGCTTTTAGACTCAGAAGCCAGAAGCTCAAACAAATAGCCAGCTTTTGAAACCCCCTTCAAAGAAGCCAAAAGCCACCAAAAGCCCAATTTGTACTATGATCTGAGCTTTTCACAGAAACTAGTTTTTTCTGACTTTTCTCAGAAGCAGCTTTTGGAGAAGTTGTAGCTCAAACAAACAGGGCCTAATACAACTATATCAACACACAATTCGTTGAACATTCTTCGTTGACTCTAAATTGCACTATTTGTTAAGTGGTAACAACATACGATCATCTACTTGCAGGATTTTGTAGGTTGTCTTGTAGCATATTTGTTTTTTTTCCTTCATATATAATTTTCTAGAATCAGGAGTAATATATTTACAATAGCCAAATTGACGTGTATCGAAAAACACTAGTAACAAATGTTCTCTATGTGCACATATGGCTCTATAATTTTGTAAAGTTTCATATTAATTTGTAAATACAGACTTGAATTATGTTGGCAACATAATTTAGAAACAGTGTATGTTTCTAGAAGTTGCCATAGTATACTAATCGGTTAGTATGTAAATGGAAATCTTAACAAAGTTGACCTGAAGATGATTAATCTAGAATCAAGGAAAATTGATCCATCTTTTTATTTGTGTCTGCTTGTAGTTATTATAGAAGGTACTATCTTCACCTATATAATTGTGTATTGTTGTTACAGACAAAGGATGAGATGACAATCTCGTCCTATCGACAAGGCAATATGTTGTCTAACTGATAGTATGTCTATCCAGATTCTTTTAGTTGATCGATCTATCGAGTAATTTATCTTTTATTTATCTCAAATCTAATCGTCTTATCATAACTAATTAAATCTTTATAATCACATCTAATTTATATCCTTACGCTACTCAGATCTCTCGATTCTATGTCCAGGTGTTCTCTAACCAATTGACACTTGCTGGCATGAACCAAGTCCACACTTTGTTGGAGAAATTTAAGTGTGTGAAAAAACAATTTTATAAAGACGGACCTTAATTGGATCACCGTTGTCCTTACGTAACCTTGTAGAATCCCATAAACATCGAAAAATAAAAATAAGATATTGAATTAGGTTAACCAAATTTAAATTTAGTACAGGATTTTGAACCCAATTTAATCGATTAAATTAATTTTTTAACACAATTAAATTCCACTGCAGGTAGCCGCTGTCTTTTCTATAGTATATACTCTCTCTGTTCTAAATTATAGTTCACTGTTGACTTTTGGAGACGCCTTTTGACTATTTGTCTTATTCGAAAAATAGTTTAAACATGCAAAAATATAAGTCATGATTAAAATATGTTTAATGATAAAACAAATGACAAAAAAAATGTTTACATATATTTTTTGAATAAGACAAATGGTCAAATAGAATATGCAAAAGTCAACGGTGGACTACAATTTGGAAAGAAGGGAGTAGTAGTTAAAAAAACATGCATGCTACTGTATGAAAGACAATGTCCGGTGATGGGAGAGAAGTTATGCATTTTACCTCAAGCATCCACCGTACGTACTTAACGTTGTTGACGTGGTGGTTCATATCCAGATCACTCCGCTTTGGCTACAAATAATTAATGTTCAATAACATAAATATGAAATGCCTCTTAGATCGATTGTTTAATATGAGATCGTGACATACGTACGGATCAAACAAAATTTTCAAAAAAACAGGAAGAAAAGTGCAAATAAAAGGAAAGATTAACCAAACCAATTAGTGACATTGGCACTATGAAGGTACTATTTAGCTCTTTTTTCTTCGGCTTGAAAACCAACTATTCTTCCTAAATATCCCAAAAAAATATTTTTAACCTTTCCATGTATCTTTTTGAGGGCCCCAACTTTTCCATAAAAAACTAAGTGGACTTTTCACCCTAAGCAAAGAAGACCTTAGATTTTATAATGGTTAATCAAAGTATGGATGTATGCTACCTAACAAGCAATACACCCATCGACCCTACTAATAATATATAAGGTGAATTAATTAATTTACATAACAAAATTCTATGTATTCTCAAGTACAACAAATATGCTAACCTTCAAGCCTGACTCGACATATTTTGCGTTGCTATCGAGTTTGATGATCTTCTCCGTTGCCTCCACCTCGATGGCATGCCGGTTGATGAACCAAGGCGATATTTCACCCCGAACCTCTTCGGGCATCTTCGACAGCCTTCTGGTGCCCTTGTTCATCATCACCCACGTGCTATAAAAACGAGATGTGCATAAATAGAGGAAGAAGTTGTTACCTAGACCTCATAATGTGTCACATATGTTTGGTAGCTGGCTTTGGGGTATTAGGAAAGATCTGAAACCACTAGTCCTGTTTGGAGCGGCTGTAACTTGTTTATCGCTTTGGCTATACAGAAATGACATGATATTTAGTAGAAAGGCTATTTATTCTCCTTTGCAAGTTATTTACCAAGTTATCCACAGTCTTCGTTCTTAGGTTATCCTCCAGAAGCCCTATTCACAGGATTTGCTTACGGCGGTGTGGCAGTAATTGGAGAGGGTGGCCAAGGAGTTTTTTATCCAGGCATTTGGATGGCGATCTAGTCTACAAATTGATAGTCAATAGTGTGCATGTTTTATCTTTTGTGTGGGATGTGTGCATCTTTGTTACGTAGAGGCCGGAAGGGATTGCAAGATAATTGTATCAACTCGTAATTGCCTTGTTATCAATAAATCTTCTTTTATCTAAAAACATCATGTGCAACACCACCATAAATTACTAAAGTCATAACAAAGTTTGCTATTTATGACCGTAAATTTACAGTGGAATATAACAAATTTTCCATGAAGTCATCAAGTTGCTGGCATGCCTTTTTGTGCTCCTCACTCACACACAACAGTCGGGCCTTTTCATGTATTTGGCCGTCTGGACTCTGAAGCATTGGCAAGCAAAATCATAGGACCCAAAATAGCATGTAAAGACATGTGACCGGCTCTATATGAGACGACCGAGAACTATTTAACTCTCATTTTCTAGACAGTACGTAGATTATACATATTCAAAGGGCACACAAAAGGTGCAACAAATGTATCTATATATGTGAGAAAATAGATCGAGATTTTTCTAAAATTCAGTCGCGTGATGATTAGCTAGAAGAACAAAATTATAGCTATCATGCCTGGTGGCTCGGACGTATGCGGTGCCCGAGCTGCGCCCGCGGATGAGCCAGTCACGCCGCATGCTGTTCTTCCCCGACGAGCCAACCCATGTGTCGATGTCCAACACCTCTCCCCTGCAACCCGATATCCATGGTCGATATATCCTCAGCACTGACGACAGCAAAAAACAAAGAGCGGATCGACGGAGAATGACTGGCAGGTTGCTTAATTATAAACGTATATACCAGATTGGGTACTGGTCAACTTGGACGTGCATCCTGGAGACGACCCAGATGAGGTTGTTCTTGATCATGCCGTGTGTGGCACCGAAACCGTCGCCGAGCAGGCCCGACATCCAGACGTGGTTGAGTGCAGTCTCCTGCACGCGTGTCTTGTGATTCACGGGTAATATATGTAATGCGTAGCTGAGTAGTTCATGACCACGTAGAAGCAAGTTCTATGCATATGTACTAGTTAAGGTCGTCTGTGTTTTAAGATTTGGATTTTCATATGATTTCTAGAAAAAGGTAGAGTAATTTGGCAAGGTAGCACCATTTGCAACTTATTCAAATAGCCTTACCTTTTAAATCACCAAGAAACATTTCCCATATTGTTGGGAATTATCCTTTTTGGTTTGGAATTTGGGACAATTGACTCAGTGACACTCTTTAAAATTCGTTTTTCTACCCATCAAATTCTGGCCCACTGTCATAGACTCAGATGTTCCCACATGTCATAGACACGTACCACAAAACGTGTGAATTGAATGTCATGTATCAAATTTTCTATTGGAATTTAGGCTTAAGAAAAATATTTTAGTTTGTATGGCGTCCGTTTTATGAGCTACCTTGATATATCGTGATACGACTTTCGATAAAACAAAACACATCTCATTTTTATAGTTTCTTCTTTTAGAAAATGTATTGGTTTCACCGGTGGGCTTTGTTACGAAAGGAGGTGGACATGGAGAAGTTCATTAGCGAGGACGATTGTTGTAGGTCGTCATCAAAGATGTTCTTTAATCGCGGCTGGAGTTTAAATAATGGGAAGAGTAGACTAGTGTTTTTTGGCACCCTTTTAGGCTTGCAGTTATTTATATTGTTCGGAATAATATTTTGGTACTTTTAGATTCGTAATTTGGTTTGATTTTGTTTTGGTAAGTCAAAAGTTGACGGATTTTATGATAGTCCTTTTTGTACTTGGCCGTACACATGATGCTTGTCACGTATGCATATAATTGTGTTGAAACGGTACGCTATGCTACAGTAAGGTGAAATATACAAGGCCACACAGTCAGACAGATTGTCCCATCGCCTAAAGGGGCTGAGAATGTATCTAGAAGTTCAGCAAACAAATAGACCGTAAAAATAAAAATTTCCCATCTGACGATCTGTGTGACTAAAGATTTCGGTTTCAGTTTCACAGAATTAGCATACGCAGTGAGCGAGCAGCAGTACCTGGAGAAGGTTGAGTAGGGTCTCGATGGTGGCCGTTTTGTCGGGGCCCACTTCGTAGGAGCGTATCACCAGCGTCTGCTGGTACCGCACCCCGCCGTCCACGATGCGCGCCTGCCGGAACGCGTCCGCGCTCTGCTTCTCCCTGGGGATGTTCTGCCGGCTGCTCTGCCCCTCCTCGCCGTCGCCCTCCGCGCCCAGCACCGGGGCGCCGACCTCCGCCGCGAGGGACCCGCCGCCGGTGGAGGCGGTCTCCAGCGCCGTCCCGACCCGAAGCACCCCGCGGTGCGCCGCCGCCGCGCCGTTCACCCTCGCCGCGCTGCTCCGCTGATGCGGCTGCTGCTGCTGCTGCCCGTCTCTCTCGGGGGCCGAACACCTGATCAGCACTCGCGGGCGGCAGATGTGCGGTAGCGTGCAAGCCATGCAGCTTCGTTCGATTCCTTGATTTGGGGGCAAAATTAACCAACGATCAGGGCTGATCTATGCGATAATGCGAGTGCCTTGGTGATTCGGAACCGGAACACCGCGATCATGCTACACCTGCTGATCTTATACTCGCGCAAGGCCGGCGGATCTGCCAATAGGGCCGTGCTTTGGCATTGATTCCCAGGGACAAGGAACAAGAAGGCAACACTCTTGTACTTGGCAGCACACCATCGCTACAAACAATGCTACAAAACGCATGTATTTTAGAGGGGACAAAACTGGATGCTAAAATCCGGGAAGGATGGTGTGCTCACGGGCACTTGTTTATGGAGTCGGAGAAACAAATATTCTGATACGGCGGTCATAAACTTTGATGCCTCTGTTGCAAAGCACCTTGATTTTATCACTGCGCATGTGACACCTTAGATTCTTGGAAATTAAATATAACGGGAGAAGACTTAGAATATACGTCGAAAAAACGTCTATTTGGTCTCTTAAATTTCGCTCTGACCCTAATTTGATTTCTAAACTACAAAGTTAGATTTAGGTGGTCCTCAACAACCGATTACAATTAGTCCCTTGACCGACCAATAGGTGGACATGGCAGCAGATATGACCGATTTTGCACACAGACAAGATGTGTCGCACCCAAGGATGACATATGAAATTTTCTTTTTAAAAATAATTTTTCCATATGTGGACTCTAGATTTCATCTCTCAATTCATCTCTCACCTCTCTCTCAATCCTCTCACGCCCGACACCCTGGCCGCTACTCAATTTACCTATGCTTGACGTCGTCGCACTAGCCTCCATTGTTGGCTCCTCCTGCGTCGGTCACCACCGCTTGCTTCTACACCATAGGTCACCACCGCCACAATCTCCTCCCATGCCGGACGCCGTCGTCTCCATCTACTTTTCCTGCCGCACCGGATGCAAGCCGCTATCGGATCCTTCTCTCGTGCATGCCACCATCGCCTCGCATTCACCCTAGTCGCTACCACTGTTCCTCCACCCCCAAGCAGGTCACCGCCACTGCAGCTCCTCTCCCCCACGCTAGTCGCCACTGGCACAACTCCTCTCGCGCAGGCAGCCACCGCGTCGCCTTCACCTTGATCGCCGTCGTTGTTCCTCCTTCCCCTAAGCCGATCGTTGCTAATGTAGATCCTCTCCCATGCACAGGTCGTTGCGTCTGCTCCTTCCCTAAAGTCGTCGCTACCACTCCTCCCCTACGCTGGTGGCCGCCAACCACTTCTCGCCGGCGCCGTCAACTTGAGCTCCCCGCTGCTAGTGCCATCGGATTAGGAGGTAAGGTGAGAGATGGAGAAGGAAGAGAGCGAGAGTGGGGAACATAGAGAGATTAGATATAATAAGGGGGAGGTGGATGTCACGTATATGTATTTATGCCATACGTGTGCCATGTCATGTAACATGTTCGACCACAAAGAAAAAACAAGTCATATGTGTGTCTATACTAGCACAAAACACCCACAATTCAAACGACTGGTCATGCCTAGTTTAAACAGTTCGAGGACCTATTAAGTCGTGTTTTAGAGTTTAGGGATCAAATTGAAAACGAAACGAAAGTTAAGAGATCAAATAGATATTTTTTCCACCAAACAAAGCATGTATGGAAGACTCAAGCTTCTAGTTGGTCGAACTAGTGTGTAGGAAAAAATTACCCACGCCGATCTTTGGCAGTAAAGTTTAGGCAAAACTCTATTTTGTAATACGTAAGAGTTTGATAATGCATAAAAACTGTGGTTTCAATGAGCTCCATCAGCAACCCAGTTTTTTTGAAACAACATGCTATTTGTTTGTACTCCCTCAAGTTTCATAATACTTATCGTTTTAGGTTTGTCCTAAGTCAAAATTTTAAAACTTTATCTATAAAAATCTTTTAAACTATTTGGATTATGTACATAAAACCCGTACTTATAAATTCGTCTTTAAAAATACTTTCACAATATCATAGTTTTGTGGATTTTTATAGATATATTTTATTAGTAATTGATGGCCAAAGTTATATTTTGAAGACCGTGTCAATGTCCAAAATGACAAGTTATTATGAATCTGAAAGGAGTATAATTTTGTCGAAACAAAACATGGGCCATAGTCAGTGCTAGAAAAAGTTTGGACTACTGTAGTTGGAAAAACTAAACATCATGATTCTATCAAATTGCTTTATTGTCACAGTTTTAGTTACGGGACTAGGCGTAAGTTCCGTATCCAAGCACCGACAGTATTATAAATCACGGTAGTTTTAGAAACGATAGTTTTAGGCGAGCACCAGGCGTTGGACATCCGGAAATTACTTGCTGAAAACCTTGCCTATGTCCTCCCCATTAAAGTCGTTTGTCGCCGTCCTGCCGACGTTGCATGGTATACCACCTCATCCCTTTTGATCCTTGTTGTTCCTATATTCGCGTAGTCATTGTGATCATGTTCGTCATCGTCGAGACCTTGCCAGAGGTCGCCGCCGACCCCATCATTTCACCACTCTGCCGGTGCCATGATGTGCCACATCTATGCCCTAAGGCCCTGTCGAAGGCGTCCTCGCCTTCCCTCTCCGTTCCCTTCATGCTCATCAATGCCCTTGCCCCCGATCACATATGTATCGATGTGAATGTGATGTTTATATGTGTGAATGTCAATGTAAATGTGATTGTGCTTCTTTGTTGCTAAATGTGGTGTAAATGCTAGGAAATTGGGTTTGTATGTTGATGCAACTGCTACTACTGGGTGTAGCACCAGCAGCTGGAAATTTGTGAATTGTATGCCCTTTTATTGCTCTTTTTTTTTTTCTGGAATTTAGTTATTCATGACGGCCAGAGGCAAGGCCATCGAAAGAGACTAACAGGGACCCACATGGCTAGGCGCGCCAAGGAGTTGGCTGCCTAGGACCTGGCGAGAGAAGGTGTCTTGGGCCCACATAGCAGGATGTGTCGGGGAGCTGGGAACCTAGGCTGGTCATCGATGGTATGCTGGCCCAAAACTTGGCTTTGTCGATAGTCTCCAACCGTCGACCGAACCGTCATCCCACAAAACGGCAGCTCTATCAGTACTTCTCTCCACTCGTCGTTAACCGTCGAGATAGGGCTTTCTCAACGGTTAGACCCCTCGAGAGAGGCCATTTCTGTCAATGGACTCTCTCAACGGTCCTGAAGGAGAACGTGGTGCTACACTAGCTGAAAAACAAAATTTTTCTACCGCGAACGCCCAGGAATCAAGCAAGTCAGGAATCACATATCGTTACCCTTGGAGTGCTAGCAGCGGAATTAGCCGATTCTCTTGATCAGCGCCGGTGCAGGAGCGATGACGCCTCTACGGTATCCACACGTCCAGGGTGGAACGCCGCACGTTGGTGTGCTAGCACCTGCGCGTGCGGTGGCTAGGGTTTTGGGGAGAGGGCACGGCGGCGGCAAGGGTTTCTTGGTGGGAAGACACACCCACCCCACGCCCCACCTCTCCCTTTTATAGAGCGCTCAAATGGATCTCTCCTCGAGAGAAGCCCATTAGAACTCATGCTAATAGATCTTCTACAATAGAAACCCATTAGGACGCAGTGGATCCAAATCCGCATAAAACCCATTAACGGATCCTATCCATCAGACATGTTCCAACCCGTTAAGTGTGTGACCCATTAGGCTCATGTACAAGTCGGCCATAGTCCTAGAGAACTCTTTCCCCAGACCACAAGTCAATAGCGGTATCTAGCAGCACATATTGACCCCTGAATGTACACAATAATCGAATCGGCTGAACTTTGATACACTCACATAGGATTCTTCTGCCACACGATATCAGGCAAGCTTAAGGCGAGATGCGTGCCACCCTTGGGATAGCTCGACCATTCACTGGTCCATGTAATGGATATAATCGTGATTAACTCTGTAATCACATTGGCATGTCCATGCACTTTTCCCTATCCATCTACACTGAGGGGCATAGACATATCTCTCTTGTTATCGAGCGGGAGCAAATTTCATCTTGATCTCTTAGACCTCATGTCATAATTCATGGCATACCCGTAAGCTAACTTTATAACTTCCCTGTTACGGCGAAGCATTTAATAGCCCCAAAGTATACGACTATGCATGCTGAGAATCAATACGGATCTCAAGTCGAAGAACCGTATAGGTATACCACTCGAGACTAAACCCTGATGGCACTTTGAAGATAACTATCTCAACAGTGTCTCGGAGCCGGTCTATCCAACCCTATGTTTTTAACATGTTATAACATTATTGATTTGATATCTCCATATGGCCATATCTATAGTATGTAAAACATTACCATTAATCAATACATGTGATTGTCAAATCACTATTGTTCCATATAATGACACGTGACTAGGGATCATTTAGAATAATATCATATGGACAATGTGTTTCACAATTATGTCATACTCAATGACCAAAACAGTGACATTTATTCAAGGAAATCATAAGTACATGAACATAGACGTATGATACAATCATCTCACATGATCGCATCTAGGGCATATCATCAAATGGTCCGGCCTTTGAAAAAGTCCTATCTCGTCGATTTTGTCATCTCTCTTGATGGTTCTTTCCGATGATAGACTTTGAACCTCCTGTAGTTGTTGTTTCTTTAATTTGTTCATGTTTTTGTACCCATTCAAGCTAAAGAAAGATGGTTTATGTTGCATTATTGATAATGTTAATTCCAATTTGCAATAGTTCTAGCTATTTAGTCCCAAGTTATCGTGAAGCACTTTTTATGGATGCACCAAATTTTAAATAAGCTGTGCTGATGCTACAGGTCGAAAAGAAGATACAAACTGTATGGAAAAAATCTTATGATGATAGTCAAGGATGTGAGGAATGCCTAATGCTAATTAGCTTAACCAAATATCAGAACAAAAACACTTGATGCGGAATTAGATGTTCACCATTGAGGGAATTGCTTGTCGACGTCATCTGTAGCTTGGTTAGGCTTGTTAGCCTCGGTGACAACGATCTAATGCAAAGAGTCATAGAGAACATCGGTAGTCGGCAGTAGTGCAACTCCCCTTCGGCTCATAAAATAGCAGCATGACAACTATGATGGTGGCAGCCTTCACAAAAGCTGCATCAGATCCTACAAGATTGGGTTGGGGTGTAGAGGATTAGAATGTGATTAGGTAAAACATGATTTGCTAAGGTGGTCAAGCCGTATGCCTCTACCTTAATTTCTTATATAGCATTGTGCCTAGAGAGGCCGAAACCAGATAGATTAGGTTGACATCCCCGATTAGGGGGTTACTACGGCGTCTCTCACTTGTTTGGTGGATGGCTAGGGGGAGTTACTCATAACTTGAGATCGTTAGTTCTGCTAGGGGTGGCTACTACCTGTTGTTCCTTGTGGCTTTGTAGGAACGATATGGTTTTTAAAAGGAAGAAATTAAATTTCATCTCCTTAGCAGGTTATCTACTTACTTATACACTAGCTATACGTTCCTAGGCTATTCTTCAGAGGGGGAGTCAACTTTTGAAGAAGGTGGCCAAGGATATTTTTACCTAGGTGCATGGCTGGCGATCTAGTTTACGTATTGATAGCTAGTAGTGTGCTTGCGTTGTCTTTGTTACTTTAAAGGTTGTGTACATCCTAACTATGCAGAGGCTTAGAGTGATTTCAAAATGATTGTGTCTCCTTGGGTGTAATTATCTTGATATCAATAAAACTTTCTTTATCGAAAAAACGTTGTTAGGTATTGTGTCGAATATGTGTACGAGTAGGTTACAAGGACTCTGTGTTGTAATAGGCAGGGTTGGTTAGTGTTTGAGTCGGACTCTATCCAGGCCTCTACTATATAAAGGGGGGCAGCCCTGGTGTAACCAAGGGAACGACTTCATAATAGTAGCATAGGCAAGAGAGAGGTCGCCGCCAAGCATGTGGCCGTGACACAGTTAGCCGGTGTCTTTGCGGTATTATGGATTGGGAGGAGCGCCCATAATCAGAGCCCCGCAGATGTAGGCGAAAGCCGAACTGCGTTACCAAACATCGTGTCTCCTGGTGTCGTTCGTGATCTTGCATCGGCGTATTTCCTAATCTTGAGGTGGATTAGAAGTCTAAAAAGACTAGAATTCATTTTTAAGGGGGTTCTCTCAACACTATAAAAGGGGATCCAAGGGGGAGCCAAACCCAACAATTCAAAGCAATCAGCAGCTGTTTTGAGCGCAGATTTCGGAGGAGTTTTAAGGCGTGAGATTCCGAAGGAGGAAGGCGTTCTTGAAGGGCTGTTGGGCGAACGGGTCGGGTGGCGATACATCCATCGACAAGCAATTGGCGTTGGTAGAATCGCAGGTCGGCAGGATGAAGCCGACACATACAAATTTCGGTATGGTGAAGTTTGACGCCTTCTGAAACTTCGATTTATGGCGGCGAGGTCCGGGATATCCCGATCTGCGAGGTATTGTGGTGGCTCTTAAGACGAATAAACCGGAGAAGGTGGAGGCCGGTGATTGGGAGGAGATGCGGTTGCAGGCTGCGGCAACCATACGCCTTTGTCTCTCAGATCAGGTCATGTATCATGTCATGGAGTTATCATTACCGAAGGAAATTTAGGACAAGCTGGCCAGTCAGTTCATGTCCAAGACTCGACCGAAAAGTCATGATCTGAGCGAAGAAGTTGTATGGGCTGAAGATGCAGGAGGGGTCAGATCTGCAAGCACACATTGATGTTTTCAACAGGTATGTCACGGATTTATCACATCTGGAGGTGACAATCGCTGATGAAGACAAGGCAATTATTCTTCTTTGTTCGTTGCCTCCGTCCTTTGAGCATTTGGTTACAACGTTGACATATGGCAAGGATAGCATCAAAACTGAGGATATTACTACGGCACTTATGTCTCATCAATTGAGAAAGAATAAAAATGCAGTGGAGAAACCTCGTTCTGTTGCTTTGCTAGTCTCAGGTGATCAAGGCGGTCAAGGGGCCGGAAAGAAGAACAAGAAAAATAACAGGACGGTGCGGTGCTTCAGATGCAATGAGTGGGGGCACATGAAGAGGGATTGTCCAGGTCCACCAAAAGGAGCATATGCTAATGTGGCAATAGGCTCGTATGACTCCGAAGGCGACAGTGCTGAGGTTCTTCTATTAGAAGGGGATTCTGTTGCAGGTGGAGCTGCTAAGCATATTGCAGGATCAGCGTCGTTTGTTCCAAGAAGCGGCGAGTTTGATGAGGATTCGTCGGGCGGCCCGCTGTAGGCTGCAAAAGAAGGAAGCAACCAGAGTCCGGGTGCACGGGTTCGCGCAAGATGCCGGAACGACTTCAAGGTGGAGAGACCATATTCTCCAAGGTGGAGTTTGTTAGGTATTGTGTCGAATATGTGACGAGTAGATTCTGAGGACTACGTGTTGTAATAGCGCAGGGTTGGTTAGTGTTTGAGTCGGATTCTATCTGGCCTCTACTATATAAAGGGAAGCGCCTGGTGTAACCAAGGAACGACTTCATAATAGTAGATAAGAGAGAGAGGAGGTCAGCGGCCGGCATGTGGCCGTGACCTGGTTAGCCGGTGTGCTGCGGTATTATGGATTGGGGAGGAGCGCCCATAATCAGAGCCTCGCAGATGTAGGCGAAAGCCGAACTGCGTTACCAAACATCATGTCTCCTGGTGTCGTTCGTGATCTTGCATCGGCGTATTTCCTAACAAACGTCCCCAATCAGGATTCCTAATTAAATCAGAGATAAGCTCAAATAGAGAAACCCGTTTAGTTGATCGTATGAACGAGTTAGTCCGAGTTTAACCGTAACAAAGGATATGGATATATGTATCATACAATGTCCTCTCCTGTACTTCTCCATATGCAAATAATTAACACATGTGGGATCATCAGTTCATGAGAAGAGAGGAATTAGAAACAGAAGCTAAAATTGAAAACCGACAGCTCGAATTTGCATCACTAGATACACGTTTGCCTCCTTGGTCTTCACTGACCACACTCCTCCCCTTCCTAGTTAGACTCGAGCTGCGCGTACCAGATCCCCTGGATCTTGACATCCTTGGGCGTCTTGGCGCCAAGGTCGGTGTCCGATGGCTGCACGCTCTCGAAGACGCCGATGACCTCGCCGGTCTCCGGCTTGCTCTTGGTGACGCTCAACGTAATGTTGCCAGTGGAGGAGGCGTTGTTCTTGATGTTCTCCTTGACGAGGTCCTCCTCGTCTCCTCTACCTCCGGCGGGGAGCGCCACCGCGTTGTCGTAGCCAGTGGAGCCACCGCGGCCCTTGGGGTCGAGGAAGGAGGATCCACGGTAGCTGGGCACGAGGAAGGAGCCGCTGAAGCTATCCGGCTTGCCCGTGGCGACGAGCTGCTTGACGGTGAAGAGGAAGGGCACGCGCTCGCCTCCGGGCAGCTGCACGGTGACGGCGGCGTAGTCGATGCCGTCCTTCTCCTCGAACTTGATGGAACCGTCGGCGCCGACCTCGAGCGGGCCCTCGATCTCGTCCAGCGTGTAGGTGAGGCGGGTCATGAGCTTGGTCTTCTGGAACTCGGGCGGCGCGTTCTTGGCCACGCCCTCCGCCTTCACGGTGAAGGACGTCGGCTCCAGGCACAGCTTCTTCATGTAGTACTTGCCGGACTTGAAGGGGAAGGACTCCACGCCGCCGTCGATGGTCGGGCACTGGTTCGCCGTGCCCGTCCCCTTCACCTCCATGTACGTTTGGCTCTGTATCTCGTCGTAGGTCAGCCGCTTCGGCACGCCCTCCGCGCTCGCGCCCTGCACCACGCACATCCATCGATTCTCATGTCACCACGCACATGCCCATGCGAGGCGAGCAAGCAGGGCCAGGGGATGCTGTGCCTGTGCTTACCGAGACGAGCAGCGCCGACGTGGCAAGTGCGAAGCCGGCGAGCTTGGCGGCGTCGGCGCACTTGCTGGCAACCTCCTTGATGTCCGACTGGAGAGAGCAGGTGATCCTGCCGGCGCCGCCGTCGACGCCGAACGCCCTGGCCACGTGCGACGACGGCCGGTTGCAGCTGGATGCCCGGCCGCCGATCTTGGCCGGCTGCATCAGCGTGGCCGCGGCTTGCAGTGACGCTGCCATGTCGCTTGCCTCGCCTCGGCTCGCCTGCGCGTGCTTGGTGTGCTTGTGTCGCGAACACTACCGTTTTGTGAGGGCCGGAGATTAGTGTTATCTATGCGCGGCTACGAGCCGCGCAGTGGAGGATAAGTGGATAAGGGACGCTCTCCCATTGGTGGCTTGGGGCTATGGTGTTGCTGACGAGGACAATCACGTGGCAAGCCCAGGTGCCACTCCTGCCTGGTTGTGGACTTGTGGTTCCTGGGAACTGCCAGTCTGAGGATCTCTGTTTGTTCCACTGAAACAGCCGTTGCCACATCAATACGTACGTTATGGATGGAAGAAAGAATTGATCAATCACATATTCACATCTGCGACTGTGAGCAAACCGCTGCTTACTAGTATATGGAAGTATAATTGATCATAGGAAATCCGGCCCGGACCTGGACCGAAAAGGCCCGAACCAGTCCGACCCAACAGATGCATCGAGACAGACTCGTGCCTCAATCCGAAGCCCAGCCGATAGGTCGGGCTAGGTTTGGGCTTGAGAATTTTACGAAATAAGTCGTGGCCGGGCTAGGCCTCCGTCTTCGGGCCTGATTTTGGAGCCCAAAGCCTAGCTCGCCCCGATGTTTGAACAGGTCTATATGGAAGGGTACAAAGGCTCTCTTAACATTTTAGGTTTGCAGCACCTTTTAAAAACCATTTATTCATTTATCTATTTTGGATATCACATTTAATTGAAAGAAACATTTTTAATTGACCTCATCTAAAAGGTCATGCCAAATATAGGCCTTGTGCATTTCAGCTAAACGTAGCATAGCATTTCACTATAGCAAAATTTATCTTTTTTATATAGCCAATTTGGTGTAATAATTTATAATGATTTTCTCAGGTTTTTAGTAGTCCTTTTAAAGATTCTAAAACTATTTTTGAAGATCCTAAAACTATTTTAAATCTCTCTTTGAAGACTCTCAAATTTTGCTACAGTGAAACGCTACGCTACGCTAAGCTGAAATGTACAAGGCCATACTTGAGCAATAAGTATGATATTACACTCTTGCCAAAATTAGAAGTTTCTTGTGGGGGAGGGATGACTCCCATAAAAAGGATGACTTTAATCAGATGGAATTAGGTGATAAAAACTAAAAATAAAGGGGGTTTGGAAATTTTAAACATGAAAGTAATGAATGTAAGTCTCCGTGTGTACGTGGAGGTGGAAATTAAACAACGAAAAGGGGATGTGACAGAAATTTATCCATGCTAAGTACAAAAATGGTTTGTGTTGTGCTCATATTGGTAGTAAGCCTTCTGACTCCCCCTTTTGGTCAGATATGATCAAAGTCAAGGACAATTACACTAACAATAGAAGGATGATTGTGGGGAGAGGAGACAAAACTAGCTTCGGAGTGATTCTTGGCTCAGAGATAATCCCCTTAAGATTCTCCTTCCTAAGATCTTTCACATTTGCTCTAATAAGAAACTCAGTGTTTAGACAAAAAAAAATCTTAACTGGTGCTTACAGTTTAGGAGGTGTCTCAATGAAAACAAAAATCATTATTGGGACCTCATACAAACTGATTTAGTCAACCTGAATTCGACTCAGGCTGATGATACAACCATTTGGGATTTAAGGAAAAGAAATTCTCAATGAGCTCTATGTATTAAAAAACAATGAGATGCTAAATTAATTTAATTGGAAAGATAGTTGGAAAGCAAGAATTTCCCTGAAAAACAGAATTTTCATTTGGCAAGTTATGAGGGGGATTTTTTTGACAAATGCATCTCAAAAAACGAAATTGGAATACGTTGGGGATTGAATTATACCGGCTGACGCCATTCCGATCGCGCTCTGTGGGTCCAAAGTGGTGCTCTTAGCCCAAGCCTAAGTAGAGCCCGCATTGCCTCTCCAGGGGTATTTGGGCTTCATTTACCCTGGCGTAGGACCCAAGAGTCCAAGGTTAGCTTTAGCCCGGGATGATGCCCTTCGTGAGGACCAATCTGTCTAGATCATACAAGGTTCCGATATGGCAAGTCTTATGCACTGGTTGCATGCAACTGCCTAATCCATGTAAATCTCTAAGTTTCCATGCAGGGTTCAGAGTTATCCATATGCTCGACGTGCTATCCAAGCCAACGCTATTCCAATATGGAAGGACTCAAGGTGTCTAGGGGATCATGTTCGGCTCATACTCGGCAACGACTATCCTGTATTAGTCCTTGTAACACATCCAACACATCTCATCTCACGTCTCGTCTCGGCATACATACACTTTATAGTACACTTCCTACAAACAAAAATCTTAGCGAGATATGTACTCATCCAGAACCGCTATAAAGCATGATCTTGATCTCAACATCTTCGCAAGAGCTTGTATCGAGATCTCCATTGTACTCATAACCCATATAAGTAAACGAAGGCTAGATGTATGGTTATTACTTCCTCCAGGAAGGGCCTGAACTAAGGCAAAAACATTGTCTCTCTTTTCTTGTTTATTTAACAACGTTCGAACATCAAGCCTATGAGGAAAGGATGTGGTTCCCAAAACTCGTAAGACGGTCGACACCTGGTTCCTTGCACTAAAAGCTAGCACCGTTCATGGTGTACAATGATCTCCTTCTCAAGCGATCCTCGGCAATGGTGAACCCATAGAACTCGACATCATGCAATTCCCCTGCTCCAATTAGCGTTGAGGATATCTATGTCCTCGACCCTATGGTTGTGGTAGGGAAGAGCTCTAGACAAACCTATGAGCTTGTCATGGACTTGAAACTCGTGCCTAAGTCTCATCAGATCGGATCATGGAGATCCATAACTCGACTTCCAAGCTAGTTCATGGATGGTTCCCTATTGGCCCGATAGCTTGCCATATGAAGCCCCGGGACCTCGGATCATTGACTCGCGCATTAACCTAC
Source organism: Raddia guianensis (assembly GCA_036346415.1). Lineage (NCBI taxonomy): Eukaryota > Viridiplantae > Streptophyta > Magnoliopsida > Poales > Poaceae > Raddia > Raddia guianensis. The sequence continues at coordinate 14,339,327 of CM070534.1, read as the reverse complement.
ATCTCTAGAGGGATGATGTACGCATACTCTTCTTCTGACAGTGGTCGGGATGTGGGTTAGGTGCCTGAATACATCTCGGAGATGATCCTCGTCCTGTTCCCTAACCACCTAGAAGCCCTAGGGAATATAGACACACTAGATTATGTCATCTCCAACTGTGACATAGGGTCTTGCGAAAATATGGCCATGACGCCCTCAGTGAACTCTCAACCACTGGAAGTCCAAATGGGCTGGTCGATAGGTTCTAGAGACGGTGAGCAGCTCAACAATGCTCCTGCTATGGTTGCCGACGACCACCATCGGAACCAAAACTAGATGACTCATGATGGTGACGATGCTCACGCTCCTAAAGCCCAGTGCTCGATACCAAATGCCTTCTTCAACATATGATGGGAAAAAACTGGCTGACATCCGCAAGCGTATGAGGATAAGCAACCAACCTCGAAGGGAGCGTTCTCCCCTAAGGCCCCATCAACTCGACTACAATACTCTCTCGCCCCAACCAACTATCTCTCACTCGATTGCCTTTGGCCCGATACGAGAGTGTAGGTATAAGGTCTAGGCTCTCACTGAGACTTTCTGTGATTATCAGCATAACACTAGAAACATCAACCGGGTGATCATGCAATAGGTCATCATTGCAGGCATGAAGGCACTTGCTTCTGATCTTCATGAGGGAGCTAAGAGTGCCTCCTATGTGACGAACGACGAACATGGAGCTCAAAGCACGTCACACAAGGAACGATAGAGCCCTAGACACTTGAGGGAAAGCCATCATAATCCCCAAGATTGTCGTGAACGACAACATGAAGGTGGTGATCACACATGATGGTGCGATGATTCCCCTCTTGAGCCAACCCGTTCCAGAGTCCTACGCCTCGACGGAGGTATTGGGGGCCAACAGAACTAAGAAACCAAGGATGCCATAAGTTCTACATCTATTAGGACCCTGGTTCAACAATGTCTAGGCCCACTGCCCTGGCAACCAATGCCGACCCACCAGATGAAGCACCTTTGTGCGCCTTGGACCTGAGACTGTTGGTCAGAGTTTGGGGGCTTTCTTTAGTTGCTTGGCATTTTCCAAAGTGTTTCATAACATAGTATGGCCATCTAAGTTCAAACCCAGCCATATAGAAAGTTATGATGGTGTGTTAGTCTCATTGAATTGATTAGCATAAGACATACCTTTTAGAACTAATAGCTTGTCCACTTTACATACATGATTTTCCTCTAAATAGGATGAGAATAAACCAATCTTGACAATAAATGAGACTAAGGAAGATAAAGAGTCAAGTGTGTTAGTCTCATTGAAATGATTAGCATAAGACATACCTTTTAGAAAGCATAAGACATACCTTTTAGAATTATTATCTTGTCCACTTGATATATAAGATTTTCCTCTAAATAGGATGAGACTAAGCCAATCTTGACAATAAACATATTAGTCTCATATCAATAAGAATATTTGAGGTGTGTCATTAAACCAAGGATTGTCATTAAATGTGTTTGTCATTAATTACCAAAATCATACAATGTCACTTGTACTTACACTTGTCCATCTATACCATCGCTATCGTGGCCACCAGAGGTGACCAGGTCATGGCCAATTATTTGCTAACAATTCTAGAAGGTTCAGCTAGTACCTGGCTCTTTAACCAACAATTAGGCTCCATCCATGACTATTAACAATTTTGCGGAGCTGCTATGAGCGTTTCGACAAGCCTGATGACCTCAAGTTCCCGAAGGAGAGCCCCAAGGAGACCTTGAGGGATTTCACCAAAAAGTTCACCTGGGTTAGTAGTACCATTCCGAATGTCCTACACCACGCTGTCATTTTTGCCTTCATCGACAAGGTTCAGCATGAACTTCTGATTTTGACTTGGGAAAGGCAAAAGCATCCGGCTTGACTCTTACTGAGGTATTTCGCATGGCCGAAGAATACACTGGCAAGAAGAAGGCCGTTCGCTGGAAGCAGATTATGGATGAGGCTAAGGCTCTCCCTCAACTCGTTGTTGACGACTATGGCTAGGACATAAAAAGAGGTTCCCCTCCGATGTGAAGGCTTCTAAGAAAAGGAAAAGGTGTTCGTTCCTAAGGTTGTTGCTGCTCTCTAGGGACAGCAATAGTCCCATGAGAAACCCAAGGGCGATGTGGGGGCAACAGAAAGGCAAAGATCGATAACCCTTGTTGCAAAGACGAAAGCAACAAATAGACCTGTGGTGAAGGCTTTTTCTCTTTCCATAACTCGTCACTGCACAACCTCACCACTTGCAGGGTGTTCAAGGAAAACTCGAAGATTACTACGCTGGTAAGGATCCTTACTCAGTATACCTGAGTGTACCGTGAATAACCAGGATAGTGATGTTTGGCCAACCCAAGACAAGGAGGATGACAAAGAAGAAACCACACGACTAGCTCGCTTCATCAACTCATCTTCGAGGGCTCATCTGCGTAACCATCCTGACATGCCCTCAAGTCCGCAACTCTCGAGATCAATCAAATTGAGCAAGAGTGACCTGCACTAGAGCCAGCCAAGTAGGCAAGTATGCATCTCACTGATGCTGGACACGCATGCTACGCTAGCACAAATTCAAAATTTCTATGCGAACACGCAAGATAATCATGCAAGTAGGGGATCACAGATCATTACCCTTGACATGCGGTTGCAGTGGAAGCCAAGTCGGAGAAGTCAATGCTCATGTCACGTGCGTCATTGTAGATCACCACTCATCAGCGTGGACGTCGTGCGTAGAGGAAGTAGATGTGGTTGACAAGATCACCACGGTTCGTCGATCAGCACATCGGTCGTGGACTCGAAAACCCACTTTCCAATCCACATATCAATAGTGGTACCTAGCAACATATATTGAACCTCGAATGCACAGATTGATTCTCATCAGCTGAACTTTGATACACAAACATACTGATCCTTTTGTCACACGACACCAGCCAAGCTCAAGGCAAGATGTGTGCCATCCTTCTTGGTGACTGGTAAATGAGCTTCTTCTTGGTGTTGTGTTCTCATCTGGCCGAAGCACACCCTATTTATAGTGTTTTGGAGACCTAGGGGTACTTATAGGTTGTGGGTGAACTCGGTGGATACTTGGGATGTCGGCCGGCCTAGGTGAGATCGGTCAGGGCCCTTGGATCCACCGATATGCATCCCATGGCTCACAATTGCTCCTAGAAGTGGTTGCATGATTTCTTGAGTCAGTTGCATGGGGGCTAGGCTAGCCGGGCTAGGGGGTTTACCCCCTGGCCCTTCGATGCTTCGACTACACTCCTGGATGGCAAGGATGTCTTGTCCACGTAGGTTGTTTGATAATTGACATACATGTGGGCCATTTAATTCACCATCTTGCCCTTGGTCTCAATCAACGTTGATCTAACACTTGACATAGCTCTACAAGCATTTATTTGCATGCTGGTAAAAGGAGTATGTCCAAAACTTTTGCAACAAAAACATTGCAAGTCACATGTTCGCTCGGTAGAAGCAACAAACGAAGCACTTGCGATAGCCGATAGGGCCTTGCACTGTGGACACTTTATTTGTGTTTGTAGCATAGGGCGGAGTGGTGGTAGGAATAACTGGTGGGGTAGAAGATTAAGCCTTGGTAGCTTTATTGTTCGGCCTTGGTGAACCACCAAAGCTTGCTCGTGTCTCAAATTTTCATCCCTGTACTTCTCTTTCTACTTTGCAAGCAAGATAAAACAAGCGGGTGATAGAGTTGTATTCTTCATAATCAAGAATATATTGTTTCTCACGATTAAGTCCACCCAAGAATGTAGCCATCATAGCATTCCTGGTTTCATTTAAAGCACAACACAATAACCTAATTTGTAGCTCTCGTAGCTTGGTTCAAACATTGCAACTTGTTTAGCAAATCACAAGCATAATAGGAAGGAACAAATCTGCTTCGAATGGCACATTTTAAAGCATCCAAAGTTCTAGGTTCATTTCCTCTCCAACAAGTTTCATGCCACCAAATTGATGCAAAATCAGTGAGTTCACTAACAACAACCTTAACTTTTTTGGGAGAAAAATAGAAACATGCAAACTTTTGATCCACCATTAATTCCCGGTCAACGTAAGCACTAGGATCATATCTACCGGCAAATGGAGGCATTGGAAATTTAACCTTAGCGAGTGAATCTGAAGGACCGGAATTGGCGACTAGAGAGAGAGGTGAATAGGAGCCTAGCTCTTTTCCAAACAAATCACCCTCGATGACCTTCTTTGACCATCCGTCGAACACTTGGCGTTCATCTTGAATCGAGCGTTCACCTCCTAGCCAACCGAATCAATGGCATTGCCAACGCTTCTTGTGAAATCTTTGGTGCGTCGTTTCCTTGCCCTTTCCAGGGTCGCCGGTGCTGGCCATAGGCTACTGCGCTGTTGTCGTCATGGTCTGCCATAGTGGCGGAGCAAGGAATTTAGAGGAGTCTAGGCATAACTATGGTGCACGAAATCACACGCTCACAAAATTTAATAACAATTGCACACGCTCACAAAATTTCATAACAATTATTTTATTGAAATTATGGTTTAATGCACATACGAACATGTAAAATGAAAAACATAGAAATATAATACTAATACATCATATAAAAGTTAAATAGTTAGAGTACGATGCATGATAACATGGACACCCCATATCAATAAGACATCCTGCAAGAAAAAAATGATTAGAACAATATATAACATATAAATATTATATGTCCATTAGAGTATTGAAAAGCATCACGTACCAAATTTGCTAATCATGTCTAGCACGAGGCAAACTCAATTTTCGAGTTTTTATGCTTTAAAACCATCACATTATAGTAGAATTATCAAGTACTTTGAATATGTCCCTCTCGGTGTAATATACCAACAAATGATTGAAGCAATCATCTCTAAGTCTATTACGCAATTTGCTCTTGATAAGCTTCATTTCTGAAAAGGTTCTTTAAAAGGAATGTTGTTGACACCGGCAATAGCAATGCCAATTCAATAAATTTGTACACCAAAGGGAAAACCATGTGTTTTTCGGTTTCAATCATCTCTGTAGCCAAACTTGCAAGGTCTCCACAACTATTAAATGCAACATGCCTTCTCACTTGAAGAATAAAAGTCTCAAGTTGATTTCTTATTATTGCACGATCACCATGAGAGAAGTCTGCATCATGAATTTCAACAAGTCTGGCAAGCTTGTCAATGCCAAATTTGAAGAAAGAGTTTTTTGGATCAAGACATGAGAGGCAGACTACTCTCTGTGGTGGCTTCACCAAAACGATGATTCATCTATACACAAATTTTATCAGCAACAACATAAAAAATCTCGGCACGATAGTGATGAAGGTTTGTGAATGTAAATTCTTCACACCTTGAACGACCTTGCACCGTTATTTCATCAGACATCTGGCACTGGAATAGATTTAACATCACAAAATTCTTTGACTTCATGAAACAAGTCATCCCATCCACTATCTCATGGTGGCCAATTGAGCTTTCACATCACAAATTAATTCCATGGCATGAACAAAATTAATATTTTTTCTTTGCAAGACATGAGAAAGCTCATTTGTGATGGCAAGCAAGTTTGACATAAGCTTCAAATGAAAGCAAATTTGTAGCACTCCATTTTTTCAATCAAACCTGCTGCATAAGATAGTCCACGCCCATCTACCTCCACCATTCCAAGCACATCTACTATCGAGTCCCACATTTGGTCCAAACGAGTCAAAGTAGTGTGATGTGAGCCCCATCTAGTATAGCCATGCCTAACGAGATTAGTTTATTGGTACTGCCCTCTTCCAGTAAATATCTTGCCACATTCAAATTTATCCAAAATACTTTTATGATGGTTTTCTACGTACTAATGCATCCCTCCTCTTGCAAGATGCACTTGTTGTTGTCACAATCAAGGAGATATACTCAAAGTAATCATGAAAAGATTAGCAACAAGTAGCAACTGGGACAATCACTAGTGTAACCGATGGGCAAAGCAGTGCACATAGAAAGCATATGGGTTTTCTTCTAAAATCATTTTCTGCAAACAATTAAATTCACATATCATATTTAAAGGTCCATCGTATCCTTTCCCTCGTAGCCTTGAAATAGATAGGTTGTACTTGTCAACAACCTTTCCTACATTGTTCACATGCCTAAAAGAAAAATACCATAAAATTATATGGGATAATAATGACATAGTAAATTAACAACTAATGCATCACATACCTCATCATTACTGCCATTTGCTCTTTCACGGATATGTCACATGACTCATCAATGAGCATGGAGAAATGCCTATCACCAATCTCTCCCATGATCACCTCAGTGATTTCTTCAGCACATCATCTAGTGAGATCCTTTTGGATCTCAGGAGAAACCATCTTATAGTTCAAACCACCACAATTAAAAGCATGTCTTAATGTTTCATTCGTATCTTTATACCAATCTATTATCTCTAAAATTGCCCCTATTTAAAGAGATAGACGATTCATCATGCCCACGAAAAGCCATGCCTAGTGCTATTAGAAACGAACACTCTAGAGATGAAGTCAAGCGAATTTTATATAATTCTCCAGCTTCTTGACTTGCACTGGCAAACTTTCTTGCTACGCTTTGTCTTTGATTTTTTAAATCATCACAATTCTTTACACACTTGTTATGAACACTATTCACACCACCAACATGCTTAGGCAATGACTTATATGCATGCTTCCAATTACTAAACCCAATTTTGGTGAAAACATCTTAACCAAAATGCTCTGCCCTTCCCTGTTGCTTAAAAAGAAAGCAATAAAAGCAATATGCTGCATCATTTGATTCACTATATTCTATCCAATTGTACTTTTTATACCATTCTTATGAAAAAGACCTTGTGACATTTCCCATTTTTTATGAGGAAAATTCACGATAGGCCGAGTTGGCCCTTTTGTATGTATGCCCTTCTAACTTGGTTTCGAATTTTAGGAGCATACATATTTGTTTCCTAAGGGCTTGGTCACTTACGTTTCATCCAAATTAAACTCACGGATAACATTTGGTTGCGATGCTCCATCTTGATCTTCAATTTGCGCCATCACTTGAGTTTGTGTTTGCTCCGATGGTTAAGATGAAATTTTCGTATTTATGAAAAACCTTTCTATGTTGAAATTTCACAGTTAGTCATAAGTCAGACATCAAATCTTAATATAATTTTATTGCTCGGAAACGATTACTAAACAATTAAACTATTATTCAAAATTCTTAGTACAATGGTGTAAGTTTGTAAACTTTTTACAAAAAATCTGAATTGTTATTAAAAATAAAAAATACCTCGTGGTGGCACTGTGGAAGAAAATCAGTAGGGCAGCAGTCGGCGGCTCAGCTATCGGCAACCAGGAAAAAAGTGGCGATGAGTGACAAGATCAGCGGCAGCAGCGATCAGCGGCAAGGCCATCGGCGGCAAGGCACGAATGCATAATTAGGTTACTGACTTACTGGCAATCGACTAATCAGTAATCACTTATCCGTAATGGACTTACTTGTATATTTATTAGCTCCTGGAGCACAACACCACAACGCCACTAGCAAGCCACGCTGGCAGCCTAGGCCCAGCAGCCAGCATCGAGACTTGCAGCCCGTAGGCGTGTGGTGTGCATCGCCCGCCTAGCCTGCCTTTTCTCCTCTGCCCACCCTGCCCGGGCCTTGAATCCGCTCTAGACAGCAACTCCTCAGTCTCAACCATCTTGGCACTAGATCGAATATCAGCCCTCCAATCATAGTCTTAGTCATTAACCTTACCACGGTATCCGTGTATGACCGTCTGTGACTTCCTGCGTTCTGTAACCCTAAACCTCCAGTTCGCGTCTCGACATCGTCATCTCATATATTACATACACCAGACTTCGCCTCACCCGTCTGAGGCGTGCCTCACCACGGCTTGCTCAGCTTCAAAGTACTACAACAACACTAACAAACATACCGTCACGTAGCACCGCACATATAGCCAACTCAAACTATCAAGCACATTCAAAACGTCCATCAAGCACCAAAGCTTATCAATATACTCAAAACCAAAAGCGACAACTTCCACATCATTCAACACTCACACTCGATGAGTACTACCTCCGGTCATAAAAACAAGTCGATGTTGACTTTTTGGACAAGCCTTTGACCATTCGTCTTATTAAAAAATTTAGTGTAAACATGCATAAATATAAATCATGCTTTAAATATCTTTAATGATAGAGCAAATCATAACAAAATAAATGATAACTTACGTAGTTTTTTTAATAAGACGAATGGTCAAAGGCGTGTCCAAAAGTCAATAACGACTTGTTTTTATGACCGGACGGAGTATATTGACAAAACACCATCGAAAAAGGTTTTGATTTTAGTAATGTCTAACAAAGAAAATCAAACCTACAAAAGTCATACTTGACCAAAAGAAAAGTGATTGATCAACATGTCCAAGTATATCAGTTGAGCAAACAACTAGCAAACATAAATCTCCCCCTTTCACCATTTCTTCCCCTATTTGAAACTCAAGCTCAAAAATGATGCTTTTTTCTTCCTCTTTTTGACAATACAAGCATCAAGGTGAAAATAAGGAGAAGAAAGGTGCATGCAAATGCAAGAGCACTAGAGAAAACTAGTGAGAATGCACATGCAACCTAAAAAGGCTTTGTAAATTATCGAAACTAAGAACTAAATGTTTGAAATCATAGCTCAAGCAGATAGAAGCATTTTAGTGCAAATTTAAATTAAATGAACCAATGAGCTAGGCAATAAAAGCAACATGGAAATTATGCCATACTGAAAAACACTTCCATCTCAAAAATCCAAAAATTCATCATTAAGGGAACATGGCCTCTCAGAAAAACACAAATTTGCTTAAAAGAAAATTTTTAATTTCTTTTCTTTTCAAATCTTTGTTTTAGCAATTTTAAAATTCAAAGCTTTGCATTTACTTGTTAAAGAGAGCTTCAAGCCTTATTTTTCAAATGTGCTCAGCATGACACTGAAGGATTCACGATCTCGGTCATCAAAATCCCGTCCTAGTTCATGCCTAGTGCAATGGCAAGCCGTCTTGTAATAGGTTATTGGTGAAGACTCCCATAAAATAAAAACAAAACATTTCTTCAAAGTCTTAGGACAAATTTTTATTAGTGCTCACAAGAGGAAAACACATGTTCGAGCCAGCGACTAGAGAGGGTCTTCCTGCCGTCGTCGACTACTTCCTTCTACGACTTTCTACTACGACTTCATCAATGGCAACTGAGGTGAGCCATCTAGCCACTTTTCTCTCTATATGCTCTGATACCAGTTGAAGGACTGGAATCAGCGACAAGAGAGGGGTTAATAGGAGCCCAGCTCTTTTTCAACCAAATCACCCATGATGACCCTCTTTGACCATCCATCGAGCACATGGTGTTCATCTTGAATCGAGCGTTCACCTCCTAGCAAACTGAATCGTGTTGTTGCCAATGCTTCTAGTCAAACCCATAGCACACGCCGTCGCCTTGCCCCTTCCAGGGGCACGGTGCTGGCCATAGGCCACCGCGCTGTTGTCATCATGGTCCGCCACCACCAAGCAGGGCACACCTCTAAGGACAGTCGTCGTGCCGTCGTGGAGCACCCCTAAGGACAGTCGACACCACGTCGTGCTTCTCGTGCACAAAGACGCCGCCTTGCCGAGACGTCGGCCGCCGAGGAGCCAGGCTGCTGCCGTTGGGATCTGAAGCGCAGACATGTCCTCAAGGACTTGCGCGCCACCGATACCACCGCGATGCTCCCCATCTAGGTCTTGTTCTTTTCAGCGTATCGTTGTGTTCGCGTATTACTGTACCAAATTTGAGAGCATTGAAAAATAGCTCTAATGATTATAAAAAAATAATTAAAAATAGTTTTAGGATCTATGGAAGGTTAACTAAAAACCATGAAAAATATCGTTACAAATTATCACAACATATATGCTATATAAAAATAACAAAAATTGCTACAGTATTACGCAACAGTACGATACGCTAAAAAGAACAAGGCCCTAGTGTCATCATCGCACCTCCTCCTGCACAACCGGTCCACCATGGATGTTGGTTCCTGTCGCCTTCCTCCTTGACTATCCGTCGACGCTGCTGCCTCGGCACACCGCCGCTCAGGCAGGCTAGCCGCTGTCTCTTCCAGATGTTGAGCCCGAGCCCCTTTGGGCTAGAGACCGTGTCATGCGCCTATGGGCTGTGGCCTATGTGTCCCACGGTCATGAGCCGCCTCCAAGGCTAGCGCACCGCCTGCACAGCGCTCGCTCCCATGGGTCTGCGTCATGAGCTGCACTGTCGAAGCCCTGTCGTCGTGTCGCCCCTATAGAGCCACCAAAGAACGTTATCATTGGCCCAAGACCGCCACCGCAAGAAGACCCTCTGATCATCGTCGTCAGCTACCTCGCCACCGTAGGGCACCTTGCCGTCCCCCACGACCACCTATTCACCTTGTCCATACCATCACAGCAACTCTTCATCTTCAACCGTCTTCGACACTAGACAAAACCTTGACCCTCCAAGCCTAATCCCAATCCTTAACCTCAGCACGGTATCTAGCCTTATCCGTGTATGACCGTCTATGACTTCCTACCTTTCCGGACCCCCAAACTTCTAGTTCGCGTCTCTACACCGTCGCCCCATAGTACATACACTGGACTTGGCCTCGCCCGTCTAAGGCGTGCCTCACCACAGCTCGCCCAGCTTTAAAGTCCTGCAACAACACAGACAAGCACACTGTCACGTAGCACCACACATATAGTCAACTCAAACCATCAAGCACATTCAAAACTTCCATTAAGAACCAAAACTTATCAATATACTCATCACCAAAAGGGACAACCTCCACATCATTCAATAGAATCATCACGTACCTCCCGTTGAGTATGAGGACGTCATTTCATACCTTGTCAATTTTGATGAAGGTGATGATGATCTTAATCATTTTGAGTGTTGAAACTATCATCTGTATCGGAAATAGCAACATATTCATTTTTCTCTTGATCCACCTCGTCTACCCATGAATGGATAGCATGGACAGCTGGGGGTGACGTTCTTTCTAAATTACCTACTATTGTAACAAGATCAGCCAATCTCCGCTCAAGTTGTTCCATCCCATGCTGATTTTCTAGAGCAATCTTGGAAATGTTTTTGACGATGGCAGTCATCACACTTTTATGATCTTCTACATAATTCATGAACTCACTTTGTAGCACGCATTCACCTTCATCTGTAGCATCTCCACTTCCAACAATGTTTAGTAGTAACAAAAGAATAATATATATCTCATGGACTACTAGGACAAGTAAGTGGAAGGTTTCTCACACAAGCCTATACCTTTGCTCTTACAAGTTCTCAGCACGCGAGAAGATGATACGACCAGTGGCTGGTTGGCAATCTGTCGAACATGGTGGCAAAGTGATGGCCAATATCTATTTATGTATGGCTAGTAGAAAGTGGAGCTTGAATAAGCTAATATTTGTAGTAAAGTAAAAACAATTGTTCAAACAATAATGGAAACTTGAAAATTAGCCCAAAGTAGTAAGATTGTTGGACTAATCTACACTCATATATGTTGATCAAGCTTGAAAAAGGTGTAACAAGCGCTAAGAAAATAGGATAATGCGCACCGCAACGGAATGAGGTATCACATGGGCTTCCTTTGCCTATCTCCTCTGTTTTCTAATGTGTGATTCTTTTTGGTTCTTTTTAGTGCACTGACTTTTGAACGATATTTTTATTTTGATTTTTCTGATATTCTTTTCTCACCTTGGCAGCACTATGCAGAAACTTCTAGGGCCAGTTATAGTACTTTCCAGGCCATTGTTAGGGTCAAAACTTTTTCGCTGATCGGCGAAGTAGTGGGGCTTCAAATGTAATTTTTTTCAAGCGATTTGAAAAAAATTGAAATAGGAGATCATATGCAAAAGTTATGATTGTTTTACCATAATGAGGTCCAGATTTGTTCCGAGACCAAGCTTATTTTCTGTTTTGGCGATAGGCAATGAATAGTGGGAGTGCGAGATGACAAGATTGATGGTCGACGATGTAGGGAGCTTTACACAAGACGGTTTGCGACCTATCTAGGATTTGCAAATTGGAATAATAGCACAAGGCGGCTATCGAAGGCAAACCAAGGTCTCTCAGCTTGAACAATGGCAAAATAAAACCAATCTAAGACTCAACATGACCAACAACACGAAGATGACTATGGGAAAAATTCAAAGACGCAAGATTGTAAAAACAATGCAAACAAATTTTTTCTAGCAATTTTTTGAACTCTAGGATGAAACACAATCCAAAACTAAGGTAAATCACGATTTCACCGGGCAACCAAAACTCGGATACCACTTGATGGGAGCGATTACGGAGTCCCAATCTTCTAGTGAGATTAGATGGATAATTTCGGTAGATGTCAGGCGACATGAACGATCCGGCTATTAACCACGTAGGTGACTATAAATCCCAACGATCGTTGAACTACCACAACGAACATTACCGACTTAGCCAAGGTATGATTGACCTGACCACCAAGGTCGGTTCCTACAGGCATTCGAAGAACTTGCAAGAGCACATGATAAGTAATCTTAAATTGTGGATATAAATGATGAATAATCTAAACTAGGGTTTCAAAAACTTGGTCTTGTTGATCTCGTCAAAATAAGAAGAACAATATAGCTTCACATGAACGTAGAGAACTCAACTAAACAAACCTGAGGAAAATGAAGCACAACGAATGCCATATATAGTATAGTGACCAAGGAGAGCAGCCTCCCACACATGGACCCACGCATATGAAACTCTAAGTGTACACGGGTTTTCAGCTCAAAAAGACGGCGACACAATGCCAGACAAGCTCTTGTTTCTCTCTGTAATTCAATGGTTCCTGATGCTATTGTAGGAATTTTGCAATGGGATCAGAAGCATTGGAAATCTTATCTCTGAAGCTTTCCGTGGAGTGGTTGAATGTTGAAAATGAAGCTCGTACGTGGTATGTGTGTTCGTTTGAAGATGGATTGCTCATGGATGGACGAACCTGACTCGACTTTGACTTGGACGTCCCATCAAACTCAACCCAGTGGTTGTGGGCTTCACACACTGTAACGTATGCTTGTTGGACTCTCGTTGGTGAAGGCTCAAATAGCTTCGCATGAGAATTCATGCCATCTTGTCTCTTTCCAAGTCCTAGTTCGAACATAGTCGATGTAGCAGAATTAGTGGATGCATACTGCTGGTGATATTCCATTCTCCAGATCCCGTGAGCCTCCATGTCATGGTCGTCGGATCTGGTTGGCAAAAGCTCACCAGATACGAGTAAATAGAGCAGTACAGTGGCATGGACGATGCCAACAGCCGGAGAGGTGGCACCAGTCGGCAAGGCGCTGGCATGCCCCATGGCCACATGCCTGTTAGGTGTCGTTTTTCTCGACGCCTCAGCCTAGTGCTCCGTCCGTCTATCTTTTCGCTCAGTTAAAAAACATAAGAAATAAAAGGAAAAAGGCAGCAACATGCGTATTTTACTTTTTTTATGTGAGCCCTCTATGTATATTAGTATCGTAACACATTATTTATATTGGAGGCTGCGCGCAACTCGTTTGATGGATAGGACACGAGTCTCATAGTGTTTATAGAAAAAAATAATGAAAGTGTCATGTACGCTGTGGCCTGTGGGTGTGGTCGCATGAACGGTGAATCTGTGGTTTTTTTATGGCATGCGTGAGTCTGTCGGAATAATAGAAATATAAAAAAAAACGAAAAGATGATTATCATCAATCGTGCATTCGTGCACCCGCTGCCTCCCAACTCTCACAAGCGCAGCAGCTGCAGCAGCGGACGGGGCCATGGGAAGCGCGGGGACGCTGCTTTCGCACCGACCGCCGCAGCTTGGCGTCGTCGTCCTCCGCCGCAATTGTTTCCCCTTCACATGTAACCGGCGCCTCCCAGCTGCCGCCGCCGCGGCTTCACAGCTTCTCCGCCGCCACCGCCGTCACCTTCTCTGCTCCGCCGTCGAAGAGGGCAAAGGTCGGGAGACGGAGTCCCCTTCGTCACGGCTGCCTCAGGGAGAGGAGTCACCATCTAGCGGCCTTGGCGCTGCCCTCGAGGACCCGCCGCCTGGGCCTGGTACGCCTCTTCTCGTAATTCCTTCTTCCAATAGTACGTTTTGTGCAGGAGATTTCGAAGAGGCAGTGAGATAGTGGCCCTTATAAGTTTAGTTATGTTGCCAATCTTAGGTCACCTCTTAATCCACTCAATGTTACCGCATCGAGTAATTCGATTGGCCGTATGTGTAGCAGTTGAATGCGGATTTGGAGATGGTTCTTTTGTTTTTGACGCCAGCAAATGACATCACAAAAGGTGAACTACGGTTTGTGTTGTACTGTTATCAATCGAATGTCCAGTATATACTTCCTAAACATGTTTGTGGCAGCTATTAATAGGGTTGGACATTCGATATTGTTGGTTGGGTATTTTAAAAGGTCGGTATTCGAAAACTGGTTACGGAAATTGTGCTGAAAAAATCACTGCAGAAATCAAACATACCTAGTTACTAGTTTCGTTCGATAGTTTGGTATACTGTGCCTTCATGAGCACACAAAACTATAGATTGAACAATTATTTACAAGATTGGGCATTACAAGATTCAATCAAGAAATGAACAAGGAAAAAAGCAATCAAGAAATTATATATGTTGTATTACACAGAGATCTTGATGGCGGCCAGCAGAGTAGTGGTCTCGCAGTCGCAGTCACAAAGTTGTCGTTGAGCTGAACCCTAGAGTGATGGTCGTTGCTGATGGCGCATGACGGGAGAGCAAGTGGGCCGCCCAGATGCCAGGGATTGTGTAGTTGTGTGCAGGGTGGCGACGACCAGCAGAAATCCAGGGAGAGTGACACCGGTGAACATAGGATTAGGAAAACATGTGACTTGGTGGGGATTGGGGAAAATATATGGCTAAGTTTGGGGTGGCCAGGTGGGGAGGTGAGTAGTGCTGCCTGTGATGGGTTAGGCTACATGGGATGCGGAGAGGAGCTAGACATTGAGTGTTCAAGGAAGGCCGTAGGGATTTGGTATTTCTGTATTTTCTGTTTTCCAGAGCCTGATACTGAACCGATACTGAACAACCAAACTTTCTTAGAAACAGTGCCGAACCAAATACAGAAAATTTCAGAAGTTTCAGTTCAGTTTGGTAATTTGGTATCGGGTTTTTTTCTCACCCCTAGTTTTTTTTCTCACCCCTAGTTGTTAAGGTGGATTCTGCAGTGTCTCTTGCCCATGACCTGTAATTGTTTTCTTTCTTGTGGTGTGATGTACTAATGTGTATTAACTGCTGTTGTACAAACAGTAGTGATTTAGTTTATCATGTTTTCTGGTTTTCATAAAATGATTGATCTCATCAATCATCTATCATTTAGTTCTTAGTATGAGGGGTTTATAGTTTTCATAAAACTATTGATCTCATCAATCATCCACCATTCAGCTCATTGCCCTAATCCTACCTGCACTTTGTTTATTTTTAAATTTGATGGGAGTTATGCATGAATGCTCACCTTTTTGTCATACTAACCTTTGGCAAGTCCAGCCCTCTAATTTTGCAATATATCGTGATATCTAGAATAGAAAAAACTATACACTAAAGATGTACGCTTTAAGATAGACAAGATACATTGAAAGAAGTATAGTTAGTTTCATTTTAAGGTGGTGCTCCAGCTCATTAGTGTTAACTGGCAAACAACAGGAAAAAAAAAAGAGTTTAAGAAAAGAAAATTTGCAGTTTTTTTGTGCTTAAAAAATTAACCCTAACTTCTTAATAAATACTATAATAAAATCCTTTTCACAGTATGCCCCTTTTTAAATCTTATTGGTCATACCTGCAGTACTTATCATGTTACAAAGTGCCATGTTAATATTTAATTGATTATGCCTTAGTGAAATTTCCTGTCTTGAGGATGTAACCACTCCTGTTTACTTTTTACAGTTGAAAATGGTTCCTCTGGAAGTGTCACACAGGAAGAAGAACAGAGTACTCTGTATAATTTTTTATATCCGAGCAAAGAACTACTTCCTGATGATAAGGAGATGAGTATATTTGATCATCTAGAGGAACTTCGTGACAGGATATTTGTCTCAGTATTTGCTGTTGGAGCTGCAATAGTTGGTTGTTTTGCTTTCTCCAAAGATTTGATTGTGCTTCTAGAAGCACCAGTTAGTGTTCAGGGTGTTCGGTTTTTGCAGCTTTCTCCTGGAGAGTTTTTCTTTACAACATTGAAGGTGAACCTCTGAAAACATCAAAGAAGTCGTTTGTAGTTAGTTTATAATATCTTCTTTTCTTCTTCTCCCTCCCTCCCCAATGCACTTATAAACTGTTCCTTACGTGGTGCATATTGCATACATAGGCCTGTGCTGCAACGATCTAATTGGTCTGAAATCTAATACAATTTTTTCAATTTCATACTGACACTATATGACCTGTGGCATCCTAAAGATTGGCCATATGTAAATACACCCTCATACAGTTGGGAAAGTCAAATGCATGTTCACACCTGTGCAGCCATTTTCACCTCACATACAATTAGAACTGACATTTCACAATGTAACTTTGTTGAATCAGACCTGCAGTATTCACTTTTGTTGTTATATGTTCCCTTCTATGAAGAAGGTGGTTAACTATGCACGCAGCCACAAAGGCTGCACAAAATTCTGCTTTATTAGTATATATGTGAAAAGCTCAAACTGAGTTCAATATCAGATAGTTGTTCTCCTTCTGTACTGGATGTTAGTGACACGTGTACCATTCCAAGTTTAAATTGATGTTATACTTTGTAGTGCTATTATGTTTTGCGATGACTTTACAGAGGCCATTAAATGTTCCTTGTTTCACTGTTTTCAATGCCGTGTGCAGGTCTCTGGTTATTGTGGGCTTCTACTTGGAAGTCCTGTCATTTTGTATGAGATAATAGCATTTGTTCTTCCTGGTTTAACAAGAGATGAGCGGAAATTCCTAGGGCCCATTGTTTTGGGTTCTTCCATTCTGTTCTATCTTGGAATTTTCTTCTCCTACACAATTCTTGCTCCTGCAGCATTGAACTTCTTTGTGAACTATGCGGAAGGAGCAGTGGAATCATTATGGTCGATAGACCAGTACTTTGAGTTTGTACTTGTGCTTCTATTCAGCACAGGGTTATCTTTTCAGGTAAACAAATGGCACTATATTTTTATAACAGGATTTCAAGGATGATTGTAATAATGTAGCCCTCTCTTTATATATTGAAAAGAATGTGACAATCATCAAATGACTTGTATCATTTACATAGACAAACGGCCATGTAGTTGTATTGCATACTAATCAATATATTTTTTATAAGTGAATGCTTTTCATGACCATTGAAGAAGCAACCGAGAAAGTAAATTGGAAGAAAGTTACAGAACATTGATAATCATATCTGTTACACTTGATAGCTGATCGGAATTGGCATTTTTATATCCTTGATTATCCAACTGTGCCTATGATGATTGCTTTCTCTTCCATTTCTTGCTAATTTAATCATCAAATAGTTTGTATGGAAACTGCTCCTGATGCTAGTGATTTAAAATATAGATTTGATCCGCAAATCTTGTTTTACTAACCCAAAGATACTGAAAGATAACTGCTACTGTCACATATCACAGAGAAGAAACATATTCTGAATATGTGATTTGCATGTTGCTCTTTTGCAGGTCCCTGTTATTCAGCTACTTCTCGGACAAGTCGGATTGGTTTCTAGTGATCAAATGCTCTCTATCTGGAGATACGTTGTTGTCGGCGCAGTGATTGCTGCCGCTGTGCTTACACCCTCGACAGATCCGCTGACTCAGATGCTCTTGGCAGGTCCACTGCTTGGACTGTACTTGGGTGGTGCATGGATGGTTAAGCTGACTGGGCGATAATTGATCTGCTTATTTCTGTTTATGAGTGTTGCATGAGTGGTGATTGTTCTTGACAAACTAGAATCCTACTGTAACATAGCCTTGTATAAAACGAACTCGATCTTTTGGTGCATCTTAAAGATCACATTGTTTGCCCTTTTCTGCTAGCGAAGCATTTCATTATGTACGATTATTGTTAGTATATTACAGCGTACAATTTACATGCTACATACCATTTGCGTTATTCAGGGCATATGTAATGGTAGCCATATTCTAGCCCTAAATTCTGACGTTATTATTGTAGCAGCAGAGTTAGAATAAAATATACGATTAAAAGGCAGATGAATAGTATTGAGATGGGGCTAGCATTACACTTACCCTTAGGGCTGTGGTACATTACATATCGCAGTCGAATGCAATCTATTCTATATAACAGCGCGCTAGCGTTGCATCGTGCTGCGCGGCACATGTCTATCTTGTATGGTAGTCATCGCCACGGCCGTCCGATCGCGGATGTCGGCTAAATACGGCCGTCTGTTCCCGCTTTATATATAAAGAAATTTTGTTCGCCAAAAAAAAAACAAGGCGGGATGGTTGCTCAGTTGGTTGCCGTCGACAACTTTCAGGAAGCAGCCCACGGTTCAAATCCCACTCCCACCGCTGTGCTTTTTTTTTCCAAAGCGCGTGCGCCTAGCCTGCTGTCCACGTCCGCTAGAAAAGCATCGGTTGTCCGATCTTGCGCCTCACGCGGATCCCACCATCCAACCCTAGCTCCATTCAACGGGAAAATCCTTGCTGTCCATGTCCGCTAGAAAAGCATCGGTTGTCCGATCTTGCGCCTCACGCGGATCCCACCATCCAACCCTAGCTCCATTCAACGGGAAAATCAGGTGTACGACACTCAATTCGGACCTTGCTGCGTCGACATTAATTTAAATCGCCTTTAGGCATTGACACGAGTACTGCAATTTCTCTCGGTGACATTTTACCCATTTCCTACCATTTCCCCTTTTCCTATTTTCTTTTCTTTTCCACTTTTCCCATTTTCTTTTCTTTTCCTTCCTCCTTCTTCTTCTTCTTCTTCTTCTTCTTCTTCTCGCCACCATGGCCTTGGAGAGCTGCCACTGCCTGCCACCTGCTGCCTGCCCTCTGAAGCGCGCGCCCATGTGCTGCCCATCTCGTGATGCTCAAGATAGGCTGCAAGGCTGGCGCGGGCGAAGCCATGGGGGTGTGAAGATGGCGTGTGGCATGCATGAGCTCTCATGCGGTAATGCAGAGTGCAGAGGGGCGGCATGGTGTGTGTAGCCCATGGCAAGCGGTGGTGCAGTAGCAGAGGGCGGGCGCGCCTGTTAGTTCATGGTGGCGGGCAGCAAGCAGAGCTGGGGGGCGCGGCGAGCTCATGGCGGAGGGCTCTCCAGCGGCCATGGTGGCCGGAGAAGAAGAAGAAGAAGAAGAAGAAGGGAGGAGGAAGGAAAAAGAAAAGAAAATGGGGAAATGTGGGAAAAAGAAAAGAAAATAGGGGAAAAGGGGGAAAATGGTTAAAAATGAGTAAAATGTCACCTGAAAGAGAAATTCATGCGCCCGGTGTCGTATGCCTAAAAGCAGACGAAATTAATATCGAATGCAGTGGGGCGTCCGAATTGAGTGTCGTACACCCGATTTTCCTCCATTCAACAGCGGATTGAGATCCTCTGCCGTTGGTTACAGAGGATGAACAGTAACCGTGCCTTTATAACTGGTGAACAGTGCAAAACAGTGAAAAATGAGCAGTGTTTTCAACAGTGTTTTGCTACAGTACCATGAACAGTATTTTCCAGCAGTGTTTTTGCTACAGTACCCATGCCTTTTGACCTGTTTTGCACAGTGCGCATCTGCCTTTAACACACAACGGCAGAGGATTTGGATCCTTCAACAGCCGCCTCTTCCGCCTTGTTCCACGCCGCCAACCCACTGCCCCAGCTACTCCTGGATGCAAATCCTCTGCCGTTGGTAGCGTAAAGGCAGAGGCGCACTGTAGCAAACAGGTTAAAAGGCACGGGTACTGTAGCAAAAAACACTATTTATGATCACTGTTCAAAAACACTGTTTAAAAATACTGTTCGTTTTTTTTTACTGTTTTGCACTGTTCACCATGTATAAAGGCACAATTATTGTTCATCCTCTGCCGTTGTAACCAACGGCAGAGGATCTCAATCCACTACTCCTACCGCCGATGCCAAGGAGAGCACATCTAGCGACAACGGCCCGCCGCTCCTCCTCTCGAGAGTGCTGCTCCTTCCGTTGCTGCCTCGGTTTTGGAGCGCCGCTGCCGCCGGATCCGCTTGTTCCCCTGCCGGTGCTACCTCCCTCTCTCCCCGGCACCGTCACAGGTCTACCTGCTGTTGATCCGAGCTGCTGTCCCGCCAGAGCCTCCCTACTCCGTCGGCTCACCTTTCAGACGGTTCCTCCCCCTCCCCACCATGCCTAGATCCAACGTGCCGGATCGACCCTCCGCATCGCCGCCGCCAGTCCAGCCTCACTGCCAGATACGTTGATCTATCGATGGCGGCAACCGGAGCGGTCAGACGCAGCGACCCTTCTCTGTACCTATAGGCGACCTGCTCCTTAGGGATATGCTAGAACCTTTCATGGCCAAAGTTCTTTTTACTTTTTAGGGCGAAGCATTTTTTTTTTGGTCGGTCATGTGGGTATTGGATTATGTTAGCAACAATGTCCTCAAACATTCGAATTTGTATGATTAGAGCATTGTCGGTTTCTAACTCCAGAGATTGGGTTTGGATTTTTTTTTTTGTTGAATAACACTCATTGATCACTAAGGATGTGGTTCTGATAAATTTCTATCAAGTGTCTTGCAAACTTTATTGTCCTCATGCTCGGTTTGCAGGCACTGTTCCCCTAGGCCGGCCTAGGCCCCGACTAGGCCGTGGGCAGCACCCTGCGGCCGCGATTTGGCCATAATCGGTAGGCTGGGCAGGGGAGCGGCCTAGGCGGAGATGGGCGGTTCTAGGCCTACCAGGCCTTCTTGGCGTCATTGGAGAGGGCACAGGCGCCGCCCGCGCCGCTGTCGAGCCAAAGGTGAGGAGGCCGCCGAGCCATGGGATGAGGGAGAGGTCGGTGCCGGGCGTGAGGATGAGGGCGGCGCCGCCGTTGGGTCACCGCCGGGCCGCCGCGTCGAGGAGCCGAAGGAGAACGGTGCCGCCGGCCGTGGTCGCTTGGAGGAGGGGCGGTGTCCTGGCCGCCTCTGCCGTGGAGAGAGAGACCGAGAGAGAGAGAGAGCCGAGGGAGAGGGGCGGCGCCGCCTGGAGCAAGGGGAGGAGCCCGAGGGCAGAGAGAGAGAGAGAGATGGGAAGGGGCGGCGCCCCCTCCCCTTTTACCTTTTCCCCGAGGGCAGAGAGAGAGATGGGAAGGGGCGGCGGCGCCCCTTCCCCTTTTACCTTTTTCCTGGTTTTTTATCTGCCAACAAATGAAGGTATTCCTTAATCCTTAGTATTATTTACTTTACATGTTATGAATTTGCTCATATACATGTATTTTAAATTTTAAATAACTGAAATTCCTTATATTTAGTTTGACCGCCTAGGCCCGCCTAGGCCCCGCTGACGGCGTGTTCTCCGCTCAACCACTGCGGATCACACCTGGTCGATTTTTAGTCTGCTAGCCAACTCGATCAAGCTCGATCCGATTTGGCGTCGGGCACAACAAGGAGCGACTTCAGATTTACCTGAGTTCGGACCCCTCGCGGGTAATAGTCCTACTCTGCTTGAGCCTTAGCTCTTTTCTCGATTGTGGTTGAATGGGAATGTGTTTACTGAGTGTCTCGAATGCCGAATGCTCCTCTCTCCCCTTCTCCCACTCTCTCCCTCCTTTTATACAAGCTTTGAAATTTGGCGGAGAGAGCCGAGGGGTAGGCGATCTGATGCTCTCGGTACACCGACAAGACACGACGAAGAAGAGGCAACGTGTTGCCCGCGCGCCGCTGCTGCGCCGCCCTCGCGTGCCGCCAGTGGCCTCGACCCGCCACAGTCACACCGGTGAATCTGCGGGTGGGGCCTACCTGCTCCTCCGACACAGGCGGCCTCCTCAAGCAAACCTTCTCTCTGCGGTCAATTCTTCTGCGCCCGTGTGTGCCGCCAGACTGCATGGGTCATCAGATGGCGGTAATCATTTCTTCATTTGTCTATCCGCGTGATGTCTCATTAAATGCGCCGTCTTCGCGATGGGGAGCCTTCGTCTGAAGACTCCTTTGCAATGCTCCTGTCGCGCGGGCCCCTCTTGCGCGCTGGGCCCTCGCCTGGTCTCTAGGGGCTCGCCCACGCACCCGCCCTGGGCGTGGGGCCCTCGCCTCATCGTCGGAGGGGCTCGCCACGCACCCGCTGGCGCGTGGGGCCCTCGCCCGCGCCGAGAGAGGGCCTCGCCCACGCACCCGCCTTTGGCGCGTGGGGCCTCGTGGCTTCCAGAGGGATCGCCAGCGCGCTGGGCCTTGCTCGCCTGGCTTTGACGCGTGGGGCCCTCCGGCCTTCGAGGGCTCGCCCACGCAGCTGGGCCTTGCTCGCCTTTGGCCGCGTGGGGCCCTCCTGGCCTCTGAGGGGCTCGCCCGCGCCGCTTGACGCGTGGGGCCTCTCGGCCTTCCTAGGGCTCTTTGTACCCGGTATTTATTACATCGACAAGAGCCGGGTCCACCATGATCGTGAACCGTCGCCAGATATTTTTCCGTTTCTTGTGCGGCGGAGGCGAATCGTGGGGGGCCCCACACTGCGGCCGTCGCTGATTCTCCACCGCACACGATTTTCCTTAGGGAACTACGCGGGGAAACCAAAAAGCGGGGCAATGATATAGCGCGGCAGCGCGTGAAGCGGAATCAAACCGTCGGCGCTCGCGCCGACGCCTTATAAATTCCCTCGGCCGCGCAATAATCCTTCCAGACGCTAAGTCTTCGTCCATCCTTTGCCTTCTTATTTGCTACCTGACCTCATCATGCCGCCACCGCCAAATTTTCCATGGCTCCCAGCGCGATAAGGGCGCCAGCGAGATGCCGCACCACCTTCGGGAGCTGTTTCGCACTGCTTCGGCGTCGATGAGGATCAGGTGGCGCGGCAGTCTTCGTGCCACCGACCGCCGCCCGGTTCAGGCGGCACCATCATGCCGAGTCCTCGCGCGGGGAGATCGTGACCTTCTTTCTTTCCATTTTTGGCTAATAGCCAACTCGCTGCTTCTTCTTTGGGTGTTAAGTTGGTGGGAGCGTGCGGGCGGCGTGCTCGAGATCGGTGGCGGGGCTTCGACCACGCCGACCGGCGACATCGCCGCCGACGGCATCCGCCCCTCTGCGATTGGGATCCACGGGGCGCAACCCTTACTTGCGGCGCTGCCCCATGGAGGTCTCGGTCTGCGGTCCAAGTGGCCGGGGACCACTGCAGATCCATGAGCCACCCTCGGCGACCGCCCAAGCTTCGCGGCCTTCGCTGCTCCTACCGTGGCGGCCGACTCGCAAGCGCTCTCGGAAGCGCCGCCTCATCCTCGCCGTCGGCAGCGGCGAGGAGGGAGGGCGAGCCCAAGAGAGCGCGCCCTTCAAGTCTCGAGCTTCCGCCGCCACCACGGCCCCATCCGGCGGGGCCCTGCTGCTACCGCCGCCACTCCGCCACGGGCAAGCGCGGCGACTCTTGAGAAGCTGGCGCCGCTGCGCGGTTTCTTCCGCTCCTCCACGCCGGCGCTCCCTGCGCGGCGCTTCTTCTTGGCGCGCTTGCCAGCCGCACCGCTTCGTGCAGCAGCCGGCGTCTGTTTGACAGTGGTGACCGCGATCCGCGCCGCCACCGCCGCAAACAAGCGACTTGAGCTCCCCCTTCAGCTTCGCCTTGAGGCGCACCGCTTCAGTTGGTTTTCCTGCGCTTCGCACGCCGCGTGGGGTTAGCATGCTACACGGTTTTGCATACCGAACCTGTTTGTCCTTTTTGAACAGTATGAACGCTGGGGCATCGAGCTCCGCTCCACGCGACTCGCCAGCCCCCAGCCTGCCCGCCGCTCCTTCGACGGAGGCTGCTTCCGTGGCAGCGGAGAGTTCGCCGGCGCGGCGGCCGGAGAACCCTCAGCCACCTCGTCGTGGCGCCGCCGCCATCTCGGCCGTGACCGCCCGGCGAGGGGCGTTCCATTGAAGCGCCGCACCCTCTCCCGCACTGGCGGCGGGAGGAAGCCCTTGCCTTGGCGGAAGCGTCTGCCGCGGCTGCGGCGGAGCCCTTGGCGAAACCGCCCGCGAAGGCGATGACCAGCGAGGCTGCGGCGTAAGCCGCCGCCGCCTCGCCGTAAACAGATCGAAGACCTCCGCTGGAGCACTTCGGCGCCCGGACCCTCGCCGACATCTGCGCGACCGCCATCATGGCTTCCGGGCGCTTCGCATCCATGGGTGTTTCCTTGCATCCCCATTGGAGGAGAGGCGCTGCGCTTGATCTGCTGGCGCCGTGGGGACGCCTGGCGCCGTGGGACGAAGCCGCCGAAGCCTGCGCGTCCTTCCGGTGGCGCTAGCGGACGCGGGCGATCGAAGACGGTCGCCAAAGCGCTCTCGGCGAAGCGCGGTTCATCTTGGGCAAGCGTTTTGCTCGAGGCGCGCGTTTGATCTCGGACGCCGCCATCGGGAGCCTTCGCGCCGATTGGACGGTTTGAGCGGTAGCGGGTTGACACCGCCGCCGACCAGCGTGTCCATGATGGGGCGCCGCTCCGAAGAAGCGAGACCGGGAGGAGTAGCGAGACTCCCCGCCTTTTGCCTTGTAAATGTTGTCTATCAATGCAAACAAACTTTTGCTCTTTTGTTGTGAGTCTCACTTGAACTTCGCACAACTTTAACGCGGAATTGAATTGGGGCACCCGCCGCCAAAGGTTTTAGATGAACGATTACGCAAGTGAGCGCTGTTTCCTTAGACATCTGGTTACTTCAACCCTTATGGCCTCTCGCAACCCGACTTAAACATTACGTGGCGAAGCGCTTAGCTTCGGAAGTGGTCTAGTCATTTGGTCGCCGTTGGCGCATTACCTGAACCGAGCCGACACACCAGGCTAGAGCCCGCCTTCCGTCGCCGCCTCGCACCAACGTAAGTTATAAGCGTTTGTTTTGCAACTAAGGGGCCATCACCTTAAGTACTTTCGCTACCGACTTTCAAGAGAATGTTTTCTAACATACCTTTCTAAGGCTAAGCCAGCGATCGCCAAAAGCTTTAGACGAGCTTTCCGTTGAAAGTGGCGCTTTTTCCTCGGGCATCCTGGTTACTTCAACCCTTATGGCCTCTTTGCGAACCGACCCTAGACATCGCGTGGCGAGAACTTAGCTTCCGGAAGTGGTCTAGTCACGGTACATGTTGGCGCATTGCCTAGACCGAGCCGACACACCAGCTAGAACACGCCTTCGTCGCCTCGCCTCGCAGACAAATCATGAGTCGTGGCGTTCGTCCTTGCAACTAAGGGGCCATCGCCTTGAGTACTTTTTTTCACGCCACTTTCACGGAATGCTTTCTAACAGACTTGAGGCGAAAAGAAACAGATGCCCACAAGGAGACGAACTTATCTCTTATTGAAGATGGCTTTGTACAACGCAGCCCCGAGGCGAAGCGGTGAAGGAAGAAGACCTCGCGCTCGGCTCAAGGAAGTCAAAAAAAAGCTCTTCGATCGCTACCCACGGGTAGAACTTCCTCACCGCTCGACGTTCCAAGTGTTCGCCAATTCGCGACCGTCCTCGAATGCGAGCTGACCGAACTGGGCGGGATCGAGACCACCTTGAAGGGCCTCTCCACGGGGAGGCAGTTTGTTGCGCCCGCTGCGCTTGGATTTTCTGCAGAGCGAGGTCGCCCATCGCCCGATGTTCTCACACACACCGCCTTGCTTGATAACGGCGCGGCATTGCCGATACTTGGCGGCCGGATCGCCGCCTGTCTCGGATCTCCTCCAGAGATTTACTTCATCCCGACGCCGGTCGGTCTTGTCTTCGCTGAACGCCGCCACTCTTGGGGAGCCAAGACGAGCTCGATGGGAGTATCGCCTCGAGCCGTACACCGGAAGAAGGGGTCTCGCCGGTGGCTCTGTTGGGAGTTGTCCGCAGCGCCCACAACACAGTGGGAACTTCTTCCGCCCAGCGCTTGCCGCGCTTCTCCAGGCGGTCGAACGCCCTTGTCTTGAGCCCTTTGAGTACTTCCGCGTTCGCCCGCTCCACTTGCCCATTGCTCTTCGGATGCGCAACGGAGGCAAAGCACAGCTTGGTACCCAACTCTTCGCACCGATCTTGAAATCAGCGCTTTTGGCGGCGCCGTTGTCAGTGATGACTCTGTTGGCGACACCGAACCGGACGAAGATGCTCTTCATAAACTTGATAGCCGCTGCGGATGTGATCGCCGGGACCGGCGAGGCTTCAACCCACTTAGTGAATTTGTCGATGGCGACGAACATATGAGTATATCCTCCGGTCGCCCGCGGGAACGGGCCCAGAATGTCCAGCCCCGAGACCGAGAACGGCCAGGATAGCGGAATGGTTTGCAGCGCCTGGGCCGGTCGGTGGATCTGCTTTGCATGAAATTGGCACGCTTCGCATCTCCTCACCAGCTCGAAGGCATCCTGGAGGGCAGTGGGCCAATAGAAACCGTGGCGAAAAGCTTTCCCAACCAACGCCGGCTCACTGAATGGCTCCGACATGCCTCCATGGATCTCGAGAGAATTTCACTCCCGCTTCCCCGTAGCGACGACTTCAAGAGAACTCCATTTGCGCCACAGCGTCTGGTCCCCACCTACGGGGCATAGCGCTTGGCCTTTGCGCTATCTTCTCACCGACGCACATCGCTGGGATCACTCCATCCCGCGGTAGGCTAGATTGGATCCATCCGCGACCTTCCGGACGAGTGTGGCGGCGTTACATACATTGTCGCCGGCGTACTCCGCTGGCTTGGCGTTTCGCCTCAACCGCCTCAGCAGTTCTTCGCCTCCTCCCTCTAACCGGGGCTGCGGCAGAGATCGGTGGCGTCTCCTCCAGAGGTGGGGCTGCGTCGAAGCGTCGTCCGCCCCGCCAGAAACTGCGGCAGACGGCAGCGTAAGTCTTTCTTCAAAGACCCCACCGGAGCAGTGCCCTCGGCGAGGCAATGGGGCAGTTCATCCGCCATGTAGTTGTCACGGCGAGGATGTGCACGAAGCCCAAACCCTCAAAGTGCCGCTCAACCGGCGCACCTCCGCCGAGTAGGCCGCCATGACGGGATCCGGCAGAGAAATCCTTCCTCGCTGGTTGATGACCGAGAGAGTCGCTTTACTTGTAGCCGCCGGATGCCAAGGGTCGGCCACCCCGAGCCCGGCGGCGATCCTTCATACTCGCGACGTTGTTGGTGGCGCTGAAGTCCAAAGACCACCACCAGTGCGGATGACATCGCCGGTGGGAGACACCAGACGACGCCATTGAATTTCTCCGGCCGGAATGAGCCGTCGAAGAAGAGAGTCCACGGCGAGGAGGCTGGGTATCTTCACTTCAGTATCCGCGGAGTCCACTCGTTGATGAACTCCGCGAGCTTGCCCTTTGATGGCCATTCGGGAGGCGAATTTGAGATCGAATTCCGCCAGCTCCATGGCCCATTTAGCGTCACGACCCGTCGCCTCGCGGTTGAAGAGGATCTCCGCAAGGGATACTTGGTCAACACCGTGACTTCGCCCTTGGAAGTAGTGGCGTAGCTTCGGGATGCCGTCGGACGGCGTAGTGCATCTTCGGTCTTTGTGAATACCTTGTTTGGCGTCGTGGAGGACCTTGTCGACGTAGTAAATGGGCGCTGAACGCCCTCTCTTTCCGCCACCAAAGACCTGTTGACCGCCTGGGTTTGCCGCGACGTGAGGATCAATGGCTCGCCGGGTCAGGGGCGATCAAGACGGCGGGAGGTAAGATACTTCTTGACCGTCGAACGCCTCCTGCGCCTCCGCCGCCCACTCGGCGGTTGGTCTTCTTTAGGAGCTTGAGCGGTGGGAGACTTTTATCCCCAGGCGAGCTATAAGCGGCCCGTGGAGGTCAAGCGACCCACCAAGCACCTTGATCCGCCAAGTCGCGTCGGGGCTTCATGTTCTCGATCGCTGCGATCTTGTCAGGTTCGCCTCAATCCCCTCCGAGAGCGAGGAATCCCGGTTTACATCTGACGGAACGGCGAACACGCATTCTCCGGATTAAGCTTGATGCGATACTTCCTCGGGTTGGTGAAGGTTTCTTCCGTGTCGCCAATCAACTCCTCCGCTTTCTTGGACTTCACCACCGGATCATCGACATACACCTCCTGGTTCCGCCCTATTTGGGAGCGGTGAGCGATGTGCATGGCTCACGATAGGTTGGGCTGCATTCTTCGATCAACGCCGTCCTTGTATAGCGATGAGCGCCCATGGGCGAACGATGGCGGTCTTGTCTTCATCTTCTTCGGCCATGCTAATCTGGTGGTACCCAGAGTACGCATCCAGAAAGCACAGCTGCTCGCACCCCGCAGTTGAGTCGACGATGAGATCGATGCGGGCAGCGGTATGGATCCTTCGCACGCCTTGTTGAGGTCGGTGAAGTCCACGCACATCCTCCAACGCCTGCTGGATTTCTTGACGAGCACGGGTTCATGAGCCACAGGATGGGCGACATCTGCGGACGACCCCCGTGTAAGGATCCTAGGCCGAGAGGGGGGGGTGAATCGGCCCTTTTCAAATTTTACTTCTCTCGATTCGCTTGATTTACTTAGTCAAATTAAGAGTCCAAGCTATCGACCGACCTAGCGTCAAGTTGTGGAAGTGATCACAATAATGCTGGCGACTACTAGGAGGCTCGATGGCACTCACATGCAAGCGATCAAGACAATATGCGAATTAAACAAGTGAGATGAGGAGACGCAAACCGAGGTGTTTATCAAGTTCGGTGCTCAACACATGAGCACCCACGTCTCCGTTGAGGAAACTTCTCACAGAGAAGTCGGGACTCTCTCGCCCCTAGCCCTCAATCCACTCATGTAGCTCTTCACCAACACATGGTAGGCGAGCTCCAAACCCTCACACAGAGACGAAGTTCTCTCAAGCGAGAGCACTCACACCCACCGCACCGACACACGGCACCGACCACCGACACACGGTGGGTTTCATCTCAACACATGAGACACCCCCAACACATGGAGGATTTGGCTCCGACACACGGAAATCGTGGCACCCCGACACGGAGATGGCCGCCGACACACGGCGGACTTGTGCCTCCAACGGATGGAGCAGATGTTGTCGACGGTTGATGAAGCCCGTGGCGTGGCAGCGATCTCTCCGCGGCGAAGTCCCAAGAGTACAAGATCGAGATCGCCTCTCACCACTACCCCTTCTCACTCCCCATGAAAACTAGGGCAAAACACCATGGGAGATGGGGCAAACCTTGAGATGATGGGAGGAGGTAGGGATCACCTTCTTCTTCTCCTTCCTCTCTTCTTCTCCCTCTCAATCTCTCGAGCACATGGAACCCTAGGTGGAGGTGGGTGCCATGGGAGGAGCTCTCATGGTGGCTAAGGCAAGGGGTGGGCGCTAATGATGGCTCTCTCGGTTTCTCCTCAGACACCAAGCCTCTATTTATAGGCCCAAAGCGAAACCCTAGAAATGGACGGCTCAGATTAAATCATGAGTTTCAGATCACTCGGTCGGACGCCGTCCGGCTGCTGGGTCTTGCTGATTTAGTTTGCCGTCGACGCCGTCCGTGGTTTACCGGATCGTCCGGCTGGGAGCCGCCGCCAGCGTGAAACAGGCGCCGCCAGTGTTCGGTCTCTGGTTTAGCCGCCATCGGACGCGTCCGATAAATTATCAGACGCGTCCGGCAGTGAGGGTGGCCCGTCGTCGGACGCTTACGACGCCGTCCAAGATCTCGCGCTCAAATTTCTTCTTCACCGGACGCCGTCGGTCCCGATCGACGCCGTCCGACAGCGGGGGCTGGCGCTTGGGACTTAGCCAAATTTCGAGCTCACTCGTTGGGAACCCTCATTGCCGGACCCGCTCAAGACGATCGGACGCCGTCCGACAGAGACGTTGTATTGGGGACTTAGCCAGATTTTGGCTTGTGCTCACCGGACGCCGTCCGATGGCGATCAGACGCCGTCTGGTGGGGCTGAAATTTTTCCCACTCGAGTTTTGGCTATACCGACTTCGTCCGACGTCACACCTAGGGTTGTTGGCCTATCTTGTCGACTTGTGGAATCGGCGGGAATATTTGGAATAGCCTTAGGCGGGAACCCATGTGAGTTAGGCGCTAAGAAACTCGAATCTTGACAGCTATCCCGCTCAGGAACTCTCTCGAACCACCGACACTGGCATCTCTAGAACCCGCCGAACTCACTCGGATGAACTGGAACTTGTGCTCATGGGACCTACAACCAGAGAGGTGATCTTGCAGACATCAATGGGCCGATGGGCGTAAGCGATACACGCACACAAGGAAAATAGAAGAACTAGAAAATAACATCCTTAGCCTTGATGCGATCCGTCGAGGTTCAGCTTGGCATCAATTACCAAAACATTAAGCCCAAGGGAGGCTTGATCTTACAATCTCCCCCTTTTTGGTAATTGATGACAACACCTGCAAATCCAACATGACCAGGCAAACAAAATACAATCTCTGGTGCAATGGGTTAGTTCAGAAACATTGCACGCCACTCAACACATACAAGATACTAGGCCAATTAATCGAGTGTAATATATGTGAGACTAGAGCTCCCCCAAAATTAATGCATACCACTTGAAAATTCATCACATTTCATGGAGCAAAGCATCTCCATCCAAATCTCTATCCTAGGAGCAAAGCATCTCCACTTGTAACCAAAATCAATTCAATTCTCCCCAAGCATTTCAATTTTCCCAAACATCCAAAACATGTACATGGATTTGCTATTATTTCTCCCCCTTTGTCATCAATGACCGAAAGTAGCAAAACAAGGAGTGAGAACTAATTAAGCGCTTTGGAAGTTATACTAGTGCAAACACACGATAAGTTCATCACACTCAAAATCTAGCCATCTCAAGGTCACAATGTCACAAGATCAATTAGAGCCAAATTGGTAGATGTGTAATTCAAGTTATTATGACCTAGAGCAAATATAAGATGAACAATAGCTAGAAGTATCAAGAGTTGCTCCAAAATTCAAAGAAGACACATGATGCACCATAGCACTAGAAAGTGCAATCCAAACTACACATGCTATCACCATGCCAATTTGAGACTAAACACGGTTTGGTTGAACTCATTTTGAATATTCTCAAATTTTCCATGTCTCAGACAATAGGCGACGCCACCCAGCATGACACTGAAGATGAACGTCTCGGTCATCCAAAACTCCCCCTAAGTTCATGCCTAGTGCAATGGCAAGCTATCTCATCGAGGAGACATTGGTGAGACATGTATGACCACTTGTGGCCTTATTCACTTTTAGCATATTTTGCAAATTCGGCTCAACATTTTCTCAAAATTGCTCAACTCAGCGAAGTATAGACATGTGCAAAATGAAAGAACACAATCTAGGCTTAGAAGCACATGGTCAATCAAAGAGTTTCGAGCAATCAAATGGAACTAGAAGCTATAGCCCTTCTAACACATGCTCGTGGCTTCCAATTATACATTGAGTTAGACACGGTTGAGCTAGTGACAAAGTAAACATATGCTATAGCTATCAATTTCATGTGATGAACATATAGGCCATAAACAACATCCAGTATAACAAGCAAAGCACCTAAATGTTCACACATGCTTCAAAAGATTTGCAACGAATAACAAATCCACACGACCAACTCAGGCAATGTTTGACTTGTCTAAGATGTTCAATTCATTTCTCAATTTGCAGAATCGTGCCTCATCAAGTGGCTTGGTGAATATGTCGGCAAGCTGATCCTCTGTCCGCACGTGCTCAAGCACAATGTCTCCCTTCGCCACATGATCCCGAAGGAAGTGGTGACGGACGTCAATATGCTTGGTCCGTGAGTGTTGGACCGGGTTGCACGCTATCTTCACCGCGCTCTCGTTGTCGCATAGGAGAGGCACGTGATCAAGTTTAAGCCCAAAGTCAAACAAATGATCGTGTCAAGTAAAGAAGTTGTGCCTGACAACTCCCTGCCGCTATATACTCGGCCTCAGCAGAGATAACGCCACGGAGTTCTCGTTTCTTTGACGCCCATGACACAAGACACCTACCCGTAAAGTGACACGCCCGGAAGTGCTTTTATGACGATCTTGCACCGGCATAATCTGAGTCGAATAGCCTAGGAGCTCAAACCGCAAGACCCTTCGGGAACCAAATTCCTATGCTAGGTGTGTGTTTCAGATATCGAAGGATTGCTTTACAGCAAATCATATGTATTTCTCTAGGGGAGGCTTGAAATCTAGCGCACATACACACACTAAACATGATGTCCGGCCTAGATGCAGTCAAGTATAACAAAGCACCAATCATGGAACGATAAAGCTTTTGGTCGACATGTTTACCTTCTTGATTGAGGTCGAGGTGGCAGTTCGTTCCCATTGGTGTTCGAATTGGCTTGCAATCCTCCATGTTGAAGCGCTTGAGCGGTCGTGGATGTACTTCTCTTGACACATGAATGTCCGGCCTTGAGTTGCTTGATTTGAAATCCCAAGAAGAAGTTCAATTCTCCCATCATTGACATCTCGAACTCCTTTCTCATCATGTTCTTGAACTCGTTGACCAAGGACTCATTTTGCCGCCAAGATGATATCATCCACGAGACTGCACAAGAACAGATCTCCATCCACCACCTTAGTGAATAGAGTCGTGTCAACCCTTCCGATTGTGAATCCCTTGCCGATCGAAAGTCCCTTAGCCTCTCGTACCATGCCCAGGAGCTTGCTTGAGACCATATAAAGCCTTGACGGCTTGAACACATGGTCGTGGCAATGAGGATCTTCAAACCCCGGAGGTCGCTCCACATACACTAGCTCTCCAATGTACCCGCTGAGAAAGGCACTCTTCACATCCATTTGTTTGAGGATGATGTTGTGACATGTAGAGAATGCCACAAGCAACTGATAGCCTCCAGACGAGCCAGGAGCATAGGTGTCACCACGTCAACTCCCTCAATCATGTGAAACCACAGGCGACCAATCTAGCCTTGTTGCGCACCACCACTCCAAGTTCATCTTGCTTATTCTTGAAAACCCACTTGGTGCCAATCACGCTGTAATCACTTGGTCTTTCCACTAAGGTCCGACTTTGTTCCTCTCAAAGTTGTTCGGCTCCTCGTGCATAGCATTGATCCGGTCCAGGTCACTAAGAGCCTCTTCCACTTTCTTTGGCTCAAGCTCGGACACAAACGCCGTGTGCTCACGAAGCTTGCCAAAGCATCGACTTCACCGACGCTTAGCTGTCCTTGACCTTGTTTGCACACCTTGAGTCAATTCCCCAATCACTTGATCATTTGGATGATCACGGCTATGGTGTGATGGGTCTTGATCAACCGAGGTGGTAGCTCGGTGACTCAGATCGGCTCACAAGTCAGATGTCGCCTCGAACGGCTCCACACTTGAGCTATCTTGAGGCAATGCTCCCCGAGTCCTGCATTGGTTCGGGGTGAGAGGTGATGGAACTGTCTCGGTCTCCTCTGAACCCCATGGCCTCACATCACCAGCAGCATCTCCTCCACCGCTCTTGCCAAGCGCCACCGTCCACATCATCCAAGTTCTCATGCTCTCCTTGGCTCCCATTAGATTAAATCGAACTTCACATCGCAGTCTCCTCAATCGACATTTGCTCTCGTTGTACACCTCAAGGAAGACCTCTAGCCGAGTACCCCAAGAAGACTCCGTGTCCACTCGCTTTGGAACTTGCCCAAGTGCTCCCGCTTCTTCTTGATGTAGACCTTGCAGCCAAAAACTCTGAAGTAGGAGACATTGGGTCGTCTTCCCACTAGCGGCTCGTGGGACGCCTTCTTCAGAGCTTGTGAAGGTACTGACTGCTGATCTGAAGGATGACAGTCAGGTTGATCGCTTCACCTGTAATGATGTGAAGTCTTGTACTCACCCAACATTGTCCTCGCCATCTCGATGAGCGTCCTGTTCTTCCTCTCAACCACCCCATTTTGCTGAGGGGTGTAGGTAGCTGAGAACTGGTGATCAATTCCTAATTCATCACAGAACATCTCAACTGAAGTGTTAGTGAACTCCGTTCCATTGTCACTTCTCACCTTCTTGAGGGTACACTCAAAAGCATTTTGGGCTTTTTTACAAATTTTTAAAAACATCTCCAGTTGGAGTTTTGTCAGGTAGAAAGAAGACCCAGGTGTATCGAGAGAAGTCATCAACAATGACTAAGCAATAGAGATTTCCCCCGATACTCACATAGGTAGTTGGCCCAAAAAGATCCATGTGTAAAAGCTCAAGAGGTCGAGATGTAGACATGACATTCTTGGCGGGATGTGAGCTTGCCACTTGCTTGCCTACCGACAGCATCTTTGCATAGCTTGTCTTTCTCGAATGTCACATCTTGCACACCAAGAATCAACTCGCTTTTGAAAAGTTTCTTCAAATTTGCCATGCCGACATGCCCAAGACGCCTATGCCAAAGCCAACCAAGAGAGACTTTGGCGACAAGACAAGTCGAGACGGATCTGGCGAGCTCATTAAAGTTCACAAGAAACAAGTTTTCAAAACGAAAGCCTTTGAACACAAGTTTTTCATTTTGTCCAAAACCAACAAACCCTCGGTGAGAAATTGTAATGAAACCCCAAATCACATATTTGGGCAACAGAGAGGAGGTTATAGCTCAAAGTTTTCACAAGTAGCACATTATCAATTGAAAGATCTCAAGAAATTGCTACCTTCCCACCTCCAAGAACCTTGCTCTTGCTTCCATCTCCAAAAGTGACCTTGGGGAATCTTGCCTTCCTCCCTAATGAGGTGAACAATAGGGGTTGCTTGGTCATGTGTTGGGTGCACCCACCGTCAATGATCCAATGGCACCTCCACTCCTAGAGTTCACCTGTCATGAGAGAAGATCACTTATGTGACTCGTGGACCCACACGGGGAGGTCCCCGAGGGTTAGCCTTCAAACCGAAGCAACACGAGCAAATCGATCAATCAATGACTTAGGCACCCAAACATGTGCCTTGTGCTCATTCTCGACTTGAGCCCAACAAATCTAGCATCATCCTACCTCGATCATTTTTCTTGAGCAAGTATTGATCATACAACTCGATATGTGCTCTAGGGAATTTTGGTTGTGTGTGAATGGGAGTGTTCGGTTTTGGTGCCTAGGTGGATGTGTCCTACCAATGTTGTGCCTAGGAGGTCCATTCCAGAAATTCTGCCTAGGTGATTGCCAAATGTTGTGATACCTAGGGCCTTGCCTGTTGTCATAGGATCTAGGACCATATTGCCAAGCACTATTGTTTCTTTGCTGCCATGTGGAGTTATAGTGCCTAGGAGGTCCTTGCCAAGTGCCGTGCCCATTGTTCATCCTAGAAACATTGTTGCTAGTGTGCAAGTTGTTACCATGCCTCTTCTTGGGATGAGCCTGATAGTAACCTTGCCTATGGGTAGATGCTCGAGGAACACTTGATTTCTTCCTCCCCTTTGGCTTCTCAGGGGTAAAACCCAAGCCACCCTTTTGGGAAGGTTTTCTTTGTTCCTTGAGCATCTTATCCAAGGCTAGGCTACCCTCATAACACTTCCCAAGCCCCTTATCAAATTTCTCAAGTTTAGACTTCAACTCAGCATTTTCAATAGCGAGCTCCCTAGCAGCTAGTGCAAATTTACAATTATCGTGTACACACTAGTGCATTGCTAGAGGAACTGCTAGAGGTGGAAACCAATCCAAAGGCAATTATGGGCAACCTCGGGGCAAGCAAGAGTCAAATCAATAACAGGTGCAATAGCAATGTAGTATGTGCATGGCACAAGCAAAGATCCAAAGCATCAACAGTGTATCAACTAGTTGAGCAAGAGGCAAAGCAACCAATTCATCATTCTTAGCCAGAAGTGTCTCATGGTTCTCCCTAAGTGTATGATAAGTAGTCATGAGATCATCTAGGGATTCATTCAAAGCATCGCGTTCTTGTTCTAGCACATTGCACTTAGATGACAGATTCTTGTTAGAACCTAGCAAAGTATCATGCTCAGATTCTAAGCTATCACATCTAGACACAAGGTTTTTGCACTTAGTTTGCAAAGCAATCAAGGTTTTACCAAGCTCTAGGTTCTTTAGTGTCTCATGCTTATAGCGCTCACAAGCTTCCCTAAGACAATCACGCATGCCTTCAACATCCTCATCAGAGTCAGAACCAGAGTCGCTCACCTTGCCACTTGGTCGAGCCATCAGGCACTTGGAGGTGCCAGCAGGAGTCGGTGAAGCCTTTGCCGATGTAGAGGAAGTAGTGGAAGAAGATCCATCATCATCAGAATACCACTCTCGAGGCTCGGTGACGACTGTGAGACATCTTGGAGCAAAGACTGGATGAGGTGGCACAGACTCAGCTATCGCCATGGTGACCAGCTCTGATCACCGATTCTCATCTCCTGAAGTCGATGTATTCTTCGAGCATCATCGGTCACCCATTCTCCCACAAAAGCTAGCCTCTTGCCTTGCGAAGAGCGACCCTTGAACCCTGACTTCTGGGGATTCTTCTTCTTGTTGTCATTGTGCCTCGGCCTCTCGCCATCACCCTTCTCCTTTCCTTTGTCCTTGTACTTGGTGTTTCCTTCCGGGGACACATTGAAGCGATGTGCCTTCTC
The DNA here is from genome assembly GCA_036346415.1 of Raddia guianensis. NCBI lineage: Eukaryota > Viridiplantae > Streptophyta > Magnoliopsida > Poales > Poaceae > Raddia > Raddia guianensis. Next base: position 14,302,698 of record CM070534.1, on the reverse strand, counting down.
CCCGACACTCATAGCATCGATATGACGCATGAGTGTTTTGGCTCATCCTCTTCTTGCCTCCATAGCCATTTACGCTCATGAACTGCCAGCTTGCTTCATGAATGGCCGAGGTGTTGGAAGCCCTCCTCGAGCTCATTCCACGCCATCTCTCCACCATCCTCGGCTTGACTTGACTTGAGGCCACTCGATTGATCCACCGGCCTTGAGGGCGATCGCTTGATTCTTTGCAGAGCAGGAGAGTCCTCATGATCATTGAGGAGCATCATCTCGTCTTGTGGTGATCTTGCTTAGCAAAGTCAGGTGCGCTTCTCCACATCACCGTTGGTGAGATAAGTGATGATGTCCCAGTAGTCCTTCTTGGGAGGATCCATGAGATCTTCCCGCACACTTCATCATTCGCAATAGCAGTGTGACCGAGCCCTTAAGCTCGTTAAGGATGGGGTTAAGCCGAGTAAACATAGCATTGACATTCTCATTTGGAAGCATTCAATCGATCATAACGCTCCTTGACAACTACTAGTCTACCCTCCTTAATGCGAAGTGCCCTCGTGAATCTCAATGAGTGTGATCCATATGTCGTGTGCACTAGTGAGATTGCTAACTCTATCGAAGACCTCCATGCTCAAACCACAAAACAAAGCGCTCATAGCCTTAGCATCGGTCTCTAAGAGTTTGTTTTGTGCGGGTGTAGTGTATGTTGTTAGTGAGTGTGACACCATGAGGAGACTCTACAACCCTCCAAACATCCATTCCCATAGCCTGGAGGAATACTTTCATTCTCAACTTCCAAAAGCTAAAATTAGTGCCACTAAACAGAGGAATCCTATTGGCGGCTACACTACCCCCGTCAGCCATCTCTATGCGGTTAAGCAACTAGAGACCCGTGCTCTGATACCACTTGTAAGGATCCTAGGCCGAGAGGGGGGGTGAATCGGCCCTTTTCAAATTTTACTTCTCTCGATTCGCTTGATTTACTTAGTCAAATTAAGAGTCCAAGCTATCGATTGACCTAGAGTCAAGTTGCGGAAGTGATCACAATAATGCACAAGCGACTACTAGGAGGCTCGATGGCACTCACATGCAAGCGATCAAGACAATATACGTAATTAAACAAGTGAGATGAGGAGACGCAAACCGAGGTGTTTACCGAAGTTCGGTGCTCAACACATGAGCACCTACGTCTCCGTTGAGGAAACTTCTCATACAGAGAAGTCGGGACTCTCTCGTCCCTAGCCCTCAATCCACTCGCGGTAGCTCTTCACCAACACATGGTAGGCGAGCTCCAAACCCTCACACAGAGGCGAGTTCTCTCACAAGCGAGAGCACTCACACCCACCAGCACCGACACATGGCACCGACCACCGACACACGGTGGGTTTCGTCTCAACACATGAGACACCCCCAACACATGGAGGATTTGGCTCCGACACACGGAAATCGTGGCACCCCCAACACACGGAGATGGCCGCCGACACACGGCGGACTTGTGCCTCCAACGGATGGAGCAGATGTTGTCGTACGGTTGATGAAGCCCGTGGCGTGACGACGATCTCTCCGGCGGCGAAGTCCCAAGAGTACAAGATCGAGATCGTCTCTCACCACTACCCCTTCTCACTCCCCATGAAAACTAGGGCAAAAACACCATGGGAGATGGGGCAAACCTTGGAGATGATGGGAGGAGGTAGGGATCACCTTCTTCTTCTCCTTCCTCTCTTCTTCTCCCTCTCAATCTCTCGAGCACATGGAACCCTAGGTGGAGGTGGGTGCCATGGGAGGAGCTCTCATGGGTGGCTAAGGCAAGGGGTGGCTGCTAATGATGGCTCTCTCAATTTTCTTCCGTACACCAAGCCTCTATTTATAGGCCCAAGGCGAAACCCTAGAAATGGACGGCTCAGATTAAATCGCGAGTTTCAGATCACTCGGTCGGACGCCGTCCGACAGTGGGTCTTGCTGATTTAGGTTTGCTTGACGCCGTCCGGTGGTTTACCGGATGCGTTCGGCTGGAGCCGCAGCAGGAACAGGCGCCCGCCAGTGTTCGGTCTCTGGTTTAGCTGCCATCGACGCGTCCGTAATTATCGGACGCGTCCGAAGCGGTGGGTGGCCCGTCGTCGGACGCTACCAGACGCCGTCCAAGATCTCGCGCTCAAATTTCTTCTTCACGGACGCCGTCCGGTCTCGACGGACGCCGTCCGCGAGGCTGTGGCGTTGGGACTTAGCCAAATTTCGAGCTCACTCGTTGGGAACCCTCGCTGTCGGACCCGTCTCAAGACGATCGGACGCCGTCCGCAGAGACGTTGTATTGGGGACTTAGCGATTTTGGCTTGTGCTCACGGACGCCGTCCGATGGCGATCGATGCCGTCTGGTGGGGCTGAAATTTTTCCCTCGAAGTTTTGGCTATACCGACTTCGTCCGACGTCACACCTAGGGTTGTTGGCCTATCTTGTCGACTTGTGGAATCGGCGGGAATATTTGGAATAGCCTTAGGCGGGAACCCATGTGAGTTAGGCGCTAAGAAACTCGAATCTTGACAGCTATCCCGCTCAGGAACTCTCTCGAACCACGGACACTGGCATCTCTAGAACCCGCCGAACTCACTCGATGAACTGGAACTTGTGCTCGATGGGACCTACAACCGAGAGGTGATCTTGCAGACATCAATGGGCCGATGGGCGAAGCGGCACACGCACACAAGGAAAATAGAAGAACTAGAAAATAACATCCTTAGCCTTGATGCGATCCGTCGAGGCCCAGTTGGCATCAATTACCAAAACATTAAGCCCAAGGGAGGCTTGATCTACACCCGCCCTTAAGAGCTTGTCCACCTCGCCGGATAACTTCTGGCGCTCCACCGATTGCTTCCGGACCTTCAGATGACCGTCGCTACGGGAACGCCGCCAATTTGTGCTCAATCACCTCCGGGGACCCCACCATGTCGGACGGTTGCCACGCAAACACGCTGCGGATCGGAGGAAGGAGACGAGCACGCCTTCCTATTTGGCGGTGAGAGGCGCCCACCGAACGGTCTTCGCGGGTCGACTTCGCCAGGAGACCGCTTAACCTCCGCGGACAAACCGGGAGGCGGGTCTTCGCCGGAGGAGCTCCGGTAAAGCCTCGGCCTTCAGGCACCGACGCTTCGCCAACGCGAGGGCGTCCTTGTCGCAGCGGAGCGCCCGGCGGTCCACTTTCAAACGATGGGGCCGGGTGGCCCGGATCTTCACCACCATGTACGCATAGTGGCACACCGCCATGAACTCGGTCGGCGCGGCCGACCTAGTATGGCGTTGTAGGAGGTCAAGTCCGCCACTCGAACTCGAGCATCTCGGTGCGGAAGTTGTCGGAGCTCCGAAGGTTACCGGAGATCGATCGCCCGGTAGACGGACTCGGCCCGCGCGATGTCAAGAATGGGAGCGTTGGCGAAGCTCCGCCTTTGGATCTCGAGCGCGCCGCGCATCCGGACGGACAGAGGTTGAGGAACTCTCTCCGTCTACCAAAGACCCGCCCTAGCTTTACATTCGGACCGTGGGTGCAACCACGATCGGAGATGCCCAGGTCGGCAGATGGTTGGGTGATCGGGCCGATCAACGCGATCATTTGCTCCGACCACGCCACCGCCTCATCGACCCAAAGCGGCACGCGGCGGCGCACACCTCCCTCATCGCACGCTTAAAGCTAGCGTGGGGCGGATAGGTGGCGAACCGCCGTGGATGACGGCAACCTCGCGCTCGCTGCCGAAAACCAAGCGGCCGCCTCCTTGCCCTTGCCATCGCCGGACGCTGCTGCCGCCGCTCGTGGACTCGCTTGTCCACTATCTTGTCGACGACATGGCAATCCGCCAAGTCGTGGGAGTTGTTGCGGTGAATGGGACAAGAGGGCCTTCCGTCCCACTCACGGGCGATGATTCGCCTTCGTCGCGGCGCGGGGCCGTCGCGCCACGGCGATCGCCGTAAGCCGCCGCCTCGGCCGCTTTACGGGACCCGTACCGCCCGGCGCCGCGACCTCCTCCTCTTTTCGCCCGCCCGCGCCCATTGCGCTGGTGGTCATGGTCGTCGTCGTCGTCGTTGTTCGTCGTTGCGCGGGCGGCCATGACCTGCCGGTCTCGGCCGCTTTTGCGCTTCTTCTTGTCCTTGCGCGGGGTTCTCGAGGTTCGGCCTCGCCGCCCATGGTGGCCCGCCATACGGCCGGGCGGATGCGACCTCTCGCTGAAGGGCGACTTGGCGCTTAAGGTGAAGAGCTCCTCCGTCGCCTTGATCTTGCGGGTAGCCATCTTCTTTGACCTTGGGGTCTCGGCGCTTCTTCAATGCCGTGACTACAAAGATCGATGGAGATGTCGGGGATGGTGTTGCGGACTGATCAAGCGCCAATATAGCAGCAATGACGACTCTCCTTCTTCTCGCTTCCACGCCAGGAGGTCGTCTTCTACCCCGGCTGCTCAAGGTGCCCCGAAGTTGGTGACGAAGAGCTCGAGAGCTCCTTCCATGACCCCACTGACCGGGCAGGTTCATGAGCCACGAGCGGGCCCCGCCGGTGAGGACGCTGGAAAGTAGTTCGCGTAACCTTCCCGACCCTCGATCGGCTGCATCACCGTCAGATAGATCTCGCAAAACTCATCGGGGTTGGTGGAGCTGTCAGACTTTTCGATGGGGCCGGACGAAACTGCTCCGCCATCGGACGCGGGCGCGCCTCCTTAGAAAAGGCGCGGCACCGACGCCGGAGCCTCCTGCTCTGAACGCGGTCTCGCCCGCCGCCGTCGCTTAGGCGGCGCCAAGAAGCGCCACCTCACTGGCCGGGCAGCTCATGGAACCCTCTTGCTGGTCCCACAAGACGGCGGCGCAACAGGCGATCGCAAGGCTTCGGTCGCGCCCTGCGGAGCTTGTCACGCAGTCTTCTCCATGTAGCAAGTGGCGGTCCTCCAGATAGGACCGAGATCGCGCCACTCAGACGCTGCCGGCCGAGCCCCGTAGGGGTCGCTCGCTCTTGTCGTCTTGGCCCCCCCTCCTCACCAGAGATCTGCGAGGAGGCGAGGGCAACAAAGAACGGAGGACGCGAAACGCCGGTTCCCCGCCTCAAACTTGCACCACCGCTGGCGGCGCCGACGAAGCGGGCCTGTTGCCAACCACGGCGCCGCCGGAGTCCGAGTCACCGGAACCGTGGATTTTCCAACAAGGCTCGGCGCGTGGAGGTTCTCAGGCCGAGTGCACACCTCCAAGGCAGCGCCGCTTAGCTTGGCCGAGGCGGCTGCCGCCAGGCTCCAACCCTAGGCGGGCGACCACCGCCCGGTGATCCATCGCCATCGCCGCGGCCGACTCCGTGGCCACGGCTCTAGCGGTCGCTTCGCCCATCGCGGATCGCCGCTCCGCCATCGCCCTCAAGAAGGGTCAAGAGCTTGAACTGATGCTAGCGCTTCCCTACTGGCGCGCCATCGACGGCGTGTTCTCCGCTCAACCATGCGGATCACACCTGGTCGATTTTTAGTCTGCTAGCCAACTCGATCAAGCTCGATCCGATTTGAGCGTCGGGCACAACAAGGAGCGACTCGCAGATTTACCCAGGTTCGGACCCCCTCGCGGGTAATAGTCCTACTCCTGCTGAGCCTTAGCTCTTTTCTGATTGTGGTTGAATGGGAATGTGTTTACAGAGTGTCTCGAATGCACGAATGCTCCTCTCTCCCCCCTTCTCCCTCTCTCTCCCCTCCTTTTATACAAGCTTTGGGCTGGTGGAGAGAGCGAGGGGTAGGCAAGATGATGCTCTCAAGACACCGACAAGACACGATGAAGAGACGAGGCAGCGTGCTGCTTGCTTGCGCAAGGCAAGGCCGCCCTCGGTTTGCCGCCAAGTGGCCTCGACCCGCATACCACACCGGTGAATCTGCGGGTGGGGCCTACCTGCCCTCCCCGACACGGCGGCCTCCTCAAGCAAACCTTCTCTCTGCCGGTCAATTCTTCGCGCCACAAAGGATGCCGCCGGACACGCAAGGGTCATCTGAGTTGTAATCATTTCTTCCGCTGTCTATCCGTGCGTGATGTCTCATTAAATGCGCTTCGTCTTCAGCGATGAGGGAGCCTTCGTCCCAAGACTCATACGCAATGCTCCTGTTGCTGGCCCCGCTTTGGCGCGCGGGGCCCTCGCCTGGTCTCCAGAGGGGGCTCGCCCACGCACCCGCCTGGCACGTGGGGCCCTCGCCTCATCGTCGGAGGGGGCTCGCCCACGCACCCGCCTGGCGCGTGGGGCCCTCGCCTCGCCTTCAGAGGGGGCTCGCCACGCACCCGCTGGCGTGGGGCCTCGTGGCTTCAGAGGGCTCGCCACGCATGGCTGGGGCCTGCTCGCGCCCTTGCAGCGTGGGGCCCTCCCCGGCCTTCGAGGCTCGCCCGCGGCTGGGCCTTGCTCGCGCCTGGCGACGCGTGGGGCCCTCCTGGCCTCCTGAGGGGCTCGCCCACGCGCTGGGGCCTTGCTCGTCCGCCTGACACGTGAGGCCCTCTCGGCCTTCCTAGGGCTCTTTGTACCCCGGTATTTATTACACCGACACCCGCCTAGTCCCCTCTAGGCCTAGGCCCCAGGCTACCGCCCGCCTAGCGAAAGCGCCTAGGATAACACTGTTTGCAGGAGAGTAGCATGTGCAGTTTTTTTTGTTGAGTACCATTGACTGATCACTACACACCACATCTGTGGCCTCCATGCTTTAATTTGGTTAATAGGTTAACAAAAATCGCTGCATTATTAGCCTGCTTTGCTTTCCTTTGAAACAAACCTACATACAGATGTTTCGCTCTATGTTTCTTTCTGCAATTTTGATCTTATCATGTAATATATGAATTGCTGTAATCTTTTGGGGCCTCAATCCTTTTATGTGATTTAAAAAAGAAATGTTCTATTACAGCTAATCTTTTGAGTTTGCAGTTGTAAAAGAGGGTGATTCCCTTTTATAATCTATCAAGTTTTTTAAATTTCACTCAAAAGCTAGATGTGTTTGTGGCTTCCGTTGAATGGGTTTGGTTTATATCCTTAGTAGGTTCATAATCGATGCCTAAAACGGTAGCTTCAATTATATCATTTTTTGTTCGATTATTTATAATTTCTAACAAGAATGATGAACCTATATGCATTAAAGAATTTCTGATTTACCTATTGATGTGCGCTGCTTCAATTTAGGTGGATATAGAAGTGTATGCAATATTTATTTATTATGCAGCTACAGAAGAAAACTCAATTCGTTCTGCTTTTTTATATATATTTCTATAAACCCACAAGCTTGCAGCCTTTTTTGTAAATATCAAAACTGATTAAACTTTTGTACAGATCTATAATAACAACAGTGTCTTGCCATGTGTGCACCCCTGATTCTTGTTTTTACCATGCTTCTGGCCATCTGTCAGTCATACCAGATCAATCATCTATTTCTTTCTTTGCCATTGTTAATTAGTAGCAGATATTGAATAACGGTTGCTCTCCATATGTATAAACAACCGCAATTTGGACAATATTTGATTTCGTCGGATCTTTTATAATGTGTAACAAGAATGATGTGTCTACTGTCGTCAAGGCATTTCTGATTTGGCTACTAATGTACTCTGCTTCAATTAAAATAGGCATAGAAGTGCATACAATATTTATTTATTAGCTATAAAAGAAAATTCATTTCATTGTGCATTTATACTTATATATCTCCTTATAAGTCAGCAAGGTCAGAGCCTCTTTTGTATATTTCAAGACTAATTAAACTTCTATGCAAGCCTGTAATGGCACTATGAAAATAGAATTGGGTATTTGTCATTCAAATTTAACGGTGACGTTGTGCACTCGTAGGAGAAGATGTTGCAAGCTAAAATTGAAAACAATTGTTGCAAAAGATTTGAACAATCAATTCCAGGTTTGCGACATATATTCTGTTACAATAGTAAAGGTTATTGTCATGCAACCATTATCAGTGAAGCCCATGTCTCTACGATTTCTGTCTAGATTTAGTGCTTGCTAACTATTTTCATTGCTTTTGCCAAATAGAATATTAGAAAGCTATATGTTTCACATATGATATGCAATTCTATGCATGAATGAATTTTCTCCCAGACCCAGCACACTTACATATCTTTTTTTTATGCGACCACTCTTGTTATCGTTAATTGTTACGCATGGTATATAAAAAACCTTTGGTTTTTACCCCCATCTGCCACCTCAATTGTGTCATCTGTTTGTTTTTTCCTTCTTATTTCCTAAAATGATAATATTCTATATATGCTTTCCATATATAGTGTTAATAGCAAATACAAATATAGTGTTAATGGTATGGTGCGCCGTGGGCGTGCAAACCTTCCTAGTAGGATACATAGTCAAAAAATGAACGTGGACACGATGGATCAATGGATGGATTAGATTGTATTGATCTTTGGGAGTGTTTATATAGGCTATATAGATAGCAATCTTTGTAAGGTAGAATTATATTCGAGAGACTACAACCAATCAATTTTAATAAATCTAGAAGAAAGTATTCATTTCATCTCTAAACTTTTACTCCAAGCACCAAATTAGTCCCTAGGATGCAAAATTGGGTGGAAGTAATCCCTGTGGTATTGCAAAAGCACTAATTTAGTTTCTTGACCAATCGAAACCAATTTTACAGGTGGTTTCAGCTGACGTGGAGGCCAGACACCCTTGTTTTGCGCTCGTGGATACCTCGTTGACACCCTGTTGTTGTCAAGAAGCAACTGATGCGGCAACAACCATATAGATTGGATTTTATTTTCTAAACTTAATTTTTTCTTCCGACGCACATGTCATCTCTTATCTCTCTATTCTCCGTCATCCATCTCAATCTCTGTGCTCCAAAGACTGCGTAATGTCACCGGCATGGTCTCCTCTCACCGGTGGCTCCCGAGGAAGCACATTGGCGTGGACTTGGCTCCACACCACAATGGCAGAGCAGCAGCGCCGCCACTGCTTCCATGGTGAAGAATACGGGCTGCACAAGCACCATGAGTGAGCCAAGCGTGCGGAGCCGCCAATGCACGCTGCGAGCATGTGAGCGACGACCTCGGGAAGAAGTTGCCACAGAAGGCGGTGTAGATGAAGTCGACGGTGGCAACCCGAATCGCCAGGAAGAGGGCGAGCACGGGATCTCTTCCATCTTCCCAAATCACCAGGAAGAGGGCGAGCATCGGAGCCACATTCCCAGAACTGGTCGGCGCGGACGCCTCCGCCTTGGCCTCCTCCTCCCGCGGTGATGAACCTTAGCTCCTTCCCCAGCATCAACCACCATTAGCGCCGCCACTGCCCTCACCCCAGCGTCGATCCAGTCGCCGCCTACTTGATATCCACTTACGAGCGTTCAGTACTGGTTCGCAAGTGTCATCAGTGCCGGTTTTTGAACCGGTATTTATAAGCCACCCTATCTCCCAACTAGTACCAGTTGGTGTCTCCAACCGATACTGATAGGAGCGGAGCGAGACGCCACGTATTACATAATTAATATATATTAATATTATTGTTATTATACATGTGTTTTCTATTATATATTAATGTTATATGTAATCAATCACGCACAACTAACAACAAATAAATCAATGAAATTAATTAACAAATTTAATTGCAACTAATATGTCACAATTGCTAGCTAGCTAGGCAAATATATAAGTAATGAATAATTGAAATAATAAGTAAATGCACATATTCGATATGTTTATCGGAATTTTTTATATGCATCGTTCTTGATTGCAATAGTGGTCGATCCTGACACTTAACTATGAAGGCCACACCTATTAACAGGGTCATGAAACTCATCACGGGGATTTACGATCTCATCAAAAATAAAGCCAACGAGTTGTTCTTGCACTGCTCTGATCTGCTCCGACGAGAGTTCTGAACCTCGTTTATCCATATGGCTGCTAATGGCCCCTGTTTGGGTGTGCAAGAACTCACATACATAGTAGCCACATAAATTTGTGTCAGGCGGCCGAGGCAATATTTGTGAGCAAAAAAGATAACGAGGTAAAATGGGTTCGTGAAAAGTTATAACCTACCTAACTAAAAAAGTTAACATTACCTCAGAGGCTCGTACAATAGCAAATTGCTGTCTAAATTCCCCTTCAATCTACGTATGGAACCTTTCGAAAGCACTAGACACATGATTACGAACTTTTAATGATTAAAATTTATTTTAATTGAAAGGAAATAGAACTGGTGCGGTATTGCAATTAACAGGAATGCCGGTTGAGCAAATCCATCATGCATTAGTACCAGATAACTGGATGTCTTAACGAGTCAAAAATTGTGATTTGTCTATGATTTAGCTCGATAATCACAAGGATCCCGTCATAACTATACATAAAAATATAAATCAATGTATGTAAGTAATTAGTTGTAACATCGTGTTATGAAAATGCGAGTTGGTGCAAAATCACGTACTCATAGTTTCATGATAGATATATCTTTGAACGAAAATTTTAACCCATGAGAGCATCGTAAACCATGTCCTCTATGACTGTTGGCGAGTCTGTGTGCATCTTCTGGTTGACTTTTAATGGGTTGATTAATCTTCTGTCAAATATTCTCTTTTTAAAAAATTTTATATCTCCATGTGGCATAAGATGGATATTTAGTTAATTGTGATAACAAAATAGTATAGCATGAGAGATTTCTGTAAATAAGACACTTATTAAAATGCGAGTTGGTGCAAAATCACGTACTCATAGTTTCATGATAGATATATCTTTGAACGAAAATTTTAACCCATGAGAGCATCGTAACCCAACAGCTCATCAGGCCCATGTCAAGTGCGTCGGTTTGGTAGAGTTCGTACATCACCTCCCATTGAACATAAAATGAACCTTCCCGTGGAAAAAATCTTCTTACATGTAATTGACAGCGAACGTAACTAGATCATTGTTATACGCTTCCAAATACCAATCAGGAAATTGTCGCATCTTTATTGGTAGCGGGACAAGGTCCTCCTGCTTAACAAAAGCTCCGCCCTTGGGAAATGGCCATCTTGTCACTTCCGCCTACTCGATATCCTTTATGCCATTGTTTGCTTTGGAGCGAGTCCAGTTTCTTCGAAAAAAATTTCGCCTCCTTTGCCTTCTGCTCAGCTGACTGCTCATCTGTCTTGTTCTTTTTCTTGCCCTTTGACGATGTCCGCTCGTAGTCTGATACAAGAGGCTTGTCTTTTGAATCCTTTAGATTTTTAATTGTCGCCATGTATCTGTAGCATTTGTTGGTAAAGAGCTGAATCTTCTTAGGAGGTTATTTTTTAAAAAATGTACGACAACATGAGCTCTTACATCCACATCGAGCTCCTCTGCTTTTTTTGTACAACAACTTTGGAAGTGGTGCTAGCTCGGGTACGTCGCCGGCGTGAAGGGGGTCGTCGGCAGTACTAGAGGACGATGGCGCACGGGGGGTCGCCGCCAAGGACAAGGAGCACAGAGACGTTGCCAGCGCAAGGGGGGTCGTCGACGGTGCTAAGGGATAGCCGCACGTAGGGGGTCGTCGGTGCTAGGGTTGGCACAGACTAAGATTTGAGAGTTAGAGGGGCGGCCTCGCGCACTTCTCACTATAAGTGGGAGGGCGTCAGTCCCGGTTGGTAACATCAACCGGGATTATTTTGGAAAACAGTACCGGTTTATGTTACCAACTGGGACTAAAGACCCCACGCGCACCAAAAATTTTGGAAAACTGTAAGTTGCGCGAAAAGAAAGTTTGCATGTAGGGAGCGCAACCGGGACTCGAACCCGAAACCTGCAGGTGAGCGCCCAATGTGCCTCACGTTGATAGCCAGTGTGACCTAAGATTTGTTGTCTACACATTTGGGCCAACATTTTGATAGCCAGTGTGACCTAAGATTTGTTGTCTACACATTTGGGTCAACATTGTTTTTTACACATAGGCGCAAATTGTTTCTAATTCCCTATGTGTCGCTGACATGTGGGACTCGGAGGTGGCCACATGTTGTCTTCTTCCATTGCTCCGAACGGGTCTCCTCGTATAAACTTTCCTCTCTGCACCCTTCCACTGCATCCATATTTCTTATAAACCCCAGGCAAAATTTTCCCCTGCCCTTGCTTCAATTCATTGTGATTTCTTCATATATAAACTTATTTGATTTTATGTTTTTTGAATTTCCATCAGTATCTACGCCTGCATCGATCTACACCGCTTTATCTACTCATTTATTTAATTCTCATTGGAATTTTGCATATCATTGGAATTTGCAGTTCATCTGATTTTTTGCAGTTCACACTGTAATCAGATGTCTGTTTAATGGCACCCTTTTGCCTTCCCGAGCTCCACCGCTATATCTTCTCCCCCCTTCACTGTTCCACACCCATTCTCGCCGGATCTCCTCCCCTGGTCTCGCCTTCTCTCCTCCCTGTCTCTCACAATATTCTCGCCTTCGCCAACGCGCGATATCGCGCCGCCACAAGACCTGCCAGATGATGTTAAGGCCACTACCGCCACCGTCGCCACCGGTGCCGCTACTGCCTCCACAGCCCGTCGGTCGGTCAGCTAGCTAGGAGGAGTTTGTGGAGTTGGTCCTGCCCGGTGGCCCTGTCCCCGTCTTGCCATCATCACCGCCACGAGCGCCTCTCACCTAGGCGGAGATGGACGAGCTGCTGCTACAGCGCCCGCCAGGTGAGGAAGGGCTCGCCTAGGTTGGCTGCCTCAGAACGACAACGGATCTGGCCGCCTCCGGATTTGATCTGACGGCAAGGATTGGCGGTGCACCTACTGGGAGGAGCATCGGCGGGAAGACTATGCCTCAGACGAGGATTAGTCCGCTGGTGCCGCCACCGCCGCCCTAATATATTAGTTATTTATATTATTAATGCAAATTAATGGAACTTTGCCCCAAATGTGGTTTCTTATGTTATGTAATAGAAATTTAAGGAACTTTGCCCCAAATGTAGTTCCTAAATGTCATGTTAATATATCCATGTTTATAATTATGCTATGTGTGTCTCCTGGCTATGAAAATTATGCTATGGTTATTAATATATACATGCTTAAAGTTTTGTTGTGCTCTTGAAGCGTGCTATGTAACTAAAATCCTAAAATTATGCTGTGCACTGAGTTGGAGGGCTTCAGTCCCGGTTGGTAACATCAATCGGGACCATTGTGGGAAACAATACCCCCACACGCGCCAAAATTTTGGGTAAAACCGTAAGTTGCGCGGGAAAAAAATTTCGCGTCCAGGGGGCGCAGCCGAGACTCATACTCGCGACCTGCGGGTGAGTGCCCGCCGCGCCGCGCGATGCTAGGTTGTGTGACCGAAAGTTCGTTGTCAATAGGTGAGGGCGCAAAAATATTTATACATACCTAGCTTCATCAAAATTGTACAAATACAGCGTCCGTGCGTTTTTTATTTGACGCCTTTGGGTTTTGAACACGCCTTTAAACATTAGTCATATTCAAAAATTTAGTGCAAACATTAAAAAATATAAGTCATTCTTAAAGTACATTTAATGATAACACGAATAGTTAAAGGCGTGTCCAAAAGTTAAAAGCGCCAAATAAAAATCAATAGAAGCAGTATAAATTACAGGAAATGTTTATATCTTTGTGACAAAAATACATTTACTTTATAGAAAACGTAAAAATATCGCTAGAATTTTAAAATTATATGCGTTACAAAACAGTACAAGACAAATGGAATTATTTGCTAACATAATTTGTTTTTACAAGTGATCCGTCGTTGGGATCATAGTGTACATAAGGTGATTCGTCAGCATCATCCAGGACACTGATGTGATCTACATCCACCGTGAGAGAGGGCCACTCGTCGAACTGGTTATACTCTTCTTCGTCTGTCACGCTCTCAACTATGACGATCCTTTTTTTACTTGGAAATACCACGTGGCGCTTTGGCTGATCGGTGCTGCCGTGCTGCTAGTCTTGTCCTTCTGTTTATTTTTTTTCAATTTGCTAGCCATATCCATCACATAGAATACCTGGGTGACATCATTGGCTAGCACGTACGGTTCATCCGTATAAGCCATTTGCTTGAGGTCCACGATTGTCATACTGTATTCCTCGATCTCCACGGCTTGCAAATTCACCCATTGGCACGAAACAGAGTGACTTCCAAAGCTCTATAGTCCAGCTCCCATATCTCCTCTATGATAGAATAATAGGTGTCCATGTTTCCATTGTTGTCCAAGGCATCCATATGAATGCAATTGTTTTGATTGATGCTCTTTCTATCCTAGGCAGTTGTGTAAAATGTGTAGCCATTTATTTCAAAGCCTTGAAATGATATGATTGTCGTGGATGGTCCCTGTGACATCCTAATAAATATTAGAATGTCCTAAGTTTCTTTTAAAAGAAAAGGCAAAATTTAAATTAAGTTATTATGATTCTTATATGAAAAGCCCTAAATTTTCAAACAATTATTTACATATAAGAATTTATCTTACTAATTATTTTCTTTTCAATTTACAAAATTACAAATTTAAGAGCAAAAGCTCACTCGCTTTTATTTGTTCCTCGGTCGGAACCCTGACTCTGTCTCTCAATTGAAACCAAGCTCGACCGGAAACTTGATCTCCTGATCGAGCCAACCTTTGTCTCTCTCTCTCTCTCTCTCTCTCTCGGTCGAGTCGACCAAGACCCTAAACCCTGATCGACATTCCTTGTAAACTTGGCTGACCAAACATAAATCCTTTCGGTCGAGCCAAAACCCTGGTCGAGTCTCCTTTGAAAACTTTCTCTCTCAATTGAAACCCTAGCTCGACTCTCGGCCAAAACCCTAACTCCGGACGACCTCTGTCATAACCCATGCCGGTCGAATGTCCGCTCCTCTGACCGACAAACCACGAAACCCTAATCTTCCTCGGCCACACCCGATCGTCCATCCCCTTCCTTGACCAAAACCCTAATTCGTCTGGTGGAGCGGTCCATCGTCTCTTGACCAAACCCTAATCGACCGATGTTCCCCGAGACCCTAATTCCACCCGACTTCCCTTGAAAACTCTCTCGACCTGGATCTTTAACTCCGGTTGACCTCCATCGCAACCTTCGTCGTCGAACGACCATCCCCTCGGTCGACGAACCTCAGAACCCTATCTTTCTTTCTCGATCGAAACCCTAAAAGCCTTTGGCTATGTCGGTCGCTCGTTTCCTTCCTTGGCTAAAACCCTGAACTCTCTCAGTCAAGCCCACGTTTGCGTTCCAATCAAAACCCTAGCATCGTCCAAGCCTTATTCCTCTCCTGGACTTCAACCCAAATTTATCCACCTTTCCCTGCCGCTTGGTCGAGCCATACCCTTCGTTTTCCAACCATTATCTATCAACCCGAAACCCTATTTTCGACTAACCTCCGTCGAAACCCTAGTGGGTCAAATGTCGTTTCACTCGGCTAAGACCAGTCCATGGTCGAACCTCTTTCCTTGCACCTAGGTTAGTCGCAAGCAAATCACTCCTTCATCTTCCCACTACCTTTTTCCCTTTTCTCCATCGATCGAACCTAAACCCGATCGACCTCCTTTGTACAATAGGCCAGTCAGATTCTCTTTCTCTCATTGAGTCAGACCTCACCAAATTTCTATTTAAACCAACAACAATCTCATCACATCGACCTCGACCCTTGACTCAGTCGACTCTCCTCTTTCTCAATCTGAACCCTGGCTCCACTCCCGTACGTTGTAATTCGAACCCGACCGACCCTCACTTGCAACCCTGGCCGTCTGAACATCTATCTTACTCTATCATGCCGACGCCCCTTGAAACTCTTCACTAACTCTCCCTTGCCGAGCCAGCTGTCCACCTATGCTCGATTAGACTTATGACCAATCCAACTCTCTTTCCCTTCCCTTTCTGATTTGTTGTCCAAGAACCAAACCAGGCCTAAGTCCAGCATCGGTATCGTTAACGACTCATTAAACCGATCCTGATCCTAATCCGGTCTAAACCTGACCCAATTTCAGAAGTCGGTGGAGACCGATTATGGGCCTAAATCCTGGGCCGTATTTTCCTTGGGCTCTCTGCCAAATTTTCCCCAACCATCTCCACCATATAAACCCAGCAAAACCCTAGCAATCTCTCCCAATCTCCACAAACCCATCCACAACCGCCACCCTTGGCTCGCTTCCTCACTGCCATCGTCGCCGCCGCCTGCGTGGAGGTGTTGCCGCCATGCTCTATAGATCGTTGTTGCTTGTTGGCCGCCAAGAAGCCGACGCGTATCTCGTTGCCTCGCGTCGCCGCCCCATCCTCGGTCATTGCTGACCCGTCGCCATGCCTCGCTTTCACTTGCGCTTTGGCGGCGCTTCGCCGAGGTGCACGCCGCGCCGCCAAGGTGCTGCGTCGCCGAGCCTCCTCGCCATGCCCTCATTTGAGCACCCCGCGGCGTCAGACTGTTGCGGTTTTGGTTTGCCAACAAGCCGCTTTGCCGCGCTTGTGCCGCGCCGCCTGCCGACGCCATCGCGCCGCCTCATTTGGAGCCATGGCGTTGCCATCTCCCTCGTGGATCTCTCTCTCTGTCCTCTCTCTTTCTCTCTCTTCAATGTGGCTGTGGGGGATGATGAAGGATTGTGGATTTTACCCCCTTTTGATGCTACGGTGGACCAAAACCCCAGTCCTTTTACCATCTAGTATGAACAGTGCACCTTCACCATTTTATTTCTCCTCGATCGTAAGTCGGATTCCCTCCAAACCAATTTTGTTGATCCTCGTTTGATCCCAATTACCTCCTGTATTGATCTCGTATTTTTCGAAACTCCCTTTGTAGCCGCCTATTTGCGAGTGCCTCGTTTTGCGTGCAGTCGTCGCCGACTCCGCCGAGCGAGCGTTTAGCGACGCCAGCAAATAGAAAAATATTCCGGAGTGAGTTTGCTAAAATCCGATGCATGATTGAAAGACCGAGGCATCATCGGCCATAACTTTTTCAATATTTTTATTAAAATATATTGTCTATTGTTTATTTGTTTGCATCCCGATTTACGCGTAGATCGTCCGTGTTCGCGCTGTTCGGAAGGACTCCAGGAGCCGTTCGAATGAGAATCCGATGACCCGGAGTGCTACCAAGCTATGTTGCCTTAATACGGGGATACGGATACGGATACGCGATACGGTGATACGGCGATTTCTCCAAAACTAGGATACGGGGATACGTTTATATATATAATATATATAATTCATTTTATATATATGTAAATATACAAAATGCAGAAAATAGAAAGGTAGTAAAAAATAAACATATTGTTGTCCATGCCCCCGATCTCCATTTGCTGAAAAATACCACATCGTCATTCTCACAAACACAACACTAATTCACTCATAGGCCCAGCTAAGAATCCCCAGTAGTTGTACTTGGTACTTACTAGTCACTATGGAAAGAGAGACGCCGTCGGTGTGGTTCAGCGAGCGAGTAAAATAGAACAGCGGGCGAGAAAATAGAACGGCGAGCCACGATGCAGCCCACGACTGCAGGCGGGCGCACACACAGAGAGAGAAGCAGGCAGCGTGATGAAGCTGACGGCGAGCTCGGGTCCTTGGCTGCGGTAGGATCCGGCCGACGGTGAGCTCGGGTCGTCGGCTGCGACTGGCGACGGCGACCTCGGCTCCTCCAGTCTCCAGATCCGGCCGACGGTGAGCTCGGGTCGTCGGCTGCGACTGGCGACGACGACCTCGGCTCCTCCAGTCTCCAGATCCGGCCTACGGCGACGGCGACGTCTGCTCCCCTGCCCCCTTATGCGGGCGACGGCGACGGCAAGTCGGCAACGGCTGGCCGGCGGCAACCACGGCAGTGGCGGCGGGGGGCGGCGGCGGCTAGGGTAAGTACGGGGTGAAGGGCTCGGGATGGAGTGGGAGTGGGGGTATGGGCGATTGGGAGGCGTCGGGTGGAGGCTGGGAGTCGAGGAGAGCCCAGATACGTATCCTACTGGTATCGGAGCAGTATCCCGGCGTATCGGATTTGTTTTAATTATTTGAAAATGGCAAAATTTCTAGATACGTCCCGGATACGTATCTGGCCGTATCGGATACGTGTCCGTATCTGATACGTGTCCAGATACGGATACGCAACTTCTTGGCCGTATCCAGGTATCGTAGCTACCAAGGCAAGATAGCTTGTATCTTGCTCCCTAGTTTGCAAAACTCACCCTTTATTTTTATTTATTTATTTTTCTCATGCATGAAATGATGGGAAGGGTAGAAACCTATTATATTCATACTGCGTCATTGACCCTATGAATTAGCCATTTATTGCTGTCTTAGTCATTTTCCTAGCCTATCCTTTTGCATAGTTGCTAGTGCTCGTGGGTTGGTAATTGATTAGGTTCACCATTTAATTACTTCTGTGACTTCTTATGATTGGAGGTGCTGAGTTACTTTAATAACCTAATCAACTAAAACCTACGTGGCGTGTGTTGACTAAAGGTGGCATAGTCGGGTGGTTTTGTGGAATGTGGATTGTTGGAGGTAGTCACCTTGGTCTAAGGACTTTGGGCATGTGCTTATCCGGTCAAACCATATAAACGCTACCATAAGTGCTAGCATTAGCATGTCGGCCAACATGTGCTAGTCCTGACTTAGTAGTTAGGGAAGACTGTTAACACACTTTACTTTGAAAAGATCGGTCATGTCAGATTGGCTCAAGAGGGGGGCCTGAGTGCCTAAACCTTAGAAGGGGTATCGGTGTTAACAGAGGGAACTAATGAATCGCCTTGTATTGTTACTTGGTCTGAGCTCCTAAGGAAGAGCTAAGACGCAAAAGTTTCACTCGGCTTATGGGTAAAGTGTGCTACACTCTGCAGAGTTAAAACTGTCATGATAGCCGTTCCCACTGTCATGGGAGGGGAGGAAGGTCGTACATGATAGTCTCATGTGTTAATAATTTAATCTGATGGGTTGGTGTAGTTTGAGTTGTTCGAGGCAAGCTTTGTTCTACAGAGGGGTTTTCGAAGCCGAGCTCTGCGTGTTATCTTTGGGAATCTGTATCAATATTAATTATTCTACAAATTGTTTTACAACACGTTAATTAATATTGACTAGTGTAGATGTTTATGCAAAATAGCCACCGTATTCTTGTTTATATCCTTGCATCATTTATAAGGACTCTTGTTGGGTAGCCGTGTACTCATTATACAAAACCACGAATAAATTTGTACTCAGGAGAAGTATCAGGTCCGGTCTATCTTCAGGATCAGGAGGATCTTGTCCCGGACTTTGATGAGGATTAGCTGGCGCTCAAGGGTCGGATTGGAGCATCATCATACCTTTTCCGCTGCATATTTGAATTTCCGCACTCTGATATATTATGGACATTATTATGTCATCCTTAATCAAACAATTGTAATAAGTAGTTGTGTAACAATTACTTTTGCATAATATATAATTTCATTTAGTTATTTGTGATTGTGTGATGATGTTCAACAAACTATCGCTCACAAGTTGCTAACATTGATCTCTGGGACTAGCAATTGATTGTGAGTGGATCCCGGTGAAGCCGGGTTGCGACAGTCCCCGAGTCAAAAGTTTAAATACATCATCGTCTATTTGCTTGGTCATCACTTGATTTTGTAACCATCCGCCCAAACGATCCATTTGTTCGACTACGATCCAATCATATGATTTATCTAGGTATTGTTCATGTAGAACCATCTTGTGATCATGGATATGGGGAGCCATTACACCTGCTTGATTCAATGCAGTGAAATGTGCTTGTTTAAATGAACATAAATCATAGCAGAAGCATTCTTTTCTCCCTAGAGTCCCTTTTCCTTGTAATCTTCCCTCATGGCGTGATACCGGGACACCATCAAATTCAGATCGTTAATATAATCGACACAGAACTCGATCACCTTCTCTGTTCCAACACCTTAGGCAATGCAACCTTCTGTACGAGATCGGTTACAAACGTACTCCTTAGTACGGTGATGTACCTCTTGAAGGGGTACGCATTGTATAGAAACACGAGTCCGAGAATTTCAATCTCCTTGACAATTTGGACCAAGAGATGGACCATAATATTAAAGAAAGGCGGAGGGAACATCATCTCAAGGACGACCAGACTATCTACCGCGCCATACTACAGATTAAATTGCTTATTCGGTTCGAGGACCTTTTACGTCACTGCGTTGAAGAAAACTTTATGATTGTCACTCGAACCCTGTCCGGCAGAATACCTCTCACCGCCACCGCGAGTAACTATGTCATCATCACATGACAATCATGTGATTTTAAATGTACGACCTTATTCTCTTTTGTATTTATCAGTCTTTTAATGTTAGAGGAGTACCCAGAGGGGACCTTCACGCTGCTCAATAACTTTATATTGTTTTTTTCTCTTCCCCCGCACTATATAAAGGGAGGGGCAGGAGTCATAGTATCATCTCATCTAATTTTCTCCACATCATACGATATCGAGAACTCCATTGTAATCGAGTATCTCCACATAATCCTAAGAACATAGAACTAGGGTATTAACTCATCAACGAGGGCCTGAACCTATCTAAAAAAGTCTTCCTGTCTTATGTTTCCATCTGACTTAAGATCTTACGTAACCCGTTTAAATTCTATTGCCGAAGTACCCCCCAAGGTTACACCGGTCGACAGTTGGCGTACCAAGTAGGGGAGCGTCAAGATCATCACCAAGTTTGATGGCGTCTTCAAAGTTGTCGGCGGACGTCTTCATGGTAGGACAGGCGTGCCGCTATAGAGCCTTGGACTTCGTCACGGATGGCATCGACAACCTTCATCTCTCCAATCTATGAGAGATCTGGTCTGGAGAAGGTACTAGCACTTTACCATCCTTCTCCAAGTCAATGAGCCAGTGACTCCTTCCCGTGCCTACATCAGGTATAAGAAGAGGAGAACTCGGCACCAACACTTCCCCGAACTCGGAATAGATCCAATCTGGGGGAGCTTCTCCACCTCAGCTCGGGTTTCCTTTCGGGATCTGTAACTCTGCTTCCACCTTTGCATAGATCTTTCCTGAACTCGGATCAGAAGGTGACCAAGTTGAGAATCAACCCCAAGGGCAGATTGGAACAATCCAATCAACCCTGACTCAGTTCGTAGGTGTCAACAACTGTGGCCAACCTCTCGGACAAAGTGAGCAAGTTAGCTTCTCCCACTCGGATTCCGAGTCGGAAGGCAGCACTGAGGTTTGCACCAACAATGAAGTTTCTGTGCTCGGTGCTGGCGACCTTCGCACGACTTCTTAGCGCGCTAGAGATGAAACAGCCGCCGTTGAGGCTGCTGAAACCATGCAGCGCCGTGGGGAGGACTAAGAGCGAATGCGCCAGCTTTGAATCCGAGGCCGCGACATTCAAAACATGTTGCGGATGATAAAACTGAGGGAGCAAGAAGTCTACATGATCCCGCATACCAACATTGTTGCCTCAAAAACTCTCCTGGAGGCCATGGCCCCACAACTCCCTGAAGGAAGCCCGCTCATTTAAACCTTGTCCCGGGCAACAACCATGGTCGAGAAGTCGACGATCCAGCAAAACCCGGCTCCAACTATGCCCGTGATGGCATACAGCCGGTCGGCACGCAATCGGAGCAAGGCACATGCATATGTGGCCGGAGGTTCCCAGCGATTGGTAGGCCATGATCTCCGCCACGACATATAAGCACAAAGAAGGGAGCGCGCTGACAGCGATTGACCATCCCATAACGAGCGCGGCTACCACATTCGGCACGATGATGACAAAATCGAGAGCACTGCCAGCTGGCACAACCATCACCGCGAGCATCATCGTCAGGGCCAGCGCTATGATCGGCGCGACAGATCCCTGCGGCGACACGAGCCACGTCCCTTGGAAGGAATTCGGGCCTTCACCCCGGATCTCCGACGAGTGGTCTGATCAGACGGATTCAACCTCAAAGGCATCAACAAGTTCGACGGATAGAGGGACGCAAAGAACTGGCTGTAGGTCTATGCCGTGGCAATCAGCGCAGTAGGAGGAGATCAAAATGTCATGGCAAATTATTTGTCGGTCGCTCTGACCCCAACCGCTCAGACTTGACTAATAGGGATTCCGGAGAATTCGATTGAATCTTGGGATGATCTATAGGAGCAATTCATCGCCAACTTTCAAGTAGCCTACAAAACACCCGTCGGAAGGTGGGAAATAGGCCAATTACATCGGAGGAAGAATGAAACTCTCTGCGAGCTCATCAAGTACTACACGAAGAAGAAGAACAAGATTCGGGGTGTTTCAGAGCAAACCGTCATCGACGTCTTCTTCACAGGATGGAAATCTGAAGAGTTGATCAGGCAGATGACCCAGGACCCCCCGAGGACACTCAAAGCAATGTTCACCATGGCGGACCAGGAGGATAACACCGAAGAATCCATCCTCAACCATAGAGGTGGTCACGATGGAGGATCCAAGAAGAAGCCCAATGATGAACCTGGCAAGCCAAAGGATAAGAAGCACAAAGGGGAGGACATGGCCGCGAACGTGGAGTGCAATCGACCCAAACCCCCCAACGACAATGACTATAATAAAGTCATGAAGGCAGTGTGTCCCTTCCAGCCTCGTGAGAAACATGATGCAAAAAATTTCCTCATCCTGCAGAAATTCACAGATAATTCCAAGTAGTCGGCGGCCAAGGGCGGCCACGGCAAAAAGCCAGATGGTTATTACCAAGATGCTGAGCATGAGATCAATTACATATTAGAAGGATCAGATGCGTATGAGTCCATGCGGAAGCAAAAGCTCACCACTCGGGAGATCAACGATATCTTGCTTGTGGCTCCGAAATATTTGGGCTGGTCAAAAGATCGTTCCAATCATTTTCAATCGATCGGATCATCTGGATCGGATACTCTTCCCTGGGAGGTACCCTCTGGTCTTAGTTCCGGACGTTAGAGGAAACAAACTCAAGAGGGTCCTGGTTGATGGCGGGAGTGGGATAAACGTCCATTTCGTCAAAATCTTTGACCAGATGAAGATTCCACGCTCCGAACTAAGGCAAGAGTCGTCCCCTTTCCACGAGGTAATCCCCGGGACGTCGGCGGTTCCACTCAGGCAGATCTTGTTGTCTGCCTTGTTTGGGACAAAGGAGAATTACCAAAAGGAAAGTATAAGCTTCGAGCTGGCCGATTTCAAAACTACATATCATGTTATTTTGGGAAGGCCAGGTATTTCCAAATTCATGGCAGTACCAAATTACACATACCTCGTAATGAATATGTCGGGCCCTATCGGCGTGATCACGATCATCGGTGATGTAAAACAATCCTTTGTCTGTGACAACGAAAGCTGTGAGTTGGCACTGGCCTTGAAAGCTTTGGCCGATACAGAGAAGATTCGGCAGGCGGTTGCCTCACTCCAAGAGGAGGGGGAATTACCCGCCAAAAAACAAGCCAAAATCTCTATTCAGTCAACCGAGGGAATTAAGAAGATAACATTGGACCCGCCCGACACAACGAAAACGGCGGTGATTTGGACAGGGCTCGATGATAAATAGAAAGGCGCGCTCATCACTTTCCTTCGGGCAAACGAGGATGTATTCGCTTGTAAGCCATCAGATATGCCAGGTGTCCCAAGGAAGGTGATTGAGCACTCTTTGCACATTGATGGAAAGGCAAAGCCGATTAAACAACGACTACACTGGACCGGAAGGAGGCCATCAGAGAGGAGATCACCAAATTGTTGGCAGCGGGTTTCATCAAGGAGGTGTATCATCTAGAGTGGTTGGCAAATCTAGTCCTTGTGCAAAAGAAAAACAAGACATGGCGTATTTGTGTTGATTATACCGACCTCAATAAAGCCTGCCCCAAGCAGGGGCGGATCCAGCATGGGTGCATCGTGTTCACGGGCACCCCCTAAATTCTGGAAACACGAAGGACCCCCCCCCCCCATGTAGTATTGGGCCAAATTCGGCCTCTTCTCTCTCGCCTCTCTCACACACACTCGGCCAATGCCCACCAGAGCTCGCCTCTCTCTCCAGTCTCCCTCCTCACCTCAACCGGCTAGGGTTAGGCCTCTCGATCTCCCACTCCCCCTCCCTCACTGCCTCAAAGATGGCCAGACGGGCACACCGCCACGCCACCGACGCCGGCGAGGGGTCGCAGGAGAATCTTGGCGGCGCGGGCGTGCAGCGTGCTCGCGTCACCGTGGCGGGCGGTCGGCGGGCCTCGGGAGTGGTCCGTGCCTCAAGTGGGGGCGTGGGGTCTGGACTTGGGGTGCGGCGGTGGCGGTGCCACGGCGGGCATGAGCGTGGCAGGCTCGGCCGGCTCCTCTCCAGCTCTCCTCTCCTCTGAGTGCTCCTGCCCAGTGCCCTGCGGTCTGCCTCCACCTCCTCCTCACTCCTGTGAATGTGATTTGTGATTTTGTGATCTGTGAAATGTGAATGCTGAATGTGAGATAGACATGTCAATTTGTGATCTGTGAAATGTGATTTGTGTTGTATTTTTGTAAATTGGACAGGACATCCAACATTATGAAGAGGAATTGGGATATTTATTCCTATTTTGGTGGTTTCGCAAAGCCAAAGAGCGTTTTCAAAAGATGAAGGCCCGTAAAATAATATTATAAGGTACAATTTCGATGTTCACCGCAGTTTATATTATGTTATGTTACTATTGTTGAACTTAGAAACCCGCAATGCATTTGACTATTTGTGCCAATTCTACATTTCTACGTTGATTTGTGCTATATGTGTCTATTGCCAAGTGCACAAAAATATTTTTATATAAGCTGTGCACCCCTAGGTTTGAAATCCTGGATCCGCCACTGGCCCCAAGGATCCTTTTGGGCTCCCCCGCACCGACAAGGTGGTGGACTCCACTGTTGGATGTGAGCTCTTAAGTTTTTTGGATGCCAATTCGGGCTAACATTAGATCATCATGAAAAAGGAGGATTGCATCAAGGCGTCGTTCATCACACCCTTCGGGGCGTTTTGTTATATCACAATGTCATTCAGGTTGAAAAACGCTGGTGCCACCTATCAACGCACCATATAGCGATGCTTTTACACTCAACTTGGACGCAACATGGAAGCATAAGTCGACGATGCCGTCGAGAAGACTTGCGTCAAAGTTGACCTCATCGCGGATTTGGCCAAAATGTTCGAGAGCCTAAGGGCGTATCGGATGAAGCTCAACCCTGAGAAGTGTGTTTTCGGAGTCCCATCAGGGAAATTACTTGGCTTCATCATGTCACACCATGGCATTGAGGCAAACCCAAAGAAAAGTGGTGCATTAATGAAGATGAAGCCCCCGGCTCGTCAAAAAGACGTGCAGAATCTCACTGGATGCATTGTGACACTCAACCGATTTGTTTCCCAACTCGGGGAACATGGGATGCCCTTTTTCAAGCTTCTTCAGAGGCAAGACAATTTTCTAGTTGACTGCGGAAGCACAAGAAGCCTTCAAAGATTTAAAAAGGTTCCTTACTACATATCCGATGTTGGTCCCACCCATGCCTCAAGAGGTACTCAAGAGCCTCTTCTCCTTTACATCAGCGCCACGACACATGTAGTTAGTAGCGCGTTAGTCGTGAAACGGGAAGACGAAAATTTCTCGCAGAAGGTGCAGCGCCTGGTCTACTTTGTCAGCGAAGTATTGGGCGACTCTTAGATACGATATCCACATTATACCTTGCTCGTCACGTATACCGTGCTCATCGCGTCACGAAAGCTCAAACATTACTTCAAAGATCACGAGATTTCGGTGGTTATGGCTTTTCCAATCGAGGACATACACCAAAATCGGGAAGCCACCAGGAGAATCGCGAAGTGGGCCGTCAAGCTTGGTGCCTTTGAAATCAAGTTCAAGACTCGACTGGCCATCAAATTTCGAGCACTTGCCGATTTCGTCGTTGAGTGGATAGAGTTTCAAATACCAGCAGCCAATGACAATGTACTTTGATGGTCACTCATACTCAGCGACGCGGGGGCTGGGATTCTGCTCATATCTCCAACAGGCAAGAAGCTAAGATACGTTCTTCAAATCCTGATTCCAGTCAACAGCAATGCTGCCGAGTACGAGGCACTCATCCATGGGCTTCACATCGCCATATCGCTTGGGATGTGACGGTTAATGGTTCGTGGGGACTCTCAGCTCGTGGTTAATCAAGTACAAAAGGAGTGATCTTGTATTGGTGACAGCATGGCTGCGTATTTCCTAGAAGTCAGGAAGTTGGAAGACAAGTTTGAGGGCTTGAAGTTAACACATGTGCTCCGCTGAGACAATGAAGCGGCAGGCGAACTCGTGCGAATAGGATCTAGTCGGGCAAAGCTACCGACTGGTGTTTTTGTTGAAGAGCTGTGTAAGCCCCCTATCAATCAACTAGCTCCGCAGAATGAAGAGGAAGATCAAGCAGAAGCGGTAGTCCCGTCCTTTATCCCGGATGGACTTCATCCTCAAGGACAAGCTATTAGAAGATCAAAGCCTGGCTGAGTGCATAACACGTCGGAGCAAAAAGTGTAAGATAGTTGGGGATGAGTATTTTCACAGAAACAGTTTCGGAGTACTAAGACGGTGCATATCAGAGCAAGAAGGCAGAGACCTACTCAATGACATCCATTCGGGAGATTGTGGACATCACGCGGTAGCAGTTCCTTATTTGGTAAAGCCTATCGCCAAGAATTATTTTGGCTGACTACCGTAACAGATGCGCAGGAAATAGTGTGCAAATGTGAGGGTTGCCAATTCTTTGCAAGGCAGATACACCTGACGACTCAGGATCTGTAGACCATACCAATCACCTGGCCCTTTGCGGTATAGAACCTCGACATGGTTGGTTCCCTCAAGCGGGCGCAATGTGGTTTTACCCATCTCTTCATCGCCATCGACAAGTTTATGAAGTGGATCGAAGCCAAGACAGTCGTCGATATTATGGCGGCCAAGGCACGCGAGTTCTTCCGAGACATTGTTGTTCTCTTTGGCATGCCTAACCGCATTGTCATCGATAATGGTGTCCAGTTTAAGAGCGCTGAATTCCAAGATTAGGGTGAAGAGTTGGGCATCAAGATTTGCTATGCTTCGGTGGCGCATCCCCGAAGCAACGGACAAGTGGAACGCGCCAATGGCATGGTCCTATAAGGACTCAAGGCAAGGATTTTCGATTGACTCAAGCCGTATGCGACACGCTGGGTTAAGGAATTGTCATCATTCCTCTAGGGGTTCAGATTGACCCCGAGTTGAGTGACAGGGAATGCACCCTTCTTCCTGGTATAAGGCTCAGAGGCGGTCCTCCTGACTGAGCTAAAATTTAAGTCTCCATGGACTCAAGGCTATGAAGACAATCACTCGGAGGAAGGGATATTAGAAGACCTTAATTGTCTTGAGGAAGCAAGGGAAGTAGCAATAATCTAGTCGACCAAGTACATGCAAGGCTTGTGTCGCTACCATCAACGCAATGTACAGGGCGTGCATTCTCCAAAGGAGATCTGATCCTCCGAATGAATCAGAAGCATGAGCAAATTCTTCCCAATCTGGGAAGGCCCCTATGTGATTGATGAGGTAAGTTGCCCGGGGGCTTATCGGCTTAAGCACGAAGACAGATCGGTCGTCCCTAATATTGGAATATCGAACAGTTATGTCATTTTATTATTGAACTTTGTGTTTAAGTTTCCATTTGTGTAATAAGAACTTGTTTGACTTGCTACTTAATCATTTATAACTAAGCAGTAAGTCGGGGGCTATACTAACTACTGTGCGTCTTAGCCGCACCCTATCTTCTCAATAAAGTTAAGTTCTCTTTTATGTGCAATTGCCGAATTCGAGTTATAAGAGATTTGGAGTAGTGACGCTCTAATCCATGAATGACAAGCTTTAGCCACTCGACACGTGTTTGGGGGGAGAGAGCCATGAGCCAATTCCCTACACTTGGGGGCTTGACTAGTTGCGAAAGGGCATTACACGAAAGGACAAACGAAAATAAGTACTCGGATAAATGGCATGATCAGTAATGAAAGAACAACGTTTATATTACAAGACCGTTTGACTACTTTCAACGTCAGCCTATAAGTCTAAATTATCTACCAAGGCAGCGGAAATCTCTTTGACTTCCTCCATCCGGGCAGAAGCTTCCTCATCAGAGCAGGCGAATCCTTACTTGACGGCTTCAAGGTCAACTTGATGATAGTGCAACATCATGATGGCCAGCGCTTGACTGGTACATGTCGTCGCGGCTTCCTTCACGAGAACCTTTAGCTTCTCGGGAGCATCCAACGGTCGAGCCATGACAACGTCTTCATTGGTGGGCGGCTCCACCTCCCGATGAAGAAATTGGAGCAGCGGTGCAGTAGCCCTCAACGTTATGTTGCGTAGCTCAACGGCGGACTTCACCTTTTTGTCGAACACCTCGAATTGTGCCTCAGTTTTTACTTGATAGGTTGTGAATCAGTTGGATGGATCATACATAAGCAGCGCAAGGGGCTCGAGTAAGGAAAGACTCGGATTAAAAGGTTTACCTTTTAGTTCTCGAGTCGCCTTCTCGGCCTGAACGTTTGCCTGTAAGACCTCTCCCTCCAGGGTCCTTTGCTTTTCGCGAAGGTTAGCCGAGGCCTCGTCACGACCTGGAGAGAGATAAATTACAAGTATTCGCGAAGCTAACAATGAGTTTGGTATTGATTTGTTGTGCACTTATTGTGGATGGTGCTGGAGTGGTATTGATTTGTTGTGCACTTATTGTGGATGGTGTTGGTGTCTTCTACATGACTGTACCGCAGCTCGATAACCTCCCTACGGAGTTCTTCAATTTCATCATGGTATTTTGACTTCTGTGCATAAAGCATGTTGTCAAATTCATCGCTTGACTTAAGTTGTTCAACGGCTTTCTGGAGACACTGGGATTTTTGCACTGACTACCTACCTAGGTTTTGGAAAGAGACAAAATAAGCATTCAAAAATACTTGGACCATCAAAGGGTTAAAGTTCAAAGATGGCATACTCAAGAACTTTGGATCTATATTCCATCATGTTTCGCAACATGTCCCACCGCTTCACCTCTTCGGCATCATTGGCCTAATAGCCTTCCATTTCTTTCCTTCAATTGACACGGAGGGGAGGAGTGTAGGCAGGAGCTACAGGGCGAGGGATTTCATCGATTTCTGGCTCCAAGCTCTTGAGAGCCGGGCTGGGATAGGGCCCTCATCCTTGGTTGCCGGAGGAGTGCCATTCGGCGGCGGAGCAGTCGGCGGGGGTGTGGGATGATGAGCCGAGTTCTTGGCAGGAGGTCGTTCAGTCCGTGAGCTTGGCTGTGGAGGAGTACCTGCTGCAGCAACTGGTGCCTCTTGATTGGTTTCCTTGCTAGAGGAGACCATGCCTGGAGTGTCCACGGGGATCTTGGTGTTGGGTTTCCTGTGGTTGAAGAAAAATACTGAGACACGATTCCAATAAAATGGCGAAAGGAGAAAGTGTCATAAGGATGTACCTTTGTGACACATTTATTTTAAAGCCCACACCTTTCCAAGTGGTCTGACCACTCGGGGCTGAGCTGGAAGACCTCCTAGCCCTAATGTGGGTTTCGGGTTTGCAGGCGGCGACGACGGAGGACTTGGAGCATGCGCGGTGGGAGGAGTACTTGCTTTCGAACCTCGGTGGCATCGATGCAGCAGAGGTGTGTCATCTTCCTCCTCATCCACATCTGAGTCCCAGAGAACAAGTCATTTGCCCTTCTTGACCGGAGGCGCGTCAGCCGAGTTCTCTGCAGGACGCTTAGGCGGCGTGGCCTTATGTCCAAGGGCTTAGGGACTGGAGGCATGGAGAAGAATGCCGCGCGATCCTATAGAAGGTGACAAGCTAGGTTAAAAGACATAACAAGTTCCATGTTGACAAGTGCAGTTAAGGGAAAAGAAGTCCTTTGCATACTGCTGGAGGTGAATCTGATAACTTATAAGGATCCGGGCAACCAGTGTTGTCGATGGGTACGCCCAGGGCAAAGAGTTCGGTGATTCGGGTGAGCAGGGCTTTCTCGGGGAGTTTTCTTCTCCTTCCTGAGTGGTGTCTTTGGACCCTGAGTACTCAAAGCCAAGGTGGACGTGCTATTTCAAGGGCTGGACACGACGAAGGTTGTAGTTTCGTACAATTCCGATGCCGGTCAGCCCCCTTGCCTTCAGATCCCTGCGGAGAGGGAGAAGTTCCTTCACTTGGTCGCTTTCGCTCTCGGTGAGGGGAGATGACCAGGAAGGGAGAACAACGGGGGTAATCCCTGGAGAAAGAAGGAAGGGTTGGTGAAAGGTTTGCACAGTAGAACCATTCGGCGCGCCACGCTTTAATCGAAGACTTCGTAGGGAGATCTGGATAAAGCTTCGTGGACCCTTCCTGCAACTGGAAGCCAGCACCCCCAACGGCCTTGGGGCTGTATTGCTTGGAAAGGGTTTGAGTAGAAAAAGGGCTTGGAAAAGATCAAAGTGAGACAATATCTCGAGATATGCCTCATAGAGATGGACGAAGACGACGATTTGGAAAATAGAGTTAGAGTTGAGATGAGTCAACTCAATCCTATAAAAAATGCAAAAGGCCTCTAAGGAAGGAGGAACATGGGAGGCTGAGACCGCGAAGGAAGAAGGACTCAAAGACTACCACCTAGTTGGAACGAGGGGTAGGAGAGGACTCACCAGCGACGACACGCCATGAAATTAGTTCCTCCGATAGAAGCACGCCAGCGGCTACAAGCTTCTGGAGCCGCCGGTTGGTGGTTATGTACTTCGTCCACTCCTGGCTCTCTTGATCCCTTTCGCGGGGGCAGGAGATGGCGGAGCATGAGCGGATCAAGATTGGTGGCGGCGGAATGCGCGGAGAATGGAAACCCTAGCGGCGGAGTTCACTAGAGCGAGTAAAACGGTGTATGCAAAAAATGGGCGGAGTAGAGCGGTTCGCCCTCCCCGTCCCCAAATTTAAAGGCCGCAGGACATATTTTGGGCCGAGCTTTAACCTGGACCAAAATGTGTGTTGTTTCAATTGCTATGGGGCTAAACCACTCGGATGTGCCGACTGTCGTTCATAGGCAAAAGACAAATAATGAGTGGCCGAGTCGAATTTGGATTGGTTTAATTCGTTCGGACGAAGGTGAAATCAATCGGGGTTTGATGGACATTGCAGAACAAGAAAAGTTTGGAAAGCCAAAAGGTTTTTCATTAAGATATTATGTAGCTATTAGGCTGGATTACAAAAGACTTTGCAGCACAACACAATGTGATAGGGCTCGTCACTGGCTCGCAAAGGACCAAAAGAAGAACGAGCAAAGAAACTATCTTAAGGACACCTTACATCGAGGATGGAGGCGACCAGTCGTCCTTCAGCAGGGTGCGCACTTCGTACAGCAGCGGGTACCCGCGAACCAAAAGACCGATGGTCTCCTGGACGCAGCGTTCCGTGTTATCCTCTCGGAACTACTACCAGAGGGCTTCAGAGGCAGCATGGGCGACAGCGATGGCGGCGACTTGCTCGGCGTAGGCGATCTCCCATCTGTGGAGCTCTCTACCTTGGTTTTTCCTGATGGAAGAAAGGGGAGGACGAGTACTCCGCAAAAGAAAAGGATTTCTTGGAGGCTGGGTGTGGTTCTATGTGCTGCCTCGGGTTTTTATACGTAAAGAATACGAAGAGACACTGCCCGATACCCGTTAAAACACAATAAATCCATTATAATGATGGGAAGGTGGTGGGTGTGAACTCAGTTCCCAACGGTGGCGTGTGACGCTTCGGCTTGACTAAGAAGACGCAAAGACTCTTCGTTATCCTTAATGGGCTTGGATCCAAATTCATTTAAGCAAAGGGCGATCCCATTAATAGGCTTTCTTGACAACGAGTCACAAACAGTGATAATATGTTGTTAACATCGAACTTATTTTGGCCTCGGTACACCCAATAAGGGCATATGATCGGAAGCACCTCCCAATAAAAGATGTCTCACGGCATACCCCATGTCGGGTCACTATCTAACTTTGCATGACAAAGTTGGGTGTTGGTGAGGCTCGGAAACTGTTTCGAGGGTATGCCCAGTTGGCTCGCCAGTTGTATATCGCAACCCGAATACAAAATACCTCCTGGCCAAACTTTTTCCAAACGGTACTCCCTTAAGTAGGCCGCTAGCTAATCCTCCTCTCCGGTTGGGACAAGTACCACTCAGCTGAAATCGCGCCCCACGCTCAGCGCAGTGCTGATTTTTTGCAAGATTGGATCGGGCATTTGATGTTGTATATCCTCAAATATACTAAATGCAGTGTACCACAAGACGGGTACCGCAACTACATGCCTTAAGGTACACCACATGCTGGGTTAATTACTACTTTCACAAGATGAAAAAAGCTATCGAGCAGTCAGATCAATGAAATACACCATTAAGAGTAGAGTGGCGTGCCTTATCAATAGGCCAACTGCCGAAGTCTCGGTATTGCTGAGCAGGGCGTTGCTCTCATTTTCTACCGTTAAGATCTCTTGAGTTTTTTACAATCTCCATTCATATTACTGTAAAAAATGATCTAACGAACCAATCGGCGGGATATCTGACTGGATTGCAAAGTACTCGGGGGCTACTGTGGACAACGTGGGCCCTGGGTATTTACCTAGAAGGACCATAGAGTAGCAAACGGGAGCGGCTCGAGCTGGTTGGAAGAAGACGGATACGACTCGGACTACGCATAACTTGGATGCCAAGGATAGTTCTGAGGATAGATCTTGATCCCGTTTGATTCGGAGATTCGTATATGTAAATATGAAGAGAGGTAAAAAACATTTTATTTTCAAAATTTATAATTGAAAAGGGAATTTTATATTTTTATAAAATACTAGGCTAAATTCTAGATTTTTGAGAATTTTGGCAGAATTTTTGGAGGGGATTTGCTATTTTATGAATAATGGAAAGCTGCATGAGGTATTACAAAATAAGAAGGAAAAGGGATTAAATGGGCCAACAGAAGCTGGGCTGGCCCATTAGGGAGCAGGACTATGTGGGCAGCGAGAGAAGGCGGAGGATGACATGTGGGGCCTGAGGCGGTGAGAGAGAGAGGGAATGGAGGAAGCGCCACGGAGGAGTCTGGCCATGGTGGTGGTCGGTGACGACGAGGTAGTAGCCGGCAAAGGTGTTTCTGGGGACGGCGGACTTGATGGAGGCGGTGGTGGTTCTCGGTAGCGAGGGAGGCCACCGGGCGGCGAGGCTAAGCAGCGGCGCTTTGAAGGTGGCGGCGGAGGGGGAGCTCCGGTGATTGCTGATGGAAGGTGGTGGTGGAGGAGGGGTTATTTGGGTCGGAGCAGCTCCGAGGAAGGCCTATTTATAGGCGGAGATGAGCAGCGGAGGCTAGAGGCGGAGGCTGAAGATTTATACAAACTACTCGAGCAATTGCCGGCAGTCCGAGGCAACCCATGGGCGGAGATTAGCCAGAACAGGTCTGCGGCGACGTGGCAATACCAAAGAGGGTGATTCTGTGGCCTGGAAAGGTCGGAATCAACGGTGGCGGGAGATTCTGGTCGGCGGCACGGCGAAGGCGGCGGTGCTGGAGGTTTCGGGGTGGCGGCACCGTCGGGGAAGGAGAAAAACCAGGGGCACCATGGGATCTGGGGGTGAAGCAATGGGTGCCATCAGATTGTTTATAGTGAAGGGGTATGGTCAAAGACTGCGTGGCAAAATCTAGTGTGCTTTGGTTTAGATAGAATTGATCTGAGCCATCGGTTGCCACTTAAAGCACCGGACAGAGAGACACGCCGAAAGCGTATTCTCTAAAAATCAAGCGTAATCCAAGAATTTCCAAATAGGGAAAGGGTTTAATTGAATTTCCAAAAAAATAGATTAGGCTTTAAAAATTCATAGAATATTATAGGGAGCTTAGAAAAATATAAGATTGGTCTCTAAAAATCAAGAAAAATGAGGAAAACCTAATGGTGGAATAACAATTGATATTTTATGGGATGAATATCCTTGGATAAATAAAAAAGGGATTTCTTTAATGGAATAAAATAGGAGTTACCTTTGAAAATTCTCAGAATATTAGGGAAGATTTCTAGGGGCTTATAAATATTTTTTGTGAAAACAAATAATGCTAAAATTGAGTTAATTTTGGGTATGTCACGGGTAGGGGGCGTAGTATCATCTCATCTAATTTTCTCCACAGCATACGATCTCGAGAACTCCATTGTAATCGAGATCTCCATATAATCCCAAGAACACAGAACTAGGGTATTACCTCATCAACAAGGGCCTAAACCTATATAAAAAAGTCTCACTGTCTTGTGTTTCCATCAGACTTGATATCTTACGCAGCCAGTTTAAATTCTATTGCCGACAAGTACCCCCATGGTTACACCCGTCGACACAAGGTGGAGGTAATGTTGTCCTTTTGCTCTTTTTTCGGGATGTAGGTCGTTAGTGACTCCCAGTAGCTACAGATCCTTTTGTGCTTGAAGTGTATCTTTTAATTTTCCATACATATCTACGAAGCTTAGCAGGTTTAAGCAGGCATTCTTCGTGATATGCATTAAATCCAGTGAGTGGCGGACATATAAGTCTATCCAATAAGGTAAGTCCTAGAATATGAACTTCTTTTTCCCAATGGGATTCTCATGACCTTGTTCAGTCGGGACGGACTTCCTATCAGGACCCTTTTCGAACACTACTTCAGATCCTTCATCATAGAAAATGCAATTGTCCCACTCCGATGCTGCGACTTCTTGCGTTTCTCTTCTGTCCCACTCCGATGCTGCGACTTCTTGCGTTTCTCTTCTGTCCCACTGAAATTCTCACCCTTCCTCCGTAATAGGTGCCTCGTGTGGAGGAATCTATGATGGCCCATGTACACAAACTACTAAGAGTTTTTCAGGTACTGGCTGTTCGTATCCTTTAATCACTGGATGCAGGCTTTATATCCTTTGATAGACAGACCCGACAGGTTACCTACTGCAGTCTAGTCATTGATGGTCACGAACATTAATGCGCGTAGTGTGAAGTTATCTCTTGTACTCGTCCCAGACACGTGCACCATTATTATAGACCGTTAGCAGATCTTCAACCAATGGTTTCAGGTATACGTCAATGTTGTTTACAAGTTGCTTTGGCCTTTGGATAAGCAATGGCATCATAATATACTTCCGCTTCATACAGAGCCAAAGAGAAAGGTTGTACATACATAGAGTCAGTGGCGGACGAAGGATTAAATTCAAGCCTGGGCAAACTTAACCCTAAGAATCGTCATCGAATTAACATAATATCTATTTGCATAATTTAGATATGGGAAAATTGTGTTTTTGCCCTGCTTTTGAGATCTAATTGTGATTTTACCCTCAATATTTCTAGATTGTGAATTTGCCCCTGTTTTTAAAGATTGAACAGGCCATTTGCCCTCACTTTGCATTCCGTTAGCCAGGCATCCAAAACGAATTAAGAAAAAAATAAAAAGGGAGCCCACCTCATAAAAAAAGAAACAAAAAAGAAACACAAACAATCGGCCTCAATGTGCGTGTAGGTGCACGACGGCAGACAGCGGTTTGTCTTGTGTGGCATGCTGGCATGGTGAATGGCAAATGGCATGTGTGTATGAGTGGTCATCTTTGCAACCGGCTCGATGGCTCTATGAAGGACGCAGGCGGTAAGTCCAAGCTTTGCTCTTTGGATTTAGCCATCGATCCATCGCATTAATAATCTAAGAACGAAGAACATGCCCCTACTAATTCATACCACTCATCTGTAGTATTATACACTATGGATTGAGGTACGAATTTTGTGAGACTGACGATAAACAAATTTTAGATCAAATAGACATCTGTATATGTATGCATAATCCTGAGAAAAGCAGCTATGTTCTACATTGGTGCTTGCTCGATATTGATACTTTTGATGTTAAGCATTGGATCCCTTATGTGATGGTTGTTAAGTATGATTTCAACCCAAAATATTATCAAAATTTTTCAATGTTGATCTATGATGTAATTGTGAAATACTAGTTCATGTGAACTATCATATCGCCGTTCAAATATTTTGAATAATATGTCTTCAAAACATGGGTGATATACGAATAAAAATGAGGGAAAATTTGAAAAGTCAAGTGTTATTAATGCCGTTAAGTATACTTAACGGAATAGGGGCAAATGTGGTCTTCAACTTGAAAAATTAAGGGCAAAATCACAATCTGAAAAAAATGAGGGCAAAACCACAATTAGCTCTCAAAAGAAGGGTAAAAACACAATTGCCCCTTTAGATATACTTCTGGAAGCCAAACAATTTCATTGTGTGTGGTTTTCAACCTCAAAGTCGTATTCAAAGGGAGAACATGTCAGGTCATCATATTTTAAAACCGTCTAATTACGGTAAAATACCTATTTAAAACAATATGCTTATTAGAATATTAAATCAAACTGTTATCGTAAGTGATGCTTCTCTTATACTCGAAGACTTTTTCATTTAAAACTGGATGAAAAAGGAAAAAAAATCAAATCCACATGTTCTATTTATAAGTGAATTGATGTAGAAGGCTAGAAGCAAAAAAGGCGCATGAGAATTGAACTAAACACCCCAGGGAACCTAGCATTCCAGCCTAGCCAACTACGCTAGCGATATTGTTATTTTAGGTTTGTAGTATTGACTTCTTTATATAGAATCAAGGGTATGTATTAGGCTAAAATCTAAATTCAAGCCTGGGCAGCGGCCCCACCAGCCCTAGTGGTGGATCCGCCCCTGCACGCAACTCGCCGCACCTTCTTCTGGCACAGTCCTAGCTGCCGCTCCAGCGCGCCAATGCCAAGCACCACCTGAGCCGATCTCCCTCTTGCTTCTTCCTCTGCTCTTTTCTCCCTCTTTTTTTCGGTTTTTCCCCATTTTCCTTGCAGCAATGGCTGGAGCCTGGAGCACGGGAGGGAGACGTGGATGGCAGATTTTAAATGAAGTTATGGCAGACTAGTAAATGCCGTGGGTTGCAACGAAACTGTATAAAAGACATGAATAAAGACAAATATAAAAAATTGTAAAAGATGATGTACGAGGTAAGGTGTGACAACTAAAGTATATGAAATTATAAAGATTTATAAAATTTTATGAATGATGACATTCGACTAATGGTTCAATAAAAGTGGCACTAACATGTTGCCTTATTCAATTCAGAACTGCTCAAAATTGATGAAATTGGACCTCAAGCCCTGTTTGATCAGAATGCCATCTAGTAGAAGAGATGTAGACAACATGTGTCTAGAGTGAATGGAGTATACGGGGAATAAGATGTCATGAGATGTTGACTACATTTTTATAGCTCGCTAAAAAAATGGCATCATTTTTTAGCAATGAAATTGGCGTCATTTCTCCTGGCACAACAAAATTTGCATAATCCTATATTTTTGTCTCTATTTTTCGCATGGAAAGCTTATTTTAGTGCAGCTTTTTATGGTTATAGTTGCATGCCAAATATTTACTCGACGACTAATTTTTCCACCTAAATGATGACCAAATAATTTGGCGTCTATCTCTATTATTAGTTTTTTTTCTAGAGCTATTACTTTCTTTCCTAGTACTGACGGAATAAAATTGAATCTACATACATGGTGTCATGACAGGAAAGAGCAAGGGCGGGATAGACTGAACTATCTAATGAGTAGACATGATCTGAATTTTAAAAAAAAAATAAAAGGAAAGAATAGGCACGAGATAGGTGTAACTATGTAATGAGTAGACATGATTTGAACTTTTTTTGAAAAGAATAAAAGGTAAGAGTAGAGATGGGATATTAAAAGGTGGAACTATCCAATGGGTAGATTTGATTTGGAATTTTTTTAAAGAGATTCGTTGGCCATGTTTTCAACATACACGTGAGAGTAGAGATAGAGTGTGGAAATTGAAAGTTCGTGAAGCTGCCGCCACCACCACCACCACAAGTCTCTTTAAATAGTAGAGATAAAGATAATATTTGATTGTAGAGAGATGTTGGTTGCACAGTTTTGAATTAAGGAGGCCCTTTAGCCAATAGTTGGAGGAGTAAAGTAGACTTTATATTAGATTATGGAAAATGCTCCTATTGGGACATCCGTCGCATCGGACGGTCTCAGCCCAAAAACGCGGCCCAGCGCGCATCGACCCCAGCAGATCAAAATTGCGCCCATTCTCCATCCTCCACCCCACCTCCACCGCCCGCCACGCGCCTCGCCATCGCCTGCCGAGGATCGGAGCCCGACTTGCTGCGCCATCGACTCCTCCTCGCCGTCGACCCCATCCTGACCGGGCCTCGCCACCGTCCTCCCGTGCCGCCCGCCAAGAACTCGATCTCCACTTCGCGCATCATCGCTGCCGTCCTTCCCAGCGCTGCCGACGTCAGATTCCCCGTCAGGCCGAGGACTCGAGGTGACTTCGCCCCTCCTCCTCGACATGTTGCCCTCCGTCCCAATCGTGTCAGCCCTAGTGCGCTTGCCTCTTCGCCGCTGTCAGGTTCGATCCGAACTCCCCCATCCTCGATGATCCGTGGGTGTGCTAGGGGTGAAATGCTTTTGGGGATTTGGGGGTGAAGTGCTTTGGGGTAGACACGGAGGTGGCAGTGGCCTTTCCATCGTGGAATGCCTATGAAATACTTGTGAAAATGCTTGATAAGGGGTTGTGTTTGAGGCGACCATATTTTGTATCTGTGAGTGTGCTAGGGTGAAGTACTCCATAGCCTCTGTGAAGTGCTTTGTGTTTGAGGTGGCCGTTAGGGTGTTTTGCCCTCTCGATTTTGTGTATTTTTTTGTATGGTGTATGCTGGCCATAGGACAAGCACAACATTGTTCCATGGAGTACATGCATGTTGCCATCAAATACTCCAGAATATACATAAGATTTTCTAGTTGCAATTGTCATGCTCATCTTTCCAAACTATCCTTTGAGTGAAGAATCAAGCTCATTTGCTGCAAGTCATACATTTCATATATTTCAAACTAAGCCCGGAGTAGCAGTTTTCATACATTTTGAGTTTTGAACTAGAATCTAATGTACATGCAGTCTCAACACACAATCTGAAAATACAATCTGCATACAATCTGAATTGGGCCAATTTGAACATACATATTGAATAAAGTCAGTCTATTATGTGTCTTGGATATAATCTGAACATGCACGTTGAACAAAGCTCTGTAATTAGCTCTGAGTTTACAATATGTATGTTGCAACTGGTGCATCGACTGGTGCGAGCTCGACGACATATTGTGATAATCGTAACATGCATAATTGTGATACGATTTGTAAATCCAAATTGTTATGTTGTGAAAGTTTGTTTCAGCAGTGTGTTTTTGTTCCATTTAGCTATAGAATTGTTCCAGTAGTTCAATTAGCTGAAAATATGTTCCAGCAGTGTGTTTTTGTTCCATGTAGCTATAGAATTGTTCCAGTAGTTCAAATAGGTCAATTTTTTGTTTCGGTAGTGTGTTTTTGTTCCATTAGCTATTAGAATTGTTCCAGTAGTTCAAATAGGTGAAAATTTGTTCTAGCAGTGTGTTTTTGTTCCATTTAGCTATATAATTGTTCCATTAGTTCAAATAGGTAAAAATTTGTTCCAGGTGTGTGTTTTTGTTCCATTTAGCTATAGAATTGTTCCATTAGTTAAAAAAGGTGAAAATTTGTTCCAGCAGTGAGTTTTTATTCCATTTAGCTATAGAATTGTTCCAGTTGTTCAAATGGGTGAAAAATTTGTTCCAGTAGTGTGTTCTTGTTCCATTTAACTATAGAATTATTCCAATAGTTCAAATAGGTGGATTTTTTGTTCCATCAGTGTGTTTTTGTTCCATTTAGATATATAATTGTTCCAGTAGTTCAAAATAGGTGAAACTTTTGTTCCAGTAGTGTGTTTTTGTTCCATTTAGCTATAGAATTGTTCCAGTAATTCAGCTATAGAATTGTTGCGGTGGCATTTGATCTGAGGCAAGTAATCTTCAGCTGGAGCGATTTTCTAGTTCTCTTTCCAATTTCAGTTTTGGCTTGTGTCGGATTCAAAGAGTGTGTTCCAAAGAGTGCATATAAGTTGTTTCAATGATGCTTTGATTGTTCGAAGAGTGCATATAAGTTGTTCAAGGTGCTTTTGATTGCTTGAAGAGTACCAAAGATGGTGTTCCAAAGAGGGTTCATAGGTTGTTCCAGTAGTGTATATAAGTTGTTCCATCAGTGCTTTCAGATTGTTTCAGCAGTTCTTACAAATTGTTTTACTAGGGTTCACAGGTTGTTTTCAGATTTTTGTTTTCTAATCCAGCTGATCTTTTTTTGTTTTAGGGGTATACATTGCATCTAAAAAATGGCAAATGACGATGACACGCCCAATCTGAAGTTCCGGTTCAGCTCAAATGGTTTGAAACGGTTCGTGTCTGAGCTTAAAGACTACCAACGGGATTTTGTTCGGAAGCCCCGAGAGAAGGAGCACCGGGCGAAGGGAGTCTGATTTGTCTCGTAGTTTGATGCATATCTTTTTTTGTAATTCAAGACATGTGTTTGTTGTCATGGGATAGTGGACGTGAGAACAACTGCCTTTTTTGCTGCCTTTTCCTCGTTGTGTCCCTCACGCGAACCTTGTGCTGTGCCTAAGAAAAATGACAAGCATTGTTGATACCTTGGTGTTTCTATGTAAAGCTTGTGGTGCTACCTTTTTTCTACCGCCTTTTTTTCTGGTCAACTAGTGTTGTTCCAACAGTCCAACATAATTGTTCCTCAAGCCCACTATAATTGTTCCAGAAACCAATTATGTTTGTTCCAACAAGCAAATACAGTAAGTTCCACAAGACAACTATAATTGTTTCAAAACCAAATATAATTGTTCCAAGGAGCCAACATAATTTTGTGCCAACGTGAAATATTTTTTGTTCCACAAGACAACTATAATTATTCCAGAAACCACATATAATTGTTCCAAACATGCCAAATCGTTCCAATGTGCAAATGATATTGTTCCACAAGGCAACTATAACTGTTCCAACAGGCAAATATAATTGTTCCAGCATGTAACTATCATTGTTCCAACAGAAAAATAATATTGTTCCAGCATGTAAATATCATTGTTCCAACTGGCAATTGTAATTGTTCCAACAGCACATCATATATTTTTGCTTCATGAAGCAAGCAACATTGTCGCAACATACAAATTTAATTTTTCCAGTAGCAAACAACTTTGTTCCAACATAGACAAGCATGAAACAAAACACACTCATAAGGCAATATACATTGTTCCATAAGAAAAAAATATATTGTTCCATAAGGCAAATACATTGTTCCAGAAGACAAAATACACTGTTCCATAAGACAAAATATATTGTTCCAGAAGGATACTTTTAATTGTTCCATATGGCATAATACATTGTTCCAGAAGACAAAATACATTGTTCCACAAGGCAAAATACTTTGTTTCATAAGGCAAATTTTATTGTTCCAGAAGTCAAAATTTATTATTCCAGAAGGCAAAATACATTTGCGATCGCCACCTTCATTGCTCGGGTCCTGATCCGTCATGATACAGGTGGGAGCTTTCCCATTCATTGCAAACTTAAATGTCTCGAACAACCATGTGAATGATTCCGCTGTTTCGTCCATGAGGAATGCAGTTCCAAACAATATAGTTCTCAGATGATTGTTTACACCAACAAATGGTGCAAACGGCATTTTATACCTGCAAATAGATAATGGACGATGAGTTAGAACCTATTGTTCCAGGAGGCGAAACACATTGTCAAATGTAAGGTAAGTGTAACTGTTCCAGAAGGCAAATACATTTGTTCCTGCAGTTCAGTGTATTTGTTCCAGAAGGCAAATACATTTGTTCCTGCAGTTCAGTGTATTTGTTTCAGGAGGCAGATTTTATTGTTCGAGCGGTTCAGTGTATTTGTTCCAGGAGGCAGATTTTATTGTTCCACAATGCAAAATAATTGTTCCAGAGATCTCCACTTCAATTAAATCTTCACCAACAGCATCATTGATTATGTTCTCTCTCCCCATAGAGCCCCAATAGTGCCCTACATGATATTTGATTTTTTAATGTCATATTCGTTCCAATAGGCAAAGTAAATCATAACAATTACTTCATTGGAACAATTAAAAAGTAGCCGTCTGCATGTTGGAACATTTTTCAAGTAGCTCAAACTGGAACAATGCATTTTGTCTTACCGGAACAATAAAAATGATGGAACAATTGCTGGAACAATTACATTTTCTGGAACAATAAAATGATTGAACAACAACTGGAATAATTACATTACTGGAACAATAAAAATGATGGAACAACTATTGGAGCTAACACCATCAAATTACTGGGACAATAATTTATCAAACCTCAAGGTGACAATTACATTACTTGGAACAATTGAAAATGATGGAACAATTACTAAAGCTAAAACCATCAAAGTATTGGAACAATTGGTGAGTTTCTAGAGCAATGGGAACAATTGGTGAGTTTCAAATTACAGGAACAATTGGAACTACAGCCATACATCGTCTTTCAACGCATCCTCTGCATCCGATCTCCTGACGTGAATTGGCTCCTCCACGGATTGCGCCACCGCACCCCCAATTTGGATCGGCCACTTTGGAAATTTCTGCCCAACACTCTGGTTCTCCGTACGTGAGCCATTTGGGGGGAAGAGAGATCAAATCCCAAGAAGGTGAGGGCTAGGAGAACAAATCACAGCTTTGCGGTGGCACAAATCAGAGCTTTTTTGGGGGCTAATGGGGGTTGCACACACCTGATTTTGGAACAACACGTGGACTCATGGGTTAGATGAGAAGGGAGCGCGAGTCTTGACGTGGATCCAAAGAGTCCTACCGGTGGCCCGGCGGCCGGAGGCGGTGGATCCCGGGGCTGGGACACAACTGGGGGACGGGAGCTCCTGTGTCTTATATGGTTATGGAACCACTGGAACAAACCACTGGAACAACATTCGGACCTCTGGAACAACGCGCGTGAATTTTTGTTCCGCCATCTGGCTGGTCAATGGCGCGGGATTTTTTTGGGCCGGAGTTGGGCCAGGGGCGTCCGATCTCGC
This sequence comes from Raddia guianensis, assembly GCA_036346415.1. Taxonomy (NCBI): domain Eukaryota; kingdom Viridiplantae; phylum Streptophyta; class Magnoliopsida; order Poales; family Poaceae; genus Raddia; species Raddia guianensis. The sequence continues at coordinate 14,259,853 of CM070534.1, read as the reverse complement.
CCAGGTCGAACGGACGTCCGGTCCGTAGTCGCGCCTTAGATTATTTACATGGATGCGATTATAGGCTTTGAACTTTTCAACCTAGATAAAAAAATTAAAACTAATGTTAGAAATCTGTCATTTTTGTACAAGCCAAATGATGTAGTACTTTCTAATCTTTTTTTGTGGGGGTTCTAAATGATTTTCCTTAAAGTTTTTATAATATTTTTTATATTTTTTGACTCCTCAAAGCCACTCTTGAGAGGTTACAACTTTTTTAAATTAAAATTTTAAGCTACTTTTGGCTAAAAAGAACAAGGCCATAAAGTATTGTTATATCAGGATTGCTATTATAAAGTGTGATATATTATAGATGCTATTATACTTAACCGTTGGATTCACAAATGTCATTTCCAAGCCGTTCTGTCACATATCGGCTCAAGAGGTCCTGCACGTCAAAATTACAATTCAAAATACGTCTGATAGATGGATCCCACATGTCATACTCTACTCCTTTTCTTCCTCCCTCCTCCCTCCTTTCCAGTCATCTATCTCTAGCAAGCTCCCCCTGCAGCGAGCTGGCGGCAGCAAAGCGGGAGGCCAGCAGCGGCGTACACGGGTGCTAGTGAGCGGCTTTGTCAGCAGCGCTCGACCTTCCCGTCGTGGCGGTGACAACTTTGTACGTCGCGTGGGGGCTCGCTATGGATTGAGTTCTCAAGGTTGAGGATGTTGCCAGGAGTGCTCTGGATTGGGTGCACGTCGTTGTCGGCGAGGAGGTCGAGGTAGGGATGAAAACGGTTCGGATCCGGTTGGATAGTAGGTCATACCGTATCCTATCCTTAAATTTTTTATCGGATACCGGTTCGTATACGGTTAGCATAAAAATCGGTTCGGATGCGGATGCGGAAACGGTTACTTTCGGACCGATAGAAAACGGATATCGGTTATTTTACGGATGGATTAAAAACGGATACCGGATACTAAATCGGTTAGTACATAATTTGTATGCAATTAAAACATGCGATAAGAATAATCTAACTAACACATGTTTATAACACATGTTTACAACATCATCAGCTACATCATCATTGGGAGCCGCATCCACATCCCCAGAGTGTTCCTCCTCATTAGTATCGTGATTCTTGTTATTGAAATCTGAGCCTTCCATCTTGGGCAATGCCCTATAGGAATGGATAAAATCTTGTTACTGAATTTTTCACCGCTACAATATTATCAGTCATAAAAGAAAAGTAAACCATATAGTAATGCTGCCTCGTTAAAATGACAAGGGGCATGGTCAGCTATAAACAAGAGAAAGCAGGGACATAAACTGAAGCTCCCAAGCCATCCTACATCATCGATGATTGTCAACCACAACTCAGCCGGCACCCGTCACAATATTTGCAACAATTTGGACTAAAAGCTCTACCTAAGAAAAATGCAATCACCTAAGAAGCAGAACTACTTAAGTACAGAAACGTACAATTTACACCTTGCAATGGCACTAATCACCAAAGAGCGAACAGCATTGGCAACGCAGGAAGGCCTAAAACAATGGTGGATAACCATGACATCATGCTAGCACAGCAAATACATAACTGCAGAGGCTGTGGGCTCACCTAGAGGCGGCGTCGGGGCTCCGGCGGGAACGGAGTTGTCCAGCCGGCAGGGGAAGCGGAGGCGCCCCGCGCGGCGCCGGTGGGGAGGTGGCATCAGGCGTCCATGGTGGCCGGGGAGGCGTCGGGCGGCCGACGGGGAGGCGACGTCGGGGCTCGGCGGGCGGAGTTGGCGGCCGGCCGGTGGAGACGAGGAGGCGCCACGAGCAGCCGTGAGGCAGCGTTAGGGCTCGGTGGGCGGAGTTGGCCGCCAGCGAGGCGGCGAGGCGCGAGGCGCCGGACGCGCGGAGGCGTCAGGCGGCGGCCGTGGGGAAGCGAGGCGCCGAGGCGCCGTGAGGGAGGCGGCAGTGGGGGCGGCGGGATGGGGGATGAGTGTAGTCTGTGTAGAGGCTATAGTGGTGTTGGGCTGGGCCTTGTTGGGCTGGGTAAATTCATCTCAAATGAAGCGGATATCCGATTCTATCCGAAGTGCGGATATCCGAAACCGATCCGAATCCGCCATAAATCATTCATACCATATCCGATCCGAATCCGACATAAAAATATCGGATACTATCCGAATACGAAACCGAATCCGAAAAATCCGAATCCGTGGCAATCCGTTTTAGCAAAATGGCACTTCGGATCGGATATCCGTCGGATAATATCCGACCCGTTTTCACCCCTAGGTCGAGGACGCCGTACTATGGACTAGGTATGCGTTGTCGGTGAGGATGCTGAGGACGCTGTGCTGGGTCGATGGCGGCGGATGAGCAGCGGCACAGGGCGGCGGACTTGTGGTGGGTGCACGACGGCAGGAGCTCCTCGGACGGGGTGTACGACACGTGTGCTATTCCCAGTGGGATGGCCATGATACCATAGGAGTTTGGAAGGGAGAAAGAAGGAAAAAAAAAGAAGGATCTGACATGTGGGGCCCACCAGTCACCAATGTATCTACATATTACTTTGAGCGCATATGTGGTGAAGAATTCAAAAATAGCATTTGTGAAAGAAAAAATTGTAAAAAACCACTTATAATATAAGGGGTTTTCATATACCCACTTGCAAGAACTTTTATTCCAGTCACACACGCACAAATTTTTATTTGTTTTCATATACCTACTTGGGAGCCACTTATACAGTTGATTGTTCAATTTTGGCTCGTTAGCTAGGCTAATCGGCTCGCTAGCTCGGCTCACTTTCTACTAACAGTCCATAGGGTTTTTGTGGCACCACGTAACCCATAGACACAACTAATCACACTAGTCGTGCGACTCCGACACGTCATCGGCACTCGTGTAGACAAGAGATGGAGGCGACACTTGGTGGGATTAGGGCAAGCTGCCGGAGCAGCGTGAGAAGAGGATCAGCGCTTGCTGCTAGGCTCGTTTGGGCAGAGGAGCAGTGTTAGAAGAGGATCAGCGCTGTGCTGCTGGGCTCGTTCGTGGCGACTAGCTGGCGAGTGCAGCCCAACAGCACAACGTTGATCCTCTACTCACGCTGCTCCGACAGCTTGTCCTAATCCTGCGAAGCGCCACCTTCATCTCTTGTCTCCGCGGAGTGCCGAATTTTGTCGACGTGTCAGAGCCACACGATCAGTGTGATTAGTCGGACCTATGGGCTGCGTGGTGCCACAAAAACCTACGGGCTGTTAGCTGAAAGTGAGCCGAGCCAACTAGCCGATTAGCCTAGCCAATGAGCCGAAGTTAAATGGTCAATCGTACAAGTGGCTCCCAAGCAGGTATATGAAAACAAATAAAATTTATGGATATGTGACTGAAATAAAAGTTTTTGCAAGTGGGTACATGAAAACCCCCTATACTGCATGTGGGTTTTTGCAATTTTCTCTTTGCGAAATCATCAGCAAAATAAGAGCATCCACATCTGCTACTCTATCCCTACCCTCTATTTCACTATTAGAGTGTCCCTCTATCCTTCCTTCTAAATTTTCTTCAGACTTTACACTGTACTCTAAAAGATTTCTTTCTGACATCAGACACTCTATCCAGAACTACAGTATTATAGAGTGTCTGCTACGGATGCTCCAAGAAGCAATCCTAAGCAAAAGCGTCCTCTCGCTAGTCGCAACGTTGTCTTCTCTTCCGCGCGAGATTGGAACGAGGAACGACTTCTAGCCTTCTAGGTACCACCTCTATTCTCCTCCTCCCTCTCCGGCGAGCCTTCTCTCGCCCGCCTCCTCTGCCACGCCACCGCCTCCTTTACCCCGCCGCCCCGTCCTCTGCCCCACCGCCGCCGCCCGACTCCTCTGCCCCACCGCCGCCCGACTCCTCTGCCCCACCGCCGCCGTCCTCTACCCTGCCTCCTCCCTCTCTGGCGTGGTTGACGGAGACACGGATTGCCGGGCATTGCATCTGCAGTAGCACTGTAGCAGTGCAGTCCACCCGTCGCCGATGCCGATGGCCTCCTCGCTCGCTTGATCTGGAGCCTGGAGGACGCACTCCTCTTCTCCCCGAATCCCTCCCCTTCCCATCTCGAAGTCGAATCTCGGTTCTCGTCGCCTGGTGCGTGCCGTAACTCCTCCCCCCCCTCCCCCCAAAAAAAATCTCTTCTTTTACAGCACCATGTCCATGTCGCTGCTTCATTCATCTGAGATCCTGCTTAGTTCTAGGCTAGTCCCATGTCCGGCAGAGCGGGTCAAACACAAATCCCTGTGTGCCAAAGATTAGATCTAGCTTCCGTCCACGTTGCCAGATTGGAGAATAATTAGGTTAGCACCTCAAAATTCAGATTCATAGCATGGCTGAATCTCAAAATAGATGCACTAATTACTGGACACATTGTACTACTGATTACTGAATCCTTGTGCACAGACATGCAGCACAAACATGCTCGCCCGGTAGGTAGGGAACTTGCTAGGGATGGCCAATGCTATTACATTTGTGTTCTGCTATAGTGCTATGTATTTATTCTGCATTCTGTATTCCTGATGGCAACAACCCAGCTTATGCTCAGATTTATTTCCGTTGTCAATGACTGTGTAGTGTGCAGTATATAGAAACCAGGATTAGTGTCGGAGTCATCCAAGAACACGATTGCTGATGTATTGAGTCTATGGTGCTTGAATTGATGAGGCTTATGATCCCTTTTTATATTGGATATTGGTGCACATATCGACAAAACAATTCTGAGAGATAGAGATGTATAAATTATACACTTGGGGACACTTCATCATAAATAAAATTATACCAGGAGGTTAAACCATTAAGATATGCAGGCTATGTTTAATATGAGATCAAATTTCTTTAGTATTTGTGATTATGTATGATATACACCTCTACCATTTGTTTGTGTTAGGTGGGAAGTACGAGTCATGTATATATCTTCACAGCTAAGATACATTAGGAACATGTGACTACAGTTTTGGTTGGGTAGAGGTCCACTTTAAGGGATTACTGTTGGAGGCATGCATGTTTATAGGGGATGGATTTTGTAGAGGAAACCCCTATATCAAGCTATAGCGGATCAAATTTAAGGGGCCTTTTGGAGCCAGCCTAAGGGGCGGTGGCTGGTGTGGGTAGGGGCGGTCCAGAGATGGGGAGGAGAAAATCGTGTGGCCGGATGCTTGACTGGACGGTGAGGACGAGTCGAGCTTTTTAAGTATTAGAGGCAGTTATATTATATCACATTAGAGCATTTGTTCAGGCCAAAATTCCGTGTTATTGCCGTGGCAGGAGGGGAGAGGAGCATGGATCACCACCTCCCTCAGCAGCAGCAGCAGTATGGAGACCCTTACAGAGCACTGGTGCCGTCCCCGCAGCCTGACCATCTCCACTCCCTCCAATACCATCAACAGGCGCAGCCGCAACAAGCAACGCCGCCACAGCCTCAGCATCAACATGCCTCCCTCGCGTCCCATTTCCATCTCCTCCATGTAAGCCATTATGCAGATATATTTTGCAAAACTACATCTATCTTCATATAAATAGCAGAAAACTACATATTTCAGTTTGCTTTTCACAAAACTGCACTTGTTATATAGTATATCAATTTAAAAAAACTACGATATGTTGTTTCCCATTAAATGCTACAAAATCAAGCAGAGAGGGACTAATTGACAGCGAGAGAAAATACATATAATTATCTGATGTGTAATTTTGGATTGTTTTGACTAGATATGACTATGAGTAGTTTTGTTTTATTTTTTAAACATATTCAGAGAAATCCTAATTTTCAAAAAACCATTTGAAGACATTTAAAAGTACCCAGACTAAACTCACAGACACAGTTCATGGTTGCTGGTGGGTTGGGTGCCAAATATGACATATTTAAACTTTTTTGTCTGAAAACAATAGAGAAGCATCATGCATTTGTTAGTAGGAGTAAATTTTACAAAACTAAAATATATTAAGGCTACCATAAAACAACACACTCAACAAAATTATATTTTTTTGCAACTGACAGGTGATCCCACATGTTACATCCTTTCACATTTAATAGGAAGCAAATGCTTACTTTTTGATACTTTACACCAAAGTATGCGTAGTTTTGTGAAAAATGCAAAGTGAGAAAAAAATTTCTACAGTTATTAAAAAAAAAGTGTAGTTTTGCCAATTTACTCCATAGAATTTGCAAAGAATTTGGGTTTTTTCTTTGTAAAATGGACGGGGATGGATGATATTACAAATTCCTAAACTCTGAAAAAAAGTAAAGAGTAAAGAAAGACATCATGTTCTGCCGTTATAGAACTGGTGCAATTTAGCTGTTGCTTTCTCCTAGTTTCTGTCACTCCTGGATATATTAAGCAGGGAAAGATGTCCATGAAGCACTGCAATTTTGTATACATTTGCCAATTGAAATATTGACATATTGTCCGTTCTAAGTGCTATATTGAACATTATATTATATTGCACGGATGTGTTTTGTGTGGAACATGTTGTAAGCAGTTATTTTATTGGTATATTTAAATTTTAAAAATATAGTACAAAGTGTCTACTGCATCTTCTGTCTTTCAGAAAATAAGATCGCTACAAGTTATAAATCATATTTATTGTGTTTTTCAAAGTTAAATACAGTAATTCTGGTGAGGTAACTTCTCCACGTCAACATTAGTGGTAAATGTGCTCCTTTCATATGTCATTCGTTCACTTATATAGTTCTGCTTGGCATATGAATTTTGGAGAATATACAATGGCATAGGTGCAAGTTGAATTGTACACTTCTTGTCAGGGGAAATTCCTTGTTCAACCAGTAACTTCAAACTCAAAACCAGAACCAACAAATAAACAAAAAAACTTGCAATTAAAATTACTCTTTCTTTTTAATTGCATGCATATGAGTCTTATAGGGCTTTCAATGTTGCTTAAAGCGTGGCAGGCTGGCAGCAGATCCTCGCCTAGCATCTAGGTACCCCTTGCAAACCAGGGGAGAGGCAGCAAAGATTGGGTGCACCAACATGCTACCAATACACGAAGGTTAAGGTTGATTACATTTTCAGGTACATGGAATCTGGTGATGAGGAGCACTCTCGTAACCTAGCTCACACAGATTGATATGAAAATAAATACTAGAAAATAAAATTAACTCCAAAAGATATGAAAAATTCAAGGATGGGTAAGTCATGATTTTAGATAAATTTGATTTTTGTTTTTGGTTTCACTAGATTATGGAACTAGATGGTAAAGATATGAACAAGAGAAGAGCTACAACATTGCAAAATCAGGAAAATAGAAGAACGAACCACGACCCTTTATTCGAAGGGACTTTCTGGCTCAGGGATTCTTGGCTTGCCTTTAGATAGAGGGGAACATGTGGGTTAAAAGGGTAGAGTTGAGGAGAAACATAAGAGGGGTGAGGTTTCGGTTAGCTGGCAAACGGCGACAGCTGGGAAGAATCAAAACAGAACTCCCTTAACTTTATGAGCCCGTAGGCTGGCACGACACGACGAACGGTGGACCACATTGTCGGTGGTGGTGAGTAGTGGGAGCCACTGCAACGATCCTAGTTCACAAATGTGTGCCATTCAAAAGTGTGAACTGAGCGTCATGCCATCATGAAGTTGCAACTAAAAAAAATGTAATTATGGACTCTCTTGTCCCTTTGGCATCTCTGGAATTTCTTCAAATATACCATTTAGCCATCGTCCCTTTTTGTGCAGCTTCTTTCTCCTCGGCGACTCCCCTAATCCCCCACCTTTCCCTCCCTTCCTCCCCACTAGCTCCCTCTCCAAGGCACTCCTCTCCCTGCCTCCTTCCTTTGTTCAGCAGAGTTGGAACTCAAGGTCAAGCTTGCCATGGCCACGAGCCTGAGCTCGAGGTTGCCATGGCGGCCTTAAAATTGCCACCTGTGCCCTCCTTAATCTCTCTCCTTTCTAGGGATTTCTCTCTCTACCCCTTCGAGCTTTGCATGGCTGTCTATAGAATGCCTAGCTGCCTCTCACCTGCGGCGGTCATCACCAAAATCTTCTCCGTCGAGTACAATTGCACCCAGAGCTATGGACGCCACTGTGGGCAATCATTTATCTCCTTTTAGTTTGTTCTTTACATGCACCCCGACTGATTTTTAAAGATTAAAAACAATTGGAAAACAAAATTTGGCAAATAAAATTAGGAAAAATAAAAAAAATGGAAAACAAAATTAGAAAAATAATAAAGGGTTGCTGACCTTTTTTTTCAATTTTTTATTTTGAAAAATTGAGGATGTCATATTTTTGCTACTTCAACTATTTGTTAGTTTGTAAAAATGCCACTAAGACGTGTTTATCATCGATCTTGTAATTGAGTCACTGCAATCCTTTGAGCTAACTCCATTAGGGGTGGGCATTCGGTTAATATGGTTTATTCGGTTTATTAAAATTTTGGTTTTTGAGAATTAGGAACCAAAATTCTCATGGGAAAATAAGAAACAGAACCATATTAACCGAACTAATTCAGTTTGGTTTGTTCGGTGTTTGGTTTTTAACTGAATTTTACAACGCCAACTGCAGAAGCAAACTAATGCAATGATTCAAAGTTCTAAACGATTCAATGGAACAACCGATGTAAATAATTTATCAAGGACTAATTAAACCAATATTTGCATACCTCAAATACATTAAAACACATCAGATATATCTAATAATTTATCATGAACTAGTTTAACAACTATTTGCACCTCTCAAATCCGTTCAAACACTAGAATCAGAGAACTTCAGAACCCAAGAGAATTCACACATGCTAGCAAAACTCTACTAACCATTAATCAACAAGCACAACTACTTCTGTCCTCCATTCTATTCCTATTTGTGTGTGATTCCCATTTGCTGGATCCTGGTGATTGCTTCCGTCCAGCAACACACTTGCGAAGTACATCTAGTGGTGGCTGGCTGAAGCAGACGAGAAGATGGGGATGAGGGACAGGTTCGGTGTTGTGGATGTGGAGCCGCCGAGGTGGGAATGTGGGTTGCGAGAGCGCGGGGTGCCAGCCGCCAGGGAATTCTCAGCTCTGAAATTTCCCCATTTGGAGGCTTGAGGTGCAGCTACAGTTAGGGACTTGAGTTTGTGATGAAGTACAAGTGTGAGGGAAGGTGGTAGTGATGCTGTGAGGCACGGCTAGGCCACAACAACATGGGCCAGGCCAAGAGATGCACAAGCTCATGAGGGAAGTATGTTATTAGGCCCCGCACAGCCGCACAGGGGAGGTAATCTGGTTATTCGGTGGTTTCGGTAGGCCAAGGAAAAAACCAAAACGAATGCCGAAATCCAAAAAAACCAAAATTTCAGCTATTTCGGTTTGGTTCGGTTTCAGTTTCTCGGTTTCTGTTTTTTTGCCCACCCCTAAACCCCATGTCCAATGCATGCCCAACCTCTTTCTGGTGCCAGGGCAGAAGTCGTAGTTGCATGTGATCAATTAGTTCATAATTGGTTTTCTAGAGCTTTTAATTTACAAAACTATCACATGCATGAATTAAACGAACATAATCCTAAGCTTAGGACAGAAAATGGTTTGATTGCGACTGGATATGGCCCATGTCTGATTTATTAATCGTTTAGCTTCCAATTGATTTTGTTATAGGCCACCTTGTGTTTCAATGGTCTGCATGCTCCTAACAGGATGTCAACCAGAGTTGTGATCGGCTAACTATGGGCGGTGGCTATGGTTGTCATAACTGGAGTATAGGGGCAATGTAAAGTAATATAACAGTGGAGGTGGAGTGATGGAATATGGATGCTAAGTTTAACATGACTGAAAAAATTGAAAAAACAATATCGTTAAATGAAAATACCTGATGACATTTAACATTATAAGATGTCCTTAAGCTGGGGGTGGCATTTTGCAACCAATCACCTGTTTGTAGTAGCATTTGGTAATGATGTTTGCTTGCAATAGAATGTTAGAACTAGCACAGCTTTCCAATGAATGTATTTGCACTCTCTTATTTTTTATTTATGAGGAAGTATTGACAATTTAACTTGATAATTCTTTATTTGTTTTGTCCTTCTTTTAGTTGGTGACAAGATTAGCTGATGCAATTGGAACGGGTACAAGGGATCAAAGTTTTGATACACTGGTAATAATTTCTTACAGTTTGTTGTTTTTTATCTGTTGAAATACATTATGTGATTTCACTTCATGGTGCTAGTGTGACCGTTGTCAAATGAAAGGAGCTTCCCTGTGGTAGTCTATTGAAGTTTATGGTCAGATGTATGACCTCTGAAACTGTTCTGCTGAGCCCAAAGAATCTGAAAGAACAGTTCACTGTTATTTATTAACTCCATGAATTCTAAGATGGGACATCTGTTTCCATGCTATTATTATATAGAAAAGTTTTGAGTGCTGTATTTCAGCTTATAACTGTGTTCCTGCTTCATGTCATATTTACCTGTGCCATATTAAAAAAGACAATGAATCAAACTGCCAACTTTTTATTGTCACGAAGATCTGGCAGAATGTTTAATCTTGATATGCCATTTCTCGTACCACAGCAATCAATGCAAGTAATAAAAAGCTCTGTCTATTTGTTTATATAGGTTGAAGAATTGACCAGTCAATTTTCCAGGTGCCAACAATTATTGAACTCCATATCAGGAACACTAAGCTCAAAATCTATTGTAAGTTCTTTTTTTTTTCAGAAAGCAACCACAATCATTTATGGAAGTTATATATACATCTATGGCTGTGCACCCACTATCTTCTGATGTCACGATATTCCATTTTTTTAAGAAGTCATCGTATTTCTTAGTACTTCGTAAGTAAAAGTATGACATTAAGTTTCAAATAGTATTAAAAAAAAGTTCCAAACTTTGAAGAGCTGATGGTTTTGGTAGTATAAATTTTGGGTATTTTCTCCGTAGTTCTTCACCAGTTAGAGATTTAGACCCAAGTCGTAATATGACTTGGCTGGTTTTGGCTTCGGTTCTGGTGATAACCAGGAGAAACAGGCACATAGCAGCATTTTGACCATAATTATTCTAATATTATAATATTATTATATCGGGTGAAGATATATGCATTTTTATGTTAAAAAATGAAAAAAGAACAGAATTCTCATGTATCCCACTGTGAATCCTGACCTGCCACTTAAGTCCATGATTCTCTAAGTCAAGTAGCAGTGTTAACCAGCTAGTACCACTGATTGTTGTTCCAAACTGAGCCTCAATACTCATCTAAAAATTTGTCTATCTCACTATCAGACTGTTGAAGGACAAAGGCAAAGTTTGGAAGAAACGCGCCAGCTGCTTGATCAAAGGAAGTATGAGCTCCATTTCCGAAAAATACCTTTTGAGTGGCGTTCTGTTTTAGTAAATGTGTGGTGACCAGTATGTTCTCTCTTAGGGATTTGATCACAAAGTACAAAAGCTCCGTTGAAGACCTCCTTAAGGGGGAGACAAGATAGGAACACTGACAGTGCTACAGCCTATTTGGATCTATCTACTCTTGCTGGAGTTGTGGAATGAAAATCACTGTCGTTTGGATTCCATTGTAAATTTAAGCAGGAGCTGAGTGCCCCGGTGCCTTGGAAATAAAGGTGGCCGGGAGGAGATTCTTTGAATTGTTAAAAATGGTGACTGCGGCCTGCACTTATTAGCGTTCATCTATATATTTTTCAAGCATTGCATCAATCTCTTTTGATTATGAAAATAGTACCGATGCTGCAACAGGGGACTTCCCACGGACGAATTTCCACTGCTCATTGCCTAACTTGCATATTCAGCCGAAAGCGAGAAAAGAAATGATGCTGGGTTCCCCATCCCTTCTGGTGCCTCCCCGTCGGAATCAACCTTGCTGTTCGCCGCCAACTAGGTGTGAAAACGGAACGCGTGTTACCCATTTTGTATCCGGTATCCGGTACTCATTTTAAGCGCTCCTTTTTTTTAACGGAAAACAGTTTTAAATTGACATATAAATTATAAAAAGTTGTGAAATAAAGAAAATGTTAAGAAAATGATCTTGCTACTTATAAATGTTTTTAGAAATAAGAGAGAGTGAAAGAGATCATAAATGCATGTTATAAATGTTTTTAGAAATATGAGAGTAAAAAAGTTCATAAATGTATGAGAGAATTATGTACAAACACACACATCATTTCAATGTTTGCGCAACTGCGTTGAATCGTCAGGCCGTTGAACTATTAGTTCCAATTCATGGAAATTTGGTGTGTGGTACATATAATTGAGGATTGGTAACCAAACGTTCATAAATTGATGCATAATGGTAGATTTGGATGTGCGATGCAATCGAAAAGAGTATACCAGTTGTAAACCTCAGGCTTAACAAGTGAAATGGCGTCCGATGATGAGATGGAGGATTTGCAAAGCTCGAGAAAGCCAACAAGAGTCATCACGTGATTGCTGCATGCTGGAGCTGAAGTCCTTCGATGAGGATGATCTTATTTTCTTGAGTTGCATCATCGAGATGCAGAATGTGGACTCTAGCCGGCGCTGGCACGGAGGTTATTATCCTAGGTGCCACATGATTGATTGAAGGCCACATATCGGCTACCAACAACTTTTTTGGGACTACTTTGCCGACCAACCCACATATGCAGACGCACGCTACAGGAGAAGGTAAATTCATTATTATGAAATCGACAATATTGAATTGTTCATTATTGTCAAAGTATTTTTTTGTTAACTAAACTAAAGGTTCCGCATGAGCAAACGACCGTTACTCCGAATTGTTGATGGGGTTATGTCATCAGATGAGTACTTTCATCAAAAGAGGAGTCGTGCAATGAAACTTGAACTAGACCCGCTAGTCCAGGTAATTGTGGCACTCTGAATGATAGCTTTTGTTTTGGCCGTCGATTCCATAGATGGGTACCTCTGAATCGCCGAGTCGACAATGCTAAAGTGCACCAAGAAGTTTGCAAAGGCGGTCATCAACTGTTTTGTGAAGGAGTATCTCTGTGAACATTTGACAGAGGACACTGCTGGGAAACGGATACACTATGCGAGCACAAATTCAAAATTTTCTACGGTGTTCAACCAAGATCTCATGCAAGTAGGGAATCGTGGATCGTTATCCTTAACGTGCAGGTGCAGTGAAAGCAGATACGCGCGTGTAGTGGAAGTAGTCGTTCATATCCTGATCAGCACCGAGCAGGTCAAGTTCGTGGTTGGGAACAAACTTCGTGTGGCTGTCGAGGTCACCGGAGATACAACCAAAAGTCCGCGTACCGCAACCCCTCTACCGGTATCCACACGTACCGAGCAGGAATATCGTGCGGGGTGTGTTAGCACCTCACCACACGGCTAGGGTTTCTGTGAAAGGGGCGCGCGGCTATGTTGGTACGATGCCGTGCGCCGCCCTTGACCTTCCCTTATATAGACGCGGTACCGGGGACGACAAGGGAGGTATTTATAATGTTAGGGGTGCCTCAAGAGTTGGTTTTGGATAAGAAATAGATTAGGAGTCTTAATTAGACTACGGGTAGAATTCGGAAACCTCCTTTTCAAGGAAACGGAGTTTCCTCTAGATACTACGTCTCCAACCAGGCATATAGTTCAATTATATGTTATGGATCAATCTAGAATTTTTGGGGAATTTTCCTGTTCATATTGCTCATTATGTCACGCGGAATACTAATTATTTTATGGAATGACTGCGCAAATCAGAATTTCCGAAGATCCAAAAAATTAGAAAAAGGGGTGGATCCGACTTGCTTAGATAGCGAACTGGGATATGTGCTAAGCACTACCCAAACACTATTTCTAAAGCTAGGGCTTGGTCTAAATAATTAATAAAGCCTTTTATAATACATAAAGTAATAATTATTATATATAATCAAATTTATTTATTTTTAAATAGGTGACTCATAACAATTTTACTAGGATGTCACCATGGTTTTTTTGGTTGTTGGACTCTTGGATAGAAGATCGAACTACTAAGATAGAAGATAGATGATCGTACCGTGCAACCGTCGCTCTCATACCAGATGATGAGCACTAGCTTCGTGAGAAGCCGATACGCAGGGTTTTTATCACTACTAGAATTGTAACTTTTATCGAGTGTGCAAATACTGCCGGCCATTAGAAAATACCGTAGGACATATATATGTCCGAGCGTATACCGTCGGTAACTTCCCCTCGGCCACCCATGGTGGGTAATTCGTGCAATTACCGACGAAACCCTCGGGAATGAATTTAGCGACAGTTTTTGAAGCACTCGGAAAATGCATGGGTGAGTGACTTTAACTTATCGTCGGAAATAGAGAACACTCGAGAAAAGTATGAGTGAGCAGTTTTAACACACCGACGGAAATGGTAAACACTAGAAAAATGTGGTGAAATAAATATGACCAAATTTAATGGATGAAATAGGAAAAATATTTTCCTATCAGGATGAACCTCTCTATACATACTTGAACTTTGACATCATTTTTTTTCCCATTATTAAATCAAGTTAATTATAAATGTGTGTTGCATTTAAAATTGTACATGCATTCCTTTTTAACTCCTATCATTTTGTATACAATGGTCGAGTGTTTTGCTTTAAACCTTCGGTCATTCCTTGAATGGCCGAGGGTTCTCTCAAATGGCCGAGGGTTTTATTTTAACTGTCGGCCATCACCATGAATGAATGAGAGTTTTATTTCAACCATCGGCCATTCTCTTGAATGACCAAGGGTTTTCTTTTAACCGTCGGCTATTCTTTTAGATGGCCGAGAGTTTTAGTTCTACCATTGGCCATTCCCACGAATGGCCAAGGGTTTCCTAAAAACCGTCGGTTATTGTTGCACCCTCTCGGTTAAACATTTAATAGCCGACCATTTTTTTTTTCTAACACTAGGGAAAGTACGCACCGTTGGCCACCTTAACTTTTATCGAAGGTTTATAGGTAACTGTTCTTCACACTTGGCAAAAGTTAGATTTCTAGTAGTGTATATCTTCACGATGTAGGATACTTGGATGACTTGGTGGAAATGACCCAATGCAGAGGGAGCCAATCGTAGCCTACCGCCTAAACTATCACCATTCCACAAACTAGGGTAATATGGTGAAAATATGACTCAGCGAGGAGAAAACCAACCGTAGCCTGCTATCCAAACAATCACCACTCCACAATCTAAAAAACTAATCCACACAATAACGCTCAAAGATGATGAAGCACATATTAGGTGCAATCCACAAGGAATCACAAGAAAACTGTAGCAAGAGCACTCATGGTTCTTAGTTGGTACATAACTAGAATTATATCATCAAAAGTTGTAGAATAGATGGGATACATTGCTGCTTGCTTGCCCTTCCCATAAAGTCAGTCAGAGCAGTGGTATAAATGCGGTGTTAAGCGCCTCACATGCTGATGAGCAGAAACTTCTCTCGTTCTCATCCTAATTGTGATCCCATTATTATACTAGGAACATCCCTTTTGGTTTAGATTTGAGAGCTACCATCAATTGAAGAGAGTTTCTTGGTCACACACCACGAGTTGAGAAAAAGAGAACTCTTTGGGCCTGTTTGGTTCGTGACTAAAAACTCCATGCCTAAGGTTAGCATGCTGCCACAGGTGTGGCATGACTAAACTGGCTAAGGTTAGCAGGTGTTTGGTTAGCTACCACGCCTAAGGGTAGGCAAGCGTAACAATTATGTGGCTGGTGTTTGGATTGTAGCCATGACTAAACTTAGACAAGGCTAAGAAAGTCTGGCAAGCGTTTGGATGGATGCCACAAAGTTTTGCCTGAGGCCCTAGATAGTATAAATTTTATTAATTGAAGCCGTTTTAATATAATTAAAATTGATATCATCAAAGTTTTGCCAATTATAGAAGCACATCATACTTCTTTGACGTAGGTAATAACACATTCCGAATAAAAAAAATATGAAACATAAATCTAAGCACAAAGGTAGCACAACATGTTACAATCCAATAGATTCACCAATCCAAATAAAAAATCACCCACCTCATAAACTATATGGACTAGGAACATTAGCATACAAACATATCATAGCACAACCATTTTAACATCAATACAAGTCCCATACATAGCACCTAACATCATTAGAAAGTCCCATACATAGCACTTAACATCATTAGAAAGTCCAGTATATATCGCTTAACATCAAGTCCTATACATGGCATTACCTAAGTATATTACATACCATAAAAGCACTTGCCGGTCATTAACCATTACTTGCCATCACATAATGATGGTACCAGTCAATGTACAACAAAAGGCAGGCACATAACATGTATCACATAGTACCACCTCTATTCGAACTAAGGAACTTGTAGACCCATGCTTGTAAGGTGGTGTCACTGGCACTAGTCAAGAAACAGCGCAAGCCTTTATTCTCATTGCTTGAGAGAAACATACCTATCATTAGCTTCTGATCTGTTGTGATTGTTATGGCTTCTACCCTCTCCCATAATGCTACATGTGGGTCAGCTAGCGTAGGCGGTGGTGGTAGTGCGGTTACTGCGAGGAATTCTTGCAATACCTTCAAAGTAGCGCTGATTTCATCATTTGTCCTTGCCATGCGGCTCTTTGACTTTGTTGTCCTTTTAATTGGAGATTTGACAATCCTTTTACGCTTCACACCAGAACTAGAAGAGCTATTGTCGACACCCGGTGATTTGCTAGGTGCACCACTTAAAGGAGATGGCAAATTGTCGGAGTCATCACTTGTGATATCTTCCTTTGGTTCCATGCAAGTTAATGGATCCATGGCTAGAGATCCATCTGCATTGGTCCCTGTAAATAACTCCTGCATCTCATGAAAAAACTTGATGGGTTTTGATAGGAGCCTTCTTGCTCTATCCTGCACATCAAGAATGGACCACAAATAAATATGTTAATGCTGAAACAACACTATGTTCAAAAATTAGATGCATAGGTAGGTCACATACAATCAAGGTAGCCTTCTGAGAATCTGATATTGTTATTATGCACCTAGTTGGGTCAAATCCATTACCAGTTTTGCTTAAAGCCATGGAAACATACTTCCAATTTTCCTTGTAGTGCCTAAAGTGACGGTTCACCTGTTCAACGGTTACCCCCATATGGAATTTTTTGTTCAATGTATCCGCACACTTCAGATGGTGTTGCTTCTTGATCTGGAAGCCAGCATGTTGATCCTTCCAAAACTCGATGAACCAGTCAAGCATAAACTTCGTTTGCCCATCATCCCAAGAAATGCTCCTCTCCCGAGATGGACCATCAGTGTCGAGCTTCTCCTTTCCCTTGCCCATCTAAATTTCAGCAACAAGATACACATAGAACACATACAAATAAATTTCAGCATTATAAATAAGGCATACATATCTAGCAGACAACACATAATGGTCTTCCAAGTAGAAAAATAAAAGTAGTCTTACAACATATAGCACACGTAGCACATAATGGTCTTACAAGTAGAAAAACAAATGGTCTCACAAATAAAAGTACATGTTACATCCCAGCTACTTTATCATCCCATATTTTTTGTGCTAATGCATCCCTTTTGGTAGCCCATAATTGATTCTCTTTGTAGGTTCACATGGGTACGTTTGCTTCTTGGAAGATTTTGGTACCAAGTAAGGTCATCATAGACATATTCATTGGGGCCATCCTCTATGATAAAATTATGCAACGTGCAACAAGTAATGACTATCTTCACTTGGGTTTTCAAAGGGAAAAATGGTTGAGATGTTGTTATCTTAAATCTATTCTTATATGTTCCAAATGCCCTTTCAATCGTTGTTCTAACAGAAGAATGACGGTGGTTGAACAATTCTTTAGGATCCTCGGGAATGACGGTGGTTGAACAATTCTTTAGGATCCTCGGGCTCCCGAGCTCCTTTAAACTCCTTAAGATGGTACCGAACACCATGATATAGGGGTAATATGCCAACCCTTGCTACATAACCAGCATCAGCTAGGTAGTAGTGGCCTACATGGTTAGCGAATGACAATTAGCCATGAATAGCATGAAACTTTCTTTTTGAATGACAATTGACAGGTGAGTACCACAATACCTTCAGGGATTTTTAGGCCTGACGGTCGGGATAGCGCATCTTGTAGCACATAGGAATCATGGGCCGATCCTCCCCATCCAGCTAAGACAAAGGTAAACCTAAGATCAAAGTCGACGGCTGCTAGCACATTTTGGGTAGGGTATAGTTTCCTACCCCTAAACATATCCTTCATATGTATAGGAACTGCGGCTGGTATGTGTGTGCCATCCAAAGCTCCTATGCATTTCTATAGAAAATGATGACATAAGGTTAGCTTTGTTAGATTAACATAGAGATTACTGGATGAACATAATATTATGGTGTCATGTTACCTCAAAGTATGGGTGAAATCTGTCTGGACTAGTTGTTATCTTTGGATGTGTCTCGGTGGTTCTCAGCGCAATGAGGTCACTCGACATGATACATAGAGCATCTAGCACAGCATGAAAGTACCTATGGACTGTCTCCTCGGAGCGGTCAAACTCAAACCCAATAGATCTATTAGTCCATCTGTGGCCGACAACATGCATAATGATGGCAACTTGTTCCTCAATTGTGACATGCAATGTGTCCAAAAGCAGTCCACGATTCCTAAGGTGCGAGCACAACCTATGGAAAACAAATTTCCGCATGCGCAATTCACTAAGACAATGAGCTTCAGTGCCATTGTATAAACAGTTCAAACGTGTAGCCCTTGTCACATCTCTAGCTAACATTGGACCATATGTGACCTGCCTCCTCTCACTGCATAGTAATTGAAGTTTGTACCAAAATAATGCTAAACATATTGCAATCAAGGTTCTAAAAATCCCAATTAATCCCCGATTAGCCCCCTTAGGAATCTAGTCGATTGTCCTCCGATTAGGTCTGATTACCGATTAATTCCGACTAGTGCCGATTTATGTGTCCGATTAATCCCGTTTAACCCTAGTCCCCACCTCGCCACCCGACTAGCGACTTTTAGAACCTTGATTGCAATGCTAGCAATCACTCTTCTCCTCCTCAAATAATTGAGGTAACTATTATAGTGTTGAATGTATAATTTCCTTGCACCCATCTATAAAAAACATTTTAAATGTAAAAATATGTCAGATCTCTCTGTATGGCATTCAGATAGTTGCAAATTGGAATCATGACACACTGTAATTGCAG
This sequence comes from Raddia guianensis, assembly GCA_036346415.1. Lineage (NCBI taxonomy): Eukaryota > Viridiplantae > Streptophyta > Magnoliopsida > Poales > Poaceae > Raddia > Raddia guianensis. Next base: position 14,240,756 of record CM070534.1, on the reverse strand, counting down.
ATCGAGAAGAAAAATCAAGTTTTGTGTGTAGATTGGCAGGTTCATATATACCCTGGTTGAACAATTATTTAGATGGAGCAGCAGGAGGCCGGGAGAAGGAGCCCGCCGCCTGGAGCCCGCGCCTAGAGCCCACCGGGAGCTGGAGGCCACCGCCTGGAGCCTATGCCTAGAGCTAGAGGCCGCCGTTTGGAGCTCGCGCCTGGAGCTCGCCGGGAGCTGGAGGCGCCTGGAGCCGCCGGGACCTGGAGGCCGCCGCCGGGAGCTGGAGGGCCGTGCCTCCGCCGCTAGGACCTGGAGCCCCGCGCCGTCGCCGCCGGGAGCTCACGTCCCTGGGCCCCTTCTCCTTCCTCGTCGCCGGCCACCCTCGACTCGCCCCTACCGATGGGGAAACCCTAGCGCAGTGTGAGAGGCTTGTGAGGCAGCCGTGGCAGGTGTGGCGCTCGTTTTGACCGCCTCAATTGCGGCGAAAATTTGTGTGGCGAGTGAACTGAGGTGCGGCAAGGCAGTTGTGGCCGGCCTTAACTTAGCCAGCAACCAAATGGGAGCCTAAGGGACTGTGGCATGTCTGACCTTAGGCATGGGCACCTTAGGCCTAGAACCAAACAGGCCCTTCATCCCTTGCGCGCATTTTCTCTATACTGCTTCCACTAAAATGGACATAACTTGCAGATCGGAGAGCCAAATGACACATTGTTGGGCATTACGGATATCTACACTTCGAGATCTTTCCATCCATGTGGCCCACACCTATGTTTACATTTGATAGCTGTAAAAAAATGTTATTAAACGTAGGCGCGGTGACGTGCAACCCTCTCCGGTGCACCCTGTGTTGTTCCTCCTCCATGTACCTCAGAATAACAAAAGAACTTATGAGCAGTACCACTGTGTCACAAATATTGGAAAATGAAGTTATGTTATCGATCATTTGATTTTCAAGTTGTTTGGCACGTGCTTGTTCCCTTGGCCCTTTAAATAAACTGAAGGTTGAGCATTGGTTATTGGTTGATCAATTGCGGTTGTTGAAGGGTTTGTTTTTTTGTACTTACTTTGGGATGTCCTTATCATTTAGACTTCATTGGGAAGCTTTTATACTATAATCTACGATCTTGAAGATCATATATTGTACTCTTTTTTCCTGAATTTTCTAGAGAGATTTCTCATAAAAAAGGTTTTTAATGAGGCAATAAAATGACATTGTTATGTATGCAATGCAATTTTTCTATATCTATTTTTCGTATTGGGTTTTCGGAGTAGCTTTTAACGAGACATACAAATATTCTAAAGAGTAACATATGATAATGGGTCCGGCTGCTGTGCAATTAATATTTGCATTTATACTAAAAATGTATAAATGCAAATAATATTATTTTCTTCGTCCGGTTTTTCACAGATGATTTTTTGAAAGAAATTTTAAAGACGTACCTACACAAGTAATTTGTCAAAGGGATAGTGTTTGAGACGTAGGAAAAAAATAACAATTGTTAATCACATCATTATCCAACGAACATTTAATTAGGAAGTTAGTCTTAAAATTAACTCTCTAAGTAACTGACATCTCCAGCGCCATACATGTACAGCAACAATCAATGAATCAACGAAGGCAGTTCCATTTCCAGTCTCATTCTCTCCCAAAAATCTGTGCGCTAATACGCTGTAACAAGTATTACGTGTAAATATGCATACAGCTGGTGGTTATATTCTGATGTCAAAAATTGAATGTGCTCCATATATATGTCAGTTGAGTAGGCACACCCCCTCTCCAAAATACATCAACGAAATGAAGTTTCATATTTCAAATACTTTGCCTTGCACGGATCTCAATTCCTCAAAGCTTGGGAAGGTGGAGACTTCGGGTGGTCCATATATGTAGGTGCACAGGTGCGTTTTCGCTGAAGTTTTACTCCTTTCCGAACTTGGAATCGACCTTAACATTTATATAACCTTTTTTTTGTTACAAATCCGTCTAGACCTGAGCACCTCTCTCTATTAAAAAAAAAAAAGTACGTTGCAGGACAAAATTGAAGGTGGATTCGATCATAAAATAGTCAACTCAGTTAGACTGTCCGGTTGGAAGTCTTTCCTCGAATACTCTTTCTCTAGCCTTCTCAGCCTGCAAATAACAAGCCCAATAATTATGACATATAAAATAAGAAACAAAATCACGGTAGTGAGCAAAATTTCTTATATAAATTAGAAGTATGACTTCAAAAGGACTTTTATTTGGAAACCCAAATGTATATAAATAATTGTCAATCGCTGCTTGTTCAGACCGACAAAGATGTTTTGAAAACCCTTTTCGACCTAGGTTAGATCTTTAGGAATTAGGACTTGGACTTACACAATTGGATCTAAAACAGACATAAGTAGACTATACGGGCCAGATTTGTGTTCATTGCGTTTGCGATATGATGCTCTAATGCACAACCTAATTATCAAGATCTTTCGTGCTACGACAAAGAAAAATTGCTCGTATTATTATTTTTACATTATCAAAAAGGCCATTGCAAATAAACGGTTCCTACATTATGTTAAATCCGTTGACTCCAGCCAACCATGCTTAGGACTAACTTCCCAGATTAGAGATAAGTAACTGTACGATTGCCCCCCCTTTTGAGAGGTTCGAGAAGCCAAAACCATTTGGTTAAAATATAGTTCTGTATGTCACTTTTTTCACAAGTGGATCGTGCCTCAAGGTCGTGCTTTTGGATACAGAGTGAGAGTGTTTGGTCGTGGCCAACAGCCAACAGGGCAAGTGGATTTACAAGGTGGCCATGATCCCTTCGCATATAATGTGAACACTGAGTAGCAAAATACCAGAGAAGACGCCAAGCAGAGAACGCTAGACGTTCAAGCAATAAACAAGGGGCGCTAGTCTGGCCTGGGCTAGTGGCGTGTTAAAAACCACGGGTTTGTGGTACCCAAGGGTGGATATTTTTGAATTGAACCATATGTCCCGAATTTTCATCTAGTTCAAGTCTTATTCTTGCTTCTCTATCATGTATGATATCAATTTGCTTTTCAGTCCCCTTGCTGTTTTATCCAAAGATCGAAGGCTCATAACAACGGCAGAGGCAGGGTAAGGATGGTCACCAGGTCTGTGGTGGAATAGGGTAGATAGGAATTGGACTAGGATATATGTACGGTTGGAAAGGATATATGCACATCATTTTGATTCGATGGATATGGAATATAGGAGTTTGTGACTGCATAAAATCAGCTAACATAGGAATAGACAACCCAACGTTTGGGAATCTCAAACAAGCTAGTTGAATCGACCTTGCAGGACACGCACTTCCTTTTTTCTGCATGATCTCTGAGATCCCAAATTAAGCTCCCAGAGATGTTACTATTATGCATTATAACAGTGTTCCAGCGTTAAAAGAAGTGTCAGTTATGCACTGCGTTACTGTAGATAAATTATATAATGAAATCTACAAGCCTTTTTGCTAGATATTAGAAAGATGGATTATCATGCAGAAAGATAAGTATAGTTATAGCAGAAAAAAACTTATAGAGAAGAAGCACATCGGGTGCAAAAAATGGAAAAAGAACTTACCATCTTACTCCAGTTTGTCAGCGCAGTAATGACAGAAAGGAGAGTAACCTGTGTGGCTCCACCAGCTATCATGCCCACCCAAAAGCCCATTCCTCTTAGATGCATCGCGAAACCCAAAATAAGACCAACAGGAACTCCAACTAGATAGAATGCACCTAGGTTAACATAGGCACCTAAATGCTGCCATCCACAGCCCCTAGAAACACCTGGAAATTTAAAAAGAAGCATTAAGGCATCGACATTACAAAGAGCCTCAATAGTGTTCAATAGGGTAAAAAACTTCAACCAAGAGTAATGTTAGGGAATTTTCGATCGATCTCAAATGATATACTATAACTTCGTTTTTTTTCATCTCGTAAAATAAGGAAAAAGTCTATGGTTGGTTCATCAACTTTTTGGTCATTAACATTTTTTTTTGTCCCTAAAAGGTAAAAACCAAAACCGGGTAATCATGGTCGTTGAAATGTAAAAAATGTAAAAATGGTTCCTTGACTAGTCAAATGGTGTTTTTGACAAAAGTGGCAAATGTTTGACCTAGATATTTGTATAAAACGTTATGCATAAAAATCTTCCACATATTTTATACATTTCCTAATTGTTTATATATTTTTCTACTAGTTTGAAAAATGAAAAATATTAACTTTTAACAAATTCAGAAAAAAAATGCCATGAGTCAAATAAGTATAATGAACTCAAACTTACTACTTACCATTTTTTTGAAACATTTTTATGAAACAATTGTATGCCACTACAATCAATATTATCATTTGATCGGTCACAGTACCATTTCTAGATTGTCATATTTCAAATACCATGTTAACCCTGCTTTTGTTTTAAGGGACAAAATTACTGAGGACCATAGTTGAGGGACCAAAAAATAGACTGATATCGATGGAGTAATGGTCTGCATATACCAATTTGAACACTTTTAGCCCAGAAAGTTGTAATAATTCATTGAGTTAAAGGTACCACTTGTTTGTTACTCATAATAATAATTTGCTAATAATTTCCATTGATCATATTGCATTAATGATGTCTAACTGAAAATTCAAACCAGACCCGTCACCTAGTTTATGAAACAGTAATTGTGTCACACTGTGGAATAGAAATGCCAAGCAATACCTGAAAGCACTCCCTGGAGGCTGTCTGTAACAACTGAAATGGAAAGCACTGGGACCATTCTGGTGACATAATCTATAACCTCCTCCTCATTGCTGAAAGCAATCCCGACGTAACGGCGCAATGCTAGAAGAGTTGTGCTGACCAGGACTGCTGAGCAAATTATAATAGATAAAGAAACACCCACAACCAAGCGGGCGCCTTCCGGATTCCCTGCACCTAGCTCATTTGAGACACGGACACTGGCACGTTGATATAACAATAATTAGGTTAAATGTGTTGGCAGAAAGAGATATAACTTGAGGATAAATTAGCAGAACTGTCCAACCTTGCAGCTGTTCCAATACCGTATGGGAGATTGTACAACAATACTACAGTAGATATGCTGTTCAAAAGGTCATTAATTTGTTAAGTACTGTACCACAGCATGCAAGAATTTCTTATTTATAGTTATATATGCTCATGTGTACCATATAGAGAGCACTGAAGTTTCAAGTGCAGGATTTGGTAAGATCCCAGAAAGGAGAACAAGCAGCTCGTAAGACCACCACTCAAGGCTGTTGTCAAATGAAATTGGAATAAATTCTTGTGAGAGAAGGTGCAAAATTGAGCTTAAACAAGGTCATCATAACTTTTCAAATTAACCAAACATAATATACATTATCTTCGTTATTATAAAGGTAGAGGAAACATCTGCCAACGCAGTATTTTGACTAAGCTAACTACTATTTCAAATTTAAATGCATAAATCATGAATGTACATCTTTCAGTGTCCCCATTGACGTCCAGCTTAATTTGGTGAGACATGAAATGCACATCATCAACAAAAACTGCTGATACACTAAAATAATCTAGATTTATCATATGAAAATAATATTTATAAATTTTTTCCATAAAAAATACATCATTATCATCTGTTCTCGATAATTTTTACTAACATCTGAACCAAAACCACAAGTAAAAGACAATTGATCAGTGGGTGCATAATACATATATGAGTATTACATCATTATCATCATGTTCTCAATAATTTTTACTAACATCTGAACCAAAACCACAAGTAAAAGACAATTGATCAGTGGGTGCATAATATATATATGACTATTAAACAAAGTTTAGGTGTCAAAAATATAAGAATAAACATTCACTTACCAAATCATAAGTGCCGATGGTACAGCCAACCGCATGAAACTGCCAATCCCGCTAAAAGCTTCCCAAGAAAATGGAGCACGGGTTTTCTCACAAGAAGGTGATAATTTAATGTAAAGACCAAGGACAGTCACTTCAACCCAATCACAGATGCTGACTGATAAAGCAGCTCCAGCATTACCCATACCAACTTTATAAACCATAATCCAACACAAAGGAATGAAGAGTGCGAGTGTTATCAAAGAGCTCAGGACCATAGGAAAGATTAGGCTTTGAGATTGGAGGAACTTTGAAAAGCATTGGGCAACAGAGAAGGCTAATAAACCAGGGATAAGCCACAATGCATATTTTCCAGCCTCACTTGCTATTTGTGGTTCCTGACCCATGAGAGGGAGAAACTCTGGGATGAAAACCCATAAAATGGCAATGGGCACGCTCGCAATAAGCAGGACGATTATGGATCTGTAGGTATATAAGGATAGCTTATGATACTGTTCTGCTCCAAAGGCCTGTCCACAAATAGTTTCCAATCCTGATGCTAGTCCAATCTAAAAGAAAACGAAATCAGTAATAAGCTGATGAAAAATACACATATTGTCAAGAGCAAATGAAAATTGAACTATCATGATAAGATAAAGACAGAGAGTGCTTAAAAGTTAAAGGTCGTCTAGAATATGTTGACGCAAAATATGCAAGACCAGAAGGAAATCCTCCACGTACTGCAAAAGGGCAAAGCATGCACAATTCAGGGAAATATTCATATTATAAAAGAATGTGTGCATGATTTTTCTAACTTTTTAAATTTCAGATCATGTGTTCATAAGAGGACCAGATTAGGATATATATGAAAGAGAGTGTTACAGATGTGGAAAGGCAAACATCTCTCTTCTGGGTCGTTTAGTACTATTAATTAACTCGGTCCTATGTAGTTTGCCTACATTTAGGGTTCTTTTACGGTACCTTCCAGTAAGTATGAGCCGTCCAATTCTCTCGATCTATAGGTTGAGATTGGTCTTAAGTTTTTTTATAATATAAAGTTAGTATATTATACTACAAGTGTAGTATATCTCTAGGAGGGTATAATTGACTTCAGATATAATTATAAACGCTGACAAATACTAAGTATTTTGTTAAATTAATATATTAAATGTGCATGCATTTTGATTCAACACCCCATAAATTGGACAAAAATTCATATTTTTAATTTAAATCATTTCAAACTGAATCCTATATTTGTTATTTCAACTTCTTTCTCCTCGCATTGTATATTTTATTAAAAATCGTTTTGAGGTCATATATATCCTGCTACACAACGATTTTCAATTTCCAGTTAAAATTAGATCGAATTTTGTATAAAGTTAAAAACAATGCGATTTTATCAAAAAAAGGAAATCATCCAAGTGTTCTATAGAAATCCACCAAATCGTTTCAAAAGACAAAGGTTTTGAACAATTAGTTCATTTTGTGAAATGAGAAATCAATGGATTAGTACCTATTTCTATCGTGCGCGTGATTTATTAGTTTCTAAATGGTGCACATAGTTTCCATGCATGAGTATATTTTCCATATATTAATATGCATAATTGATGTGATTTCTGTGATTTTTCCCATGCTGACATGCACATATACTCCAAACCATAACCAACGCTATGGAAATAGTACTTAATGCATGGATGCCAAATCATTTAATTAATGGAATGTAATTAACGTCATGAAAATCAGATCAAGTATTTAATGTACGAGTAACATGCCATATATAGCAATACCTTAAAATAGAAGAAAAGACTAGAACACCCTTACAAAACCAACGGTTAGATCTAAATTATATTACCACGGTAGTATTTTATCGATAGGTACCGTAAAAGAGCCCTACATTTATGATGTCTTTCATTGAAATACCTCATATCGTCCTTAGACGCTTGGATTACTTTCAATCCAGATTTTTCTAGCAAAGTGGCGAGTCCAAACGAAATTACAGATTGGCCAAGTGGAGTATTTTTCGCCACCCCAAAGATCAAGGGGTCTAAGATTAAAAACCTAGACATAAAAATAAATGTTTGTTGAAAAATTTGTTCTTCAAGCTGCTTAATGAGGATGGTGTGTGGGCATGGCTATTGAGAAACAAATACCTAACCAACAAAATCCCCACTCAAGTGAAGACATGACCAACCGATTTTGAATTAATGAAGGTCATAGATACTTTTTTACATTGGGGTTCATAACGTTTAGGTAATGGAACCCAAATAAGATGTTGGAAAGAGAACTGGATTAGCAATATACCGCTCACGCTCAGTGAACAATATCCACATCTTTCTTTGATTAGTTCGGAGAAAACATCATTGTAGCGATCGTATTTGATAATCCTAGTAATATTTCTTTCGTCGGGTACTAGTTGGAGTTGGGCAATGGCATTTGGACTGACTCTCGATTATTTAGCATGTTCGTGATACCCAACTTACCCAAAACAATGATATTTTTGTTTTGTGCCTTCAATCTAATGGCAAATTCTTTGTTAGATCTATGTATCATAGATTGATTAATCAAAACGTTGTTTTCCATCATAAAATTTTGTGGAAGCTAAAGGTTCCACTTAAGATCAAAATATTCCTCTAGTATTTGGGTAGATGAATAATTTCAACAAAAGACAATCTTGCAAGAAAAATTGGAATGGGAATCTTAATTGTTGTTTTTGTAATAAAAACGAAACAATTCAATGCCTTTTTTTGTTGTCAGATGTCTGTAGTAGTTTGCCATATTATCCATATTGCTTTAGGATTGAAACCTCCTATGAGTTGCATTCATATATTAGGAGGCTGGCTTCGAGGGATAGTGTTGAAAAAGAAAATGTTTCTTATAGTCGGCAGATCGGCTAATTTTTGGGCAATTTGGTTGTGTCGTAATGATATGGTGTCTAACTACAGCAAATCTATTTCCTTTATGCAAATTATCATCAGAGGGGTTGACCATTGTGCTACTAGGCCTTGCTTCAAAGAGGATGAAAAACAAGTCATCATGGAAGTTTGCCATTCCTTGGAAGAGTTGACGATGTCTTTCTTCTCGAACAATGGATGAAACTTTAATAGTAGGCTTCACAACTCCTAAACACTTTTATCTTTTTTTTTGTAATATTAACTCTTAGGCTCAAAAAGAAAACCTCAAGAAGATTACCAATCATACTTGAGGCTCAGGGGCTAGCTGTCGAGAATCAAAACTTGCCCCTAATAAGAAAGGCACCCACGCTATTAAGAAGGAACATATCTTCTCAAACGGTCTTGAGCTGCCCTTGGCTAGGATTCGTTGTCCCGAGCTGCCCCTGATAAGAGCTCGCCGTCCCAAGCTGCTTACAGCTTGGGGTGTCAAGCCTCCTTGGTTCGATGCCCTTCAGACTCCTCCTGAGCTGACCTGAGCTTCCCTCTGCTCGGGTTACCTGGCTAGCGACTCAGTACACACGACAATCGCTAATTGGTTGGCCAGGCCAACAGGTCCTAGAAGTCAAACAAGTTGACAGCAGAGGATGTCTCCTACGTAGCAGTGACATACCGCCCCTGGCGAGCGTTGAATGGGTTGACATAAGCCACACAGACTCCAATATCAGCCTATTCCACCCACTCACATGCACATAATAAAGATTAGCGGTTCAAAGCATGTATCTGTAGGAGTTGAAAACCTGTGGGCCCATCATCAACCTATAAATTGGGCGCCGCGGCCCTATGAATAGAAGGATCATCATCCAAGGACTAGAGGAACATCATCATCCATAACTAGAGGAAGATCATCATCCAAGAACTAGGAACCATGCAAGGAGAACAATCCTCTACAGTGTTGCCTCTAGTAGTTGTCGGAGCATTTACTTAGCCATTTTGGGGTTCTCAGGTAGTTGTCGGAGCATTTACTTATTGCCCTCGTTTTCATTCTTGTGTTCACCCCTTTAGATCAATAAAAGGCTGGACATAGGCTATTATTCCACGGTGGAGGTCCAAACCAGGGTAAAATCCTTGTGACTCATCTCCATGGCTTTTTCTGAACGCCACCTCTTGGTGTAAAAAAGGGTTCTAGTTAGGCTCGCACCAACTAAATAAGCTTGGTTAAAGGGCCTAATTTTGAACACCAACACTTGGATATACTAATTAAGGGTATTGACATGAAAAAAACATGTATCGAGAACGGCATTGGCTCCTATACTTTTATCGGCACACCCCTGAACATTCTATTGCTTTGTTTACACGTTGAAGGGGGTAGTACTTTCACCGTCTCACTAGACTACTTGACCGCCTTTCTGCCATAGTAATCATATGAATACTATCGCTTGCACGCCCGCACACAATGACAGGGGTAGATGTAAGTGACATGGAGAGGCGATAAAAACGTGCAAATGATAGGGAGATACGGTACGACACTGCCGACATGATGATCGAAGGTACCACTTATTGGCTGCACAAAGTTATTGATCAACTGTCGATGCCAGCACCTAAGATGAATTATTCTATATATTCTTTGTTCATTGCTTGATTCATATTAGACCTTTAATTCTTGCTTGATTCATAGCTAGACTTTTAAAAAGTAATCCTAAACAATAATAACTAATCCCTAATAGGAACTAATCCAATAATTTGGTAACTTTCTAATCTCCTGGCAGCCCGGCTAGGCAACACACTGGAGGCAGAGCTGACGTATTTCGTGGTGCTATGCCATGCAACGAAGAGCTTACCAATGGGAAGCGTGAAGTTCGGACACTGGCACATCAAAGTAGGGCTGCAAACGAGCTGAGTTCGAGTGAGCCTACCCTATGAGGATGTTCTTGAGTCTAGAGGTAGGCTTGAGCTCAGCTAACACTACAGGAACCAGGGTCAGTGTGGTCGGCAAAAGCCGACCACATAGCCCATAATACCGCCCACATAGATCTATGTCGGCGGCTAGCCGCCGACATTGCGCCGCCGAGACCCTGTTGACGACATAGCCCACTTCTGTTCAGTGCCCTTTAAGATCGAATAAGTCTATCATCCCACTCGGTTAATAGCGCGCGGCGAGGCGCGGGCTCCGTGCGGCGCGGGTTCGAGCCCCACCTCGCCCCCTGTTTTTTCTAATTACTCTATGTCGGCGGTATAGTTAAGGCCGCTGACATAGGAGGATCTCCAGCACCCGGCCATTTTACTCTGGGCCCACATGGCATAGACGTGCCACCTCTGCCATGTGGGACCAACTTGGGATGCCGCCGTTAAGGCTGTGAAGGTGCCGTGACCGGAAAGACCAGTGTCGACGAGACTATCTGGGCCGCCGAGACAGATGTAGTGGCGGAAGGGGGAAATTTTTCAAATCTACCGGCGGAGCGGGGTGGTGGTGTTTCTATGTCGGCGGCCTTGATTATACCGCCGATATAGAGTAAGGGGAAGCCTCCCGGTCGCTTGCGGGCGGGGAATCTTGATTCTATGTCGGCGGCCCGGCGTATGCCGCCGACATAGGGTTTGGATTTATTGGCGGCTTTTTTGACTGCCGACATTAAGTTTTGGGCCGTCCACATAAACTGAGTTTCCTGTAGTGTAAAACAAAGCTTGAATAAGCTCGATGTCGGCTCGTTGGGCTCAGTACTGCGCACATGTTGTAATAAAAACAAAACTTGAGTCTAGGATCAAACAAAGCTCGAACTCGTGCTCGAGTAGATACGATAAACTCTCGAGATTAGCTCAACTAGACTCACGAACTTGAGGGCGGGCTCAATTTGAGTTCATTTGAAGCTCAAGTCAACTTCGAAACGAGCCTTTGGTGAGCCAATTCTAGCAGTTTGCAAGCCCTGAGGTTTACAGGCGCAAAGTTGGGTGGACGTGGACGACAATGTGATGATATTCGTGGTGACCAGCAGAGTTGGAAGAGACGAGAAAAATGAGAAATATGTAAAAGGAGACGGAGGAAGAATGGAAAAATAAGAAAATGTTTCGATCATATTCAAAGTGGCCTGGCTTGTGCTTTTTTGACTATGATACAGATGTAGCTTTTTATTCAATTTTTTTCTTAATCGCGAAGATACCTCTAAAAAGCTCTTGAAAATAAGAAGATTTTTACTATCCTTGCATAGGTACCAAGAGGTGCCACGCCCAATCAAATTCGGCCTTCATCTATGAGGGTGAGAATGAAAAAAGGTCATATTCTTCCTCCACCTATCTCCCCTATGATCTCTCTCTCAATCACATCTCTAACCAGCGCTGATGCACACGAGCGGTGATGGCGTGTGCGTTTCAAGCATATCGGCGCCTCAGCGGCGGCGGAAGCTTGTGCGCCCGAGCAAGTCGGTGGTAGTAGCAGTGCTTGTGCGCGAGCACGGCCGCGGTAATGGCAGCACTCACGAGCTCATCAACATGTGGCAGTTTGCGCATGCACGAGCACAACAGTGATAGCGGCGATACGCGAGCACAAGATCATTAGCGACAGCTACGGCGCACACGCATGAGCTCATCAACAGTGGCGGTGACAACGTCACAAGCTCGTCAACCCTAAAAAAGGTACCAAGAATGATAAAACAACCCTAAAAAATATAATCAAAGTGGACCAACTTTGAGACGCAAATTTAAGAACGTCCCAAAGTTTAACTTAACATTTATCTAATTTCAACTTAGCCGGCTTATTCACTCAGATCGGTCACTCCAAACATGCTTATTTTCCAAAATTGTGCATGGGCAAATTTGACGTGGCACTGACATAAAAGAACTCTAGTTTGTGCCTGTGTTCGGCTAATGAACCAATAAGCACATATTGGTAACCCAAAGAACGTCCCATAAGTCAAGGCAACAAGTTAAACAAGGGACATTTAATACCGGTCCATAAAGGCCAACAATATCGGTTTTTGACCCTAGCTAGGTGACACTACTACAGAAGGGACATTTAATATCGGTCCATAAAGGGCAACAATATCGGTTTTTGAACTTGTACTTATAATCAGGGACTAATGCACTGAAGGGGTCTATAGGCTTTTTTCCCTAGGTGACACTACTACAGAAGGGACATTTAATACTGGTCCATAAAGACCAACAATATCAGTTTTTGAACTTGTACTTAAAATAACAATATCGGTTTTTGAACATATTGGGAGAACCAAGACTGAACATATTGGGAGAACCAAGACTCGAACGCAACACCTCTTGCCACCCTTGTGACCCTCAGTCTTCTAACCAACTCACCCACCCACGCACTTTGATATAACTAGCACATTCATACCTTATAACCTTTCCAGAAACGAGGCATCAGTACGGGTTTACGAACCGGTACTGATGAGTCCCCATCAATGCCAATTCGTATTACAAACTAGTATTGACGAGCCCGCATGCCAGCTGGCCTATACCTGTGTGCGAAAGGAATATTTATTACTCCCTCCTTCCCAGTTTAGTAGGCGTAACTGCATTTTGCTGGCTTCCCACGATAGAAGGCGCCATCCTCGTTTCCCGTTCGCGCGCCTTAACGAGCTCGCTTGGAGACGAGCGCTGCTCACCTCGGTAACTCGCGCTTGCATGCCTGCATGCATGCACCTGTGTTGCATGCGCGCGGCGGATGGGCGCAGCCCAATCGCATGCATCCTGTCTCTTGCGAACCGCGCGGCGCGTGAGGCGAAGCGAAGTAGAAACGACCTTCTTGGTCTTTGCATTGGACACGGTTGCGCCTACTATACTGGGAAGGAGGGAGTATTGCCTTTAGCCGGTATTGAAAATCCAAATCCCTACTTTTGCTACGAACCGGTACTGATGCCACCGATACCAATGTACCGATATATTAGCCCAATTTTCTAGTCGTGTGAGAACCAGAGAGTTTTCCCCGTTCTCTGTACGAGAGAGATATACTCATGACCTGATCACTAGAGCCTGATCTCGTACGTCCATGTTCCCCTCCTCCCATTTGATAGCTTGCATCCTTCTCGATGGGGTGGCAACTAGTGGGACCTGCCATTTCCTATATCATCAATTGCAATGTCAGTCCCACGGTCCCACCCCCGGCGCATAGAACCAGCTGCCGATTTGGGCTCTGCATTCTTCTCCACACCTATTTCGATTTTTTTTCTAGTTTTTCATATCACTAAACCACATCAAAGGCCCCTAAGAATAATATAAATTAATGGAGTAGACTAGTTTCCTCGTATTCAAAAAACCTCTGAAAATCTAATTTTACATTCAATTCACTTTGTATAAGCCATTTTATTCATTCAGGGCGTTACTCCGAACATGCTCTAGACGAGTGTTAAGTGTCAATCTTTGAAAAAAATGTCATTTTAACTTTTAATCAGCACCACTAACGTTATAGATGCCATTAATGAGCATTGGGTTTCCCACATATTAGATATTTCTTCGCTCATTGATTCAATGGACGGTTTAGCATAGCATTCTGGGATATTATAATGTTGATGTGCCAACAACGAGTTCTCCTCTAAACCGGTCAGTTTGCGTGTTAGCGGCGCATTGTCCTTTAAACTGATCGGTTTGACTGCTTTTCTCTCTTTCTCACTCTCTCGGATGTTTCTTTAAAATCATAAATGAATGCCATATAGATTGGTGGTCATCTTCGATATATAGATGATTGAAACTACAACTGTTAGGACGCTACAGGTGTTTTTGTTTTTTCGATGCAATTAACCATTGTTTTTTATTTTCTTTGGCTAGCACTAATAAGTTTAGCTGTGCACATATTTTTTGGTGTATTTGCAATATTTTTTATATTTGATTATGTGCATTTCTAATTTGTGTAGAGAGCAAAAGTTTACTGAGACTGTTAAAAAATAGTTGTGTTACAAACGTGCAAGCAACTAATCCAATCCAAAACTGAAATCCAAAGAGCACATATTAGGGAATGCAGCCAAATATATTGTTGTATATGGTTTAAAAAAAATATGCATCAAGAAAAAAAGAGGAAAAAAGGCAAGTCATTCACAAAATCAAGAAAAAAAGAGGAAAAAAAGACTAGAGGGTCCTCACTCAGTGGTGGATCTCACTCAGTGACGGATTTATGATTTTTTTAACACTAGACAACCTAATAAATATAACTTAACAAAATCAAAATATCTAAATTAGTTAACATATTGTTAGTAACATTATCAATAATATATTTTGAATTCGTTAATATTCTACTATTTATTAACAATGTTTCTATTTTTATAATGACCCATTATAGAAATCTCTAATTTATTCCATTATAAGTTTAAGAATGAGGTCTAATTATACATAATGGTAATTAATGAGATTTGATAATAAAATGTAATGGTGATGGAGGCGATTTGATAATACAATAAGCTCTCTTTTAATATTATTATTATTATACCATTATGTTGTCGCCATGTCGCACAATCTAAACTGTATAAAACTAAGAGTAAAATGCACCGGAGGTCCATTAACTTATAGCGTGATGTCATTTAGGTCCATCAACATCCAAACTGTAGTTTTGAGTCCATTAACTCTTTAAGTTGTTTACTATAGGTCCGTACCCCTTCGTTTTGTGTTTAGATCCGACGTGACATGGACACCATGCTTTAAGTTGTTTACTGCAAGTCCATTAACTCTTTAAGTTGTTTACTGTAGGTCCATGCCACGTCGGATCTAACACAAAACGAAGGGGTACGGGTCTGCAGTAAATAACTTAAAGAGTTAATGGACCCAAAACTGTAGTTTGAAAGTTGATGGATCTAAATGACACCATGCTACAAGTTAATGGACCTCCGGTGCATTTTACTCTAAAACTAAATATAGAAACATCTATGAAAAAATTATATATTTTTTGTTTACAAAAATATCTAACTTAAGGTTTTGTACATCCGGGGATCAGGTTTCTTCGGGGTAGGGCGGATGTTGAGAATGGGCAGGACAGGTTGGGTCGAGTTGAATCGAGGCTTGATCTGGTCTCGCCCTACCCCTTAAGAAATCTAAACATAAGGTGTGGCGAAATTAAGCAAAGGTAACCTCCAACCAAACAACTTGATATGCTAATAGAATGATTATCCAGTCGATCATATGATTACTTTCTTTCACTATTAGTTTTGTTACTTATTGTTAGCACTATGAAATTGCTATTATGGGAATTAGCCAATAGGAGGATGGACATGTGTATGTGTAATGTGTGGCTCGAGAATGTTTTAGACCATATTTATATTTTGGTTGCGGATGATGTTAACTAGCTGATTTAGGTGTTGTGCTGGTTTTCTTAAAAAAAACTTCCTTGTTGCTCAAACTATACCTGTGCACCGGACCGTGCCGGGCTTGAAAAAGCTCGCCCCAACGGACCAGGCCAAAGCCCATCTCAGCACAAGTCTAGCCCAACAACAATTTAGGCGTTGTTTGTTTCAGCGTTGAATAAAGTTGAGTTTTACTGTATCTAAAATTGAGAGTCCTTAAAAAGTGGTTTAATAATTATAAAAAATAATTGAAAAATAGTTTTGCAATCTTGAGAAGAACCACTAAAAGCCATAAATCATTACAAATTAGTACAACATGTAGGCTATATAAAAATAACAAAATTTGATATAGTAAAACGCAACTCAACTTTAAGCTAAGACAAACAAAACCTTAATTTGTGTTTCCGTCGGGCCTAGGCTTGGCCGGCCTGACAAACGGACGGGCCGGGCGCTGGATTAGGCTGCCCAGGTCTCGCTGGCCCATGTCCGATGTCCATCTCTACCTCACTCTCGTATGTTGCCAATGCCTCCTCGCCTCCTCCACGACGCCACCAGACCATCGCCTCGCTCGCAGGTTGCCTCCTCGTTGGCGCCGCTTCACCGCAGTGCGTTGCCTCGTTGGTGCCGCCTTGCCGCCGTGTGTTGCCTCACCTCTGGTACCGCCTCACCCTCTCCTCTGGATCCCTGATCCAATGCCGCCTCTCTCTCGTTTGGTTTTCTCCCTGTCGTGTGATCTCGGATTTGATCCGAATTCGATGAAATAGTTTGTGTTTTTTCAATAAATATAATTTAGATTTTTTTTATTTTGACGATGAGCCCCTAAATTTCTTGATCATTCAAGGAAGCCCGACAGCTGCCCCCTGTCCTGGCGGTGGATCCGCCACTGTCCTCACCAGTGATTACGAAACCGCGGTTAACCGCTCGAAAACCAAGGTTAGCCGACAAACCGGCCCAGACAGGTTTTTTAAAAACCGCTCGGCTAGGTTTGAATCAAATCCAAATTTTGTTCAAATTTGAAAATTCGTGAAAAAATCTGAAAACATTCCATGAAATAGTAAACATTATTTTATTACTATTGGCTGAAACAGAAATTGAAAATTCGAAATTTTTACCATTATATTTCATGTGATTTTCGTTTGACATGAATGAAAATAATGGAATAAAGAAGAAAATAACATATATATTTAATGGGCTGCCTCCTAAGCATATTTTTCCTATTTTTTAAATGGATTTTTCTATTTTTATCTAATATTTCTATTTTCTGCAAAAAACCGCTCGGCTAGCCGAGCTAACCAAGCGGTTAGCTGAGAAAACCGATCGATTAGCCGACCGAATCAAAATTTGTATTCAAATTTAAATTTTTCGGTTTTTGCTCGATTTTTTCGATTAACCGCGGTAACCGCTCGGTTAACCGAACCGAACCTACTTTGGTTTTTGTGCTCGGTTCAGTTAAGTAATCACTGGTCCTCACTTTTTAGCGTGCTTTCGAGTAGGTGCCATTTATTAGTATGGGCCTAACGTCTTGTCGTCTGGCCATCAACCGACAGGAGCACGCCAAACGAGGCACTCCCACGAGCACCGCGTGGACGCGGGGATGCGCGTGGATATTGGGTGTTGGCCAGGCTCTAGATTGTTTATGAGTTCTAAAAAAATATCTTTATGCTACAGACAATTTAGAAAGTATTGAATAGTTCATTTCCTTAGAAAAATAATTTGCGATTACGATAAGAGCATCTCGGCTCAGATTTTCACTTACGCAAATGGAAGAAAACGAAGATAAAGATTAGCTAAGGCTCCATTGAAATGAGCATCCAACAATATGTGAATAGTATTTTATAAGATAGGGACC
This sequence comes from Raddia guianensis, assembly GCA_036346415.1. Lineage (NCBI taxonomy): Eukaryota > Viridiplantae > Streptophyta > Magnoliopsida > Poales > Poaceae > Raddia > Raddia guianensis. The sequence goes on along the minus strand of CM070534.1, from coordinate 14,222,945 downwards.
GTACGAAACATGCTCTAAGAGCATGCCCAGAAGTGCCGGCATCAAACGGCCTACATTAACGCATGCGCGGGCTGGAGCAAAAAATTCAAACACAGCACAGACTGTGCAGGCGGGCGGGCTAGAGCAAAATTCAAAAGCAGCACAGACTGCGTGATGCAGGCAATTGATCCAAGTGCTACTGCACATGCTCTAACTAGATTGCCAGTACATGTGCACTATTACACATAGATCGTATTAATTTTATATAGAATGCTATAACTAATCTATTGAAAAGTTTATGTCTTTCTACTTCCTCTATTCTAAAATAGTACCATTTTTATATTTGTTCTAAGTTAATTTTGAAATATTTATTTATAAAATACTTTTAAACTATTTAGATCGATCACATCGTATAGAATATATTCATCTAAAAAAACTTTCTTAATATTATAATTTAATGACGTTTATAATAAATTGTATTAGTTTTTAGTGGTCAAAATTATATTTTGGAGATCATACCAATGCTTAAAAATAATGCTATTTTATAATAGAGGGAGTATCTTTAAATAACATGTTATTTTTTATAGCTAGCGATACTGTACGTAGGTCCAATACTTTTAGACCTGGCATTAATTGTTTATAACTATCGTACGAAAAGTATCTAAGCTTTCAGACAAAGCAAAAGTAGTATCGAAACTAATGCAAATGTACGGTGTCTGGAGAGAGACGTTTAAATGAAAAAGAACCAATTTATTAACACGTGCTTGTGCAGATGCTTATCAGAGGAGGCGAAAGATGCTTAAGTTACCAACGATGTTTGGGTTTTACCATCCATGATCCGGGGATGCTACACCTATTTTGTTCGCCTTTTGCAATTAAATGCATACGATGCATCTAGAACGCGTTCGAGTTGATCCTAGACGTCGCGGCGACGCCGCTCTGATAGGCGATATCCACGAGGACGCACCGATCCGGTCCCGAGCCTGACGCAAATGTAATGGAAGACTCAAGAGCAAACGCACGATTGTTGTTAGGGTAGCTTACGAGGACGCTGAAGCCGGAGACGTTGGTGAGGGAGTTGGCGATGGCGGCGCCGGCGAGCGGGACCTCGCCGAGGTGCCCCACCATGACGGTGGAGATGAGCTGCATCAGCAGCTGCAGCAGCGCCACGGCAATCATCGGCGCCGCAAGCGCCGCCAGCCGGCCGGCCTCCTCCGCGGCCTTCCTCCACCACCCCTCGCCGTGGCAGCAGCATAGCCGCCACCACCGCCGCTTGCCCCATGCCTCCACCTCCTTGATGCTCCCCCTCGCGAGCAGCAGCGGCGCCTCGGGGGAAGAGTCCATGAGTGCCCACGCCCCGGAGTCGCACGGTCACGGGTCGATTGGGCGCTCGCGGTCGGGGCTGAAAGGGTCAAGGGAAGCAGACGACCAACCTCTCTGGCCGGGAGGGGGTGTGGAGTGTGGACAGAATCGGTGAATTGGAGCGGAGCAAATGCCGTCGTCTAAATATCATTTTTCTGATGCCATCCCCGGCTACGGCTCGACCCGAGCGTTTGTCATGGAGTGCAGGACTTTCCTACTACGCGGCAGTACGCGCGTTTGGTTGGCTGTGCACAGCCGCCGCCACGCCAGGCTACCAAACCTGAAGAAACTGGCGTTCTAGCATGTGTACAATTTGAAATTTGATTGGTCGAATAAACATTTAGATCAGCTAATTGTCAATATGTTGTAATTGTTAGTGTAGGCAAAGTTACGTGATCTTGTGTACTAGATTATCAATGTCTCGAACATGGTTATTATATGGTAGATATATTTTCTTCAGTAAATTCATTGTTGCAAAATGTATATTTGTACCCTAGGGCGAGGGCACGCAGGCGGACGAAAGCGCGGCCAGCAAGGGCACGTGGGTGGGAGAGGGCGCGGGGAGGCAAGGGTGCACGGGTGGGCGAGGGTGTGCTTGCAGCGGGTGAGGCAATGGCGAGGTGGCGGCGTGCGGGTGGATGAGGGTGCGCAGAAGGTGAGGCGATGGCGCACGGGTGGGCGACGGTGCGTAGGTGGCGCCGGACTCCGTTGAGCCGGTGGTGCCAAAGAAGACAAGTGCTAAGAAGCATGGCCTTGTTTGTTTCAGATTAAATTAAATTAAATTAAATTAAATTAAATAAAAATTTGTTATTTTTGTATAAACCAAATGATGTAATGTTTTGTAGTCATTCTTGTGGGGTTTTAAATAGTACTTTCTAAAGTTTGTAAAATATTTTTTTCGTAATTTTTTGAACTCGTTAAAACATGGTCACAAATTTGCTACAGTAAAACGCAACTCTACATTAATCTGAAACAAACGAGGCCTATAGATAGATAGATAGAGAAGAGGAAAATGTGCATAACAGCTAAGCCCATGAATTTTTTATTTTTAGTTCTTTGTTGTTTTCTGTGTCTACACCGCTACATCACTTGCCACATATGCAAAATAAATTTTGACATTACGGGCTAGTTTTCCCAACCGGGACCTGCAATTCGGGACTAAAGGCCTATGGACTTTAGTCCCGGTTGGCGAACCCAAGACTCGAACCTAAGATCTCATGCCACCACATGACTCTCCACTCATCTTCTAACCAACCCACCCACTCACTCACACGTATTGATTAGAATAGGATATGCATTCTTTTTTAAGTTTGCTAGAATTACGAACCGGTACTAATGAGCCCCCTATCAATACGGGTTCGTATTATAAACTGGTACTGATGTGTACTTGCACCAGCTGGTCTGTACCCACCCGCGAAACGTATATTTCCTATTGCCTATAGCCAATACTAAAAGTCTAAAATTGTTATTGTTCATACGAACAGGAAGTAGTCCACTATCAGTACCGGTTTCAATCTAACCGGTGCTAGTGGGAAGAATACTGGTTTTATAGTTCAGGGGTATGTAGATGAAACACAATAATTCAAGCTGTAAAAGAGACTTTTCCTTTTTTTTCCTTTGCAACCAAGAGTTAAGCATTTCCCTAATCTTCCATCACTTTTTTAGTTTCTTTGTTTTTCATTGATAACGGTCAAAATCAGTGTTCTAAAATTCGGCATTACTCGGCGAGTACTCGCTACCCGGCCCTCTGCCATTTCGAGAAAGCTAAAATCGCAGCATCACTCGTTTGGGCCGAGAAATCGGTCAAAACTCGGGTTTGACCGAGTAAAAACCGAGTTCTATTCGAACACGAATTATTCGGCCTGCTGCGCTGCGCTCCCACCTGGGCCGCACCGCACCGCCTGGCTCCTGCCCCCGCTGGGCCGGCCTGCCGCACGCCGCTTGGGCTGCACCCCGCACCTGCTCACTGCACTGCGCGCTGCCTGCATGTGCATGCACACATGCACAGCACCTACATGTGCATGCACACACACAGCACCACACGCACTGTGCATGCACACCTTTTCTCTTTCTCTTTCTTCACCTTTTCTTTTTCTTTTCAGCTTCCTACAAAATCAATCATATATATCCAAAACTCTCAAAAATATTAGTTCAAGATTACATAAATTGTAAAATCATATCATCACATAATATTCAAAATATTCACTCAACAGACCGACTACGGCACAGTTCTTCATATGTTGCGAACTTGCGAGTTGCGATATGTCGTAAGTCGTAACGTGCACTCTACTTTGTGTTAATAGTTCATACATGTAGATTTACAAGTATCATTAAGTCATATAAAAGAAGAAATGCCATCATTACGTCGATATATGTCTACTAATCCTATATTAATTTTTCGAGTAATTGGTACCGAGTAATTTCCGTGTACTCCCGAGTAATCCGAGTACTCGCTAATCGGTACCTCACCGAGTCAGTACCGAGTAGCGAGTTCTTGAACCTTGGTCAAAATACTGGAACGGACTTGGGGATGGACGTCCGACGCACGCGCGCGATCGGACGCTGCCCCGGCCCAGTCCAACGCAACAACGACGCGTCCACCAGCTGAAACAACTCTGCGCCCCCACCGGAACAAACTTCTCCGCCATTGTTTCGAAGTGGCGCAGCGTGCTCGCGAATCTCTCATTGTTTGCATGCAGTGACGTAAGCGATGACGTAAGCGAAAAAATTCCTTTCAGTTTTCTCTTTCGACGGCCATAGATTTTGACTGGTTGTTCCAATGCACGAACCGTTTGCACTGCTGCGTTCCTTATATTTTTAGAACAAAACAAGATCAATGTTGCTATATAAAAATTTACTAAAACAATTTGTTATTCTAATGTAACAACTAGTTTAGCCTATTGAAACAATATGGCTAGCCTGCTAAAACAATTACTTTTGCCTAGTGGACGTATAACCAAGTGAAACAGTTGGTTTAGCCTATTAGAACAATATATATAGCATGCTAAAACAATTGGTTTAGCCTATTAAAACAATATATATAGTCTGCTGAAACAACTAGTTTAGCTTATTGAAACAATTTGTCTAGCTTGATGAAATAATTTGTACAGCCTATTGAAACAATATGTTTGGCATGTTGAAATAATTAGTTTATCCTGTTGAAACAATCTATCTAGTCTGTTGAAACAATTGGTTTAGCCTATCAGAACAAATTTTTTGGACTGTTGAAACAATTAGCTTAATTAGCCTCCTGGAACGATATGTCTAGCCAAGTGCAACAATTAGTTTTTTCTATTGAAACAATATGTCTAGCCTGTTGAAACAATTAGTTTAGCCTATTGGAAACAATCTGTATAGACTGTTTAAACAATTTGGCTAAAGAAAAAATTAAAAAATTAAAAATTAAAAATATTTAAAATGAGTTTATTAGGATTTTAGATGAATTATAAAATTTGTTCTATGCATTTTGGAATCCATATGAAATAGAGACAAAAATGAGAAAATTAAATATAAAAAATTAAAAGCTAGTTTTTTGCTAGCAGCGAAGTGCATCAGCATGTCTGTGCATTGGTTGGTAGGCCGCACTGCCGGGCCGCTCAGCGTCCGACGCGTCGGACGTCCACGCCGAAGCATTTTCCAATCTTGAAGTGGCTAAAATATGATTACACTTGTGTCAAAATCCTATATAAATACGAAAACTAAAGACTAATAAGGTGCAACAAGTGATTTGGTGATTGCAAGCCTAAATAACAAGATATGCTAAATTACACTGTCAACCATTGGATAAATTGAAGCTCTGCCTGTTTTAGCTAGTCCATGTGTTAAATCAGTGAGAGAGGGCAAGTACTGCAGTCGTAGGTCTGGATGGTTGCATGCATCAAGTTGAAAGTGTGGTAGTTGGCATTCCAACTGAGCTCTTTCTTGGCTAGAAAAATCTTTGGGGTAGAACTTATCCACCAAAGTGCATATCTTCGACATATCGAATGTATCACGCCTTGGATCCAAGGATGCACAAAGGGTTAGAAGCTCTGTTACTTGAGAACTAAAACGATCATTCAACTCAACCAACTGTTGATCTATTGCAACATTGAATACATCCACATTGTAATGATGTAGTGTTGTAGTGTTATCATGCTTATTGCGTGTGACATCCTAATAAATATTAATTTATATTAATTTTTTATTTGAAAACCCCTAAATTTTCAAACAATATTAATTTATATTAATTTTTTATTTGAAAAACCCTAAATTTTCAAACAATTATTTACATATAAGAATTTATCTTACTAATTATTTTCATTATAATTTACGATTTACAAAATTACAAATTTATATACAAAAGCTCACTCCTCGATTTTATTCGTTCCTCAGTCGGAACCCTGACTTTGTCTCTCAATTGAAACGTAGTTCGACCGAAACCCTGATGATCGAGCCAACCTCTCTCTCTCTCTCTCTCTCTCTCTCTCTCTCTCGGTCGAAACCCTAACACTCTTTCTCGATTGAAAACCTCGGCTCGACCATTGACTGATCGACACTCTTTGTAACCCGGCCGAACCTCCGTTTCTCTCGATCGAGTCTACAGTCCCTCGCGACCCTCCGACCGATCCATGCTCTCAACCCTTGGCCGAGCCATACCCTTTGATGGCCGACCATTGTCCAACAACCGAAACCCTAGTTTCGACTTTCGACTGACCTCAACTGGAACCCTAATCTTCCTCGGCCACATCCGAACTTGTGTCCAGATCAAACCCTGGCACCCTCCAATCCAGACCCCTCTTCCCTCTTTCTCTCGATTTAAACCCAAATCGATCAATCCCTCCTTGTAGCATTGCTCCAGCCATGCCCTTCAGTGGCCGACCATCGTCTATCAACCCGAAACATAATTTCGGCTGACTCTGTCGAACCATAGCATGTCAAACACCCGTCTTTCTCGACCGAAACCCTAACGAACTCCGTCGTAACCCTCACCGGTCGAACGTCCCTCCCCCTCTCGGGCTTTCGGCCGACGAACCTCGAAACCCTAACTCTCCTTTGTCCTGGTCAAAACCTACACCCAACCCGGACACCTACTCGGTCGACTCTCCTCTCTCTCGTCCAGAACCCTGACTCCACTCCAGTCTGTTGTATCCCTAAACTAACCTTGTCATTAGCGCCGTCCTATCTCTCAGACCGGTCCACCTCTCTCTCTCTCCTAATCTGTCCCTACTCCGGATTCCTCCTAACCCTACCCGACGTTAACCCTAGTATACATGACCGGTGGTAAGCTCGAGATGAGTCATACCTATGATGAATCATAATCCGGTTCAGCCCTATCTAGGACCCTTCAATTCATTTGGACAAGTGCACCAATCGGACTCCATCCCAATCACCGACCTAGCTTCTATATAAATACCCAAAAACCCTAGCCGCCGTCGCCGAGCACCTTACCACGGTGCCACGTCGTCGCCGCCGTCGTGCCTCGTTCCTTCCCATGCCGCCATCCGGCCAACCCCTCATGTCACCGAATTCCCATCACCGGAGACCATCGACGCCCCTGGCCGCATCCTTGCCGAGCCAGTTGTCCACCTATGTTTGATTGGACTCATGACCGATCCAACCCTCTTTCCCTTCCCTTTCAGATTTGGTGTCCAAGAACCAAACCAGGCTTAACTCCAGTATCGGAATCGTTGACAACTCCTTAAGCCGTCCCCGACCCTAATCCGGTCTAAATCTAACCCAATTCCAGACGTTGGTGGAGACCGATTATGGGCCTAAATCCTGAACTGTATTTCCTTAGTCTCTCTGCCAAATTTTTCCCAACCCGACCTCATATAAACCCAGCAAAACCCTAGCAATTTCTCCCAATCTCCCCAAACCCATCCACAGCCGCCGCCCTTGGCTTGCTCCCACACCAAGCCGTCGACGCCGCCCTGCCCTGTGGAGGTGCAGCAGCCGCCGCCCCAGGGCACTGCCGGGATGCCACCGTCCCTGCCTGAGGAGCCGCGCCACCGCCCTGTTGCCGCCCCGCCGCCTGCAGGCCTTGCCGCTGCCACACCCAGGCCGAGCCGCCGGGCCGTGCAGTCCCGCCGCGCGCCTCGCCATCGCGCCGCCCATCCCCGCCTCCACAGCCGCCGCCCCGCCGGTGCCGGTGCCGCGTCGCTGCCCCTGCACCACGACCCAGCACCCCTAGACCGAGCCGCCGCCGCCCTGCAGCCATGCCGTGTCGCTGCCCTGAAGAGTCGCCGCGCCGCCCTAGCCCCAAGGCTGCCGCCGCCCATGCCCATGCCGTCGCCGCCCTGCCCCCATTGAGCCGTCACCGGGACCGCGCCGCCCTAGCCGCGCCACCAGGGAGCGCCGCCGCCACCTCGCCGGAGTCGCCATCCCCTTCTCCCCCATGACCGCCGCCATCTCTCTCTCCCCCTTCCCCCTCCCTCTCGCTGCTGTGTATAGCAGTGTGATGGGAGAGGAGGAGCAGGGGAATTTTCCCCTCTTTGGATTTTCAGCGCACGCCTGGGCCAAGGTCAATGGTATACCTTCAGCTTTTTATTTCTCCTCCATCATAAGTCGGATTCCCTCCAAACCAATTTTGTTAATCCTCGTTTGATCCCTATTACCTCCTGTATTAATCTCATATTTTTTCGGAACTCCCTTTCCAGCCGCCTATTTGTTAGCGCCTCGTTTTGCGTGCAGTCGTCGTCGACTCCTTCGAGTGAGCGTTTAGCGATGCTAGCGAAGGGAAAAATATTCCGGAGTGAGTTTGCTAAAATCCGATGCATGATTGAAAGACCGAGACATCATCGGCCATAACTATTAAATATTTTTATTAAAATATATTGTCTATTGTTTATTTGTTTGCATCCCGTTTTACGTTTAGATCATCCGTGTCCGCGTTGTTCGGGAGGATTCCAGGAGCCGTTCGAAGGAGGATCCCAAGACCCTGAGTACTACCAAGGCAATATAGCTTGCATCTTGCTCCCTAGTTTGCAAAACTCACCAGTTTATTGTTTTTTATTTATTTTTTTCATGCATAAATTGATGGGAAGGGTAGAAACCTATTATATTCACACTGCGTCATTGACCCTGTGAATTTAACCTGTTTATTGCTTCCTTAGTTATTTTCCTAGTCTATCCTTGTGCATAGTTGCTAGTGCTCGTGGGTTGGTAGTTGGTTTGATTCATCATTTATTAATCTTGTGACTTGGTATGATTGGAGGATGCTGAGTTACTTTAACCTAATCAACTAAAACCTATGTGGCGTGTGTTGATTAAAGGTGGCAAGTCCGGTGGTTTTGTGAATTGAGGATTGTTGTGGAGGTAGTCTTCACAGACCAAGAACTACGAGATCACCCCTTTCATTCTGGGGTGACGGAGGGATCGTACCATTCGAGCCTTTTTTCATGCTTTTCCCGGCGGTCTGGAGAAAGCAGCAACATCCCTAATCCTCCCTTTCTGAAAGGAAGAACGTGAAATTCTTTTTCCTTTCCGCAGGGACCTCCTGTACTATTGAATAGAGCACCTACCCTGCATAGATTAGGCATACAGGCCTTTCAACCCACTTTAGTAGAGGGGCGTACTATTTGTTTACACCCATTAGTGTGTAAGGGTTTCAATGCGGACTTTGATGGGGATCAAATGGCTGTTCATCTACCTTTATCCTTGGAAGCTCAGGCGGAAGCTCGTTTACTTATGTTTTCTCATATGAAGTCTAAGGACTCTTGACGTGTGCCAATCCAGCCAAACCATACAAGCGCAACCATAAGTGCTAGCTTAGCATGGTGTACAACATATGCTAGTCCTGGCTTAGTAGTTAGGAAAAACTGTTAACACACTTTACTTTGAAAAGATCGGGCTACGGCCCGTTGGCTCAAGAGAGGGACCCGAGTGTCTAAACCTTAGAGGGGGGTATCGGTGTTAACAGAAGGAACTAATGAATCGCCTTGTATTGTTACTTGGTCTAGGCTCCTAAGGAAGAGCTAAGATGCAAAAGTACCACTCGGCTTATGGGTAAAGTGTGCTACACTCTGCAGAGTTAAAACTATCATGATAGCCGTTCCCACGGTTATGGGAGGGGAGGTAGGCCGTACATGGTAGTCTCATGTGTTATCTAATAACCTGATGGGTTGGTTTTGTTTTGAGTATTCGAGGCTTGTGCAGTTTTGCACAGGGGCTTTCGAAGCCGAGCTCTGTTTGTTATCTTGGGAGTCTATTCATCTTTATTGATTGTTCAATAAATGTTTTCACAACATTTTATTTAAGGGAAATTCTTTCCCACGGTATCCCGTCCGGGCGGGATCCGGACGGGATCCGTCCCGTGCCAGTGCCAAGCCTTCGAGGAGGAAAAGGGGCGCCAGTAGCGTGCTCGAGGAGGAAGAAGGAGGAGGAGGAAGGAGGAGCTTACCTGCCCTGCCACGGGTTAGGGTTCGGGTTAGGGAACATGTGGGTTTCTCGGTGTAGAGGAGGTCGGGGAGGCGGCGGACCGGCGGTGGGTGGGGCTTGTGCAGGCGGCGGAGGCGGCGGTGGCGCCCCGAGCCGGGGAGGGAGGGCAAAAGCGGGTGGGGCGGCGGTGGAGGGACCACGCCTTCCCGTCCGTTAGGGTGGGCGGGGGCTGGCATGCGGCAAGGGAGGCGGAGGCGGCGGCGCCACGGCCAGGGGAGGGAGGCGGAGGCGGGCGCCTGTGGGTTGAGAGTCGGGAGGCGCGAGGCCGTCGCGAGCGGATGAGGGGGAGGCTCGGGGCGGAGGCGGGACGGGATCCCGTCCCCTAGTCGCCCCCTTATTTAATATTGACTAGAATAGGTGTTTTCTATAAATTAACCATCCTGTTCTTGTTATACCGTTGCATTCATATATAAGGACTCTTGTTGGGTAGCCGTGTACTCATTATACAAACCACGGATAAATTTGTTCAGGAGAAGGATTAGGTCCGGTCTATCTTCAGGATCAGGAGGATCTTGTTCCGGACTTCGATGAGGATTAGCTGTCGCTCAAGGGTCGGATTGGAGCATCATCATACCTTTTTCCGCTGCATATTTGAAATTCCGCACTCTCATATATTATTGACAATATTATGTCATCTTTAATTAAACAATTGTAATAAGTAGTTGTGTAACAATTACTTTTGCATAATATATAATTTCTCTTAGTTATTTGTGATTGTGTGATGATGTTCAACAAACTGTCGCTCACAAGTTGCTAGCATTGATCTCTGGGATTAGCAATTGATTGTGAGTGGATCCCGGTGAAGCCGGGGTTGCGACATTGCGAGACTTAGTCACATCAACAAACCTATGAAAATACAAGACATGTCATATAAGTTTGTTGTAAAATATATCCTAAATTAAAGATTAGGGGAGGTTAACATACTTGTGATTCATATCGGGGATCTCAATCTCATGCTTCATACAAAAATATTTGACTTCTTCTAGAAGAGGTTCCCAACCATTTTGCCTTAACTCACCTAGTAACACCTTTGTGTTAGACACAGAATCCATTGCATTTAAAATATCCAAAGATTTTTGTTGGAGTGTTTGACAAAGCATATCAGTGATCTTCATTGATGAGGACATCACCAGCGTGGATACGATCAATGTGACCGCTGCCCCTCCTTCCTCTCCGACCCCTACAACGACCACCGACGCTGTTCCATTTTCGTCACCGAGGGGCTTTAATCCAGAAGCCCAGCCTTTCAAGCCTTCTCCGAAGAAGCGACGCAACAAGTCCAAGACTCGCGAGGCCTCTACGACTCAAGGAAGGTCCACATGGAGGCCAAAGACATCAAAAAACCCGGTTCGGCCATCCAGCAGCACGTCAACTTCAAACGGGCATAACTTGGGCTCCTGAACTCCGATTTCGGCGTGCGACCACTCGTTGGAAAGCTTAAGAGATAAGCTTTCCAATGGATCTAGCCACACATCTAAATTCGTCCAGGAGCATCGGGAAAATGAAGAACAATGTTTTGGGCCAGAAACTCATGGTGCTGCGACACCGTATTTTTGGGCCTATGGCCCATGTATCACTAGGGTTTGGTGGTGGCTACACCCTTGGGCGCCCCACTCCCCTGGCCGCCGCCGTTTTTCTACGCTTACGTTTTGTTGTGTTTGGTAGACCCCCTTGTGTGTCCCTCCCCTAGATTGCGCGTGTCGACTAGACCGCCCGATACAGGAAAACAGAACCTCACCATTGGTTTCGTGATTTATCAGTTATCATTTTGTTCTTGCTTGTTCTCGGTTGCAGCAGGTTCAAGGATCGATTGGGTTTCGACTTGGTTGATCGGTTCAGCGAGGTGACATTGCGATTGCTTGGTTGCTGATCTCGTGGTTAGTAGCCGATCCATCTACTTCGTTGTACACCAAACCGACGTATCGTTCCTCACCAGAAGATCGGGCCGACCCCATGCGCATCAAGTGGTATCAGAGTGACGGTTGCCTGGTGAGAACACTCCTTATCTTGTTTTAGATCTGTTCTTTCCTCCTAAAGTCCAGAAAATTGCCCCATAAAAAAAAAAGATTTGAGTTCGTCATCTTGTGCATCGTCCAAGCCCCTTTGTGCCCTTCGTGATTTCATTTTCAGATTCGTGTTGAATTTGTATCCATCGTCATCGTTTTGTTGCTGGTTTAGATTAAGTTCTTGGTCTTGTTTGAGTCTTGCATCTTGTCGTCGAGTCCAAAGCCATCACGTCGTCATCGTCGCTGCGTCCAAATCGGATATCAATCTGTCTCGTTCGGTATTTTATCATTATCTCCATCGTCCGAACTCCAAATTGAACAAATTTAGAGCCTAAATTGTAGCCCGGAAAAAGATCTACAACTTTGTACATTGCACCAAGTTCTAGAAACTCCATATTCAGATACCAAATCGTGTTGGAAGTGTTTCTGTTTGTGTCTCGGATTTTTCTGAGCAGTCTGTATTGCGGGGCCCAATCTCCTAGATTCTTTATCCAAATTAGAACTTCCATATATGCAAATTGATCAGGAAGAGAAGATCTACAACTTTGTTGTTGTGAGTTTTCGTGTTTGAGGCCTTTAAAGACACGAAAATAGTATTGGAATTTTCTGTATTAGTAGATCTGTTTTTCCAGCAGGAGAAATTTGAGTGTTGGTGTTTATATCTTGTAATATCTCATGTGCGGCACTATTGATATTTAAATAAAAGGTGAAAAAAAGGCGAGTGCATAAAAAAGGAAGCCGCACAAAGAAAAAAAATAAAAAAAGGAAAAGGAAGAAAGAAGGAAAGAAATCAGAAGTGCTTGCATCCTTTTGTATCCAAAGTGTTGCGTTATTCGTATTGCTTGCTTGAGCTAGGTCTAAGGACGAGTTTAGACGCCAACAACTTTGACAATTACTTTGGATATTTATTCAGCTTTGCTTTTCTGTTTTTCTATATTGCATATTCCTTGCTACATATTGAACTTGTCCAAGCTCCACATACTACTAAACACAGGAACAACACCTTGCAATCGTTTTGTCACCCCTGAGTGCAGATTACCGTCATCCACTGATTGATCTTGACAAGCTGCAGGGTAAGAACTTGTAAGAGCTTGGTGAGAGATTCGAGTGTGATAGACTTGACAATTCCAGCACCTATTTAGTAGATAGGGTTATACATTGCTTTGTGTATTTTCTTGTCTATTACTAACAATGGCAGGTCCACTTGGAGAAAGGAAACTGATGCGGGAACATGTTTGTCAGTCCGATGCGATACATATGGAGCCTAGGAGTGAGCGTCAAGAAGCCTAGGATAAATTAAAGATACTTCTTGAGAATTTGAACCTTTCTACGCCCAAAAAGAAGAATAGCAAGAATGATCAAGATGGTGTGCATCTGAGTGCTGCAATGACGAACAATTACAAGAGCCTTTCATCCCAACTTATACTTATAGCACCGTCGGAACACGCTAGTCAAACTCAGCGTCACAACCTATTCCACACTAGATTTGTTATGCGAGAACGAAGGGTAGAAGTCATCATTGATGGAGGAAATTACAGCAATCTAGCAAGTCAAAACATGGTTGAGAAGCTTGGCTTGCCCACGACTCCACTTGAACAACCTTATGAGATCGAGTGGTTCAATTCAAATGGTAAGGTTCAGGTAACACACACTGCGAGAGTGAATTTCCCTATTGGTTCATATTATGATTTCGTTGATTGCGATGTCATACCCATGGAAGCATGCTCACTTTTATTAGGAAGACCATGGTTATATGATGTGGAAGCTATTCACAATGGAAGAACCAATCAATATTCATTTATGCATTATTGTGAGAAAATGATTTTGGAACCAATGACTCCTGCTGAAATAAATAAGATTAATGCTTATAGAGTTAAAAATCATGTCTAAGAGGGTCATAAGATTGTTAACAACGCGCAAAACACTGAAACAAAGATAAAGGAGGCAATTCATTTAGATAAAACTGTGATCTCCCGTGATATTGCTTTGGACACACATGTTTCTTTGCCCTCTATTGTCACTAATATTTTGCAGGAGCACAAGGAGTCGAGGACGACTCCAATTCAAGAAGGGGAGGATGATGAGGATATCACCAGCGTGGATACGATCAGTGTGACCGCTGCCCCTCCTTCCTCTCCGACCTCTACAACACCTACCGACACTGTTCCATCTTCGTCGCCGAGGGGCCTTAATCCAGAAGTCTAGCCTTTCAAGCCTTCTCCGAAGAAGCGACGCAACAAGTCCAAGACTCGCGAGGCCTCTACGACTCAAGGAAGGCCCACATGGAGGCCAAAGACTTCAAAAAACCCGGTTCGGCCATCCAGCAGCACGTCAACTTCAAACGGGCATAACTTGGGCTCCCGAACTCCGATTTCGGCGTGCGACCACTCGTTGGAAAGCTTAAGAGATAAGCTTTCCAATGGATCCAGCCACACATCTAAATTCGTCCAGGAGCATCGGGAAAATGAAGAACAATGTTTCGGGCCAGAAACTCATGGTGCTGCGACACCGTATTTTTGGGCCTATGGCCCATGTATCAGTAGGGTTGGTGTTGGCTGCACCCTTGGGCGCCCCACTCCCCCTGGCCGCTGCTATATATGTGGCCCTGCCGTTTTTCTACGCTTAGGTTTTGTTGTGTTTGGTAGACCCCCTTGTGTGTCCCTCCCCGAGATTGCGCGTGTCGACTAGACCGCCCGATACGGGAAAACAGAACCTCACCATTGGTTTCGTGATTTATCAGTTATCATCTTGTTCTTGCTTATTCTCGGTTGCAGCAGGTTCAAGGATCGATCGGGTTTAATCTTGGTTGATCGGTTCAGCGAGGTGACGTTGCGATTGCTTGGTTGCTGATCTCGTGGTTAGTAGCCGATCCATCTATTTCGTTGTACACCAAACCGACGTATCGTTCCTCACCAGAAGATCGGGCCGACCCCGTGCGCATCATTCATGATTTTTTCCATTAGATGTAGAATGAACACAAAATCAAATGATATAAGAATCTTCAGAGCACCTCCGGCATCTTCTCGAGAATATTTTGAGACTGAATGATCATTTGCTATACTCCGTAGGACCGATACTATGGCAGCAAACATCTTTTTCAAACTTTGAATTGACCTATAGTGAGAACTCCATCTAGTGTCTCCTGCTCTTTGTAAAGATCCTATCTGATTTGCCCCACTTCCTGTATCAAGCTGTCCTAATTCAATCTCATGTTCAATTTGAGCCGCTTGATTAGCTAATAACTCATCATTGCGCTTAGGAGAAGCACTAACAACATTTACAATGAAATTTGCATGTTGAAAGAAGTTGTGCACATCATGTACCTCTCTTGATGCAGCAACAAGAACCAACTGAAGTTGATGAGCCATGCAATGAATATAATATGAGTAAGGGCAATCTTGCAAGATTAAAGCTTTCAATCCATTCCACTCTCCCCCAAATTTCTTGCCCCATCAATTGTCGTCTTAAGCCGTAGTCTTGCATCTGCGATCATTTTCTTAGATTGCTTCATAATCACGTTGTCAACATGAGCCATGCTGTTCTTAAGATTATCAAAACATCTAACCGAGTAGTTATGAGCTGAATTGGGGTCTTGGTCCATATGAGTTAGAAAAGCACAATCTTTTCCATCGTTAACCTTCTTCCAATTTTGAAATCCCATGACTGTAAATGCATCTGAACCACACTTTCCAATTGGCTTTTTAGAAAAGAGAAAACAAGGCAAACAGTAAACACGGTTCGTCTCAGGAGAATACTCCAACCAAGGGAAATTTGTGAACCATTTACTTTGGAATCGACGACGATGATTTGTCGATTCATTAAATGGGTACTCTGTCATAAATGGTTGGTATGGACCCTCAGATATATAAAACCGTCGAGCTTCATCTTGCTTATCAGGATGGAGTTCTCAAATTTGACATCTTTTCCCTGGGTCCCTCTCATATGCCGTTGTTACGATTCTAGCCGGAGTTTCCTCATCAATTGGACTAGGATTATTAAGTCCAGTAGCTTGCACCTCATCTGGATTGGAAGAATTATCTACGGTAGGCTGCGAGCTTGATTCAGCTTTCTTATAGAAAGTATCCATTGTTCTTTGCCTCTTCATACTAGATTACCGGCTAATCCACAAACTAAGGCACAATGAAATTGAGTTATTAATAAATTATCTATTTGATGCATATGTATTAATGTATAGCAATATCACAAATTCACAAAACATAATCGGACAATAGCTAATTAGTAATGCTGCAATGGAGAATTAATTCAGACATTAGAAATTGAGAGAATGATTAGTAGATTACCGATCTCAGTGTGTGACGTACTGTACTGCTGTTCGCGTGCACGTGCAGTGGTGCAGGTGACCGTGCAGGCAGGCGCAGCACAGCAGCAGAAGCAGGCAAGGCAAGCAGCGAGCCAGCGGGCAGCGGCTATGCACGGCGACGGCGACGGCGCCGGCGTCGGCGCAGGCTCGCGAGTCGCGGCGTCTTCTAGGGAGTAGGGATTGAAAAGATCAAAAGACACAGTGTTTTCCTGATGGTTTATCAGTTTTTGGGCTTTGGGCTGGCCACGTATGGCCGTAGATGTACTAATTGGGCTTTGATTAGCAACTACTCAGCATTCCATAATTACTTAATAGGGGTATTTAATTTTTTTTTTCGTTGGGGGGGCCAGGCCCCTGCCCGCCCCCCTGTCTCCGCCACTGAATAGGATAATGATAAGATAAGATAATAAGTGGCACACACAGGAGTGCAGGAGATAAAACAGACAGACTCAGATAGCTGGGAGGTCAACGAGACGAGTGTAATATTCCTACAGTAAGTTTAATCAATTACTAAGCTTGAGCTAGTAGATAAATGAATGATATAATTGTTTAAGAACTCCTCGGAGCTCGGCAGATTCACTACCACCCGCTATCTGTTAAGAACACCAGATGATTATGATCACCTCTAACTGGGCTCGATTAGACTGAGACTAACGGGGCGGACTTCACAAAAGCTAATACCACTCGGATAGCAGGGCTTTCACCACCTACTACCTACCGCACCACCGTTGAATCAGTTGCCTACCAAGGCAGAACTAGTTTCAAACACCATGTTTGCCACTACAGCTGATCACTTCCTGTCGGATCCTTGAAGAACGATCCAAGTTCCATAATTTGGCAACACAAGTATTTTGAGCATGAACCTAGACTCAATACCAGTCGGACTTAAAAAGGGCTCTAACGATTCCACACTCTTAACTATGGGGAATATAAATGCTCAACTTACATAAAGAAATGAACTTGTATTATAAATCAAATTCTTACAGGGAAAGGTAAAGATACAAGAGCTATTACCCGTATTCCAAAAAATGCTTATGAAACCCTGAGCCGTAGCTCGACTCGACTCTAACTCCCAAACTACTAAGACTACTCTTGTTAATCACAAAATATAATTCCAAATGGTGTGTGTGTGTGTTACAAAGTGAGGTGAGGCGTCTTATTTATAACCAACCGGAGCCAAGCAGGTGCAGCCACGCAGAGGGTCACTTGCCATTTTCCCATTGGCCGAAGGAGAATCCAAAGGAGCATACAAGGGTGTCGGTCGACTGACCCCGTTGAAGCGCATCTCAGCCTCCCGTTTCTTCATGATACTCTTTGGACGTCCAGGATAATTCCCTTAAGGCAGTTACGGCCGTTGGAGGTGGTAAAATTGACATTGGTTGATGACATGTGGGCCATTTGATACTTCTTGGTGTTTCACCGGCCTTTGGATCAAACCACAGTTGTGGACGGTATGGATGTCCTACTTGTGTGCTTCTAGGGTAGGCCGACCGACTAGTTCTTTTGTTCGGTTCAGCTCCGGTTTTTCTCGTTTGTTCCTGAGGACAAAATCTCACCAAAACTTGTGAAACTTTATTAGATTAAATAAATTTCATACATAAACCTTGATTTCCCCCCAAATTACCGGAATGTTGGCCTACGAATTTGGATTTTAATGACCACCAACACACCCTGAACTTGAACTTTTGCTCGTCCTTGAGCAAAGGACTCAAAGTCAGACCCAATGGATCAGGATTGCAATCATATCATGATTTAGCAAATATTAAGTGTACAAAGTAATACTCCTTTGGTTGCTTTATCATAAACTGGTAGAAGTGTACTCAAAACCTTTATCTCTAATACTCGTAGGGATTTTATATTTCACCTTATCTTGAGTGGTTGAAAAATAGAGCAGTTCAGACAGAACAACGTCTAGCTACCCCTTGTTCAGGTTAGTTCTCGGATTTTTTTAAATACTTAGTTCCTCAAATGGTACTCTCGAGTCACTCAAGTGGTATTTTATTTAATCCTCGCCAAGGCCATAGGACAAAACTTATCATATGCTCTACAGACTTATATGGAGCTCACGGTTGGAACATAACGACCTATTTAGGTTACGTAATTTTGTTAAGTAAAAAATTGGACCTAGTGAAGATCGTACCACTTCAAATTCCGATCATTGGAAAAACTATTATTCAGGGCTGAGGAAGAGAATGAACTCACGTGAAAGGAATGAATAAACACAAGTGCAAGAATGTGAGGTACTGATAAGTGCATCACATTGGATATTGTGTTCATGGAACAATCGTTAAATATGACTACTTTATTTTGACAAATCCTTCTTCACGAAACTAATTTTGGAGAGGCAACTAACTTTCTTTTTTTCGAGGAGAGTGTAACATTTATCCCAATTTTCTCTTTCTCTTTTTTTAGCCTCTTAATTTTCAAGATAATTGGAGTTATCTTGGATATCTTGAAATCTTGATAGGTAGACCGCATAATTCCAATGTGCAAATCAGCATAGCCAGATATGAATAAGGCTAGTATTCAAAGGGTTTCGCGAAAGGAAATGACCAGTTTTAAAGAGTCACCTCTTCTTAAGGACACAAATTCTGACAAAACTCAACACAGTCATAAGTGGCTAAAATATAAAGGTTTTAAAATTCTTTTCGGTATTTGGCTATGGTGGGAATAAAAGCCATTGAGGAACTTACATCAAAATATTTATTAAAATCTCCGAGAATTTTTCTTACTAAAGGTATGAGCCGACTAAGCTCTAATCTTAGCTATATCATATCTCACAACAACTTAGACTTGGATCAATATTTTAGCTCCTACCAAGTACAGATTATGGTAGAATCACAATTTATACCAATAAATAATAAACTACTACAGAATACTAAATTGTAAACCCAATGTTTACCTAACAATGATAGATCAATTTTGCATCATTTCCTTGGGTACAAATCAAAGCCTATGCTATTTTTATTTGAATTTTATTGAAGATAAACAAACATTTTAGGTATTTTTGGGTTTTGCAATTTTTTTATGATTTTTCTAGTGTTAACTCACTAAAGCAATGATATTTTCAAGAACACATTAACGAAGCAAAAATTTCTAAATGGCAAGACAAGGGACAACTTGCAGGAACAAGCAAGACGAGATGACATGCAAAGCCGATAAGGCAGAACGACAAGCTACAATAGCGGCAAGAGCAAGAGAAGTGAGTGGGATGACAGACGATGGGTCAAAACCCATGTGATGGAACCATGACACTAAAGTGTCAGTGTTTGCCGCCACGATATTCATGTTGGCTTGGAGGTCGGTGTTAGTCTCTAGGTGGAGGTTGGTATGCTGGTGCAATGTCTCTGGGACATGCCCCATATCATCGACCAAAGTATCCACCATGTGTTCTACAAACCGGTGGTCTCTAGCGAATGGTTCCATGTAGCAAGGTTATGCTGATGTGAATTGATCATCCCTTCCTAGAGTGGGACCTTGTCCATACGAATGCTGAAATCCTCCGGCTTCTTGTTGTCGGGAACTTTCGGCTTAATGCTGGTGGGTGCCCCAACCTCCATGACTTTGTTCACCATACCCATGTGTAGATGGGGTTCATTGGTCCCATCCCTCATTAGGGTCAAATTGATGAGCATATGTGGCATCCCTCCATGACTCATGATCAGAAGTGCTTTGTTCCGACATCTCTTGCTCTTGTTGGAACTGCTGCTAGTGGTACTCCTCATGTTGGCAGCGTGCGCGACTATGGGTCACTAGTTATGAAATGCTATGTCGAGAGGGTTCTCTAGCTCTAAGATTATGGGTTAATCCTCGGACGGAATAGAGTTCGAGCCTTGGATTAGGCAAACGGACCTCAAACGTGGTTCCCGGAAAACACATGAATAGGGTTCCATTGGGATCGGCCCTCAAAGCATGACCTTGCAAAAAGCGGTACTTCCCAATTAATGGAAATTTTGTTTCTAGGAAGGCTACCTGGGCATTTGCTAGTAGTCCAAAATTCTCAGCAATGCGGGTGATAAAAGGCGTGTAGTCTATATCCCCTGCCAAATTTTTTACTCCAACCAATGAGTTACCATGTTCAAAGTTAGATTTACTGGTTTTCTATTGACCATGGAAAATAGATATTGCATTTCATCAAGTCGCATAGTATGCATATCCTTTGGTGAATTTATTACCATTGCAAGCCAACAGTGCATGAATCTAACAGTGGGATTATGAATTTCGTTCATGCAAGGAGTTCCATTACAAATTTTCATTGAAATCCAAAATTCATCGCGGTTAAAACCTCTTAATTTTTCAGGCACATCTTTGCATCTCAAGGAAAAACCTAGGTAACCAGTCAATTCAAATGTTTCATTAAAAATCCTAAATCTGAATCTGGTTCCATTTTTTAAAAAGGCAAAGGGTGCTTAAAACTCAAGAGTTAGAATAAGCGAACCTTTTTCTGTGATGGGTACAAAGTAGGTCCAGCCTACCGTGTGGAAAGCTTCGATGAAATCATCCTAGAGATCTGTCCGAATCAGTGGCATCGGGACGTTTGCCCGAGTATGCTGAAATGTCCGATTCATAAGTTCATCAAACATCTGTGCTTCTGTTGACACGAAAAGTTGGGTCTTCGCGAACACACGTGCGGAAGCGTCAAGTCTGGGCTTGTGTCGCAACCAGGAACCAAACATGCCAGTCAATTTGACCTATAAATTGACAAGGAATAAACTGTTAGTGATATAGGCCTAATCGGCTTTAGGAAACAGCCAGATTAGGTTTTTAATAATCGGCTTTAAGAGGTCCGATTATTATTCTTTCGGCTTAATACCCGATAGAGCAATAAGCATGAATAAACATTTAAATATGAATTTCTCTTGTCTCTTTTTGTTATTTTTATAGATAGAATTAGCTATAAATCTTTAAATCAATTCACTAGATTAAACCAGGAAACAGATTAAATAGATTGGTCTAGCCAAGACAGTATTCAGATCTAAATCCAGGTGTAAACTCATAAACCGATTAAAAGTTTAGAACTAATATAGATAGATACAATACTGATAAGCAAATAATGCAAATTAACACGCAAATCCCTAAACAGATATACAAAAGATCGATCAAACGAGGCAGTTACATAAATCGTATTAAGGAAAAGCATATGGGATAATTGACAATCGGCATTGCAAGGTAAAAACATATTACAGATCGATTGAACGAGGCAGTGTAATATGCAAGAACATGTTAAAGATCGGTAAAACCCGAGACAGTTTAACATGCTTTGTATACATGAGATCAAAGCGATACAGCCATGCATACGCTTACAAGAAGAGAATCGATTATTCCATTGAGATAGCTCTACCTGTGCATTGAAGCCTTTCGACGAAGTTGATTGGATTCGAAAAGAGTAGCTGTGTTGTGTATGACGTATATCGTTTTCATGAGACTTGGGACCCTATTTATACTATTACAAAGCCGAAACCGACACAACCTAATTTACCGCGCCGTGGAAGACATCTTCTGATAAGAACTTCGTAATTTTTCCGGAGTCTTGTATCTATCGGAATCTTCTTTTACACATCTCTATTTTTGGTAATTAAGCCCACATTCTGATTCAGCCCAATAATTCCGATAATGTTGACATATTTACAATATCCGATTTTCTGTCAAATTTGGGTGTTAACAGCTTCCCGATTATTTCGGAGGATGATATGATCCTCCGAGGTCGGGATTCTGATCGGATGATCTTTGACTAGAATGGGCTCCTTGAGTATCGACTGAGTCGAAAAGCCAGCTGCCTAGAATAATATGAATCCATCGACACATCCTGCCGAGAGTGGCTCTCGAGGATCTTAGTCGGTGTGTGGATCCGTTCGGAGCTCGACGAACTGAATCTTGTGTGGATGCCCTTGGCACCCTTGGCAATGCTTTTGCCAATCTTACCGTACCACGACATATTTTCTGTAGGCAGGGTTAGGACCGAATACCCGAAGGATATACAAGTAACAAAGGGTTATCGGTCCACAATTAGTCAGTGAGTCGTCCAAATGCTAGTAATCCTTGTGGGGCTTAGGATCACTACCACAAAAAATTATGTTGCCAAAGTTATTGTGTCATGCAACTAATCACGCTTATTAACAAACTAAGTAATCAAATAGATTCATTACGAAGAGATGAAGAGGGCAGACGTGAGATCATGCAATCACTCCTGAGAGGTGCATTGATCGCAGTAGCTGCCTCCTGTATTTATAGCTACGGGAGCATGCATGAAAATGCACTAAACATCATGCAAAAATGGTGAGCTAATTGCCTAGATGCGAAGCTATGCAAATAGGGGAGTGGGTGTGTGATAACATGAGAGGTGGAGAGGAAAAGAGAGGGCCGGCCGGCGTGGGAGCGGTCGGCCGATTTGGGTGGGTCGGTTGGCCCAGGTGGGGTCCACCGGCCCAAAACTTGATTTTTTTTAAATGCAAGTAATTGTTTGAGTGAGAAGGTAAATATGCTATGGATATGCAAAAATTAAATATGGATGCAAGTTGAAAATATGCAAAAAAAATTGTGTTTCTAGCATTTTATTAAATCTCATTTAGTTTTGCATGGCAATTGAAAATCCCTCTAGTTTCGAATCTATGTTCTCTAAGATCTTGTCATTAGCAAGAAATTTTCTACTAATGCCTTCGTTGATCTTACTTTGAGCTGACATAAATTCATCAAGAGATGATTTATTGCGATTAAAATTGCCAACATTACCTCCCTGTTGGCGATTGTCAAAGAAGATGTTAGGTCTAGAATTCCATCCCGAGGTGAAATTCGATTGTTGTTGATGAATCCATTACTGATGAAGTTGGCATCCTTTGGTTGAGCTTCAGTGCAGCTTTCGCCTGAGTGTCCAAGATTCCCGCAAACCTCACAAGTCATGCGAGACTCAAGAGAATGGACCGCCTGCGGTGCTGGTGATTCTAGTCTCTTCATCAATAGATCTATCTTGGCCACAAGCATGTCCATATTATTAATTTGGTGAACTTCTCTTGTGCGTGGTTGAAGACGTTCTTCATTCTAGCCTTGGCTTGAGACCATCTTATCAATGAGAGTGCAAGCATCACTGACACTAAGCGAAAAGAAGGCTCCGCCAGAGGCAACATCAAGGTGCTCTCGGGCCGTACGGTTGAGCCTGTGGTAGAAGCTCTAGATAATTAACCAGTCCTGCATCTGGTGAATAGGGCAGGCCAATATATACTCCTGGAATTGCTCCCAGGCATCCGAAATGAACTCATCGGTGTTTTGTTGAAAACTAGAGTTAATACTTGGCGAGGAAGGCATCGAAGCACTTCTCCCAAGTAGAAATTGCATCTTTGTTGGCATAGTACCATTGTTTTGCCTTCCCCACCAACGAGAACGGGAAAAGGCGTAGCCGAACAATATCGATGGGTGCCC
This sequence comes from Raddia guianensis, assembly GCA_036346415.1. NCBI lineage: Eukaryota > Viridiplantae > Streptophyta > Magnoliopsida > Poales > Poaceae > Raddia > Raddia guianensis. The sequence continues at coordinate 14,199,449 of CM070534.1, read as the reverse complement.
CCTTGATAGTAAATGTACTACAGATCTCCAGAAAGTGTTGAAGATGGTCATTGGCATCCTTCGTTTGCTTGCCACAGAATGGGCTTGCTTGAACCATACTAATAAGAGCCGGCTTCAGCTCGAATCCTCCATCTCCCACATTGGTGTTTGGTCCATTGGGGACGTTAATGCTAGATGGTGCTGAGAACTCAAGGATGATCTTTTTAGCAGCCATTTCGGATGACGATGATGGTGATTCGGTAGAGAGAAAAGGGTTGTTTGTTTGGATTGAAAGGTCAAAGACTCGGACTTGCGGAGGTACGACTCTGAATCTAACTGTCCATACGAGTAGCTCTGGTTCTGAATGATAATTATCCAGAAGGTCGAATCCGGTCATGCACTGCTCTGCTAGTTTCACAAAACAAAAACAGAGATGGGAAAGCCCACTAAAATTAGATGGTATGTTAATTAGTAGAGATTCCAAAGTATGATATCATTAACTGTTGTGCTCCTCATCGACGACGCCAGAAAACTTGTTTGTGATTCTTACGCACTACAGAATTAATCCGCAAGCGGACGGATATCACAGTAGTTTTCACTCGGGAGTATTCCAAGGTATCGTTTTTATTCCATAGGTAAAGAGGGTAGGGATATCACTATCGGTTGATAATTTTATCTCTAGTATTTAAGATACCAACTAATATAAATAGCAGGGGTAAAGATAATGATAAGATAATAATAAGAGACACACATAGGAGTGTAAAAGATAAAGCAGACAGACTCAAATAGCTGGGAGGTTGGGAGGTCAACAAGACGAGTGCATTGTTACTATAGGAAGTTCAATCAGTTACTAAGCTTGATGTAGTGGATATATGAATGATAGAATTGTTTAAGAACTCCTCGGAGCTCGGCTGACTCACTACCACTTGCTATCAGTTAAGAACACCGGATGATTATTATCACCCCCGATTACACTCAACTGGACTGAGACTAACGGGGTGGACTTCACAAAAGCTGATACCACTCGGATAGCAGGGTTGTCACCATCTACTACATACCGCACCACCGTTGAATTAGGTGTCTACCGAGTCATAACTTGTTTCAAACACCATGTTTGTCACTAGATCTGATCACTTTCTCTCAGATCCTTAGAGAATGATATAAGTTCAATACTTAGGCGACCCAAGTATTTGAGCATGAACCCAAAAATGATACCAGACAGACTTAAATAGGGCTCTAACGATTCCACACTCTCAACTATGCGGAATATAAATGCTCAGCTTGCGTAAAGAAATGAACTTGTATTATAAATCAAAGTCTTACAGAGAAAGGTAAAGATACAAGTGCTATTACCCATATCTAGAAGACGCTTCCGGAACTCCGAGCTGCAGGTCGACTCAACTAAACTCCCCCGACTAACTAAGTACTACTCTTGCAAATGACAAAGTGAAGCTCCAAATGGGGTGTGTGTGTGTGTGTGTTACAAATGAGGGGAGGGGGTCCTTTGATAGACAACCGGAGCCAATAGGAGGTTCTCACGGTAGGGGACAAGTGTAATCTCCACACCAGCCAAAGGGGATCCCAACGGGGAATCCAAGGGGGGAGGCCGGCCTAGGGTGGGTAGGCCAACCCACCTTTGGCACCTCCTGGGCCTTGATTTCTCCTAGGATGGTTCTTTGACGGTGTAGGTGAGCTCCCCACGTCGGTTTTGGCAGTTGGAGCCTGTAAATTCCCCTTCCAAGTGGCCCCATGGATCCATCCCAAAGCAATCTCAGTCTCTAGATCAAACTGATAGTTGTGTACAGTAGGGATGGCCTACTTGTGTGCTTCTTGGATCACTAGAGAAGAGCCAGCCGATTTGGCGACTAAAGTGGGTCAACCGGCCTAGGGTAGGTCGGTTCACCGGCTCTTTTGTCCGGTTTAGCTCCAATTTTTTCCAGTTTGTTCGTGAGGACAAAATCTCACCGAAACTTGTGAAACTTTATTAGTTTAAATAAAATTCATACATAAACCTTGATTTTCCCCCATTTTTCCAGAATGTTGACGTATGTTGGTTTATAATTTTGGACTTTAACGACCACCAATGGTGGCTGAAATATAAAGGCTTTAAATTCTTTTCGGTATTTGGCTATGGTGGGAAGAAAAGTCATTGAGGAACTTACATCAAAATATTTATTAAAATCTTTGAGGATTAAGGTATAAACCGACTAAGCTCTAATCTTAGCTATATCATATCTCATAACAACTTAGACTTGGATCAATATTTTAGCTCCTACTAAAAATTGATTATGGTAGGGTCACACTGATACCAATAAATGCTAAACTACGACAACTAATTTGTATACCAAAATTTACTAATAATGATAAAGCAATTTTACATCATTTCCTTGGGTACAAATTAAAGCCTACGCTATTTTATTTGCATTTTATTGAAGGTAAGAAAATGTTTTTGGTATTTTTTGGTTTTTGCAATTTTTTATGATTTTTCTAGTGTTAACTAACTAAAGCATTGATATTTTCATGAACACATTAACCAAGCAAAAATTTCTATTTGGCAATACAAGGGACAACTGCCAGGTACAGGCAGGACGAGAGCAAAGCTGGTAAGGCAGAACGGCAAGCTACAAAAATGACAAGAGCAGATAAGCGAGTGGGATGACAGACAACGTGTACCTCAATGAGCCAATGGGTCAAAACCCATGTGACGGAACCATGCCGCTAAAGCGTCAGTGTTTGCCGTAACGACATTCGTGTTGGCTTGGAGGTCGGCGTTAGTCTCTTGGTGGAAGTTGGTATGATGGTGCAATGTCTCGGGGACATGTCCCATATCATCAAACAGTGTATCTACCCTATCTCCCACAAACCAGAGGTCTCTAGCAAATGGTTCCATGTAGGAAGGGTATCTTACTGATGTGAATTGTTCATCCCTTCCCAGAGTGGGACCTTGTTCATACATATGCTGAAATCCTCCTGCTTCTTGTTGTCGGGAATTTCTGGCTTCATGCTTGTGGGTACCCCAACCTCCATGAATTTGTTCACCATACCCGTGTGTATATGGGGTCCATTGGTTCCATCCCGCATTAGGGTCAGATTAATGAGCGTATGTGGCATCCCTCCATGACTCATGATCAGAAGTGCTTTGTTCCGGCATCGCTTGCTCTTGTTAGTACTGCTGCTGGTACTACTCCTCATCTTGGTGGCGTGCGTCACTACGGGTAACTAAACCTGAAATGCCTTGCCGAGAGGATTATTTAACTCTAAGATTAAGGGTTAATCCATGGGTGGTATAGAGCCCGAGACTTAGATTAGGCAAACAGACCTCAACCGTGGTTTCTGGAAAACACATGAACAGGGTTCCATCAGGATCAACCCTCAAAACATTCCCTTGCAAAAAGTGGTCGTTCCCTATTAATGGAAATTCTGTTTCTAGGAAGGTTACTTGGGCATTTGCTAGTAGTCCCAAATTCTCAGCAATGTGGGTGATGAAAGTCATGCAGTCTATATCTCCCGCCAAATTTGTCTTCTCTAACTAGTGAGTTACCATGTCCAAAGTTGGATTCACGGGTTCCCTATTGAGCATGGCAAATAGATATTGCATTTCATCAAGTCACACAGTGCGCATATCTTTTCATGAATTTATTACCATTGCAAGCCAATGATGCATGAACCTAAGAGTGGGATTATGAATTTCGTTCATGCAAGGAATTCCACTGTAAACTTTGCCAGAAAATGAAAGCAAAAATTAATTACGCTTAAAGCCTATTAAATTTATAGATACAACTTTGCATCTCAAGGAAAAACCTAGATAACCAGCAAATTCTTGTAGAGAACTGTCGGGGATAAAATTACGGCCCATTGCCATGGCCCACTCCCTGACGGCCCAATCAAACAGCCTACCAGGGCCCAGCTCCCTAGAAGGTTCTATCTGACCCATATGCATCTTGCCGAACAGCTTCGACCGGGCGTGATGCGTGCCAAGGAATCGTGTTTGAGTCCGTCTCAAACAGAGTCTGCCTGACGGCTACGTGAAGACCGGACGTTGGTTTCCGGATTGGAATAGGAGTCGTGATCCCCAATACTAGAGTATGCCTTATACGCCTCGGGATATATTTGGCACGTTGAGTTCGTTACGATCTCGTAGTTAGCCCGGCCCGATATTCCCTCGGTAGGTCGGTGTGCTCTGTATTATATAAACGAGGCCCCTACGGCGTGTAGAGGGACGAGTTTTAGGACTTGATCTAGCTTTTAGCACCTGATATACACCATAATCTCGTCGAGACTTGTTCGTCTCGTCGAGCCATCTCTTGTAATCACTCCTGATATATAAGAAATTTGGACGAGGGCTATTATCTCCCGAGAGGCTGAACCGTGATAAAAACCCCGTCTCTCTGTTCGTTGTTATTCGCATTGTTTGGCGTGTCTCCTATCTCAATCTTCAAGAACCTTAGCGACTTGAGATCGTTATCTCAACCGTCGGACAGTTGGCGCCGTCCGTGGGGAATACGCAGATCGAGCATGTCGAACTCTATCAGCGACCAGAGATTCTCCCTGAGGACTACGGCTCAGAAGGGCAGGATGTCTCTTCCCCTGCCAGATCGGATCGATCCCTTCGATCTTGATCGCCTTCCAAATCTGGTTCCCGGCTCGTGCTCGGGATCGGATCACCAGCGCCCGGCGGCTCTTCGTCCGTGGCGCTGCTCGTCCTCGCGACGAGCTCCTTGCTCGGGATCGGATCTCTTCGCGACCGGCAGCTCTTCTCCCGGAGCGCGTCTGTCCCCGCGACGAGCTCTATGCTCGAAATTGGATCTCTTCGCCGGGCAGCTCTTCGCGGCGCGTCTGTCCCCGCGATGAGCTCCGTGCTCGGGATCGGATCAAAACTCCTTCCGGATCCCGGGCTGTTCGCTGGCGGTGGATGACGGAGAGAGCCGACCAAAGACTTGGAACATCGACCAGCTTCGTCAGTTCCTCGTGTAGGTCTTTCGTTTCCTAGCTTCGTGCTTTTTCTCAAATTTCGCGCCTTAGTTCATCCAAGTCTCTCGGGCTACCATCTAAAGTTCAACCCATTGAACGGTGAATGTTCGCGGCCCCCTGCGGCCCTTCTCACCACTTGTCTTTTTAGACTACTTTCTCTCTGGTAACACTTGATGGCTGCCCGGTCTTGCGAACTCTTGGCTCAGCAATCTTTAGGGTTTTCCCTGCCCGTATCTAGCTTCAACAAGTTCCTAAACTCAGAGTTGCGTAACACGGCATCCAGCCTCGCGGCTAAGCCTGCTCTCATAAGCCCTCCGCGGCAGAGGAACTTACCGCTCACGGCACAACCACTTGGCAAAGCCTGCTCTCGTAAGCCCTCCGCGGTAGAGGCACTTTCCTTGTTCGGTTACCTTCGGAATCGCCTAACTTACGTTAACGAGCAGTTCCTAGAACGAGTCGATCAGGATACGGGTGTCGCTCTAACTCTCTACGCACGTGCTTGAAGTCGCAAGTTCAGCTCTTCATGCATCGTCCGTACCGGGGGCTAGGGCGTCGCTCTTTCTCTTATGCACCTGTTCGAGTTCGCAAATTCAGGTTTTCGATCAGATGCACAACGGGGGCTGGGAGTTAGGCTAAAGCGTTCTACCGGTTTTTCTTAAAACTTTCTAGCGCTGTTCGCCTTGCTCTTGGTTTCCTGTTCGTCCTTGTCTTTTCTTTGCTCTTTTTGCAGAAAAAGTCGCTCATCGATTTCGCTCGATTCAAGCGCCTTTCGGCGGTCTTGAGCTTTCGCCACTCCTCAAGGACCGCCTCTCCTCGGTCAGTTGGGACTTGAGCTGAATCTCGGCAACCCCGGTACGTTTTTAGTTTTCCAGTTCCGTTCCTTAGCGTTGGTTTTCCAAAACCTCGTTGGTCTTTCGCTCCCGTAGCGCTCCCCGCGTGCGAGCACGTCTTCTTATCTGGCGACGATCTATACAGCTCCGGTTAACCGAAGCGGTGCACCACCGATGGAGTTCTGCCCACAGTAAGCCGATTCTCATCGCAATGGGCATGCCTACCGTAAGCCGATTCTCATCGCAACGGGCACTCCTGGCGCTGGTTCCGCACCCGCCGAGGCGACACCAACGCTGCACGGGTCCATGCCCGGATAAGATTTCGCCTCGCACGTCTTGCCTGCGGCTAAGGTCCCGATCGCCTTCCCTGGTTAGTGGTCTTAGCCACAGCGGGGCTGCACTTGCCCGCACACGTCTTTTTTTATCCATGCTACGTCCTTCCTGGCACGGTAATCCGGAGCAATGCACCACCTACGGAGTCCTGCCCACCGTAAGCCGATTCTCATCGCAACGGGCACTCCTGGCGTCGGTTCCGCATTCGCCGAGGTGACACTAACGCTATCGGGGGACGTACCCGGAAAAAATTATGTCTTGTGCGGGTAGGTCGTCCTTTGCGTGTTTTTCAAAACTCGCTTTGCTCTTCTTAGAGCCTGTTCTTGCTCTCTTTTTTCCCCTTGCTGGCCTGTTTCTTGTTTGTCTTTTGCAGGAAGTACAGGAACGGGGAACGTCAGACTCTGGTGATGGTCGCGGCGAGGTTCCAGGCTTCCCCATCAAAACCGATGTCTGCATCCCTCTCTTCCCGGGTTTGCTCCGCGCATGCCCGGGGACTGATTCACTTCACCCGAGTATGATTTCTCGCCTTTGCCCGGCACTGACCTTCACAGTTCGGCTAAGTTAAGGTGGTGCGCCACCAACGGAGTCCTGCCCACCGTAAGCCGATTCTCATCGCAACGGGCATGTCCATCGTAAGCCGATTCTCATCGCAACGGGCACTCCAAGCGTCGGTTCTGCACTTGCCAAGACAACGCTATCACTGTCGCAAGGAATACGTCATGGGTAAAGCGTTGATTTCACACGTTCTCTTACGGCTCTGACTGCGTCGGGTTGTGATTCACCACGCACCGGGCAGCTCTTCGCCAGGAGCGCGCATCTGGTCCCCGCGACGAGCTCCGTGCTCGGGGGCTGGATCACCTCGCACCGGGCAGCTCTTCACCCGGAGCGCGGGCTCCTACCGGGTACATCTTTGCCTGGTCGCACTTTCTGGTTCCTTTAACAAGCTCCGTGCTCGGGGACTAGATCTCCTTACTTGGTTCCTTTGGCGAGCTCTACGCTCGGGGACTGCTTCACCTTCCCCCTCGTATGCATTGTCTGCTCCTGGCACACGATCTACGTCTGGGTGCACATCACCTTCGCTCCTGAGCGCGACATTCGCTCGAGAGCGCAATCTCCATTTTCTCGGGCAAGCTCTAGCCCGAGAGGTGGTTCCCCTATCTTTTCCTAGGCATCTGAATGCCTGGATGCAGCAGCACGAGTCCGTCTCGCGACTTGCTATGTTCATTCTCCCTAAGATCCGATCTTACGGATGCGGTGGTACGCTCTTCACTACTAAGAATCAATCCTCCTTGATGACTTTCAGCCTCAAGGAGATGATTCACCTCACTTCTTCCGATTCTCAGATCGACGATTTGGGTACTCGCTTTCGGACAGATGTCGTTCCCTGTTCGACGCAACAGAGTTGCTCGGCGCCGGTCGGGTTTGTTCGGGCCCGAACAAGTTTGTTCGGTTGAACCATAACCTGTTCGGTCGCCTGTTGCGCGTCTTTGTAGCAGCAAAATTTCCCTCTTCGTGACTTAGAGTCTCAAGAGGAAGACCCCACTCTAGTGAGTCCTTCCACTTGAGTCTCGGGGGCTAGCTGTCGGGGATAAAATTACGGCCCATTGCCATGGCCCACTCCCTGACGGCCCAATCAAACAGCCTACCAGGGCCCAGCTCCCTGGAAGGTTCTATCTCGCCCATATGCATCTTGTCGAACAGCTTCCTGACTGGCGTGATGCGTAACGGCCAAGGAATCATGTTTGAGTCCGTCTCGAACAGGAGTCCTGCACGGCTACGTGAAGACCCGGACGTTGGTTTCCCGGATTGGAATAGGAGTCGTGATCCCCAAGACTAGGAGTATGCCTTATCTGCCTCGGGATATATTTGGCACGTTGAGTTCGTTACGATCTCGTAGTTAGCCCGGCCCGATATTCCCTCGGTAGGTCGGTTTGCTCTGTACTATATAAACGAGGCCCCTACGGCGTGTAGAGGGACGAGTTTTAGGACTTGATCTAGCTTTTAGCACCTGATATACACCATAATCTTGCCGAGACTTGTTCGTCTCGTCGAGCCATCTCTTGTAATCACTCCTGATATATAAGAAAGGCTGGACGTAGGGCTATTATCTCTCCCGAGAGGCCTGAACCAGGATAAAAACCCCTGTCTCCCTGTTCGTTGCTGTTCGCATTGTTTGGCGTGTCTCCTATCTCAATCTTCAAGAACCTTAGCAACTTGAGATCGTTATCTCAACCGTCGACAAAAACATTCAAATGTTTCATTAAAAAGTCTAAATCTGAATCTGGTTCCATTTTCGAGAATGCAGTGAGTGTTTAAAAATTCAAGAGTTAGAAGTGGTCGGCCGGTCCAGGTGGGGTCGGTCTGCTCCAAAAATTGAATTTTTTTTAAATGCAAGATAAATGTTTGAGTGAAAAGGAAAACATGTTATGGATATGCAAAAATTAAATATGAATGCAGTTGGTAAATTCCGGCTTACCTTCCGGTGAGGACTTGAAATGTTTCAAGGTCCCCGAGCTGGACCGTCTCCATATCTCAATTTTCTTGAGATATTTGAGCGATCGATGTTGAAATTGCGGCCGGTTGAATTTCCTTTTTACGCCATACTTGTTTTTTCAAGAGTGTTCGGACGGCATCGACCTTTTTGTATGGGTTAAATTTTTTTTCCGTAGGTTGCTTCCGCTTTTTATCTTGAGGCTTCTTTGCCTCTTTCTTCTTTGAATTGCTCTTCCAATATAGTCGCCGGCTTGGTTAGGACAGCAGTTGAAGAGTCTTTTCATTGTCGCGATGAGACTATCCACCTGAGGTTTTGGTATAGCCTTCGCCTTGTTCTGCATGGGTTTTGGATTTTTATTATAATAAACACGTACCTTAGAACATTCTTCAACCCTTGGTTTGAAGTTGAATATTTCATCCCTGCCATTGATATTGCGCTGAATTTCTCCCATACCAACATCTATGGTAGCATTTGCCGTACTCAAGAACGGTCTCTCAAGAATGAGAGGCGTCTCAGTATCTACCTCTATGTCCAGGACCACAAAGTCCACGGTAACAAGAAATTCTGGATTTTCACCGGTATATCTTCATCAATTCCAATGGGACAATGGACCGATTGGTTCACAAGCTGCAGGGTCATGATAGTTGGAGACAAAGTAGAATGATTTAATTTCTCATGAATTACCATTGGCATGATGCTAACACTTGCTCCCAGGTCGTATAGAGCATGCTCGAAGTTTTGTGCACCAATAGAGCATGAAATAGTTGGATAGCCAGGATCCTTCTTTTTCTTGGGAGAGTATTCAAGATGGTCGCACTACATTCCTCGGTTAATTTAATGACCTCCGCAGTTGGCAACGTGTGTCTGTTGTTGAGGATGTCCTTCAAGTACCTCACGTACATAACCACCTGCATTGTATCTAGCAATGGAATGTTGATATATAGTTGTTTGATTATCTCAACAAACTTGCCAAACTGCACGTCTGCAATTGGCTTTCTCTGACGGTACGAAAAGGGCAGCAGTATGGTATACGAGAATTCCGCGGGATTGGTTTTGGTCCCATGGTTTTCTCCCTTTGAAGTCATATTTGGCTGCTCATCGTGAGGTCGTTTATGTATATAAGGATATGAAATCCTTCCAGGACGTAACTCATGAGTTCAAAGATAGACCGTTCTCCCTGAGCATCACAAGCTTCCTTCATTGCGAGAAATCCTCTCTTCCCTGAAGAGAGTCTTCCTCACCACCAGTTGATGACATAGGAGTTAAACAAGGATGTTGAGACCCATGTGGAGGGTCCCTATGGGTGATGATGAATTTACGGGACAAGGATGAATTTCAATCGGTTTTGAAGTTATCTTGTCGAGGCATTGTTGGATTTTGCTGAGATTTTGGATTAGTGTCAGACTGTCCGGTTGTGCTAAGTGTGTTTTGGCATGGTGTTTTTGGTTTTGAGCACGGGATTCAATGTTGATGATCGTATGATGGACTAACCTTGCAGTAGAGGTAAGGTGTGTTGTTTTTGTGTGTTCACCTCTATGATGCAGGTATCGGCGGGTACGTGATTGATGCATCGCGGGGAAAGCTCGAGGCTGGTGCGTCCGGAGATGTGCAGACGGGCGGGTTTGATGATCTGGAGGTCACATGAGGTGGTGTACTCGAGAAGCTTCGCCATGGCAAGGAGTCTGAGATAGCTAGAGGATGGCGCGTCGGTTACATGGTGGTGAAATTGATCTGACCGATGGGCCCAGGCTTGGGCTGGCGACCGAGGTAACTGCGAGGATATTTCCCGAAGGAATATGTGGACAATATTCCTTTGCGGGAGTGTGTTGTTTAGTGCGTGAGTTGTACACCACTCATCTTCAAATGAAGGGTGGAGACGGGCTCCAGGGTTTAGGGCATCTCACCCTTGGGCTATAAATAGAGGGGGAAGGAAGCTCCTCCTACTCATCCCCTTAGAGCTGAAAATTTCAGAAATAGAGAGGGTAAGTTGGGTGTGTTTTGGGTGGCACTTCAGAGTGCTTGTGGCCACAAAGAGTGTGGCTTGTGATCCCCCAACATGCTTTCATTTTCTTGCTTTCGTTTTCCTTTTTGGAGCACTTGTTTGGAGATGAATTTTGATGATTTCCTACTAGTTCTTGGTGGTCTATGATGCCTTAAGTTTGCTAATATGATTTGACACACTCTTTACAACCATATGAACAACAAGAGATCAAGTTCTTGACTTGTTGTAAATCAGTCCAGAAACATTCCTCCACGCAGCAGGCAGTGTTTAATTTTTAGAACAATATAGAAAAAAATATTTTGAAATGATTCCAGTTGAAAACGATGCGTGACTCACATACCCATATATGGTAAAAATTTGAAGACCACTGGTTTCACCATTTGGAAGCTATGAGGTGAATACCAAGCCCCAAACTTGAAGTCTTGAGTTCCTGGCAGTTCTTAGTGCATGATTTTTCTTATTTTCTATAGATGGATTTTGATGCAGAAATTTGGAGGAGAAGATCACGACTCACCCACATGGGTGTAGACAAAGTTTGAAAATTTTTGTAGCCTTCCAATAACTGGAATCACTCTCTTTTACATGACAAATTTTCTGGAATCTGCTTTTCACTTTTTAGAAAGTAACTTTGATGTTTTGCCTTGATCTCTTTTCTAAAAGCAAGTTTGAATTGATTTCTCTTTGTTTGGACACTTGACAACCATGATTGTGATTCCAAAATTCCCACTTATTTCATGGTTCTCACTGAAACAAGTAAAGGTACACATGTTATGTTGTTCGGGTTTTGATGAAATCGGTAGTGTCAAAAATTTGTGGCGTCTATTCACCCTCCACCAGCCGCTTAGCTGGGGTCTTCAACTGGTATCAGAGCATTTGGTTTGGTGTATCTTTACAAATCTTGACCGATTTTTTAAGCTGATCCTTGTTGCTATTTGAACTATGACGGACAAGTATTCCACCAAACCCCCCGTGTTCTCCGGAGTCGTTTTTCCTATTGCAAGGCTAGGGTGGAGACATATATGATGGTACAGGCTACAATATTTGGCTTAAGATTAAGGACCCATATGAGTTACCCATGGAGGTAAAGGCCGTGAATCAAGCCAATGTGGACCTTATTGTTAAAGCCGCCTATCTCGGTTCTTATAAGGAAAAACCAGCATCTTTACTTTATCCCCAGCTTGTTTAATGATATTTCTTGGTCGTCCAGAGAATGGTTTCCTCATGCAAAAATGAAACTTAGCACATGTAATTCGTAACTTCTACTTTTGGGAATTAATCACACACCCTTTCCCATACTTGAATTCCTTTCATGCCCATGACTTTGATTTTATTCACATTGGCATATGTTCCTAGTGAGGAGCTAGTCTACCTCAAAACAAGAAGAGGATTGAGGGGAGACGTATCGGTTCAACATCGTCCTTAGTAGGAGCAGGAGGGATGTAGCCTATACTCTTTTCAAATCACAGGCCTAGGATAACCCCTCTCCTAGGAAGGCTTGAAATACCTAACTTGCCTAGCAACCTAGCTACCTATCCGAGCTTCCTAATGTCCTCATTCTCCTTAGTGATTAGATCAAGGGTATCGTGCTGCTCTCCTGCATGGTTAGGATGCGGCGGGTCTTGGGTGGCCTTTTCCGACCTCGTCGTGACAGCACTAACACTCTCCTTTGGGTGAGGCTCCGGTTGTCCTGGAAGCTTTCCCGGAGTGGATGTAGGAATTGAAGCAGCTAACACTCTCCTTTGGGTGAGGCTCATTTGGTTTTGCATGATAGTTGAAAATCCCTCTAGTTTTGAATCTATGTTCTTCAAGATCTTGTCATTAGCGAGAAATTTCCTGCCAATGCTTTCGTTGACCTTACTTTTGGCTAACATAAATTCATCTAGAGATGATCTATTGAGATTAAATTTGCCCACATTACCTCCCTGTTGGCGATTGTGGAAGGAGAGGTTGATATAAAATTCCATCTAGAAGTAAAATTCTATTGTTGTGGACGGAATCCATTATTGACAAGTCATGCGAGACTCGAGAGACAAGACCGTCTGCTAGTCTCTTCATCAACAGATTCATCTTGGTCACAAGAATGTCCATATTATCGAGTAGACTCCTCTTGTGCGTGGTTGAAGATGTTCTTCATTCCAGCCTTGGGTTGAGACCAACTTCTCAATAAGAGTGTGAGTAGCACTCCCACTAAGTGAAAAGAAGGCTCCGCCAGAGGCAACATCACAATGCTCTCAGGCCGTACGGTTAAGCCCATGGTAGAAGCTCTAGATAATAAACCAGTCTTGCACCCTATGATGGAGGAAGGCCGGTATATACTCCTAGAGTCGCTCCCAGGTGTCCAAAATGGACTTATCGGTGTTTTGTTGAAAACTAGAGATATTGTTCTGGAGGGCATTAGTCTTGTGCAACAGGAAATACTTGGCGAGGAAGGCATTGGGGCACTTCTCCCAAGTGGAAACTGCATCTTTCTTGGCATTGCCTTTCCCACAAACAAAAATGGGAAAAGGCGCAGCCGAACAACATCGATGGGTGCCCCCTTAATAGTAAATGTACTACAAATTTCTAGAAAGTGTTGGAGATGGGCGTTGACATCCTCTGTTTTCTTGTCACAGAATGGGCTTGCTTGAACCATATAGATAAGAGTAGGCCTCAGCTCGAAGCCTCCTTCTCCCACATTGGTGTTTGGTCCGGTGGGGACGTTAGTTCTAGATGGTGTTGAGACCTCAAGGATGGTCTTTTCAGCGGCCATCTCGATGATAGTGATTCGACGAAGAGAAAAGTGTTGTTTGTTTGGATTGGAAGGTCAGAGACTCTGATTTGTGGAGGTACCTCTCTAAGTCTAACTCTCCGTACTAGTAACTCTGTGTCTGAATCATAATTATCTGGAAGGTCAAATCCGGTTATGCACTGATATGCTAGATTCACACAACAAAGACATAGCAGGGTAAGCCCTCTAAAATTAGCTGGTATGTTAATTAGTATAGATTCCTAAGTAGGATATCTTTAACCTCTTCCTTCCACGGCAACGGCGCAAGAAAACTTACTGGAGATTCTTACGCACTACAGAATTAATTCGCAAACGGACGGATATCGTGGTAGTTTCCACCTGTGAGTATTCCAAGGTATTGTATTTATCCTCTGGGAATGAGGGTAAGGATATCACTATCTGTTGATAATCTTATCTCTACTATTTAAGATATCAACTAATATAAATTATAGGGGTAAGGATAATGATAAGATAAGATAATAAGTGGCATTCACAAGAGTGCAAGAGAGAAAGTAGGCAGACTCAGATAGCTGGGAGCTCAACGAGACGAGTGTAATGTTCCTACAATAAGTTCAATCAGTTACTAAGCTTGAGCTAGTAGATAAATGAATAATATATATGTTTATGAACTCATCGGAGCTTGGCCGATTCAGTACCACCCGCTATCAGTTAAGAATATCGGATGATTAGGCTCGACTGGACTGAGACTAACGGAGCGGACTTCACAAAAGCTGATACCACTCGGATAGCAGAGCTGTCACTACCTACTATCTACCGCATCACCATTGAATCAGGTGTCTACACAATCAGAACTAGTTTTAAACACCACATTTGCCAATAGAGCTGATCACTTCCTCTCGGATCCTTAGAGATCGACCTAAGTTTAATACTTAAGAAACCCATGTTTTTGAGCATGAACCCAGACTCGATACCAGACGAACTTAAACAGGGCTCTAACGATTACACACTCTCAACTATGCAGAATATAAATGCACAACCACTATAGGAATCTGAGGTATTTAAGTTGGCCAGAAGCCGACGTAAATAAACAAAAACCGACGTAAATAGGCTGACGTATAAAAAGCAACGCAAATAGTGTTATTTACGTTGGCCACCGACGTAAATAGTCCTTATTTTTGTCGGCCTCGTGGCTGACAGAAATAAAGGCCGTCGGATAGGGGCGTCATCGTGGCCCACTTATTACAGCCGTCGGCAGGGCTATGCCACATGGCGTTAGGGTTATTTATGTCAGCCTAGCTGGCCGATGTAAATATTGACTATCCTACCGAGGTGTAATTCCAATATTTACGTCGGCCTATCTAGCCGACGTAAATAATGGAGCTGCTTGTTGGCAAAATGGCCACCATTTTTCAGCCTAATTCCGGTAGTATCAAAGAAATATCACATACAAGCAGCGTCAAAGCAACATCACTACAAGCAACATCAAATACAGCAGCATCAAAGAAACATCACATACGATATATTCCAGCAACTTAATATTGGCGTGCAATCCAAACGACGGTCAACACATGTTCGCACACACGATGGTCCATGGAAATGTCCATACACATACACCCAAAGATTGTTCACAACATCAACATGGAGGGGTATTGTTGAACTGATGTCCACTACCAGCATCTCCTCCTGAGGTAAGGAAGTCACCAACGGTCGGTGGAGTCCTCGAAGAAGAAGCGCCTCCAACATTGTCATCTGGAGGAGCCACCAAACCCTACATTACAATGTGATATTAGAATTTTTACATTACATCATCATACATATACAAAAAAATCAAAGTTTCATACGTACCTTGATAGGAGATTGTTGTGTAAATATAGGTGGATGCAAACAGTTGTGTCATATATGCCGACAGATAATTTCAACAATTCTAAGTTAGAATGAGTCTAATGAGCAATAGTTGGGAAGGTTCATGTATTAGGTTAAAGTATGAAGAAATGAGCAATAGTTGGACTATTTTCATGAATTTCAAGCTAAAATAAAAAATTTATAACAAGGGACCCAAGTTGACCATAATTTTCCAGTTTATCAATTTTCATGAATTTCAAACAGAATTGAACAAGCTTTAATGATTTGCATGTATTAGGTTAAAGTATGAAGAAATGAGCAATAATTGGAGTATTTTCATTATTGTAAAGCAATAATAAAGAATTCATAACAAGGGACCAAAGGTGAACATACTTTTAAAGTTTGCATGAATATGGAGTAAAACTTAGCAATTTTCATGAATTTGGAACATAAATGAGCAATGATTTGAAATGAACAAGGTTAAATGACTACTTACTTGTAGAGCTGTTTGTTGTTCTGCCTGCCATGAAGCGAGGTATTTTTGCTGTTGCCTTAACTGCTCTTGTAGTTGGGCCTCTCGTCCATCTTGTTGTGCAGTTTGTTGCCTCTACTACTCCTGTAGTACTTGGGCCTCACGAGCGCTCGACCCACTACCTTATGAAGAAGCTGATGATCTTGTTGAACTTAATACAGTGCTACTATCCAGAACGCCATTGAACATGGAGAATCTTCCATCTTTCTTGCCACCTCCACTACTATACAGAGCGATAGGATCGAAATCTTCTCTTCTCCAGTCATTGTCAGTCCCGTGAGCATCGGGCATCACTTGCACGTAAGAAGCCTGCACAACATATACATGCATAAGTATACAATTCACCTTAGTTAGAAGAACAATTCTACTAACCAACCTTTGTGTCGCCTTCTTACTACATGGCTTGTCTGGTTGTGTTGGATCAAAGCCAAGGTGGCCTCCAATATAAGCTTCGACCTAAGTAGGTCGAGACCCACTTTGAACTTCCTATACAACAACATAGAACAACATTAGTAAACATTTTTAAACAAATCTAATCAAATATCGACGGTGAAACCTATAAATAACCACATTCATCATATCTAACTTACCATACGTCACGCAAGATGAAGATGTCCATCGACTCCATACCGCTGAGATGCCCTTGGGCCCGCCTCCCTATTACCTCTCTTCTTGTTTGAATTCTGACTTAGGTTAAGGTGGTGACGTCCATCGACTTCGTACCACTGAGAAATCATTTTGGGATGATTCCAGTTGGCAAAGATGCGTGACTCATATACCCATTTGTGGTAAAAATTTGAAGTCAACTGGTTTCTCCATTTGGGAGCTATGAGGTGAAAACTGTTGACTGATGGTTAACTGGGGGTTACCGTCGGCAATGAATTTGTACGAGGGGGTGTTAACAAGGACTAAACTAGATGGTAGCACAAGACAGGGATTTATACAGGTTCAGGTCCTCAACGGAGGTAATACCCTACTTTCTGTTCTCTGGGATTATGATTGATCAAGATGCGGTATGCACAATGACCAAGATGAAGTGTGTAGCGTGGTGCTAAGACTATGCGATGATCCTGCCTATGGCCTCTACCCCCTCCCTTTATATAGTGTAAGGTGAGATAGAGTTACAAGGTAACACGTGATACACGGTACCTAATTCTGTTATGCCATTACATGCATGGTTTTAAATAGCGGGCTAAGGCAAATAGCGGCATCATTTTTTCAAAAGCTAAAAGGCTATAGTGAAGCTATAGCGGAGCTATGGCAAATAGCAGTTTTACAAAAAAAAAATCACGAAAATAGGAATAATTGTTGCACAAAAATCTGGTAATTGGAAAATTTGATTAGTTCAGGGAACATTTCTTAAGTTCACATTACAACATAATTCATAAGATTATGAAATATTTGCATAAACACTAGTCATATCCATTTAAATAAGAAGCAAACACATTACTTTATAACCACTTAATCTAACGTATACACACAAGATCATAATTAACACCTAGAAAAAGTGATTGCGATATATTCTTCTACAACTTCATTATAAAGAAACTAATTTATGTGATTATTTAGTAATTCAATATTTATAATGTTACCTTTTATGTGAGATAAAGTAAGAATGAAGTAGAGCATAACAAAATACATTAGTGATAGTTGGAGTTTCAAAAGACATTGAAAAAAGTAGCATAGCGGCGTTATAGCGGCTATAAAAATAGCGGAAATAGCGGTCAATTTAGCGGCTATAGCGTGCATAGCTCTCTTAGCGGAATTTTAGTGCTTAGCGTAGCGTTTGATGTTTGAAAAAGCAATAGCGGAGCTATAGCGCAGCTATAGCCAGCTATTTAAAACCATGATTACATGTCATGCATGTTGTCGACGGTTGAGATATCGATCTCAAGTCGCTAAGGTTCTTGAAGATTGAGATAGGAGACACGCCAAACAATGCGAACAACAACGAACAGGAGACAGGGTTTTTATCCTGGTTCAGGCCTCTCGGGAGAGATAATAGCCCTACGTCCAGCCTTTCTTATATATCAGAGATGAATACAAGAGGTGGCTCGGCGAGACGAACAAGTCTCGGCGAGATTATGGGTGTACAGGAAGCAATATGCAAGATCCAGTCCCAGGAGCCCCTCTACACGCCGTAGGGGCCTTGTATATATAGTGCAGAGCAAACCGACCTACCGAGGGAATATCGGGCCTGGCTAACTACGAGATCGTAACGAACTCGACGTGCCAAACATACCCCGAGGCAGATAAGGCAAGCTCCTAATCTTGGGGATCACGACTCCTAATCCAATCCGGGAAACCACGTCCGGGTCTTCTCGTAGCGTGCAGAACTACGCTTGAGTCGGACTCAAGCAGGAATCCTAGGCCGTTCGCCGTGCGGCTACCAGAGGCTGATTGGCGGGGATGCATATGGGCGGATAGAACCTTCAAGGAGCTAGGCCTTGGTAGGTCATGTCCGATTGGGCCGTGAGGAGTGGGCCATGGCAATGGGCGTAATTTTATCCCGACAGCCTAGCCCCGAGACACAAGTGGAAGGACTCACTAGAGTGGGGTCTTCCTCTTGAGACTCTAAGTCACGAAGAGGGTATTTTCCTGCTACAAAAGCGTGTAACAAGCGACGAACAGGTTATGGTTCACCCGAACAGGACTTGTCGGGACCGAATAAACCCGATCGATCTTGAGCAATTCCGTCGCGTCGAGCAGGAGCGACATCTGTCCGGCGAGCACTCGACCTTGGTCACGAACACTGAAAAAAATAGCCGTTAGCGATTCCAACGGTAACTTCTGTCATGCTTGATGAAAGCAGCGACCGTTTTACCTAGCCGTTGCGGTAAAAACTAGCCGTTTTGGGATGAACCGTTGCAGAGCTGCTTATCGGGACTATAAAAGCACCCAAGCCGCCCGCTGACCAGCCTCTGTTCTCCGCCTTTCCTCTCTAAGCCTTAGATCCAACAGGCGCTCGGCATCAAGCACCCAAACTCGCCACCAACCACCTTTCGTCCGATCACAGGAACCGCTATGGCCAAGTTCACGGCACTAGCGACCGAGGAAGACCTTAGGATCTCGGGAGGAGGAGGGCCACATCGACACCGATGGTGGAGGTGCCGGAGAGGAGGATACTCCGAGCATTGGGAGGAGAGTTCGTTAACCGAGCAGTTCGCTCTGTTGGGTTGCGATCTCGGCGACTTCGTTGAGCCTTCTTAAACATTAGCGGATTGGAGGTGGCGAACCTCAATCGAACAGCATCCTCGGATGGCCGTCTTCGCACTTTTGTCGCGAAGGCTATCTGAGAATCGATCCACCGGTGAAATTGTTCCTCCACTATTATCTGATGACGAGGAGCTCGCGCCGCCGGCTGCCTGGGTGCTACTACCTCAAGCTCAAGGCCCCGCCGACGACAACCGTACCCTCGCCCACCTCTGCTTTCGACTCAATGGGCGCATGGTGGGTGAGGTGGTTCTCTGACAAGCGGAGCGGCGACAAGAAGCTCGTCTTCACCGGAAGGCACCGGCGAAGGAGCGCCAATGCCTCGGCGGAGATGAGTGCCGAGGGCTGATGCGCGACAAGGAAGATCGCCTCCCTCGTGAGCCTTGGGCTCACAGGCAGAAGATCATCCGGGACTTCACACAATGACAGTCGCCCGGCTGCGGAGAAGGTCCTATCCCTTCTACAAGATAGAGGATGGGAAGACATCACAAGGGAGAGCACGGTAAGTGCCTTTAAGACTCAACCTCTTCATTAATCGTTTTCTCCGAGCAGAATTTAACGATTCCATCTGCTTCAGGCGAGATGCCGACCGACGCATGGGTGACCGGCGGGTTGGCGCCATCTTTGAAGGCGGCGAAGAAGGACAGCGAGGTCGCCGCGAGGTGGCCTACACTTGTCCGAGGCGTGCTCGTCCGCACAGCGAGGTAAATTACTTACACCGATCGTGTTGCTAGACTCGCAATGTTGTTTAATGCTAAAGCTCACCGACAACGCGGGAGGACGGTGATCCTTGGAGGATCGTGAGGACCTCTCAAGATCGAGAAGGAGAAGGTGAAGAAGGGCAAGACCAAAGGCGGTTGCAAAGCCCAAGATGGCGGCCGAGCCGGCGCGGAGCTTCGCCATGACACTGGCGGTCACCAAACCGTCGAAGAGACCAGTGCGGCTGACGGAGGCGTACCAAGCAGACCAAGCGGTAGCGGTCAGCCAATGAGGAAGAGACCTAGCCCCCCTCCTCCCGCCGAGCAAAGCGGCGAAGAGGTAAAGAACATGACCCTCGGCATAGGCGTTACTCGCGAGACTCACGGGCCATTTGGCGCGGCTCGAACAGTCACCGGCGAGGAGGCTCGAAGAGGAAGTCGCGCAAGGAGAAACTCCTTGCGTTCTTGCGAGGAGTGCTCACTCACCGAGAGTGAGCTCATCGCCATATGAACGCCTAAGGGCCAAAGCGGAGAAGCCGCCAAGGAGCCCCGAGGAAAAGCGGAAAGTTCCGGCGAGGAAGATCAGATTAAGCCCTCCACGGCGGTATGTAGAAGTCGATCTTTTGATCTTTCCACCTTGACCGTACTAGACTTAACGATCAACTCTCGTTCATCAGTTGCCCAAGAAGAGACCGCCACAGACGGCGTCGAGGCGCTTCGGCGATCGCCTTGCCGAGCATCTGCCTGCGCGTCCGCAGGCAATGAGGTCGGGCGAACCTCAAGGACAAAATGGCGGCGTGGAACTGCTTGCCGCCAGGCTCCGGCGAGCGGATCGGCGCGCTCAAAGACGGTGGAGCGGTGGAGGCAAAAATAGCGGCGGTGGCGCCACGGACTTGGGCCAAAGCGATGGCGCGGAAGCCGCCAGGCGGGACCGAGGCCGGTCTGCCGCACTTCGTCGCGGGCAGCTCACCTGAGGCGGCGGATTCTCCGCGGCGGTGAAATCCCGCCGCCGAGGAGCAAGAAAAAGCCCGGCAGGTCGGCGGTCGTCTGCCGGTGGAAACAACGGCGCCACCGGCGGAGTGGCTCGGCCTCGCCGAAGACGTTGAGGCGGAAGAGGAAGAGGAGAAGGAGCGCGGAGGCGAAGCGCCGCCCGTCGCTCTGCTCCCGGCGAATCGCTCCCGCAAGAAGAAGGAGCGAACAAAGGCGGCGGACGGAAGGACGCGCCGCCTCATCCCGCCTGGCGGGGCCGTGGACGATGGCCTCGAGGACCGCTGCGTCGCGGATGAAGCGCCGACTTGGCAAGGTAAACACCAAGACCAAATTTTGTTCATTTTAGCCACATCATCAAAACGTAGTTAACTTGTTCTTCCTCTCGGTCTTGAGGGACACCATGGCGGAACTCGAGGATGGGGTCACCATCGAGCAGACGCCGTCTTGGCCTCCTCAGGAGCATCTTGGCGGGGATCCGGGCAGAGGCTCTGGCTGGCCCAAAGCCGGAGCCCTACAAGGCTAAAGCGAAGAAGCTCAAGGCCAAGTGACCAAGGAGAGGCATTCTCTGAAGCTCTCCTAAAGGAAGCCGAGGA
This sequence comes from Raddia guianensis, assembly GCA_036346415.1. Lineage (NCBI taxonomy): Eukaryota > Viridiplantae > Streptophyta > Magnoliopsida > Poales > Poaceae > Raddia > Raddia guianensis. Next base: position 14,178,244 of record CM070534.1, on the reverse strand, counting down.
GCACAAGCAAGCCGTGAAGGCGAGTACCGAGAGGAGATGCCGGCCGCTGAAGTGGCTTGAAGAGCAGCTTCTTGGCGCCCCAGGCGGAACCAGCTCGCGGAGGAAGCCAAAAGCTTAAAGCCCAGCTCGGCAAGGAGGAGCGGACATCCATGGGACTCGGGCTAGGATCTCAACCTGTGGGCTTCACGGGGAGGAGATTGAGGAGATCTGTGGGATGGCGGTGAGGTGATCACCGCGGAGAAGAAGGTCAAGGAGCTGGACGAGCAGCTCAAGACCGCCGGCGTGAGTTAGTCGAGGCGAGGCTCGACCGACCAGCCGCGGGCCAAGACCGAAGAGGTCGAGGCTCTCCGTCTTGAAGGCGACGGAGCAGGCCAGAGCAGCAAGGAGGAAGCCGATCGTCTCGATTTGAGGCCGAGAGGGGTTCAAAGCCCAAGGGAAGTCCTGCGCCTTAAGGAAGTGATCGAGGAGCTCAAGGAGCAACTCGCTTCTAGGTAGTCAGAGGGTCAGTAACCGAGATGGACTTTTTGTACACCGCAAATTTTGTTAATAAAGACTTACCCTTTTCCTCGCCAAGAAAACCGGTGGCGCTCGCCTAACTCCGGCCCGTTGTGCATCTGCTCGAAACACGAGTTTGCGAACCCGAGCAGTGCACAAGAGAAAAGCGACACCCTAGCCCGTGCAGACGATGCTCGAGAACCTAAGTTTGCGAACTTCGAGCATGTGCGTAGGGAGAAAGAGCGACACTGTGCCTTGCTCGATTCGTTCCGTAGTACGCTTTCGTTGGCGTAAGTTAGGCGATTCGAGAGTAACCGAACAAGGAAAGTGCCTCGCCATGGGGGCTTACGAGCGAGCTTTACCAAGTGGCAGCGCCGAGCGAAGAAGTGCCTCTCGCCGCGGAGGGCTTACGAGAGCAGACTTACCCGCAAGGTGGAAAGGCCGTGTTACGCAACCACGAGTTTAGGGACTTGTCGAAACCAGATCACGGGTGGGAACAATCCTTAAGATTATGGAGCCAAGAGTTCGCAAGACCGGCAGACCATCAAGTGTTACCGTAAAGAAAGTAGTGCGAGAAGACAAGCAGTGAAAAGAACACAGAGGCCACGAGAATTCATGAAGAATTGGATTGAACTTTACATGGTGCGAGAGACTTGGACGAACCGAGGCGCGAAGTTTACAAAAAGCGCAAAGCTAAGCAAACAAGCGAGGACCTACACAAAGAACTTACGGGTAGTCGATGTTCCAAGTCTTTGGTCGACTCTCCCGTCCTCCATAGCTTGAGCGAACCGCCCGGCGAAGCGGAAAAACGACCGTGAGCAGGCCCTCCCAACGAGGAGTTAACTTGTAGGCATTGGACAAGTTCTCGACACGGCGCAGAGCAGGTCGCCCGCCTTCAAAGCCCTAGGTCGAACCGACTTGGCAGCGTGCGGGCGAAGATCTTCTTTGGTAGCGCGCCATTCGACTTGTGCCCGGTCGCGTGTGCCTTGAGGAGATCGAGATCGAGGCGCTCTTGCTCGTCGTCAACTAGGTTGACCGAGCTCGTCGAGAGTGAACCGAGTACGATTCGTGCGGCGGGATGGCTTCGCACCATAGACCGTTGGAAAGGAGTTTCCCGGTCGCCTACCGTCCGTAGTCTGAATCGCCAGAGGACGGAAGGAACCGTCAACCCGAGCCTTGTTGTGCTTTCGGCCGAGAGCAGCAAATACCCGCCGTTTGATACCTGGACTATCTGTCCGTTAGCTCGCTCGATCGCTCCATTGCTCGTGGATGTGCCACGAGGCGAAAGCGAACCTTGGTACCTAGGCATTCGCGATATTCTCGAATAGCTCGCCGAACTGGTACCGATTATCCGTGATCGACTTATGGGGAATCCGGCGCGTGACCACGTTGCTTTTGAAAAACCGAGCACCGTTTTGGCGTGAAGAGGCGACACGAGCTCGCCTCAATCCACTTTGTAAAAGTGTCTATGGCAACGGCGGTGTGTATAGCCCTTGTACCCCTTAGGGAATGGGCGAGCAGATCCGCACCCCATGTGGAGAAAGGCCAAGATGGGGGGATTGTTTGGAGCTCTTGGGCGGGCTTGTGTGCCCTCCGGGCGTGAAATTGGCAAGCCTTGCACTTAGTCACGATGTCCCGGGCATCTTATAGCGCAGTGGGCCAATAATAGCCCATGCGAAACGCTTTGCCGACGTAGTTACGAAGGAGGCGTGGCCACGAGCACCTCGTGTATGTCCCTAAGAAGGAACACACCCTCTGTTGCGAGATGCACTTGGAGAGAACTCCCGAGCACCTTGGCGGTAAAGGATGCCGTCCACAAGCTTGTATGGAGCAAAGACGCCTTATGGCCGGGAACGCTTCGGCCGTCGTCGGCGTGGTCCCATCTGCAAGGTACCGGACAAATGGCGTTGTCCAGTCCGCAGCCTGCTCGATGACGGAGACAGCACCACCTGTCTCTGTTGCCTCGTCCGGAGACGTGATTGAGGGCTTGTGAAGGTGCTCGACGAGCACCTGCCGAAGCGAGTTCGCGTGAGGATCCATACTTGGATAGTTGGTCGGCCGAAGTTGTCCTTCACAGGCACGAAGAGCACTTCAAAAATCGAAAATGCCGCCCAACTTCCTCACTTCAACCGGTATCGCGCCATTGAGTTATCGCAAAGACCGATACTCCTTGTTAACGATTGATGACCATTTGTGAATCTCCTTCACAGTTAGCCGTTGGACACCAAGCGACTTGCACGCTCTTAGTCCGGCGAGGAGGGCCTCGTAGACTGCGGCGTTGTTAGTCGCCGCAAAGTGTAGTTGGATAGAATCTTTGGAGTTGCTCTCCTTGAGGAGATGAGAACGAAACCAGCCCCGAGTTTCGGTCGCGAGCCATCGAAAAACATGGTCCAAGGGGTTCATCGGGTTGCTCGGGAGCTCCAGGGATTTGGGCGGCAAGTCCATTCAGCGACAAAGTCAGCTAGGACACGTGACTTGATAGCGTTCGGGCGACAAATAACAGATCAAACTCGCTAGTTCCATTGCCCACTTGGCTATCGTCCGCTAGATTCCTTGTTCCGTAAGATTTCTCCCAGAGGGGGCGTGGTCGGGACCAGATTTGATGCGCTTGGAAGTAGTGGCGAAGCTTCCGGAGGACATGAGCAAGGCGAGAGTAACTTCGGACCTCGTGGTAACGCTCCTTTGATCCGTGAAGTACCTCGCTCACGTAATAGATTGGTCATTTGTAGGCCTTCCTTTCGACCGTCAAGATCGCGCTCACCGCTTGTGGCGTGCAACCTAGGTACGATGGGAGCCGCCGCCATGCCGCTGGGTAGTCAAGGCGGTGGATTGGACAGTATCGCTCGGATCTGGAAGGATCTATCGCTTCTTCCGCCCACTCGAAACCATTGTGCTTGCGCAGGCCTTAAAGAAGGGCAGCCCGCGTTAGCCTTGAAGGAAATAAACACGCTTAGAGCGACCATCAAATCAAATGAGGCTTTGTACTTCCTTTATGGTAGTTGGAGCCTGCATATTTTCAATGGCCTCGATTTTTTCAGGGTTGGCAGAAATACCTTGCGAGCCAATGACATATCCGAGCAACATTCCAGATCGAACACCAAAGGTACACTTCTCTGGATTTAATTTTATTCGATGCCTGGTGAGATTACAAAAAGTCTCTGCCAGGTCTTTTACATGATCTGGAGCATGCTTGCTCTTTACAACTATGTCGTCGACATAGACCTCCAGGTTTTTTCCGCGCTGTTCTGGAAAGGTCTTCTCCATTAGGCGCTGGAACGTGGCACCAGCATTGCGCAGACCGAAAGACATGGTCGTATAGCAGAAAGTGCCGAAAGGGGTGATGAAGGCAGTCTTCTCTTTATCCTTGGGGGAGATGCTTATTTGGTGGTAACCGGAGTAAGCATCTAAAAAACTCAGCAGCTGGGCGTCCGCAGTCGCATCGACCAGCTGGTCAATACGAGGCAGCGGGAAATTGTCCTTGGGACAAGCAGCGTTCAGATCTGTGTGATCGACACACATCCTCCACTTGGCGCATTTCTTCTTTACAATGACAGGGTTGGCTAACCACTCGGTGTGATCAACCTCGCGGATGAACCAAAGAATGAAGGTTTTGCTGTCGATCTTTGATGATCCTGTTTGAATTCAAAAGCGACGAAGCTTACGCGAACAGCTTCTTGTCCGACCGGACACCAATTTGTGCTCGATTACCTCCTTGGGACTCGGGCATGTCGATGATGGCTCCCGGTGAATACATCGCATTAGCTCGGAGGAAGGCAATGAGCTCGCTTTCCTATTTGGGGTCAGTTGGCCCCAAGTGGCTATCTTGGAAGTATCGTCTGTTTACGTGAACTTCCTTGGTTTCTCCCCTGGTGAAGGGAGACCCTAGGCGTCTGAGACTTGGTGCGGAACTTGAGACCACGTGGCGGAAGCTGGTCGATCAGGGCAAGGATCGCTCGTCGCAATCCAAAGGCAGACTTTGTAGTTGCCCTTGACCGTGATCACGCCGTTAGGACCGGTATCTTCACGCAATGGTAGCGTGGTGGGACACGACCATGAACTTACCGAGAGATGGCTCGCCCAAGATTGCGTCGTCGCCGACGGAAGTCGACCACGTCGAAAGTGATCAATTTCGTCCGAAAGTTGCCCGGTTGCGAAGGTGACGGGAAGGACAACTCGCCTAACGGTTTGATGACTTCTCCGGAACAATTCCGTAGAAGGGCATTGCGACTTCCTTGACTTGGGCGAGAATTTGCATCTCGCCCAAGACTTTAGCAGAAAGCAAGTCCAAAGCGCTCCCGCCGTCTACTAAGACACGGCCAACTCTCGCGTTGCTGATGGTCGGGGCGACCACCAGTGGGAGCCGCTGAGGCTTGGTCATCCCAGTGGGGCAATCCTCCTTAGAGAAGGAGATGGAGACCTCAGTCCACTTCATCGATTCAGGCTGAGGTTTTGCCTTTTCGACGTTGTGGACCTCCCGAGCGGCTTCCTTGAGGCTCGCAGAGAGGTGTAAGCCGAGGAGCCGCCGAAAATGACGGCGATATGGTTCACGGTTCTTGATATTCGCCATCGCCTTCCGATCACCATCGTCGGTTTGGCGCTTGGCCTTACCAGCATCACCATGTTCAAGGCGGGGTGGGCATTGGGCCCTTGCCGTTGTAGAAATCTTCGAGCTTTGTAGCCCAAGTTCTATAGTGGCGTATATCATGCCGTAGTCTTTGGTGGAATTTGCAAAATCGGTCGCTCGGACCTTTCTTGCCTTGTCCGCCTCCTGGCGTGCTTTTTGCCCTTGTAATTATTGTTGGGCTTCTTACGCCTGTCCTTGGGAGGAGGTCGCGATCCATACCGCGACGGTATTGTTCGTGATCACCTTTGTTCTTCTTCTTCCGGGATTTCTTGTCACCGAGAGCGTTCTTCGCCGCTCTTCTTCTTCTCATCCACACCAGTGGGCGGGCGGCTCGCCTTTGTCGAACGCCTTTTTGTCTTCAACGCTCTGCTGCGTTGGCATATATCGGTCACCGCCTTGAACAGTCGTTGGCGGTCCAGTCTCATTGATCTCGAGATCTGGGTGAGCGCTCGTCGCGGACTCCGTTTTTGAAGGCGCGGACAATGATTCATCCGAGATATTTGGGATCGTGTTGCGGATCTTAATGAAACGCTTCACGAAATTGCGAGGGTCTCCTGCTCATCCGGATCATCCGTGCAGATCATCCTCCTTGCCAGACGCACGTAATGCTACCTCCGAAATTAGCAATCGAGGGCCACAAAGCTGGTTCCAAGAGGCGATGGAACCCTCTCTTGCGATTGAACGACCACGTCCGAAAGCAAAGACCTCAAGGACGATCGGAGGTAATTAGCCATAACGAGCTCGTCACCCCGCCGCCATGATGGCCGTGAAGTAGATGGAAAGGAATTCCTCGGGTTACGAGTCCCATTGTACCTCTCCATGTGACCGGGCTTGAATTTTGAGGGCCACCGGACAGCCCCGGCTCGTCGGAGAAAGCCCCGCAGCCCAGAGCATATGACCGCCACCTTCCCCGAGAACCTAGTCTTGAGAAGACATTGGTCTGTTGCGGCGGAGGAACTCTGCTGAACAGGAGGACTCGGCCGAGAAACTCTCTCGGGATAATCCACCACGCTCCTTCCTCGTGGTGGCGACGACGCAGCTCCTCACGAGGGGACCGTCCGTGATCATCGCGCGCTTGCCCTCGTGGTCGTGATGACTACGAGGACTTGGCGAGCGACGGCGACCACGGTAACTTTGCTCATGGACGGTGATCCGCCGATGGTGACGGGGTCACGCGATCGATCGAGCTGTCCGAATCATTCCGGCAGCTTAGCTACGCCGCTGGAGGAGTTGTTGACTTCTCCTAGAGACTTTAGGCCCTCGGCCCGGTCGCTCTAGGTTAGTCGCACAAAGACGCCCATGCGGCGAGATCAACTTGATTGGTGGATCTAAGGACCGTTGCTATAGCTTCGAGCCGTTCCGACTTTGATCTATGGGTCCCGGGATCTCTGAACCATCCGCGTTACTCGCCGATCGAGTCCGGCCACGGGAATTGACCCAACAGGGAAGTCATTGGGAGACTTAGCGCCAAGACGCGAGGTGGGTCGCGACGTCGTCGCTACACCGGTCATGAAACCGTGCTAAGGTTTGATTGATGGAATCGCCGAGGCCGCGGCGAATGACGTCTTGCTCGTGAGCGACGGTGCGACCTCGTCTTGATGCCGAGCGAGTTAATCTGCCCGACTCGCCGGCCGCCACGTACCGTGCGGGATCCTCGAGGTTCCTACATCGCCATGTTGATCTTTGCGGGGCCATGCGAAGGTATGCTAGGCGGTGTCATCGCTGTGTCTCCACGGTGGAATCTACCGACATAGCCTTGGAATCGATAAATCTAAACCGTTGTAAAGATCATCAGCCAGTAGTCGCTGCCGATGCGAGTGCGATCCGAGGCTATCTACGCCATGTGGCGGAGACATCGCGCGGATGCGGAAGCGTTCGAGACCGAACGGATCGATCTGAATCGACAGGACGAGACATCCCGCCCTTCCGAGTCGTAGCCCTCGGGAAGTATCTACAGATCGGCGACGGAGTTCGACATGCTCGTCTGCGTGTCCCCACGGACGGCGCCGGTATGCCGACGGTTGAGATATCGATCTCAAGTCGCTAAGGTTCTTGAAGATTGAGATAGAGAACCGCCAAACAATGCGAATAAAGAACGAGCAGGAGATGTGGTTTTATCACGGTTCAGCCTCGGGAGAGATAATAGCCCACGCCCGGCCTTTCTTATATATCGAGATGAATACAAGAGGTGGCTCGGCGAGGCGAACAAGTCTCGGCGAGATTATGGAGTGTGTACAGAAGCAATATGCAAGATCCGCCCCAGAGCCCTCTACACGCCGTAGGGCCTTGTATATATAGTGCGAGCAAACCGACCTACCGAGGGAATATCGGGCTGGCTAACTACGAGATCGTAACGAACTCGACGTGCCAAACATACCCCGAGGCAGATAAGGCAAGCTCCTAATCTTGGGGATCACGACTCCTAATCCAATCCGGGAAACCACGTCCGGGTCTTCTCGTAGCCGTGCAGAACTCTGTTCGAGTCGGACTCAAACAGGAATCCTAGGCCGTTACGCTCCGTGCCAGCTAGGAGACTGTTCGGCAGGATGCATATGGGCCAGATAGAACCTTCCAAGGAGCTAGGCCTTGGTAGGCTGTCCGATTGGGCCGTCAGGGAGTGGGCCATGGCAATGGGCCGTAATTTTATCCCCGACACATGTATTGATCTTCTAATTACATGGAGCTAGATCATATCATCGGTAACTTCCTTGGAGCTCAAGGCGCGTGTCACCCGAGTGGTCTTTATCCCTAATCAGCCGACTTGGGTTGCCCCCATCTACTCCTTTGTGGGCCTTCTAGAGGATACCCGGGGCCCATGTAGTCCAAAAAAACGAGCCCCAAACTTTCTGCTCGAAGTTCTTGACAAATCGTGGTGTTTGATTTTTCATATTTTCTATGAAAGGAGTCCTGAGGAGATTTTTGGTAGAGTGCTTCACGACTCATGGTTTCATAGGGAGCAAAATTCCCACCGCTCCAAGTGAGAACAAATTCTGAAGAATCTGCTTTTGCTTTTCTGAAAGTGGCTTTGATCATTTGGCTTGGTCTTCTTTCCTAAAGCAATATTTGAATTTATTCATCTCTTTTGGACACTTGACAACCAGGATTGTGAATGAAAAATCCCCACATATTCCTTAACTCTTAGTCATGCATGCTATGGGTACACATAATTGTCAAGTTGTTCAGGGTTTGGTGAAAAAAATAGCGCTAAAAATTTGTGGCGTCTATTCACCCCCCTCTAACCACCTAACTCGGGTCTTCATGATGCCAGGAGCATCCAATCCCTCAGCACTAGCATCTTTCTCCTCTTCGTCGCCCTCCGGACTCTCCTCCTTAGCCTCGTCCCCTCCTTCAGCCTCTTCCACAGCCCGCCCCCCTCCCTCAGCCTCCTCCCCTCCCTTGGTTCCCATGTCTCCTGAGAATTAATTGATAAAACAATTAGTTCATGCATATATAAAAAATTAAATACAACACAATTAAAATTATACATACGAACATAGGCACCTCTCTAACTCCTATTGGGTGACCTCCTCTAGGCACTTGCTGAGCGACCACCCTAATGCACCTCTCGAGCTGTCTCTACCTGCTCTGCTGATAACCTGATCCTCTACAAAGTGATTCTTGACTCTTCAATAGACCCATCTTTTCTTTTAGATTTTCTTGTGTACCGGAAAAATGATTTCATATTGTTTTATATAAATACATTAGTATATAAATAAGTGTAAAAAATCAAAAATCGATAAACAAAAAGGTGGAACATTTGTACTTTTCAGAAGTAATCAGCGTCAGATGTTCATGTACACCGGTTCTACGTTGTCTTGTTTCTTGAACATCTTAAGAGGCATGAGCTCGACATCACTTTTTCCTTCTAATATTCTCCATAATTACATATGTTGTATCACCCACCAATTCATGAAAGTGTGGACAATGTCTACTTCAAATAAGGATGGCAAACCGTCTTCTTGGTAGGCTAAGTTATCCATGCTATCGAGTCCTCTTTCAATGTACTCGGTTCCAAGAGTGTACAAGAAGCAAGGAGGATTCACTTTGTGTACAACCCACCAAGGGTTCAAACTCTCATTTCGGCATGGATATGAAAGGTAGTACACTTGCTCAGCATGGCGAGCAAGTACAATTGAGTTGTGACCTCCAATGCGTGATTCATGCCTAAATTGTACCAAGCCAAGATTTTTGTTTCGTCGAATCCCTGTTTTATCGTTGAACCGATCAAAATAGAAGAATGCTACCTTCAAATCTTTTGGACCGCCAAACTTAATCGCCACGATGTTCTGGAGAATACCATAATACTCAGTCCCTCGACCATTTGCACCCTGTGCGGTAGTGGCAACTCCACTATTAACGATGGCGCCTAGAGCACGACTTGCTTCTAAAGCCGCGGTACGAAAGCGAAACCCATTCACGTTGTAACGCCCAAATTTTCTTGTTGTATTACTACCATGTGATAGCTGTCGGAGGATATCATGGACAGTGGCATCACGCATACACTATAAATATTGTAATAGTAATTACATAATAGTTGTATGTAGATTATTTAAATTTTAATGTAATAAGAACTATACATTTTAACGAAACCAAGTCACGAAATTAGGACCACCATGTAAGCCATTGCATCGCAAATTGTCGAGTTGAGTATGTGTAGGTTGTCTTGTCGAATTCCAGTTCTGTTGATCAAACAACCTACATTTCATTTTATCAGGTTAGAAGTTAACATCAAAACTAAGTTAGAAATTAGTGTAGCGGATACTTACGTGAAATATTGTTCCATTTATGGAATGTTGGTGTACAAATATAGCATTGCTTCATTCCACTCTTCGCGGGACAACTCTTGAATCGAACTAGCACCGGCTATGTGTCCATGTCCTCGAATACATCAAGATCAAAGCGATGCATGGAATCTAATGTTTGCTATCTCGGCATATGAGTATATGCATTGTGATCATTTGACAGATATGTACTAGAGAAGTATGAGATCAATTTAAGAAAAAACGTCTTTGCGATGCAACCTTCAACTCGAGCTTTGTTACCCATAGTTGACCTAATTTTCTTCAAGTTTAGCTTTATTGGATACATCCGTCGATATTATACAAGACCACCAATCTCTGCTTCGTATGGTAGATGCACCAACAAATGTTGCATTGAATTCATGATCCTCGGCTGAAATATCTTCTCCATCTTACATATTAGCACAGGTATAGCTTTATTCAACTTTTGCATCATTGTTTTCTTATTTTCCTTCGAACAAAGATGCCGGTAAAAGTAACTAAGCTCAGCCAAAATTGTCCACACGTTATTAGGGAAATACACGCGGAACATTATAGGAACTAGTCTTTCCATGATTACATGATAATCATGACTTTTCAGGCCATTCAGTTTACCTGCCTCGATGCTGACCGCACGTTTTAGGTTCACTGCATAACTATCTGGACACTTGATATTTTTCATCCACATTAGGGCCTCCTTTTTTTAGAGCTCATAAGATAGTAAGGGGCTCGTTGCTTGCCTTGTTTCCCTATTGGGTCCTCTCTCACCTCAAGGGAGGGTCGACTGTAAATATCAGCCATGTCTCTTCGAGCCGCCACATTATCTTTGGTATTGTCTCTGAAATTAAAACACATGTTGATAATGCTTTCTGCAGCATTACGTTCCTGATGAATAACATCAACATTGTGTGGTAGGATCGGAGACATTGCATAGGGAAAACACCAAATACTAGATAAGTGAGTCCAAGCCTAGGCCCACCGGTCAGATCAACTTCGCCACTAGGTTACCGACGCCGCAGCCTCCAGCTACCTCGGATTCCTTGCCATGGCTAAGCTTCTCGAGTACACCACCTCATGTGACGCCAGGTCGTCGAACCCGGTCGCCTGTATGCCTCCTGATGCACCAGCCTCCAGCTGTCCCGTGAAGCGTCAGCCACGACCTACCGATACCTGTATCACTTAAGTGAACACACACGAAACCAACACACCTTACCTCACCTGTAAGGTTAGTCTATCACAAAATTTTCAACATCATAATCCCTTCATGACATCACAATTAGGAAGCCCTAACACATCAGATGTCAGCTTAAAAAATTCCACCGGACCACGTCCGATCAAAACTATTACCTAGCCCTAGCTCAGCACATTGGTCTGGTTCCAATTCAACAGCAATTTCCACAAATGCACTATTTAACATTCTTCAAAACACTTCAAATTCCATCTTGTCACATTTATTCATCATCAAACCAGGGTACACTCCACATGGGTCTCAACATTCCCCCTTGATGAATATATTGACAAACCCTCGAAAAATATTTTGAAGTTTTTTGGATTTGTCGAACAAGGCATGTTGAAAATGCCGAATCACGCTTGGAGCAAAAGATAGGAACAAATGCGTTCAAAATCTCCAAGTCGTGAAAGTTTAAGCTTCCCAAAAAATTATTCCCTTTTTTCAAGAAATAAAGGTTGATGTCTTTCTCAATTCTCCCCTTTTGCCAATATAGACATCAAAAAATTTGAGGGAACAAGCACAAAGCATGATGCAAATGTAAATGTATGTTTTAGGGAGCTTTGAAAATTATCCATTTGAACGTGAAGCACATGGCAAAGATACTCGAAGCAATGCAATTTTATTTGGTGGCCACGACCGTTGGAGGGGATTCAGGCCTTCACCCCGGATCTTCGCCGAGTGGTTTGGCCGGATGGTTTTAACCTAAAAGGCATCGACAAGTTCGATGGCGAGAGGGACCCAAAGAACTGGCTGCAGGTTTATGCCCTAGCAGTCAGCGTGGCAGGAGGTGATCAGAACGTCATGACAAACTATTTGCAATCGCTTTGACCCCAACCGCCCAGACCAGGCTAACGGGACTCCCGGAGAACTCGATCGAGTCTTGGGACGAACTCCATGAACAGTTCGTCGCCAATTTTCAAGGTACCTATGAAAGGCCCGCGGGGAGATGGGAGATTGGACAGCTACATCGGCGCAAAAACGAGACTCTTCATGAGTTCATCAAGTGCTTCACCAAGAAGAAGAACGAGACCCGAGACGTTTCGGAGCAAACGGTCATCGATGCCTTCTTTGCCGGATGCAAATCCGAGGATTTAATTAGGCGGATGACTCGGGACCCCCTGCGTAATCTCAAGGCCATGTTCACAATGGCGGACCAGGAGGCCAATGCCGAGGAGGCCATCATGAACCATCGTGGTGGCAACGACGGAGGCCAAAAGAAGAAGCCAAACGACGAGCAGGGCAAGCCCAAGGACTCAAGTTTTGACAAAACTCAACACAAGCAAAGACAGCATGAATTTAATTAAGTTGGATGCCTAGGCTCTAATAGGTAATAAATCACTAAGGAATGTCCAGAGTTGGGATTTTATTTTAGTTAAAAAAATCAAAATCCTCCGAGTTGAACTGGATCAAGGAGAGGGGCATATACCTCTATCTTGATATATCACACAAATGTCAACAACTTAGGTAGGATCCTCCCTAATTGAAATTTGATCCCACAAGAATTGAGTACTAATTAAGGAATAAAATTTATGCAAACTAACATGTGAGAGACAAAGTTGTGCTCATTTTATTTTCTCTAGTGTGCATTGTCATTTTTCATGAATTGGTGGCATCACACCAGACCTCTTTTTTTTTTTTCAAATTAACACATAGGGAAGAGTGAGCATGAATAATACCGGTAGATGTACAAGTGAAAAAATTAAGCACATGCTTCAAGTTCGGAAAACACTTTTATTTTCTAAAAGTAAAAACTAATGCTTTATTAAATTTTTTTTTATTTTTTTTTATATATAAATTTTTTGTCATCATTTTTTTTTTAAATTTCCAGGTTATTGAATGAAATGAGGTAAATAAAAAAAAGGGTTCCAGAATACTTACCTCTCGGCATTCGGGATAAAAAGCTTGACCCCGGGAGCTTTTCATGATGCAGCTAGTGTCATGATGTAGCTCCCTCCATCACCATTTTCTTCAATTCAGTCCTGTTTTTCTAGTTGCAAGATTTGTGCCAAATAAGACTACGAGATTTGCAATATTTATTATGCACAAACGCATCTACAACCAGCATGTGAAAAAGGTTTTTGCCTAAGAGCATACGATGGTTGATGGTCTCGTAAAATATGGCACTCACAGAATCAGAAGGCATGTCTAGCAAGAATGGGGCTTGGGGTTCCTCAAGAATGAAACTTCCGTTTTCACTAACAAAACCTTTTTTAACGAGTTCTACGCTTGGCATCTCAGGAACGTCCATAGACCATATGCATTTTACCTCAAATCTTTGTCTACGACGTTCTAGGGGTACCTCTATTCTGTCAAAACTATCCCAACCCTCTTCGACACTCCTCTTGTTGTTATGAACGTTTTTAGACTTGCCCAAATCACGGTGAGGAAGTTCCTCCAGAACGAGACTAGGATGCCCGTCGTGACCAAAGAACCATTTGATGTATTCTTCCTTCTCCTTAACAGGATCATAGAACCATTCGAGAGCAGATTCGGGATTTTTCTTGGCGCTCAGAGAGATGTGAGCATCAAGGTAACCCTCTTCTTTTTCCATGACGGGATCAGAGATCAAGTCGGGAACAGACTCACGAACTAGCTTGGCATGTCGAGCGATGAGAGTATAAAGATCCTCCTCATCCTCACTAACGGGATCTACGAACGGTTTGGGGCAAGCCTCACGAGCTTTCTTGATGAGAGTATGAATGTCATCCTCATCCTCACTAACGGGATCTACGAACGGTTTGGGGCAAGCCTCACGAGCTTGATGAGAGTATGAAGGTCATCCTCATCCCCAACTTGAGTAGGAAGAATTTTAGGCTCGAGATTGCAAGAAAACAAATCGTTCCAAATTTTCCCTTCATCCTTCTCTTCGAGGTGAAAGCCTTCAGGCCAAAATTTGCCTAAGTTGTTAGGTTTAGAATGGCCATAGAGAAGTGGTTCTTCCATGAGGGGTTCAGAAAATTGGAAGGTGGTGGTAGGATTACCCTCATAGTGTCCCGAATCACAATGTTCTTGAGAATGGGCCTGAAAATCGTCTTGAGATTTTCCGTCAGAGACATGGGGTGGAGTGCACCATGGACTGTGGTCCGAGGATTGAAGACCGAAATATTTGGAAGTTTCTTTGGGATCTTCATGGGAGAGCTTTGGGTTTAAGGGGTAAGATGGTTCTGGAAGGCTTATTTCAGATCGGCATGGGGGATCTTGGGTTTTGACAGAGGTGGCCTGGGAAACGGCTTGAATGCCTTTTGTGAGATCATGGGATTCCTCATAAATTTTCGTATCAAGGATTTTGTTGAGAATTTCTTTCCCCTCCTTCACAGTTTTGAAAACAAAGGCTCCTTTAGAGGCCATATCTAGGAATTTAACACTCTTAGGGGTGAGACCCCCATAAAAGTGCTACATGAGCATGGGTTCTGGTATGCCTAGATCAGGGCCTAACAGGACTAAGTTGGTAAAATGAATCCAAGCATCATTCAAAGATTCTCCCTCTCCTTGTCGAAAGTTTAAAACCTTTTTTCGGAGATTGACAATTTTCGATAGGGGGAAGTAGGCAAAGCAAAATTTTTCTCTTAGCGCTACCCAACTTCCTCCTACACCGCCTACGCAAGAGTAATACCACTCGTTGGCTAACCCCTTTAAAGAGAATGGGAAAGCTTCCATTTTAGGGTTTCTTGGGACATACCCAATAAAGAAATGGTAGAACATATTTGCTCAAAATCTCATAGGTGGTCATATGGATTTTCACCTTTGATCCCCGCAAATGATTTTTCCCGAATCATGGCTATGAGTTCTAGATGAAATGCATAGCCAGGTGCATGGTTAGGGTCTGAAGATGGTGGAGGTCCTAGGGGCTTGCCCTTCGGAACCGAAAATTGAAAGATAGGAGTGGTGTCCATATGTAGTGGTACGCGAACAAGCAGGGTTCTAAACTAGAACAGCAACCGTTCCCCAGCAACGGCGCCTGAAAGCTTCTTGGCGATTCTTATGCCTTTTGGACTTAATCCGCAAGCGCACGGATATCGATGTAGCTTTCACCCGGGAGTATTCCAAGGTATCGATTTTCACGAGTAACGAGAAGTGTTCTAGTCTAGAATCTAACTTGACCGGATGGATAATGGTGGTAATGATGGGAGTGGGATAAGATAATTCGGGTTGAGAGGCTTTACGGTTTTTTATTTAGCCAAAGATACAAAATCACTAACACACAAATGCTACTATGTATCGGAGCTCGGACATTCACTACCATCCGCTATCCTGAATTGGAATCCCGAATGGTTATGATCATTCCGATAGGGCTCAATGATGCGCAACTAATGTATGGATTTCACAAAGTCTAAGCCGGATAATAGGGCTGTCACCACCTATTACCTACCACACGTCCGTTGAAGTAGGTGCCTACCGACTACTAACTAGTCCAAACACCACGTTTGTACTGAGCAGTAATACGTATCGAGGTCGACACTTCAATACACACCCCTACTACCTTTAATACTAATTTCTATGTGAACAATTAAGCACAAAGATCTTAGCACTCAAGAAATAGTACGAGCCTAGTACCAACAGAGTAACCATATATATGAAAGAACTTTGCTTTATTCAACAAGGAATTGAGCTAAGTGTTACCGAACATTAGGGCGAAGCTGAACTCGCACCTGAGTTGGCTCCGGAGCACAAGGTGGAAGAGAGCCGACACCTCCTGCGTCTCTCCAACACTCAACTCTCCTCTCTCCCTACTCCTACATTTCTAAGTGGACAACCTAGAGCTGATTTCTTCTCTTTCCCACTTCTCCATAGCCTCAAACTAAGGTGAACACCTCCTTTTATAGTGTGCCGGAGCGAGTGAGCGAGTGCCACGTGTTGGGACAAGTGTCACACAACCCCCCTCCAAGGAAGAATCCAAGGCGGGCCCGGGGGTAGGTCGGCCGGCCTAGTGGGTCGGCCGGCCCACCAACTTTTGATCCAAGCCCTCAATTTCGCATGGGATGCTCTATGGATAGTGTAGATTGATTCCCAATGTCGGTTTTAGTAGTTGGAGCCGGTAAAACCACCATCTTGGTGGGTCCATGGATCCTCTCCAATGCAATCTCGTCCTTAGGATCAAAACCGACTTGCATGCATGGTTGGGATGGCCTCTAGGTGTGTTTCTTGGCGTGTGGGAGAAAAACCGAGGCAAATTGACCAAAAGATGGGGCCGGCCGACCTAGCTTGGGTTGGTCGGCCTGCCTGGTCGTCTTCCGGAGCTCCTTTCTCTCTCATCCGAGCTCCAAATATAGCAAATAATATATGCGTTCTCGACGAGCTCTACATCATGGTGCAGTCCATTTTGCCATTTGATGACTTTTCGAAATATGTTTAATTCAGACTCCATCTTTCGTCCGATTTGCATACGGCCAATAAATCATCTTTTCTTGTGTATGCCTACAAAACATGAGACTACACCAAAACTCGTGGAACTCATTAATGTTAGCCTCAATGTAGTTTGAATTCATTTATTTTGTAGATATGTTGATGGTCAAAAGTATATAAAATATTGCAAATAAGGACCGTCAACACACCCCCCACACTAGATCTTTGCTTGTCCCGAGTAAAGGAATTGAAATACGAACAAGGAGTTAATAAAAGATTAAGGTGGGCTTCATGCACAACTTCTCAAGATGAATAGCTAGCATAAAGGTTATTCCAAAATGTTTCTCGTACTTGTGAGATTTTGAAGTGGCTAAAGACCTTACCTTTAGAAGTTGATAGATGGAATAACTTGATTAAGGTAATAAGTTCCTTCCTGTCCTCAGACATACTCGGGGTTTTTAGAAGTTTTCAAAGAATTCCCAACTCATTTCTATTCCTTGAGTGATACTCTCAAGTCGCTCATGGGTGGTTCCTTACCAAGGCCCGCGGCCAACTTCTCCCAACAAACTAAGTCTTATGTGGAGCTCATGGTAGGGGCAAATGTTTGCTAGTCTAAGGATGTGTATATTGTTGAGTCAAAACTTAATCCTAATGAAGATCGTGCTACTCCAAATTCCTATCATTAAGAAAATAAATGCTCAGGGGTAAGGGAGATAATGGACTCACGCCAAAGGAATAGAATTAAACACAAGTGCAAGGATATGTGGTACTAATGAGTCCAACATATCGGATCTTATGTTTGAGGAAGATGGTCTTTATTTGAACTCCTTATTTAAATGAATCCCTCTTTTAAAATTTTGAAATCCTTCGAGACCATGGAGCTACCCTTCTCTCTTTTATTTTTTTCTTCTTTTTTTCCTTTCTATTTCTATCTCTCTCTCAAGAAGGTTTTCGGGCCCGTTCTCAAGAACATTGTGATTCGGGACACTATGAGGGTAATCCTACCACCACCTTCTAATTTTCTAAACCCCTCATGGAAGAACCACTTCTCTATGGCCATTCTAAACCTAATAACTTAGGCAAATTTTGGCCTGAAGGCTTTCACGTCGAAGAGAAGGATGAAGGGAAAATTTGGAACGATTTGTTTTCCTGCAATCTCAAGCCTAAAATTGTTCCTACTAAAGTTGGGGATGAGGATGACCTTCATACTCTCATCAAGAAAGCTCGTGAGGCTTGCCCCCAAACCGTTCGTAGATCCCATTAGTGAGGATGAGGATGACCTTCATACTCTCATCAAGAAAGCTCGTAAGGCTTGCCCCAAACCGTTAGTAGATCCCGTTAGTGAGGATGAGGAGGATCTTTATACTCTCATCGCTTGACATGCCAAGCTAGTTCGTGAGTCTGTTCCCGACTTGATCTTTGATCCTGTCATGGAAAAAGAAGAGGGTTACCTTGATGCTCACATCTCTCTGAGCGCCAAGAAAAATCCCGAATCTGCTCCCGAATGGTTCTATGATCCTGTTAAGGAGAAGGAAGAATACATCAAATGGTTCTTTGGTCACGACGGGCATCCTGGTCTCGTTTGGGAGGAACTTCCTCATCGTGATTTGGGCAAGTCTAAAAACGTTCATAACAACAAGAGGAGTGTCGAAGAGGGTTGGGATAGTTTTAAGGGAATAGAGGTACCCCTAGAACGTCGTAGACAAAGATTTGAGGTAAAATGCATATGGTCTATGGACGTTCCTGAGATGCCAAGCGTAGAACCCGTTAAAAAAGGTTTTGTTAGTGAAAACGGAAGTTTCATTCTTGAGGAACCCCAAGCCCCATTCTTGCTAGACATGCCTTCTGATTCTGTGAGTGCCATATTTTACGAGACCATCAACCATCGTATGCTCTTAGGCAAAAACCTTTTTCACATGCTGGTTGTAGATGCGTTTGTGCATAATAAATATTGCAAATCTCGTAGTCCTGTTTGGCACAAATTTTGCAGCTAGAAAAATAGGACTGAATTGAAGAAAATGGTGATGGAGGGAGCTACATCATCATACTAGCTGCATCGTGAAAAGCTCCCGAGGTCAAGCTTTTGATCCCGAACGCCGAGAGGTAAGTATTCTGGAACCTTTTTTTATTTACCTCGTTTCATTCAACCTGGAAATTTCAAAAAAAAATGATGACAAAAAAATTTAAAAAAAATTTAATAAAGCATTAGTTTTTTACTTTTAGAAAATGAAAGTGTTTTCCGAACTTAAAGCATGTGCTTAATTGTTTCACTTGTACACCGACCGGTACTATTCATGCTCACTCTCCCCTATGTGTTAATTTGAAAAAAAAAAAAAAAGAGGTCTTGTGTGATGCCACCAATTCATGAAAAATGACAATGCACACTAGAGAAAATAAAATGAGCACAACTTTGTCTCTCACATGTTAGTTTGCATAAATTTTATTCCTTAATTAGTACTCAATTCTTGTGGGGTAAAATTTCAATTAGGGAGGATCCTACCTAAGTTGTTGACATTTGTGATATAGCAAGATAGAGGTATATGCCCCTCTCCTTGATCCAGTTCAACTCAGAGGATTTTGATTTTTTAACTAAAATAAAATCCCAACTCTGGATATTCCTTAGTGACTTATTACCTATTAGAGCCTAGGCATTCAACTTAATTAAATTCATGCCGTCTTTGCTTGTGTTGAGTTTTGTCAAAACTTGAGTCCTTGGGCTTGCCCTATTCGTCGTTGAAAGTGCATCTAGGCCCTGATGTGATTTTGGTGATTAATAAGTAACAATTATAGAGCTAATATTTCTATTGGAGAATTGTGCACAGATGTTATACAGGTTAATTCATGAGGTACATGTTTACATGTGATGGTATACCCCTCAAAGGTGGATATATTGCAAGAAGGCATCAAGACTAGTATTTACATGTATATCTTAATTCATTACGTCCTAGGGATGTCGTACTATGAAGAGGGATGCAATAGAGAAGGTTATAAAGGTTCCTAAGTGCTCAAAATAGGTATCTCGAAGTTCGTGTGAGTTTTCCACTCAAAATACACCCTATACAGAACCTATGCCATCAGAACATCCGACGAGGGTTGGAACATCCGATGGTAATCCAGTTTGCCAGTTTTTCATGCAATCCAATAAGGGGTCCATCGGAACTTCGGTCGAAACATCCGACGCAGGTCGGGACATCCGACTGGGTCTGAACATCTGACGCGTGATTAATTACAGCAACGGCTAGTTTTCGGGATTCCCTATTTAAGACCTCCTCTAATACCTGCCAAAAGGTTACTGACTCAGTTTTACATCCTGATTTGAGCCTAATTCATATTCTCCATCATCTCTCTCAAGAACCCTAGCTTTGTCTCTCTCTTGTTCATCTTGTGTGATTTAGATCTAGAGAGATCAAGGCACCCAAGTGCTCCGTGAATTAGAGATCCAAATTCTTGAGCACATAGCGATTCCTAAATTTCTTCATCACATTTGTTACTCTTGGAGGCTTGAAGGGCTCCTAGACGGCTAGGTGTCGCCGGTGAGTCGCCGATCTTTGTGTGGCGTGCCTTCGGAGTTTGTGAAGGTGGGAATCTACCTCCGCAAGGAAAAGGATTCAACTAGTGATCGCCGGTGAGTGTTGTGTGCTTCATCGGTAAGGGGATTAGGGTCTTGGTGATCCGGGCTTAGTGCCTTCCCTAACGGTGAGTAGGATCTCCCTTCAAAGATCCGAACATAGGTAAACAAAAATCGCTGTGTTTTTGTCTTGATCTTGTTTGATTGTTTTTACTATTGGTGTTGGCCTGTTCTGAGTATTTTTGAATAGATCTAACCTTGATTTTGCGAGAAATATGTTTACTGCAGGTTTTCGATAAATCCAGAATACCCAGGATCAGAACATCTGACGCGAACATCCGACGTCGTCAGAATATCCGACCCAGATCAGAACATCCGCCGCAGGGGTTACTGGACCAGGTCGGAACATCCGACCGACTAGTTACTGTTTGGCTTTATTAATTCCACAATTTTGTTTTATTCGCCTATGCACCCCCTCTAGGCGGCATAGCGATCCTTTCAATTGGTATCAGAGCCTAACCTCCTGTTTTGAGCTTAACGGCTTGGAGAATCATGCCTAACAACAAAGACGATACCGAGATCGAGACTTCAAGTGAAAGCAACAAAAAGGCCGCTATTCCTTATATTTATCCTGATTCAACATACTCATCTCATGTCTCTGTTCCCACTGGGCGTGCGCCTCATTTCGATGGCACATACTACCCACAATGGAGGCATAAGATGAAGATGTATCTAATGTCTATTCATCCTTCTATTTGAAGAATTGTAGAAACAGGTTTCAAGCCCAAGGAACCGAAGAACCTCACTGCTAATGAGGAAAGAGACTCCTTCCGCAACTATCAAGCCTTCAATGCATTGTTTGGTGCTTTGAGCCCAAGTGAGTTCAACCGAGTTGACGGACTTGAAGAAGCTAAGACAATTTGAGATACTCTCAAAGTAGTTCATGAAGGCACATCAAGCGTGAGGGAAACCAAGATCGAGTTTATCAATGGCAAGCTAGGAAGGTTCATCCTAGAAGAAGAAGAAGAAGACTACAAGACAATGTTCGATCGACTCATGGTGTTGGTAAATGAGGTCAAGGGACTTAGATGCAAGTCTCTCACTGATCATGAGGTGATCAAGATTCTACTCCGGGCTATCACTCCAACCAATCGCCACTTGGTACAAATGATCCGAGACAGAGACAACTATCACTTAATCACACCCCATGAAGTGCTTGGAAGAATTCTTAGTGATGAGTTGATGGATCAAGAAGCTTTAAATATCAAAGAGATGGCTCAATCATCAAAGAAGAAGAGCATTGCTTTGAAGGCGAGCAAAGTGTCAAAGGCAAAGGATGATAGCTCAAGCAGTGATGAAGACGATGGGCAAATGAACATGGAAGAAATTGCGTTCTTTGTGAGAAGATTCAATAAATTTCTCAAGAAGAATGGCTACAATAGCAAAGACAAGAAGGATTCCGGCAAATCCAAATCTTCAAGAAGTTCAAGGAGAAAGTGCTATGAATGTGGTGAAATCGAACATTTCATTGCCGATTGCCCACACAAGAAGGATAAGGACAAGAAAGAAAAGAGTTACAAGAAAGACAAGGAAAAGAGTAAGAGACACAAGAAAAGTTCAAGAGGTGAAGCCCACATTGGTGAGGAGTGGGATTCCGAATCCGACTTTGAATCCGACTCCGAGTCCGATGATGAGAGTGTTGCTTGCATTGGGATGGCTCTTCCAAAAAGGACCTCATCTCTATTTGGCGAATTGACGGATGACGATGATGAACCTACAATGTGTTTCATGGCCAAAGGGTCTAAGGTATCATCAAGACCTTCTAAATCTCTAGTCAATTCTTATACTAATAACTCTAGTGATGACGAGGATGATATGAGCCATGCTAGTTTGGTCAAGATGGTGAGAAAGTTTGATATGGATAAGTTGATCGAGCACATGGAGAGAGTTGAGCAACAAGAGGACCTTCTTGAGAAAGGAGAAGACTTGCTCATTCTTGAAAAGAACAGAAACCTTCAACTTGAGAAGGAACTTGCATTGGAAAAGAAAAGGGTTGAGGAGATGACCAAAGAATTTTCTGAGGTCAAATCCAAAACAAGCTCTCTTGAGATCAACAACTCTTCACTCAAAGAAGAACTCATTGGTGCAAAGTAAGCACACGAGACTCTTAAAGTGAAGTTTGATGATCTTGTGAAGAGCACTTCTACTCATTCAAATGCAACTTATGACTCACCTCCTTCCACGAGCAATGGTTGTGCAAGGTGCTACAATGTGAATGTGAATGCTTATGCAACAAATTTTACCACTTTGCAAGATCTTGCTAGTGAGAATGAGAAGTTGAAGGGTTTACTTGAAGATAGTATACAAAGATCTTACAAGTCGAGTAAGGGACTTGATGAGATACTAGATAAGAGAAGAGGAAACTTCAAGAAGGCCGGACTTGGCTATGTTCCACCCAAGGGAAAGAAAGCGCATGTTGTGGTGACTCCGGTCACTAAGCCAATTCATTTTGTGAGAAAGTAAAGCTCAAAGGCTCACGTTTCTCACTCTACTTTTAATGCCTCTTACATTATTAAAAAGAATAATTTTGGTAGAGTGCTTGCTTATCATGTTGGACCGAAGCGTACTAATGCACCTTTGGTGAGATCTATTTGGGTCCCGAAGGCTCTTGTGACTAACCTCAAAGGACCCAATCAAATTTGAGTAGCTAAGACCAAAACTTGAACTTTGTAGGAATATCTCTCCGGTGGACCTAGTTGGGTACTTGACAGCGGTTGCAGTCATCATATGACCGGAGAGAAGTCAATGTTCTCTCAAATTAATTGCTACAATCAACCAAGTGAGAGCATTACTTTTGAAGATGATAGTAAAGGTGATGTACTTGGTCTTGGTAAGATTGCAATTTCTGAAAATCTTTTTCTTACAAATGTTCTACTTGTGGATTCACTGAAATACAATCTATTATCGGTACAACAATTTTATGTTACCGGTTACGATTGTATCTTTTCTTGTGATGGTGTGAATGTCGTTCGAAGGAGTGATGGTTTAATAGCCTTTAAAGGTCATCGAAAGGGAAAGCTCTATCTTGTGGACTTCTCCACGGATAGGCCTAGCCCTGGGATATGTCTACTGGCTAAATCTAGCATGGGTTGGTTTTGACATAGCCAACTAGCCCATGTTGGTATGAGAAACCTTCACAAACTCTCGAAAGGGAATCACATCATTGGACTCACAAATGTGAAGTTTGAGAAAGACAGGCCTTGTAGCGCATGTCAAGTGGGAAAACAAGTTAGAGCACCCCATCCTTCGAAGAACGTGATGACCACAACAAGACCTTTACAGCTACTTCATATGGACCTCTTTGGACTGATTGTATACATAAGTATAGGAGGTAACAAATACGGTCTTGTTATTGTTGATGATTTTTCACGCTTCACGTGGGTATTCTTTTTGCATGATAAGATAGAAGTAAAAGGAATATTAAAAAAGTTTATGAGAAGATCTCAAAATGAATATGAAGTGAAGATCAAGAAGATTCGAAGTGACAATAGGAAGGAATTTAAAAACACCGATGTTGAAGAATATCTTGATGAGGAAGGCATTAAGCACGAGTTCTCGGCTCCCTACTCCCCTCAACAAAATGGGGTGGTCGAGAGGAAGAATCGAACCCACATCGAGATGGCGAGAACCATGCTGAATGAATATAAGGTTTCGGACATATATTGGACGGAAGCTGTGAACACCGCCTGTCACACCATCAACCGACTCTATCTACATAAGTTACTGAAGAAAACTTCATATGAGCTCCTTACCGGTAACAAATCAAATATTTCATACTTCAGAGTTTTTGGTAGTAAGTGTTATATTTTGAATAAGAGATCTAGAAGATCTAAGTTTACTCCTAAGGTTGATGAAGGTTTTATGCTTGGTTATGGATCAAATGCCTATGCGTACCGGGCTTTCAACAGTATCTCTAGTGTGGTTGAAATCTCGCGTGACGTAACATTTGATGAGACTAACGGCTCTCAAGTAGAGCAAGTTGATCAACATGTGCTAGATGAAGAACCACTAAGTGAGGCTATTAAGAAAATGGTTATCGGTGATGTCAAGTCACAAGAAGGTGTTGAAGACGATGATTTACCTCCTTCATCAATTTAAGTCGAACCTCCAACAATCATTTAAGAAGATGAGAGTGACAAGTCAAGTGAACGTGATGATGAAGATCCCAATCCACCGAATGCACATCCAAGAGTACGCCAAAGTGTTCAACGAGATCATCCCGTCGAAAGTATCACTAGTGATATAAACAAAGGAGTAACTACTAGATCTCATCTTTCAAATTTTTGTGCATTTTACTCGTTTGTCTCCTCCCTTGAGCCACTAAATATAGATCAAGCTATCAAGGATCCCGATTGGATTATTGCCATGCAAGAGGAGTTAAACAACTTCACTAGAAATGAAGTGTGGGAGTTGGTGGAAAGACCGAAGCAAAATATCATCGGTACAAAATGGGTCTTCCGCAACAAACAAGACGAACATGGTATAATGACAAGAAACAAAGCACGGTTGGTTGCACAAGGCTTCACGCAAATCGAAGGTTTGGCTTGTGGTGAGACTTACGCTCCCGTAGCAAGAGTAGATGCTATTAGAATTTTAATTGCTTTTGCTACTCACGATGGCTTTAAGTTGTGGCAAATGGATGTCAAGAGCGCTTTTCTTAATGGTCCACTTTCCGAGCTTATCTACGTTGAGCAACCACCAGGCTTCGAAGATCCAAAATATCCAAATCATGTCTACAAACTCAACAAGGCGCTTTATGGATTGAAACAAGCACCTCGTGCACGGTATGAGTGCCTGAAAGATTTTTTGGTGAGAAAAGGTTTTGAAATGGGTAAATTTGATCCTACACTCTTTACTAAGCTAGTAGATAATGATATATTTGTCTGTCAAGTTTATGTTGATGATATTATATTTGAATCTACTAATGAGTGTTTCTGCGAGAAGTTTAGTAACTTAATGACTAAACGATTTGAGATGTCTATGATGGGAGAGTTGAAATACTTCCTTGGACTACAAGTGAAACAAATGAAGGAAGGGACTTTCATTAGCCAATCAAAATACGTGAAAGATATGCTTAAAAAGTTTTAGATGAGCGACACCAAGCCAATCAAGACTCATATGCCAACAAATGGTCATCTTGATTTAAATGTAAATGGTAAGGACGTCGATCAAAAGGTATATCTTCTATCATTGACTCTCTGCTTTATCTTTGTGCATCTAGGCCTGATATTATGCTTAGTGTGTGCATGTGTGTAAGATTTCAAGCTGCACCCAAGGATTGCCACTTGGTAGCAGCCAAGAGAATCTTGAGATATTTGATACACACTCCTAACTTTGGCCTTTGGTATCCTAAAGGGTCAAACTTTGACCTAATCGGCTATTCTGATGCGGATTATACTGGTTGTAAAGTGGATAGGAAGAGTATCTCCGGTACTTGCCAATTCCTTGGAAGGTCGCTCGTTTCGTGGGCGTCCAAGAAACAACATTCCGTTTCTATCCACGGTAGAAAGTTGAATATATTGCCGCAGGACATTGTTGTGTCCAACTACTTTGGATAAGGCAAACCTTGAGAGATTATGGCCTTAACTTCAACCACATCCCACTTTTGTGTGACAATGAGAGTAACATAAAAATAGCCAACAATCCTATTCAACACTCCCTAACCAAACATATCGATATTCGCCACCACTTCTTAAGAGACCATTCAACTAAAGGTGATATCGATATTACTCATGTGAGAACCGAAAACCAACTGGCTGATATTTTCACCAAACCCCTTGATGAGAGAAAATTCTGTGAGTTACGGAGTGAATTGAATATCCTTGACTCTCAAAATGTTGCTTAACCTATTGCACACATTGTTTGGTGAGTGAAAAGGTTTTACTTTATCCTGTTATCTATTTTACTACAGTTATGTAGGTCTATATATAAATAAATTGAGTGATTTGGCTCTTCGGATATTCATATCCTATTTATTCATGAATGACGTTAGTTTGATTGATTGATATGCTTACGAGTCATTCTTGGGTAAATTCAAATCTTAGAACTCCCCTCTATCCTCCCGAAACAATCTTATCTATTCTCAAGGAGTCTGGAGTCTAAAACTTTCAAATTCAGCAAGAGGGGGATCGGATGTTCCGCTCGGGATCGGAACTTCCGATGGCATCCAGTGAGGGTCTCGTCGGATGTTTCGACGGGCGTCGGAACTTTCGACTCGGCCCAGATTTGCCTCCTATTTATCTTTTCACCGCGTGGGTCCCTGTTCTTTTTACCCCACGGGTTTTCCCTAAGCTTTTACCTCCTCTCTCTCTCTCCTTTTGGGCGGCGGCGGCAAAGGGAGTTCCGACGGCAGCGGATCTTCCGGCGGCGGCGGAACTTCCAGTGGCGGTGGACCGTACGGCAGCGGATCTTGCGACCTGCTGCCTCTCTTCTGCATCCGTCTCCTCCCTGCTCGTCTCCATCCTCCTCTTTTGAAGGTAAAAGTCCCAAATCTTGAATCTCCTAGAACGTGCAATGTGCGCCGTTTTAGTTCGATTTTGAAGCTAAATATGCTTCTATCTTGTTTATGTAAGTGATCGCCGGTGAGTGCTGTGTGCTTCATCGGTAAGGGGATTAGGGTCTTGGTGATCCGGGCTTAGTGCCTTCCCTAACGGTGAGTAGGATCTCCCTTCAAAGATCCGAACATTGGTAAACAAAAATCGCTGTGTTTTTGTCTTGATCTTGTTTGGTTGTTTTTACTATTGGTGTTGGCCTGTTCTGAGTATTCTTTAATAGATCTAACCTTGGTTTTGCGAGAAATATGTTTACTGCAGGTTTTCGACAAATCCAGAATACCCAGGATCGGAACATCCGACGCGAACATCCGACGTCGTCAGAACATCCGACCTAGATCAGAACATGTGACGCAGGGGTTACTGGACCAGATCGGAACATCCGACCTGCATCGGAACATCCGACCGACTGGTTACTGTTTGGCTTCATTAATTCCGCAATTTCGTTTTATTCACCTATTCACCCCCTCTAGGCGGCATAGCGATCCTTTCAGTCGTTTGGCTTCTTCTTTTGGCCTCCGTCGTTGCCACCACGATGGTTCATGATGGCCGCCTCGGCGTTGGCCTCCTGATTCGCCATTGTGAACATGGCCATGAGATTACACGGGGGGTCCCGAGCCATCTACCTAATTAACTCCTCGGATTTGCATCCGGCGAAGAAGGCATCGATGACCGTTTGCTCCGAAACGTCCCGGATCTCGTTCTTCTTCTTGGTCAAGCACTTGATGAACTCACGAAGAGTCTCGTTCTTCCGCCGATGTAGCTGTCCAATCTCCCATCTCCCCGCGGGCCTTTCATAGGTCCCTTGAAAATTGACGATGAATTGTTCCTGGAGGTCGTCCCAAGACTCGATCGAGTTCTCCGGGAGTCCCGTTAGCCAGGTCTGGGCGGTTGGGGTCAAAGCGACTGGCAAATAGTTTACCATGACGTTCTGATCACCTCCTGCCACGCTGACTGCTAGGGCATAAACCTGCAGCCAGTTCTTTGGGTCCCTCTCACAATCGAACTTGTCGATGCCTTTGAGGTTAAAACCATCCGGCCAAACCACTCAGCGAAGATCCGGGGTGAAGGCCCGAATCCACTCCAACGGTCGTGGCGGCCTCCTCCTCGGGGATCTGCTACAATGTGCCCGCGGCGGGTCTTGGCGACGCTCTTGACGGCGATCACGCCGACTGGCGGTGCTCTCGGCCTGATCATCAGCGCGCCTGCTGTGATGGTTACGAGAGTTTCGCTCGCCGTCGATGCGCTCCCGCTGTTTGGCTTCTATGTCCTGACGAAGGTCATGGGCGGCCGTTTGGCGTGAGTTGCCGGCCGGGGAGGCGCGAGCCCTGTTCCGATTGCGCGTAGAACAGCTGTGAGTCGATGCGGTCAGAGTCGGACGCGCCTCGTTTTGTTGAATGGCAGCCATCTCTACCATGGCTGTCGCTCGAGCAAGAGTCTGGACGAGCGGGCTGCCTTCTGAAAGTTGCGGCCCGATGGTTGCGAGAAGAGCCTTCGAGGCGACGATGTTTGCCTGGGGGGTTGTGTAGACGTCCTGATCTCTTAGCTTGATCGCCCGAAGCTCGTTCTAGACGTCGCGGCCGCGGATGCGAAGCTGACGTATGTGATCTTGGTCCTCCACTTGGCGTGAGTCCGGGTCCGCCGCCCTAGTGGCAGTCTCCCCGTATCTGACTAGTGGAGAAGCAGAGTGATGATCCTCCGCACCAAGGGTGAAAACTTCGCGGTAGTTACGGACCTTAGAACTCTCATCAGACTCATAATCAGAGAGAGAGAGGTTGACTTTTTCGCTCTGTCTAATGGGTTGGCCAGCATTGATGACACCCAGGAACGTAGATGGGTCCGGTCGGGTTAATCCGACTGGATCTGATGCGCTTGCCGACTGGTTATCTCCTGTCCAAATCTCAGAGGAAATCCATGCGAAGGTCGCAGCAAAGTTCTCGAGTCCAAAGGGAAATCCATCCGGTGGCGTTTAGTCGTCGTCGGGCAAGATAGGATTCATGCCCGTGCGGTCGAGCCCACCGAGTCCTTTTTCATCTTCCTCGGGGAGAGGTGCGAGGTCGAACAGCGAGCGGGTCAATCCGCTGAAGGTACTTGCCAAATTCTCCAAGTCAAAGGGCAATGGGTCCCGTTGATAACGCGTACCTTCTTGCAAAGAGATCTCTCTGGGAGGAGAGAGGTGAAGATTGTCGATGCCATCGGCGATGAAGTCCAGGGTGCCAAAACGAAGGGACTGCCCCAGTTTCATGGCGACGTGCGGCGATCTTGAAGAAACCATGTAGATTGAATGATGATCTTGACGCTGCCCCTACCTGGCGCGCCAACTGTCGACTGATGGTTAACTGAGGGTTACCGTCGGCAATGAATTTGTACGAGGGGGCGTTAACAAGAACTAAACTAGATTGTAGCACAAGACAGGGATTTATACAGGTTTAGGCCCTCAACGGAGGTAATACCCTACTTCCTGTGCTCTGGGATTATGATTGATCAAGATGCGGTATGCACGATGACCAAGATGAAGTCCGTAGCGTGGTGCTAAGACTATGCGATGATCCTACCTATGGCCTCTACCCCCTCCCTTTATATAGTGTAAGGTGAGATAGAGTTACAAGGTAACATGTGATATACGGTACCTAATTCTGTTTTGCCGTTACATGTCATGCATGTATTGATATCCTAATTACATGGAGCTAGATCATATCCTCGGTAACTTCCTTGGAGCTCAAAGCGCGTGTCACCCGAGTGGTCTTTATCCCTAATCAGCCGACTTGGGTCGTCCCCCATCTGCTCCCTTATGGGCCTTTTAGAGGATACCCGGGGCCCATGTAGTCCACAAAAACCGAGCCCTAAACTTTTTGCTCGAAGTTCGTGACAAATTTTGGTGTTTGATTTTTCATATTTTCTATGAAAGGAGTCCTGAGTAGATTTTTGGTAGAGTGCTTCACGACTCATGGTTTCATAGGAAGAAAAATTCCCACCGCTCCAAGTGAGAACAAATTCTGAAGAATCTGCTTTTGCTTTTCTGAAAGTGGCTTTAATCATTTGGCTTGGTCTTCTTTCCTAAAGCAATATTTGAATTGATTCATCTCTTTTGGACACTTGACAACCAGGATTGTGATTGAAAAATCCCCACATATTCCTTAACTCTTAGTCATGCATGCTATGGGTACACATTATTGTCAAGTTGTCTGGGGTTTGGTGAAAACAATAGCGCCGAAAATTTGTGGCGTCTATTCACCCCCTCTAGCCACCTAAATTGGGTCTTCAAGAAGCCAGGAGCATCCAATCCCTCAGCACTAGCATCTTTCTCCTCTTCGTCGCCCTCCGGACTCTCCTCCTTAGCCTCGTCCCTTCCTTCAGCCTCTTCCACAGCCCGTCCCCCTCCCTCAGCCTCCTCCATAGCCTCCTCCCCTCCCTAGGTTCCCATGTCTCCTGAGAATTAATTGATAAAACAATTAGTTCATGCATATATAAAAAATTAAATACAACATAATTAAAATTATACATACAAACATAGGCACCTCTCGAACTCCTATTGGGCGACCTCCTCTAGGCACTTGCTGAGCGACCACCCTAATGCACCTCTCGAGCTCTCTACCGGCTCTACTAATAGGAAGACTCAAAACAAATTCTAAGAAGCATTTCACACGACTAGAGCTGGCCATATGGGCCGAACCAGGAGGCCTGTCACTGTGTATCGGGCCAGTCCGGTTCGGGCCTGCGAACCGAACCTGGACCTAGACATTGGCCCGTCGGCACGGTTCGGTTCGCATAGTAACGGTCCGGTTCTTTACTATGCAAACTGGGTCGGCCCATTTCGGTTCATTTGGCCAGGTTATTTTAGCTTTTCAGAATTAAAAGTTGAAATCCCGCCGCGCCCGACCGCCCACCCCTAGCCCCCCTACGTGTCCTGCGCATGTCAACCCATGCACTGTGTGTCGGCCGCCGCCTGCCTCGGCTCCGCCACACGTCCCACGGCGCTGCGTTCCCGCCCTGTCGGCCAAGTTGACCACACCACACGTCCCTTGGGCCCCGCTCCCAGCGATGTGTGCGCCGGCGGCCGCACCGTTTCCTGTCCAGCCGCCGCCCCATCCAACCCATGCTCAGCACATGGCGGCTCGATCGCGGCCACACCCACGGCAGCGGTAACGCGCTGCGCCCGATCGCAGGACGCCACGTGGCGGCGGCGCTACAATGACAACGGGTGGTCCGGTTCGTTCGTCGGTTCGGTTTGCTTTTTTATTATTGTTGTAAGCCTAGCCATTTATAGCCGTTTAAGGCATTAAAATTTCATAAAATATAGAAAAAGCCTGAAAAATCCTACATTTTTCGTATAAATAGGCACCCACCTGACCACCTCCTCATCAGCCAGCCACACTTGCAACCCCATTCTCTTGAGTTTTTCATGTGCATTGAGATTTGTGACTTGTAAGATAGAAATTTGTGCAATGTTTTGTCAAATTTGGGGAAGTAAGAAATATTTCGAAAAAATATTTCAAACTTCTAGATTTGTTAGTGTGTCCGGTGAGGTTTGTATATTTTCGTAAGTGTATTTGTGTTATATAGTTGATTTGTTTGGTATAATCCTAAATTAATTGCTCTTTTGTTATTTCATGTACGATATCAGCTTCCTGAAATGGCTGATGATCTTTCTCCGTACGATGAATTTCACCTTAACCAGTTTGGATTAAGACCGGAGGACTATGAATCAATCGGTAAAAGTCTATCAGATCCGGTTCAAGAAACGAAAACTAAAGGAACTGAGGATCATCCCTATGGATCCGCATCTGGTTCAACTTGTGCTTTCGGCTCCGATACCTTCGGATCGAAGCAGGCTTGAGTGAACCGGTCGGATGTGTGGAACGACTACGAGGAGTTGAAACACCCTGTGGATGACAGGCTAAGGAGATATGCAGCTAAATGTAAAATTTGTGTACAAGAGTTATCAGCGATGACGGGTTCGGGTACGAGACATTTGAGAGGCACGCTATGGTATGTAAGAAGTAGAAAGGAGTTCAAATTAGACAGCAAAAGTTGAGTTACAACCCTGATGGTTCAGTAAGTAATAGGGGGAATGCCGAGGTAGCTAGAGAGGCATTGTGTCAGCTAATAGCTTCTAAAGATTTACCCATAGGAATTGGTGATTCTCCCCTTTTTCAAGAATCAACTTTATTATTTATTATTTATTTATATAACAAGGCGCTACCACGCTGTCTTCAGGATAGGCCACGTCGACGCCTTCCCCGCGAGCCTGCTCCCGCGTGGCCACATCGCCGAAAGATCGGCGGCCGTCCGATCGTGGCCACGGGTTCCATCCGGCTGTCCCGCCCTAGCCGCCTTCCCCATTCCTCCCTGCGCTGCCACTTCCCTCTTTCCTCGTCCGCGCCGCCGCCTCTTGCCTGCTCTTCTCTGGTACTGTCCGACGCCTCCTCCCCTCGCCACCCCTCCCCGTCTCTCTTTCCGCCCCTTCCCGCCTCTGCTGCCACCTCTCTGCCACCCGGATGGAAATCCTCCCCCGATCCCCTCTCCGCAAACCCTAGCGTCTGCGGCGGCACCTCCTCCACAGCAAGCGGTGATGGCGGCAGCTCCTCCTCCCCTTCCACGGCGCCGTCGCCGGCGGCTCCTCCTCCATAGCAAGCTGCGGCGACAGCTCCTCCTCGACGGTCTCCTCCACGGCAAGCAGCGGGGCTACGGCGGCAGCCGACGACGGCGGTGGTTCCTCCTCCTCCTCCTAACCTGGGCGGCCAGATCCGGCCGACGGTAGGCCCTAAGATGCCCGCTAGCCCTATCCAAGAAGACGAAGGCGGTCACTATCATCCGCGGCAAGGCCACCAAGGCGGTCCGGATCAGTATCCCCCCGTCCCCCTCCCCGCGCAACGTCTAGCCTTTGTTCCTCTTCTCGCTTCACCTCCTGTCTTCTCTCTCCAGCAGATGTACGTGCCCTGCCTCTGCCCCCTCCATACTGATCCAAATCGAGCAATCTCCATGAAATCCAGCTTCCGGCGACTGATTGTACTGGACAAGGTATCTCCCCGGCAACTCCATCTGTTTCCCCTACTTGCGCACTCACCTTTTGCTTTCTTTTTCAGGTGCACTAGATGCTATCGCTACAGCAGATTTCTGGCCATGGGCGCAATCATCTCTCATTGATTAATGGGGGTCTCTCATTGATCTCTGTCCATGGTCTTGGGTTTCTTGAAGTATGGTTAGCATCAGTTTGGATCACATTTAGCTTACCTCTTATGTTGTATGACTTATTTATACTTCCAATCTGTTTCATGTAAAAAGCATATCACCATAACAACTTTCATCAAATCTTTTATGGTTGGCTCACCAGGGAACACACTCTAATTTAGGTTGTAATTGACTAACTATTTCAATATACCTTTGTGGCCATATGATTATTTTGTTAGGCTCGGAGGGATCTTCACTTGTGACAGTATTTGGAAAAAAAATGATATGTTTTTTAAGTCAAAAGGGGAAATGAATATTGCTGGTCATTTTGTAGAACAGGAAGATTGATATAGAAACATCAATGTTTAATTGATTTCAGTTTTGCTAGGTACTTTCGTCTTTCTATTTAACTGAAGTGCATTTTATTAATTGAATTATGCATGTCTATGCTCACTGCTGAAACACACAGGTATCTTTTATTGTGTTATTCGTTTACTATGCCCCACTGGTAAGCATATTCTACTATGTTGTCTTATTGGATTCATTTTTTGGCAACGTGCTAGATGTCAACTCCCATCTTATTGTCCTATATAGCTAATTAGATCCAATTTAGTTGAACATGTGCATTGTACTTTGTGCTACTATTTTCATCCGTTGATTTTGTGTCCTTTGGGAACATGCTGATTAAGCTTGGATGTTAAAGCTTGATATGCATTAGTCACTTTTGTTATCTCTTATTCGATCTGTTGGACGTTTATTTTTAAAGCACTTATATGTACTGGTAAACATATTCTACTATGTTGTCTTCCAGAAATTTTAGTAGAGCGTTAATATGTGAGCTAATCCTCATTTAATAAATTGGAAATAATCTATTTAGCATTTGTATATTCTGTGAATTTACTATAGTACACTCTGTAATCATATTTTCTTAATATCATGGAGGATTTTATTAGCAGCCTGACTAATAAAATATGAGAACAATCCTTCAATTCTTTTCGGTTAAGTTCCTACTGTCCTATTCTAGCATGAGAGGAAAAAACTCCTTAGGTAAAAATAAAATACTTACCATTTTGCTTTTGTAGTTCTATTTGTGTGTGTTCCCATGAGGAGATTGAACGTCATAGCAAGTTTGAGATAAAATGGTCATCTTTTACATTTGGTATTTATGCTTGTGTGTGTCCATGAGGGAAGTAAACATTGTTTCAGTCTGCTAATTGTTCTATAGGTCTTCATAAGTTTGACTCTGCTTTCTTGTATATGGCGTGAGACAATATATTTGTATGTTTATTACGCTTTGATTTTTTCTGCCCATACCTGGGTATTATGTTTTCTGATTAGCTAATTAATCTGCAATTTTTTTTGTGTGCTTCTCATTGCACCATATAGAGGAGATCCTTCTTATATGTGTCATGCACTCTTTCGTTTGTTTCTAATAAGGGATCCTGCTGATTGGTTTTTGTTTTGCAGGATGGAGCTCCATTAGCTTTGTTGATTGTTTTTTGTTCTACAGGATATGGCTCCATTAGGTCGTTTTTTTTTGTTTAGTGTGCAGTCCTCTTTGAATCTACACAATGCAGGTAACCTCATTTGTCTAATTTTCGTACATTGTTTAATATCTGTAGTATAGTGCTTTATATAACCTTCTAAGTGCAGCTAACCTTTCCCGATCACTAGGAATGAAATGCCTAAATTACTGGCAACTACCTAAACCATCTATTCTACTGAATATTTATTATCATCCTGTTTAATGCAGCCCATCAATCCCTTGCTAACTCATTCATCATTATTAACATTGTCAATTCAGACAACGATTAAAGCCAAGCAGAAATTTTCACCTTAAATTCTTTTAAACAGAAAAAGGACGCACCGTAGGTGCGTTGATCTCGCTAGTATATTAAAATAGCTCATAATCCTAGGTTTACTAGTGTTTCTCATCAAACAATCATTAGAGATTTGAAAAAATTGTATAACACCAACAAGACAAAGTTAAAAAGAACAATTTAAAACTTGCACATTTTCTGTTTCGTTAACCTCGGACATCTGGGTGTAGGGCTAGAGAAGATTATTTAAGTGTTGTTGCTTATTATGTTAACCAAAATTGATAGATTGAGAAAAAAATAATTGCGCTACGACTAATTGATGTTAATCACACAGGTGAGAATATTGTTGATTGCATCATGAATGTTGTTCAAGAATTTGAAATAATCGATAAAATTTTTGCTATTACCATGGATAATGCATTTGCTAATACTAGTGTCATGAATATTTTGACACCCATGTTATCTACATACATTGAATTCTTTTTAATGGATCAATGTTGTGTATGTCACATTATTTATTTAATCGTTAACCGTGGTTTAAAAATATTGCAACCTTATCTTCAAATTATTCAGAATGCCATCTTATTTTTAAATAGCTATTATAACACAAGGATTGCTGCATGGAAGAACTATTGTCGTGAATCATCAATTCAGTCTAGAAAATTTGATCTAGACATGCCTATTAGGTGGGATTCCACCTATCTTATGTTGCAGCACATATTACCATATAGACAGGTTTTTGAAGTTTTTATTAGCACTCAGTATTAAACTAAAGATGGAATGCCACGTTTGACTCCACAGGTTTGGCAGGTACTTAAGCATTTACATTCATTTCTAGATATTTTTTATGAAGCTACCAATAGTGCTTCTACTGCGTACGAGCCTACATCTTGTAGTATTATGTCCATTTATCAAATTACTAATCAGTTAAAAATGTTTGAAAATGATCCTATTTTATATGATGCAGTTAGCCATATGAAAGCCAAATATTTAAAATACTGTGAGATGTTTCATTCTTATATTGTTTTGCTTTTCTCTTTGACCCTAGATCTAAACTTCCTGGATTAACTAATGCTCTAACTCAACGTGGTGTGGCTACTGGAATAGACTACTCAAATCATTTTCAAGAAGTTAGAAATAAACTTAGTGATTTGTATAGAAAATATGAAGAAAAGTTTGCAGAAGTTGGTCCACCACGACCACCACCAGTTTAACTTACAGGGAGAACAATGTCCTTTTGAAAGACTATCACGGGCAATGACACTTCAAGTTCTTCGGACAGCTACTCGCACGACTACACAGGCATCGCGCGGAGCTGTTGGCGAGCTTTCCTTGTATCTAGTAAAGGATGTCGTCGACTTTCAAGAAGAAGAGTTCAATATTCTCTCATGGTGGCGACAACATAGTGGAACATATCTGATGATATACATCCTAGCACATGATGTGTTAACTGTTTTGGTCTCCAAAGTTTCCTCCAAATCCGCTTTCTTCCTGCAGGGAGAATACTAGAGGACAGATGAACTTCCCTTCATAGTGTTATGGTTAAAATACTACTGAGTATAAAGGATTGGGTATTAGCCGAAAGACGACGTTGTCGAGAGACAAAATCAAGAGTTAACAGCTGCATTCGGAGCTCAGAGCTTGATGAAGATTGAAGAAGGCCCTAAAATATTTTATGCCTGTATTGTAGAGCTTCACGCTGCACTATTTTTTCTTTGCCAAGTTTTTATTAAATTTTAGTTTTTATTTGGCAAAGTTTTTAATGAGTTAGCCATGTAAATCCACATTAATTATAAAGTTTGACAATGCATTTTAGAAATTTCTCCATAAAAATTTGAATTTTTTAATTATTTATATAAATTATTGTTCACATTTTTTAATTGCTCGGATTTTTCTAATTTTTTGAGATATTACACTAAAATTGAGCCAACCGGCACCAAACCGCACCAAGCGAATCTGGACCGGCCTGGTTCGTTCGTTCCTTCAGCTAAACTGAACCTTGACTCACCTGCCGACCTGTTGATTTGTTAGGACCGGTTCACATAGTAACCGAGCTGAAAACCAAACCGGGTCGGCGCAATCCGAACCGGGTGGGTAGGTTGGCCAGGTGTGCACGACAGAGCAATAATGCACGAGCTGAGAAAATTGTTGAGAAATAAACTGAGACAGATTAGTATGGGCAAAATAGTAAATTATCCTAATTAATCAATTAACCATAATTAACAGTTATCTGTACTTAATTAGTACGCTAATCACCGAAGGGCGCAACTCTTCTATGGCATACTGACGTCATAAAAAGCAATCTGTAAGGAGAACCGACACCAGATACTTTTTGTATAAAAGGAAAAGCGTTCCCATTGTAAATCTCTCTCGATCAATAATCAATAAAGAAGTTATTTACACATTCTCTTTACACTGAGCAATTTGGCATCAAATCACGTTATCAGCACTGCGCTCGGTATGTTCTCCGATCGCTGTCCCTTTCAATCACAGTTCACAGTAGAATATTTGCAAAAGAAAGGGAAAAAAGGAGAAAGAGCATGGATGAACTCTGCACCAGAACAAGGATTCGACTGCCACGAAGCCCATATGGCATAATCATCCTTGGTAGATCTCAACTTAATGCACTATTGACTGAAATTGGCGCATCAAGTGAGACTTCCACCAGAAGAATCAATCATCGCCATGGTCATCGTCGTAGAAACAGAAGGAACCGGCGAAGGGGAAGAAGGGGAAGAATATACCATGCACCGGGATGGAGACGCACAGCCACCAGGGAGGCCACTCCTTACCCTCATCATGTGCCAAGTCCATCTTCATCGATGAGCGGTTCACGGAATACTCACCGACTTTCTTGAGATCTGAGCCATCACCGGATCACTCAGGATTCCACATGGTTCTGGACTCGGCAGATGACGTTGCGGCAAGGGAGGCTGAACAAAATTGGCTTGCTTCTCTTCGTTTTGGTGTGGATACCCCCTTCCATGTCTCTGCAAATCCACAGATTATTGCATTTGGCAGAGATGCAGGTCCTTCAACTTCAACAATGACACAATGGAGGAATGTAACTACGAGATTCGGCACTGGAGGGCTAGAAGAATTGATTCATAGCACTGAAAATCTCCACATCGACGAAGAAAATGGAGGGCATATTGGCAACGAACCTGAAAATTTTGCCATAGCGTACCAACCCGGGGTGGCGCCCCCGGCTATCGCAATCGCTCGTCCATGGATTGGGGCGGCGTCCCCGAGCCTCGTCGGAGAATCATCCCAGGCGGCCACCACCGAGGCGGAGCCCTCGGCCGTCGGCGTCGCTCCAGCCACCGACGTGAGGACAAATGCCGTCGTCTTCGGCGAAGATGCCGGGGCGGAGCCCTCGGCATTCCTCGCTTCGGTGGCACCCGGGCCTCATGATCGTCGATCCGCTGGGGTGGCGACCAGTGCCGCCATGCGCCGCTCCATGGGCGGCGGCACCCTCGCTCAATGCCGTCGCCTCTCCGATGCTTGGCGGCGCCCGCCATTTCTCCTGCTCGGCGGCGTCCCGAGCCGCCTTCTCTAGATGCGGTGCGCCATTGTCGCCGTTGAAGGAGGAGGCTGGGCGGCGTCCCACCAGCCAATGCCCATGGCGAGGTGGCCGTCGCCGCCGCCGCCACCGCCAGTGGGAGATGGGGTTGGAAACCCTATTGACCATGGAGAAGAGGCAGAAGAAGTGATGGGCTCAGGCCCATTCGGCTGGTTAAAAGAAGCTATGTGATTTTTGCGCAAAACACCTTGAAGTTGCTCAAATTCCATATGCATCCAGCCAAAAGAAGATAAAGGGGATTTAAATGAAATGCCAATTAGTCCAGAACTTTATATACAGTAGTTTATTTACTGTTTATTCACATTTATGTAATAGGATGTTTATTTATGGGCATGTATGTATGTATGTATTGTACCACATATACATTTGTGATATTACCCATGTATGTATTGACAATATATTATTTATATGTGATATTATTGCTATATATGTGATTTTTCTAAGTTTTATATTTCTAGCATTTTTCTTAATTGATTAATTAGATGATTACTTTCTATGGATTTTGGTCTATAAATCACAAGAAAATAGAGACTAGTACAATGATTGCGATTAAAATATCATATCTCTACATACAATAGAATTCATGTACTAGTAGAAAAATAGCCAAAATGCAATCAAAATAAAGACTATTTAAAATGGTCATATCTATTTTGTATAGAAAGTTTACATCTAATTAATAGAATTCATATAATATGCTAGCAAATATTCTAGAAAACAAATAAAATACATGGGTAATAAAATGCTAAGACCTATTTATTCAATTATTTACAACATTTTATGCAACATCACAAGTATATTGATGCACTTGCATGATAACATTGTAGGATATGGTGATATAAATAAAAAGAGTTTCTTGAGCTTCTTTGTAGATGGTACAAACTATTTGACTTGGGCTATGGATGTTAAAATTAATTTAGCATCTAGAAGTATAGTAAATACTATTCAAGATCCTGTTGAAAATGCTCCAGCAATTCCTGAAGCATACAAATTTACCGCTCTGCATTTTATTAGGCATCACCTCCATCCAGATTTAAAAAATGAATATTTAATGGAGGAAGATCCACTTTCATTGTGGAAATCTCTCAAAGAGAGATATGATCAACAAAAATCAATCATATTGCATGAAGCACAACGAGAATGGGCTATGCTACGCTTTCAAGATTTTAAATCAGTTGCAGCCTACAACTCTGCTGTGCATAAGATTAATTCCAAACTGCACTTTTGTGAAAAGGCAGTAACGGATGATGATATGATTGAGAAAACTTTATGCACTTTTCCACCTTCTTTAATGATATTGCAGCAACAATATCGCCAAAACAACTATGCTAAGTATTACGAATTAATATATACATTGCTACAGTAGGAAAAACATGATGAACTTACATTGAAGAATCATAATGTTAAATCCTCACAGTGCAATGGCAGTGCCTAAGGCACATAACAATATTCAAAATGCTAGTACTAGTCGCAATCAGAAAAAGAAGGGTAAAGGAAAGGCTAAGTTTAAGAAAATGCAGAATACAAAGGGTAAATTCAATGGCAAAGGAAAATTCAAGAAGAATTTTTCTAAAGGCAAAACTGGCCATTGCCATAGATGTGGATGTGTTGGACATTGGGCAAAGGAATGCCGTACCGCCAAGCATCTAGTTGAATTGTACCTCAAGCATGGCAACAAAGAAAGGAAGGATCAAAGCAACAAGCCTGAAGCTCACTTCACTGAAAATCCACAAATGGATGTGGATATGGGACAGCGTGATGCTGCCATGGATGTTGATACCATTGGAATGGTTCAACAAAATGAAGACAAGATGAGCATTGAGAACATGATCGTGGAATTTAGTTCCCAAGATATGTTTGGAGATACTGTCTAAATCTCCTAGATTAATTCTTGTAATATCAGCATGTATTATTCTACAAGACATAAATGTTGTATGTAATAATTGAATAGATTGATGTAATTAGGTCTTAATTATTTCTCCAAAGACGAGCATGTAATATGTTACAATGACATATTAATATATGTGGTTATATAGTTCTATTTTTGGAATAGAGTCTAATTTAATTTATGCTCTTTAATATAGAACTTGGAGTAGCAATCCAATGGAAGGAGAATTATGTCTAGTTGACAGTGGCACCACAAATACAATTCTTAAGGAGACAAAATATTTTTAAACTCTATCTAAGAGTAGTGGAAATATTATAACAATTGCTGGTAGCAATGTTCAAATTGTTGGTTCTGGACGAGCCATGATTATTCTCCCTATGGGTACTAACTTAGTAATTGAGGATGCTCTTTTATATCCTGATTCTAAGCGTACACTTTTAAGCTTTAAAGATATTCGCAATAATGGTCTCCATGTGGAAACAAGTAACGAGAGCAATGATGAATGTTTGCTCTTAGTGAAAAATATTGGTTGCGAAAAGCAAGTGGTTGAAAAGCTTCCTTCATTTTCATCTGGATTGTACTATACATACATTAAACCTGAACCATATGTTGCGCTAAAGACAATTTATAAAAATCTTGATGTTTTCAAGATTTGGCATGACCGGTTGGGTCATCCGGGTTTGGAAATGATGCGCAAAATCATCAAAAAT
The DNA here is from genome assembly GCA_036346415.1 of Raddia guianensis. NCBI lineage: Eukaryota > Viridiplantae > Streptophyta > Magnoliopsida > Poales > Poaceae > Raddia > Raddia guianensis. Next base: position 14,137,425 of record CM070534.1, on the reverse strand, counting down.
TCTGTTGGTCACAATATTAAAAATATAAGTTTCCCAAGGCCCGAGGATTTCTTATGCACGGCATGTGCAAAAGGGAAATTAATTTTGAGACCATCCTATCTCAAAATTAAAAATGAGTCACTAAATTTCTTGTAAAGAATTCAAGGTGACATTTGTGGACCAATACAACCATTATCTGGACCGTTCAGATATTTTATGGTATTGCTTGATGCATCTACTAGATGGTCTCATGCTTGCTTATTGTCGACAAGGAACCATGCTTTTGCAAAGCTAATGTCCCAAATAATAAAATTAAAAGCCAATTATCCTGATAATAGGATAAAATCCATTCGTTTGGATAATGCCGCTGAATTTTCTTCACGGGCATTCAATGATTATTGTATGGCTTTGGGCATTACTGTAGAGCATTCTGTACCCTATGTCCATACACAAAATGGACTAGCAGAATCTTTGATTAAAAGGGTAAAGCTTATTGCTAGACCTTTATTGCAAAACTGCAAATTACCAACAAGTTGTTGGGGTCATGCGATATTACATCTTCATGACATTAATTCAAATAAGACCAACTGCATATCATACGGTCTCCCCGTTACAATTAGTACGTGGAAATGAACCAAGCATTTCCTATCTGCGAAAATTCGGTTGCGCTGTATACGTACCGATTCCACCACCACAGCGTACACAAATGGGCCCTCATAGGAAAATGGGGGTTTATGTGGGGTATAATTCACCGTCAATTATTAAATACCTCGAGCCATTAACTGGGGATTTATTTACGACTCGGTACGCTGATTGTATATTTGATGAGGACAATTTTTCGGCATTAGGGGGAGATATATACCACGATGAATGCCGAGAAATAAATTGGGATGCCACAGGCATTTTGTCCTTAGATCCACGTACAAAAGAATCTGAACAAGAGGTTCAAAGAATCATAAATTTGCAATATATTGCAAATAACCTGCTAGATGCATTTACTGATCACAAAGGTGTGACAAGATCACATATACCTGCTGTGAATGCACCGGAAAGAGTAGAGGTACCAAAGAAAACTACTCTTGCCCCAATACTAATAAGAGGGAGAATTCGGTTGCGGGACTTAGTTTCACGGAGGCGTCATTGAAACAACAAAGGACCAATAAAGGTAAATTATCTACATCGATAAATGAAAATCGATGTGAAATTAAAAACCATGAGAGGATGGTGAGACCAGCATCAATGTGCGCACAAACTTAGGTCTTTGGAACATCGGAAGACCTTGATTCCATCGTTATGGGAAATCATGTGGAATCACAAGGTAAAAATAATGAAATGTCCATAAATTATAACAATTCAGGGGAATTATTTGAAAGAAATGCTACAATAGTCGACATTTACTTTGCCTCTAAAATTGCAAAGTCTCTTGATCTGGATCCAGAACCAAAGACCATGGCAGAGTGTAAGCAGCGCTCAGATTGGGTCAAATGGAAAGAGGCTATTGAGGCTGAATTACGCTCGCTTAATAAAAGAGAGGTATTTGGTAATGTTGTACCAACTCCTCCTAAAGTATTTCCTACTGGAAATAAGTGGATTTTCACTCGAAAGAGAAATGAAAATCATGAGGTGGTGAGATACAAAGCGAGACTTGTAGCACAAGGGTTCACGCAGAGACCCGGCATCGATTACGATGAAACATATTCACCGGTGATGAGTGGAATAACATTCCGATATCTCATATCTCTGGCAGCTATTATGAATTTGAATTTGCAGTTAATGGATGTAGTGACCGCATATCTTTATGGGTCATTAGATTCGGAAATTTATATGAAAGTCCCTGAAGGGATAAATATTCCGAATCCTAAAGTAAGTCGCAACATGTATAGCGTTAAATTGCAAAAGGCGCTATATGGATTAAAACAGTCGGGAAGGATGTGGTACAACCGACTAAGTGAATACTTTATAAAACAAGGTTATTCACATAGTGATGATTGTCCTTGTGTGTTCATAAACAAAACTGAAAATGGATATTGCATAATTTCAGTTTATGTGGATGATTTAAATATCATTGGAACCACAAAGGAAGTAAAAGAAGCATGCAATCATCTTATGACGGAGTTTGAAATGAAAGATTTGGGTAAAACCAAATATTGCTTAGGTTTACAACTTGAGCATGTTCCTGAGGGAATATTAGTACACCAGTCTGCTTATATTGATAAAATATTAAAGAAATTTAATATGGATAAGGCTTATCCATTGAAAACCCCTATGGTTGTAAGATCTCTAGAAAGGGATAAAGACCCATTCAGACCTATGAGTGAAGATGAAGAGATTTTGGGATCTGAAGTCCCATATCTTAGTGCTATTGAAGCATTAATGTATCTTGCAAACTGCACCAGGCCTAATATATCATTTGCAGTTAATTTATTAGCAAGATTTAGTGCTGCACCAACTAAAAGACATTGGGCTGGCATTAAACAAATCTTAAGATATCTTCAAGGTACAAAAGATCTTGGTTTGTTCTATAAGAAAAATCAAGAAATGACTATGATAGGGTATACAGACGCTAGCTATATGTCTGATCCCCACAATGCCAGATCTTAGACTGGATTTGTATTTCTGTATGGTGGAACAGCTTTCTCATGGAAGTCTAGTAAACAGACTTTAGTAGCTACATCCACTAATCATTCTGAAATAATTGCTTTATATGAAGCATCACGTGAATGTGCATGGCTTCGAAGAATGATTAATTTTGTACAGAAATCAAGTGGCATGGACACATTGATAAACCCCACAATTATCTATGAGGATAATGCAGCTTGTGTTGCTCAAATGCAAACAGGTTATATTAAAAGCAATATTACAAAGCACATTGCTCCAAAATTATTCTATCCTCATGAGCTCCAAAAGAGTGGAGAGATAGAAATTTTACAAACAAAGTCATGTGACAATCTCGCTGATTTGTTTACTAAATCACTATCTTATTCTATATTTCATAATTGTGTACATGGAATAGGAATGAGGAGACTTCGTGATGTGCAGAGTTCAGGGGGAGTAAATCCCTAAACTCATAACCTGTTATTTAATGTATATTGTACTCTTTTCTTTATTATGAGTTTTTTCAATAATGGTTTCTCATATATAAAGTTTTTAACGAGGCAATATAGCAATACAAGTATACATATGCAATGTATAATTTTTCTTCATCCATTTTTCCCATCAGGTTTTTGGAAGGAGTTTTTATATGACATTTGCATATAATAATATTTTTTTTTTGCCCAAGGGGGAGTGTTGAGAAATAAACTGAGACAGTTTAGTATGGGCAAAATAGTAAATTATCCTAATTAATCAATTAACCATAATTAACAGTTATCTGTACTTAATTAGTACGCTAATCACCGAAGGGACGCAACTCTTCTATGGCATACAGCGTACGCAAAAAGCAATCTGTAAAGGAGTTACAGAACCGACACGGTACTTTTGTATAAAAGGGAAAACGTTCCCATTGTAAATCTCTCTCGATCAATAATCAATAAAGAAGTTATTTACACATTCTCTTTACACCGATCAATTTGGCATCAAATCAAAAATGATGCGCAGCCGGGTGCCGACGGCCGAGCAGCAGTCGGGCAGGGCTCCTCCGCTTTCACAGGGTACACCGCTGCGGCCCTTCCTGTTGAGGAGGCGCATCTGACCTGCCTCGCCGCCGCCTACACAGTGTATAGGCTTCCGCTCCCCCGTGCGCACTGCTCCTCCCTCCCGAGTCCCGCAGCAACAACCAGCACTTCGGGCCCCCAACAATGGCGCCCGATTCCACCGCAGTGACAGTGGACGGCAATGCCCTCGCGGGGCGCGCACTGGCCGCGGCTGGCGCGCGGCACATGTTCGGAGTGGTGGGCATCCCTGTCACCTCCCTGGCCTCCCGCGCGGCCGCCGCCGGGTTTCGCTTCCTCGCCTTCCGCAACGAGCAGTCCGCGGGCTACGCTGCCGCCGCCTATGGTTTTCTCACCGGCTCCCCTGGCCTCCTCCTCACCGTCTCCGGCCCCGGCTGCGTCCACGGCCTCGCCGGCCTCTCCCACGCCACCGCAAACGCCTGGCCACTTCTCATGGTCTCCGGCTCCTGCTCCCAGCCTGATGCCGGCAAGGGCGACTTCCAGGAGCTCGACCAGATCGCCGCCACCAAGCCCTTCGCCAAGCTCGCCGTCAAGGCCACCACCATCGCTGACATCCCTCGCCTCGTCTTCCAGGCTCTCGCCGCTGCCGTCTCCGGCCGTCCCGGAGGGTGCTACCTCGACATCCCGTCCGACGTCCTCCACCAAACCCTAACCGAATCCGAGGCCGCTGCCCTTATAGACACAGCCGCCTCCGATTCCGCCGCTTCCGATTCTTCCCCACCGAAGCACAAGGCCCTAGACGAGGGCATCCAGAAGGCGGTGGAGCTGTTCCGGCACGCAGAGCGTCCTCTTGTGGTGGTAGGGAAGGGCGCAGCGTACGCACGAGCTGAGGAGGCAATCCAAAAACTGGTGGACACCACAGGCACCCCCTTCCTCCCAACCCCAATGGGGAAGGGGGTCGTTCCTGATGTGCACCCGCTATCCGCAACTGCGGCACGCTCACTCGCCATTGGGCAGTGTGATGTGGCGCTGGTCATTGGTGCGAGGCTTAATTGGCTGCTTCACTTTGGCGAGCCACCCAAATGGTCCAAGGATGTGAAGTTCATACTTGTAGATATCTGTGAGGAGGAGATTGACCTCCGGAAACCACATATTGGTCTTATTGGAGATGCGAAAAGAGTCATGGAACTGATGAATAGGGAAATCAAGGACCAACCATTCTGCTTGTCGCGGTCACATCCCTGGGTCGAGGCAATCACCAAGAAAGCGAAGGATAATGTGCTCAAGATGGAGGGGCAACTTGCAAAGGATGTCGTGCCATTCAATTTCCTGACACCTATGCGGATTATCCGGGATGCAATTCTTGCTGAGGGGAGTCCTGCTCCAGTAGTAGTATCAGAAGGGGCAAACACCATGGATGTTGGCAGGGCTGTGCTTGTGCAGAATGAGCCACGGACAAGACTGGATGCAGGGACATGGGGGACAATGGGAGTTGGTTTGGGATACTGTGTTGCAGCCGCAGTGGCTGAGCCTGAAAGACTTGTGGTTGCTGTGGAGGGTGATTCCGGATTTGGATTCAGCGCAATGGAGGTTGAGGTATGAATAAATGACTTTCACTCACACCTCGAAAAAGAATCAAATAGATGCAATTGATAACTTGTTGGGTTTAATTTGCATAAAGCCATAAATATATATTATTATAACTCCTAGCTGCTTTCTACTATTAGTACTAACTATTGCAATGCAAATGTGAGCTGAAGCTGACATCATTTGGGTTCAAGGCAAGCAAGTGTTCACACTTTATGCTACGCCAACATTGTTCACACTGCAATAGACACCACATCATCATCTATATAAGAATTGTGTATCATGCTATCATTTACAGCTGTGCATATTCATATTCTAAACAAAAGTCTTGAAGGTTGAAAAATCAATTTTTACCAACTTAAATAGATCACTACTGTGTTGTTGGTCCCTAAAAAACGGTTTCCCCTGTTATGTGGGGGTGTGGAGAATCCTCGTAGTGATTCATCCTAATCTAAATAAGCTATACACTACAACATACAAATAAAAGCTTATAAATTCTATATTTATATTTTCATGCAATACATTCATATTCTTTTTTTTTTGTTGCTGTACCTCTGTAATGTCATATTGACCCTTAGAACAACATGAATGTACTGCTTTGTATGGAATCACAGGATACCATTAGTCCCAAATTATACATTTATGGGTAGACTAAAATTTAGATTTTATATGAGGCCTATCTTTCTCTATTTATCATCTAGCAACCACATATTTTTTGGTTTTGTAGTTTTGTTCAATCAATGCGCACATTACAGAAAATTGTTGTAACCATTAATTTGTATGATTTTTAATTGGAGCCCAGATATTAGGTATAATTTATTATTTTGTTATGTGATCTCCTTGATGTCTTAGTTGCACAGTTTTCTTAACAGTACATTTAGTTTGTACTGCAGACTTTGTACATATATGTTTCAAAAATACAAAACAAACTTGAAAATATGTAAAATTTTGCCGGCGGTGATTTTCTAACTAGAATAACAAAATGGACTGTTCGGATTGGCCATCTAAATCTCGGATTTTGTTGCAAAGCATCACAGCAAAACTCTTTTGTTTATACCCGTTTGATGAATTATTTTGTGAGGCACATCTAAATTGTCAGCTTTTTCTTGTTATGTTTTTTTATATTTGCTAGGAGTATGATTAAATGTTTGTAATTTGTGTGGTTTGTTACTAGTCAAATAATTTGATATCAAGATTGGCAGATGCATGCAGCAAGCAAATTCACAGAAATGTGTGATTAATTATATGTCGTGACACAAACTAACCACTCATAGTCATGTTCAACTGCGTAAATGTTTATGTTGAGTCCAGAGAAGGGTTAGTAGGATCATAACTAGCCATCTGGCTAAGCCAAGTTGGTGTAACTTTGTGGTTGAAATTTAGCATCTGAGTAGTAAAACATTTTTAGATGAGGTTTATTTTTATTGGCATAAATTGCACCGTAGGTACATGGAGTTGTCCGGCGTTCTCAGTTAGGTCCAAAATTCCGAAAACCTTGTATCTATGTACATGAAGTTACGTTAGTGTTTCAATTAGGTCCAAAGCGGTTTTGCAGAGGGTGATTTCTGATGTGGCACTCCTAGTCACGGTGACACGTGACCACACTGCATACGTGACATTCCTCCTCTCTCTCTCTCGCTCCATCCATCGTAGCTGTTATATATACACAGTAGTCGCTCGTACACAATCACGTGGATCAATCATAGAGATAAGAATCAGAGGCATGAACACACGGATGTAGAGAGAAAGCCACGGCACAGATCTTTATTAATCTTATTATCAGAATACAAAGGGGTGCCTCTCATATCTATAGTGCAGGGCTTCTTAGAAGACAAGAAACCTCCTTATAGATATATTTGGTTTTGACCACAATACCCATAGGGTTATAATAGTAACATTGCCGCCTCCCATCTTCATTGCTCGCCGATCGTCGCTCTTGATTAGTATAGTACGATAAAAGTGGGTATCTACTCATCTGCCCCGTGCCGTAAGGAGTCTATAGGAAGCGGTAAGGCCTTTTGCAGGGTTTAGTTTCCTTTTTGATCCCTTGTTGCTAGGCCTCAGTTAAGCTGCATTTTTGCTTAAGAAATTGCCCCTGTTCGTGTCGCATTTTATTGCTATTTAGGGAGGGTGCATGCATGTTTCTACCTTGTTGAGAAATCCTTTATGTACTCCTGATAACTACTCTCTATGCCTTCTCTCTACCTCTCTCCTCTTCTCCCACATCATGCTGCGGCAGCCACCTGCAAGGCTTTCCCCTCTGCCTCAGTGATAACCTGATGCGATCTGGCCACCGCAGCCTTGGCCTAGAAGGAGGGAGGGCGAGAGAGAGGACACCGGCATCGACTAAGATTCGACCACGAGGTCACCATTGCCTTAATGCTCCCGACAGATATGTTGTGATCCCCACAAGCTTGCCCTGCCATGAATAGCTATGGATCCAAGCTCAAGGCTGACTTCGCCACGCAGTGTCATGGCTATTAGCTCGAAGCCGCCTTCCCAGGACGCGCACACCATGGCCACAAGCTTGGTGCCGTTGCTGCGGCATTGCAGTGAGTTCGGCATCGTTGCCGCACTATAGCTGTGCATCCTCCTCCTAGGTGTCATGAGCATCCTCCTTTTAGGTGCCATGGCCATGCCAGCACCATGCCCTCGTCCATGTCCGACAGTGCCAATCAGATGTTAACCATGTCTACCCACACCATTGTTTTCCTCGTCCACCTTGTTGCACGACCGCAGTAGCTTGGCATAGTTCGAGGGGCGGAGCTCCTCAGGAAGAGAGGAAGAAGTGGTGGAGGTTGACCTGCACATAGTTGTGAGCACGCATTGAGCACAGGAACTCTGTCAGTGCATGGGACGATGCAGCCACACAATTAGGCAGAGGGACGACTGACAGGTTGTGGATGGTGGTGGTGTGCATCGTAGCGGACAACCGTGGCTGAGCGCCTGCCATGCAGCGTTGAGGTTGGCTGTGGCTTCGGTGGAGCAACTGATGTGATCCCTTGGGAGTGGGAGAGATAAAGAGAAAGATCGGGGGAAAGAGGGAAGCACGGGATAGAGGTGGCGGTGCCAGCGTGACAGGCAGACAGCCGCGTTGCTGGCCATGCGAGCTTGTCCCCTCCAAGGTTTTATAGTCGGTAAGTCGAGTCGAGTCGACTGTGTACCGACTTGGAGACTAGTCGTGACTAGGTGAGACTAGTCGAGTCCTAGTTGTTAACTATACTCTCTAATTTTCTATAGACATACCAATCATTTTCTAGGGGAAAAACATATAGACAATTAGACATAGAGATAGAGACATAGATATAGACAATTAGACATAGACAATTAACCATCATCTTCCATAGCACATCATTAAACATGGATCGCAGCCTTGTAGTAATTCTTCTATTGGTCTCTCTAATGTCCAAGAACTTATTTGGGTTCAATTTTCAAAAATAGTGCTGCTCCATATAGATTTTGCTCCATTTGATTATCCCATCTCTTGTCAACAATGGCTAGCACTTGACTCATTAAACCTTCCTTGTGTGTCAAAGTTTCCTTGATGTTTGTCTTTGCAACATCCATGGCTGTCCATATCTCAGGCATTGCTGGCCTCTCATCACCATCAGCAATCCTTAGGACAATAAGAAGTGGTTGTGAAGCTCTCATGCAATTCTCTACCGATTGCCAAAATGGCATGGACAAACAAGTTTTTTCACATTCCTTTCCTACTTTCATAGTCTTCAATTTGTGATCACACCATTCATCACTCACAAAAAGAGCTTTCAATCCTTGGCGTTGCTTCCACATGCTAGCCAATGTGAGGAATGCAGTTGCAAAACGAGTTGTCGCCGGCCTCACAAGATCTCTACCATTTGTCTTGCTCCTCATTAGATCAAGAATCTTTCCATGGCCATAGATGAATCTTGTGACCCTCGTTACTCTAGTAATGCAATCATTGAACTCCTTTATCTTCCCTATGTCCTCTAGCATAAGGTCTAAGCAGTGGGCAGCACAAGGAGTCCAAAATAGATGTGGAATCCTATCCATGAGCATTCTACCGGCTACCTTATAGTTGGATCCATTGTTGGTGACAACTTGGACCACTAAATCCCCCCCAATAGCATCAATTTGCTCCTCCAACAATTTTGCAACCAATTTTGCATTAAGTGATTCCGAAGAGACATTTGATGACCCCAAGAAGAAAGTTCCTTCTGAACTATTCACAAGATAATGGATCAAATGGCACCCTTTCATGTCGGTCCACCCATCTGACATTAGTGTGCAACCGTACTCTTTCCATGCCTCCTTATGCTTCTCCTTGAACTCATCTGTCTTCTGCTTTGCCTTTTCAAGCAATGGCACTCTCACCTCATGGTAGGTAGGTGATCTATACCCAGGACCATATTATCCTATAGACTCTAGTAGAACCTCCTAGCTTCTTGAATTTATAACATTGAGTGGAATGCAATTCTCATACAAGAAATTGGCTGCATGTTCATCTACAATCTGTTTTTGCTACTTTGTCCTTTTAGTGCAATGCTCAAGTGTTGGTTGAGAAGAGCTTGAGCTGTGTCTTTCTAAAACAACCTCTTCTGGTGTCTTGCGAATAATGTCAACAATTGTTTTTTCTGTTGAAGACCGGACACTTGAAAAGAAGACACCGGTTCCTTTCTTTTGGAAGATGAAGAGGCCCTAGAACTTCCATGCTACTGCATGGTGATACAGCCCTTGACGCGGGCGAGACGAGCTGTTGTCGAAGCTAGCGCCTAGGCTGTTATTGGAGCCACCGCCTATGAGATCTATTCTCAATTTTGATTCATTTGATTGGATGAATAAAAAGATACATGACATATCCCTTTTATAGGGATAAAAGACTTAGCCCGTAAGAAACTACCCTCTAAGTAATCTTATCCCATCCCTAACAAACTTATCTAATCTAATACCAACTACTAGGAGATCTAATCTAATCCCTAACTACTAGGAGGAAATTAACCAACCAGCACCACAGGATGCGCTACAGTACCGCATGAACAGTACCGCGGTACTGTTTGTGGGCTGTGGGCCATGGCCATAACACATGGACTCCTCATTTTCAGCACCCTCATCACCCTCAACAAGGTCTAGCTGCGCTGATTTGAACGTCCTTGAATTCCTTTTCAAGTAATCATGCATCTCTTTTCTGATTTCTGGGGTTCCCTTTGGGCATTTTTCTACATCACCAAAACCACCAGCAAGGTGCCTTTTCATTCTTCCTGCTCCTGAATACACTTGCTTGCCACACAATTCATATTGCAGGACATCCTTGTTGACTTCTGGCTTTGCCTAAAATGCATATTTCCATGCCGGATCCTTGGACCTAACTGGCCTCGACTTGTTTTTTGTTGCAACATTTTCCTGCATCATAGATAGCATTGCATCAGGCTAAGGCTATTAGGGCCGAAGCCCGAAGGGAGAGAGCAGGAGGCCAAGAGGGCAAGAGGCTGCGGCAGCGACTGGATCACTGGAGAGGGAGGAAGGAGTACCCCTGCGGCAGTGTGGCTGCGGTTGGCCGTTGGCGGGCCGAGAGGGAGAGAGGAGTAGGCCGAGAGGGAGAAAGGAGTACCCCTGCGGCTGCGGTTGGCCGGCGGCGGGCCAAGAGGGAGAGAGGAAGAGGCCGAAAGAGAGAAAGGAAGGGCGGAGAGGGAGAAAGGAGTACCTGCGGCTGGGCGTCGGCGGCTGGCGACGACGCTGATGCGGACGCACCGGCGGCGGCGGCGTTGCTTTGGGTCATTTGGAAGAGGTGGCGGCTAGGGTTCTAATGGTGGCTGGGGCGCTAGGCAGCCCGCAGCGTATAAGTGTGATGTCTGCTGTGTGGGCCGGCCTTCGCAGTTGGTCGCCCGACTCCCTGCCGGCGCCTAGTCGCCACTAAAGCGGCGACTAGCCGGCAAGTCGGCCGACTTGGGCACCGAGTCGGGTCGTTGGCAGCGACTCCTAGCGATGCACCGACTTGCCGACTAGTCGCGCAACTTTAGAACAGTGGTCCCCTCCCCTTTGTCTGGTTGTGTGTTGTGTCTTGGGGCAGGGGCATACCTAGAAAAGAAGGGAGAACAGGACAGAGAAAGGTCGAAGACAAGAGGACACCACTTGCATGTTTTGGCCAATGTGCCAGTAACTAGCGTGCCATACACCAAACCACTCATCGTATACTAGTTTGGACCTAACTGAAATATTAACATAACTTCGTTTCTATAAATATACACGGTTTTCGGAATGTTGGACCTAAGTGAACTCGGGACAACTTGATGCAACTTTGGTGCAATTTGCTCTTTTTATTATGACTGTAGAACATAGCTATCTTTTGATTTACTTTGTTGTACCCAATGTTGATATCCTACTTTTTTTTTTCTGTGCACTATGCAGACATTAGTACGATATCAGCTGCCTGTTGTTATAGTTGTTTTTAACAACAATGGTGTCTATGGTGGTGACCGAAGAAGCCCTGATGAGATAACAGGACCCTACAAAGATGACCCTGCCCCAACTTCTTTCGTTCCAGCCGCAGCTTACCATAAAATGATGGAAGCTTTTGGAGGAAAGGGTTATCTTGTTGAGACGCCAGACGAGCTAAGATCCGCTCTTTCAGAATCATTTCGTGCCAGGATACCAGCAGTGATTAATGTTATCATTGATCCTTACGCTGGAGCAGAGAGCGGTAGAATGCAGCATAAAAACTGAGGGTGTTTGATTTTGGCACGATGAAGTGTGAGATAATAAGCAACATCCTTCATCAAGTTGCTTTTGGACGATTGCTTCTTTGTTCCACGTACAGATGAAAGATGCTCTGTATGCTGGCTTTCTGAAATTAAAATGAACACTAAGGAACTAGTCGTGTTATTTTTGAACATATCACTATAAAACTGAAATAAGGAAACCCTTCTGGATATTCTTCCCTTGATGTGCATTCTGTAATGTGCCTTCCTCTATGGCATGTGATAGGGTTTGTGTTGTATAATTAGGTGTTATGTGTACATGTAAACATGAATGCAGTATAGTAAACATTGTCAATTATTATCACTCATGACATGGATGTGTAGATAAGTTTTCATACTTGTATGAATAAGAAGTTTTTAGAGAGTAACTGCAAGAAGGTTATCATACATAGTACGAGCGGCCAACGTGTCAAGGGCATGTTTGGTACATGTCTAATACTGCCACATCTAAGGTTATTTACTTTCCACGTGTGTGGCTTGACTAACTTGCCTAATATTAGAAGGCGTTTGATTTACTCCCACAATTAACTTTACGCTAGGCGAAAATATGAGTCAAGTGATTGGTTGCAACACTTAACTTTAGGCTCGGCAATCTCCTCGACATGGCCATTACAATGTTTCTTGTATATACTTAAGCTCTATTTTATTTACAAAATTATAATTTTTCCCTAATGGCACTAAAGAGAATTTGTATCAATGGTCCAAATCTCGGTATGATGCTCTTCCAGACCATACCGAGGTGAGGATAGTCCTGGGAATTGGGCCATCTTGGCAAGATTTAAGACGGCCCGTCGTGCCTTGGGCACGCCATGTATCGAGCCGACACGGCCGGTCAACACCGGGCCATGCCGGCCGGGCACGGACCGCCAAAAGCCGAGCACAAGCCACGACCCAAAAGCTCAAGCGGGCATGAATCGGGCGGCCAAATGAGCACGGCACGCCAGACAAAACAGAGAGATAAATGATTTTTTATAAATTTATATGTTACTCAAATGAAAAGGTTGTCTATACAAAAAGATGTGTCTTGAAATTCTCTACAACTTTCATGTAGAACATAAATTCATCTGAGCAGCGGAATATCTCGAAAAATGTTAATTACCGAAATGGGTCATGTGGGTTCTAAAACAGCCAGCGCACTAAATATTTTTTATAAATTCATGCATTGCTGAAATGAAAAAGTTGCCTACATGAAAAAGATGCATCTTCACATTCTCTACAACTTTCATATAGAAACAAAATTCATCCGAGCAACAAAAGACCATCAAAAATATAAATTACTGACGCGTGCCTCAGTTCGGGCCGTGCCGGCCCGAGCACGGCCCAAATGTTCGGGCCATGCCGTGCGGCCCGTCGTGCCGGCTTCTTAGGCCCGACACGGCATGGAAATCCGGCCGGGTCGGCACGGCCCAAAAAATTTCATGCTGGGCCGTGCTTTGGGCCGGCAAAATCGGGCAGTGCTCGGGCCGGCCCAAAAATGCACGGCCTAATTTCCAGGTCTAGGTGAGGACTACCGCACTCTACAAACCTATATTTATCATACCTCTTTACAATACAAATAACTAGTCTATCTTACTGCAAAGAAACACAACCGACTAATATAACGTTTCATGCATACAAAAATCATGATGACTGAGTTTAATTTTCGTCATAGTAAATTTCTATTCAAACTAACATGTTGGTAATAAAAGAAATAACTATTTATCTTACCCAATGTTAAACTAGTTCCGACACACAACATCATCTTATCCAATAAACTTTATATTTCCCTACATCGGTACACATAAAAAACATCTAATTAAAAATTTCATACTAATATGTTAACGTTTAAAATTACCAATATTATACGTCACTAATATCAACATGTAACTGTAGCATATGGCTATCCTACCATTATCTCATACAGCTAATATCATCACATCTCTCTGCATCACCAATAAGCATATTATACGACAAATCTTTACCTAATATTAAAGCGAGGTGGGTTTCTTTTTTTTCTTCTCCGGTCTTCATCCGTCTCCCCACGCCCTCCCGCCTAGGCCGTCGGATAGCACAGCCAGGTGGATCCAATGGCTCCAGTGGATCCAACGCACCATCATGGGGTTTTTTTGTAAAAAAACCCCTCTGATTTCACGTGAATCAACCCACCGTCCATGGACTAGACTCATAGTACTTTTGCAAACTAACCCCTCGCATTTGTAAATGTCCCCCAAAACCCTAGCCATCGCTGCACCCGGCGCAGTCTTGGACAGATGGCTATTTCCCTTGAGCTTGGCCCGTGTGTTGTAGGCGTGGTGCGTGAGCTGGGAGCAACGACCGATAGGGACGAGGTCGGCGACACCGCCAGGGAGCTCCGACGAGTCGCACGGTGACCGGATCTTGGTGCTCTAACCTTAGCCATGGCACGAAAAGGAGCTCCAATGAGGCCTACGATGATCGATCCGAGTGCTCAAACCTCAGTCGCGGCGCCGATATCGAGGTGCTCCAAGCCTCCAACGAGGCACGTGGTGACCAGATCCGAGTGCTCCTCCTACCTTAGCCGCTGCACGGGAGAGCTTCAACGAGGCATATGGCGACCGAATCCTAGAGCTTTGTCGCAATGCGAGGGAGCTTTAACGAGGCGTGCGATGATAGATCTGCAGGGCAAGGCGATCTCTGTGGCGTGAGCTTACTGAAGCTCCATGGAGGTAACCAAATGTATGTTGTTGTGGATCGGGCTTGATTGACGCAACCCAACCAAACAAGTTGGGTTTGCATTGACTCAGGCAATTACTCCAGCGGGCTTGCATGCCTTTGCCAAGCTCGGTGAAGCCCGTCCCATAACTTAATATGCCCCAACTGGGGGAGCTTGGTGCAGCGTGACACTATTTCTAGCCACCTATCACTCAAGGAAAGGGTGACCGCCCGTCACTACTGCGGATCGAGGTAGGCCAAGCGGCTCGTAAGACCTATAAACCGCTTGCAGGCAACCGCGACTGATGCTCCTCTGCAAGCGGTTCGCGGGGCGATGGCGCGGGCGGGCCTGTAGGCCACGTGGGGCTCTCTGCAAGCGGTTGGAGCCACGAACCGCTTGCAGAGAGCATCTCCGCAAGCGGTTGAATAACCGCTTGCGCAAACGTGCAGTTTAATTGCCACCTTGTTAATTCATTTCGGGGCGGCGCAAATAGATATTTAAATATATATTTCGGTAGGGAATTTTTTTTATTTGTCGTTTAAATTTAAATACATATACGATGAGCATATAATTAGCGATCATACAAGCTTAAATATATTAGATAATACATGTAATATTGTACACTTTATATACACCGGCCAAATTTACAAAGTTTATAATTAATATACATTGTGCAAAATGGACCGAAAAGTTCATTCTTTTTATGCAGTACTCTTCTTGACGCTCTTTGACGACGTAGAAGTCGTCCCTAATTCGTTCGTGTTGGAATATGGCTCTCGAAAATGGAGCTCGCCATGGGAGTTAATGACCTCATCGAGAATAAAGCCGAATAGTTGTTCTTGTAATGCGAGCACCCGATGATATGGTAACATTTCAGTATGTTTATCCATGTCGGGCTACCAATTCAATTAAAGTAGAAAATAAATAAATACGTGCACCCATGTAAATTAATAGAGCACATAAGAACGTTATTAAGTTGTAGCTAAATGCATGGTTGTGTGTATATATATATATATATATATATATATATATATATATATATATATATATATATATATATATATATATATATATATACTAACCTCTTCAGAGTTTGAGGCTCAAGCTCGCCGTGGCACATCATTTGAATATAGTGGAACACATAGTAGCCACATAGGTTGTTTCCCGTAGATTGTTGTTTTACCTATGGTCGATGCGGGGCAATTATAGATCATTAAGGAAAAGAAATATTAATTGACAAAGGGCAATTACGTCGTTTTAGCGTACCCAGTCGCTTATCTTGACATCGAATTTCTTTTTAAAATGTCCTTTCTGAATCTCTTGAAAGCTCAGGAACGCCTTGTTAAGGAGGTTAATTATCCACTGGTATTCTTTTTGCGGTTTTCTCCTTGAGTCTTAGACGATGATCATGTTTTGGTCAAGCTTTATGATTATAAAGATCCAGTGGAAGCTATTCATATATTGCAACAGTTATAAAATGTAATTAAGTAATATATAGTGTGCCATCATGTGCCTTAAGCAATATAAGAACGAGATGTTAGTAAGAACATTAGCACGTACCTAGAGTTGAATGGCAGAAGTATGTATGGCTTGTACTTGTACTAGTGCATGTACAACGTAGTCGTGGATTTCCTTTGGTTTTCTAGGGTATTGCCAGACAGCCTCGTTGACCAACCAAGGGTCAAGAAAGCCAATCGAATTCGGCTTATGCTTTCTAAGTCTTTGTATCTCCATTCTACAAAAAATAGGTTAATTGAGTTAATTAATTAAGGTTCTCGGCAAGTAGCATGTATAGATATATATATACATCTTGTGGAGTCGACACTCACAGGCACCAGCAGGTCATGAAGGACACGTTGACGGTATCTTCTTGGTACACATTGTACCAGTCTTCAAAATCAAGATTTATCAATTGATCATTCCCTCGAAACAAATGTTCTTCTTAAAACGAGACGCCTAGTAAAGCATATCCCCTGGCGGACATGTGCTCGTACCATTCATGCGCGCGTCGCATCTTGACCGGTAGTTTTCGTATGTCCTTAGGGTCTAGCAACTACCGCCCGATTTAAATGGCCACGACTTGTGCCGTTGGAAGATCATCGATTAATCCACAGGCGGCTTCTATGTTATCAAGGCCAGCTTCCCTCATGAAGTCATACTCCATCTGTAGACGTTTTGCCTCCTCCTGTTCTTCCTTGCTCATGTATGTACTCGGAGGTTGTTTACTCTTGAAGACATGCTTTCTGATAGTTCTTTGGTAGTCGGTACAAAGAGGCGGTCGGTGCTGAACAGTTGTCGCGAAGAAGTCCGCGATCTTTGGATCAATTCGTTCCTTTGGCGGTGGATTTGTTTTATCTTTATACCCCTGTATCCATGCGTCCACAGCTTTCTTCGACTCTCTCTTTAGCTCCTCTGGCGTCATCTCATATGGTGTTTTTTCGGGTTCCTTCATTCTCTGTCTGAATGGGAAACCGACCACCCTGCTGCTTGGTGTCGTTCTAGCTGCAGGAATGCTTCTTTTGCTAGCAAGCTTCTTACTGGGGGGAGATGCCGGCTCCGTTGTTTCCCTCGGAGGCTGCTGCTTCCTTTTGCTTTGAGGGGCTGCCAGCGGTGTTAGGCTTCTGTGCATAGCGCTAGCGGGTGGTGGAGTGCTATGTCTCACCGGCGAGGCGTTGCGTGGTGGCGTGGTCTGTCTTGGTGGAGGAGGTGAGCTCCGTCTCGGTGGAGTGTTCTGTCTCGGTGGAGTGTTCTGTCTCGGTATAGATGTCACCTCCACACTATCAGGAAACACGATGTACTTCTTCCGCCAGAGGATGATGTTATGGAGGTGTAACATCCCAAATTTTTAAATAACAATTTGGCACGTTATTAATTTCTTGACTGCGTAATTTTAAAATCGCAAATCATTTATTTATCGCATCCGTGCCGCGCTGCTTCTCCAACCGCGATGAGGAGAAGGTCGGAGATTCGCTCCGCGAGTCCTCCTCCTCGCCGCTCGGTGAGCCCTCGCCGTTCTCCGAGTCCTCCTCACCGTCGCACTCCAAGCCCTCATCGTTCCCCGAGTCCTCGTCCTCGGCCCGAGCCGAGTGAGTTCCAGTTGTTTCTCGAGGAGATGAGGCATTTTCCTCTCTGAATCACCGTGGTAACTATCCTCCTCTGGATAGCCATTACCTGGTGGGCCCTGTGTATCCATTCCTACTAGCCGTTCCGGTGTCCGTTCGTGCAACCGTAGGTAGTTAGCTCGCGATTTGGGCTGACGTACCAGCTTGTGGTATTGCGCCCCAGTTTGTACTCTAAAAAAATTGTTATGTTATGCTATGTGTGTGCATTGTGCCAAATTTGCATGATTAAACTCATGTTTTGGGGAAAAAATGGGTTTTAGCTCTCTCTTCCCTTATAGTCTCTCGTCCTCTGGTCAGCAGATGGTGATTTCGCGCCGAGCAGGGCGTGGGGATCTCAACCGTGGTAGAATTCGTGGAGGTGCTGCTAGCAGAGCTAGTAGGTCTCGTCGTCTTAGGAGGCAGACTCAGCCAGTTCCTCACCCAGTCTGCATGCGCGTATTGGGCTGTATTGGATCTTTTGCTTGGAGTTTTAAAACAGTGTGCATTGACTAAGTCATGAAGTTAGCTGTTTCCTTTTAAACTCATTTGGTATCTTGAGTATTTGTGTGTTGTGTTTGTGTCCTTCTTGAAAGTGTTTATCTTCTCAGCATCACCCTTTCTTCTCTCGATTTATCGAAAACCACTTTCCATGAAAAATGTTCTTGGTAAATAATTTTTCTCCAAGTTTTAAAAGATTCTTTAAAAGGGAAACGTTACGCTGAACCAAATGTTTTTCTTTTAAATGGTTCTACAAAACAAAACTTTTGTTTGATGTTAAACAAATCCTTAAGCGCTCTATTATCTTAAATGGAAAGTAAAGTTTCGAAATGGTTGAATTCTGGCTTTTGAATATTTTCGGAAGTCTTTATTATCTAGCTGATGTTTTTATTTAAATAAAGGGTTGCATGTTTTCAACTTCTTTGCCAGGTTCTTAAGTTGTCCTGTTTGAAATCAAAATTTAATTGAAATATTTCAACACAAAATGAGGCGTTTGCAACTTGGGATTTGGTGCCCTTCGAATTTTGACCAAAAGGATTTATTCTAACCACTCTCTCTCTAGTCGCAAAATGTTGTTTGATACCTGGGTGGTTCAATAATTTGTCCTTTAAGGGCTATTGGTTAAAAACTTGTGTTGCACGTTTGAGGAAAATGTTTTTCCTAAACTATTTAATTTTTTTTTCTCAAGAAAATGTTTAAAATGAAAACTTTATAAACAAATTCTATTTTGACCTCGCATGTTTGTTTTAGATAATGTTCTTTTCTTAAAACTTTCTAACGATCAAGATTTGAACTCTCCTTACTTTAAAGGACTATATTTGTAGCTATTTTTCGCTCTCAGATAACACTTTGATTTTGTATTGAAAAGATAAAATTTTCAAAATCATAAGTCAAAACCTATTTGTAACCAAATTTGGTAGACGTTGTATCTATTCCCCACTTTAAAACATTTGTTTGCCCATCTTAAAACTCAACTATGTTACTCCCTAGAATTTTTGTGGTTTATCAGAGACAAATCTTTCTTTTGCACCATTATGCAAGGTTCTTGTTTCTAGCACTTCTGTGTTACCTTTGAACATTGGGTAGTTATGGAGGCTGGTGTTTGCTCCCTATGTATAATAGATTTCCCCTAGCCTCCTTACCCTTCTGCTATTCCCTCTTACCTAATGCTAAGCTAGCAGGGAGCCCTCCTATGGATGATGTGATAGACTGATATGTGTAGTAAACACAGAACTCACATTGGATTGAAGCACGATGCCGATAGAAAGGCCGGTTTTGATTATTTTAAAGGTGTTTGACAAACTTCAGTACTACTTTGAAGTGTGTAATCGAAAAAAAAAGAAGTGGAAATGCTGGAGATATGATTAATCGATGAAGGGATATCTCGATCCTGAAAGTAGTAATATAATTAGACTGAATGTATACTACAAAGTGGTTTGATGATATTAGGAGCTTGGAGTAAATTACTGGATTATACCTAGTTGTGCTAGATATAACTGGGCAGCAATGGAAAGATGTTATAGGAAGTGCACTAACCCGAAGCTAGGGGATTAAACCAATAATTATGGGTTAGGAATGAAGATTAGTAAAAATGATGAGGATGAAGTGGATCATAAAATGAGGGGTCATGAATGAATAGATTTGTTCATTATCCAGAGTTATTAGACTCATAGTAAACCATTGCATTATGAACAGAAAGGATAATGAATATTGATCAATAACGCTGGTATGCAGAGATGATGGCCATTGAATAGATAAGGTGATGTCTCTGGTTATGACATTGGAGTTATTAACTAGTTTGTGGATCTCTTGATTATAAATATTAGTTAGACGATACAATGTCATGCCATGAATACATTCATGGTGATTGGAGGACAACCTTATTGAGGATTTAGCTTATGATCATTGGATTTGTAGTAATAATCTTGTCAAGATGACCATGTAGAAATTAGCTGAGTTTATGTAGAGACTTTGTGTCAGATTAGATATTTTGCTATTAATGGGTAAAATTTGAATGTGACGTGATGGATCAGATTGGAATTTTGGGTCATTAGGATGATTATAATCAAGATTGGATAATAGCTACTGCGTAATATACAATGATCATTGGAATGTTTCAACCTAATTAGTCGAGTTTATTAGAACAACCGGATCACTTTATAAGTTATTTGGAGATACTTGAGTCTAGCTACTAGTGGTTGGATTTCAAAATGATACATGAGTTAACAAAACATCTTGATTATGGATGACATTAAGGAAAGCTTGACTATTGGATTTTTATTAGCCCGAATTCAAGAATATAGATCATCAGAGAGTTGAATGATCAAGTCTTATTGCGGATAAAGTGATATTCCATGGATATATAAGAATTGGATTAGGTATGAATGATTTAGTGGAATGCATGGAACTTTGAAAGGGCGACTCCTTATGGATCAAACATTTTTTTAAAAAAAAGTTAGCAAAAGTTGGGTTTCGGTGGTAAAGATTTCAAAAGAGGCATCTAGCAGTGGTTATGTGAGTTCGTTGGATGCTACACCATCTATCCATCAAAGAGTATCTAGGGCTTCAGTAAAATCAGGGCCTGAAATTCCATACCTTCTCGGTTGTCGAAATGTGATGTAAAAATGAAATTTTTTTCTCTGAATTCCTCTTCCACCCGTCCTCTTCCCTTCTGCCCTACCTTGCTCTATTGCTATTCCCACTCATCTATTATTTTGGTAGGCTAAGACCGAGAGCGTCATTAGGATAAAAGAAGCCCAGGTGACCTAGAGCATATCCAGAGAGTTACTATGGACCAAGGCGACCATTTTCGCAGACTCGACAAAAGAATCTTGGATCAACCCTAGCGGCCATTGAAGCAATCGACAAAACCACCACCTGTCTGTTTCTCCCTCATTTCTCTCTATTAGGTCCTTCAAATCTCGAGGACGAGATTCTCCTTAAGGGGGGGGGGGGGAGGTTTGTAACATCCCAAATTTTTAAATAACAATTTGGCACGTTATTAATTTCTTGACTGCATAATTTTAAAATCGCAAATCATTTATTTATCGCATCATGGCATAATCATCATTGCACGCAATGCATCTAAATTAGAAAAATAATTTAAACTCTTTAAGTTTATGCCTTTGGTGGAAAATTATAATAATTGGTTTAAAAATGCACAATTATATCTCATTAAAGCCAAGCCCTTTGTTAAACTGATTAAAATGTTGGAAAAATCAAAACTATATTTCTTGAAGAATTATTATATCCAAAATGGAGTATTTGGAAAAAGCAAAATGATATTTTCTAAGTATTAAAGCACTTAAAGAGGATATTTGAAAATGAAGTTCTTTTGGGAAACCAGAAATTAAAAAGGGTTTTACTTCTCCTCTCGGCCCGAGCCGGCCCAACGTCTCCTTCCTTTTCCTTTCCCCGTTTTCTCCCTGGATGGGCCGAGCCGCTCCGGCCCATTCTCTTTCTCCCTCTCTTCCCCGCTCCTCCTCTCCGTTATCGCTGAGCCATGAGCCAGCTCTCCATGCAGTCGCGGCCGTGCCCTTCGCCCTTCGCCGCCATGGAGCCACCGACAGGTGGGCCCCATTTGTCAGCGTCTCCTCTCTGCTCCCCTCTGTTTTTTCTTCCCGTCGCCAGTGTCTCCGCTCCGCCTCTCTCGCCGGTCGTCGCCACTGTTCGGCCGCCGTCCCGAGGTCGCGTGCGCCCATTTTTCCACGCGATCCTTCGTCTAGATCGTTCCCGTACTCTCTTCACTCCCGGCCTCTCCCTTGTCTTGTCACCACCGCTCCCGAGGCACGGCGTCGCCGGACTTGACCCTCGCCACGACACCGAAGTCGTCGCCGCTCTGCACCACGCGACTTCGCGGCTTATCCTTGCACTGTGCCAGCGGCCAACCTCTCCCTTGACGTCCTTGTCGCGCCGCCTTTAAATACCGAGCCACCGTGCCTTGCCGAACCAGAGCCGCGCCGTCGCCGCCGTTGCGTTTCCCTCGCTCTGCCAACTTTTTCGTCTCGGCAAGCCAAAGGTAGACTCTCTGTCCACCATTGTTCATGCTCGGCCGGAGGGATTTGGCGCCGGTTAATCGCCTCGCCGGCGCCGTGTGACCCATGGGTCGCCGCCGCCACGGAATGCCGCGCCGCCTATCTCATCCACCTCTCGGGATGCTGGCACAACCATTGCACTCGCCTTGCTCTCACCTCTCTCTGAGCGCAACCAATTGAGCTCCGGTGGCCGGAGTCGTCGCCGCCGGGTGCCCTCCCCTGTTTTCCCCTTACCACCGTGCGGGAGTCACTGCCAGGTGGGGCAGGGACCAGCTTGCCGGTGGGCGCCGCTCCTCTCGCCCCATGGCGGTGTCTTTGGCGCCTCATTCTTTGGCCGCCCAATGAGCCGCCCAAGTCCCGAAAGGCCTCTTTCCTTTTTTTCGGATTTCTGATTAAAACATTTTGCAGTATTTGAAAATCATTTATTAAATATAGCTGCTGAATTGTAAAAATTCTAAGAAAATTTCTACAAATACTTTAAGGGTTTCTGGTCCTAATAAAAATATTTATATGCATGTTATGCATATGGCATCATCTTTAGTTAATTAAATTGTCTAACATGGTCATTATTTCATGTGCATAATAGAGAGGGTCATAATATTCCTTTTAAATAAAAATAAAATATTTTCTGAATGTCTGGACCTAAGAAAAATCATATAAATGCATGTCATCCATTTTAGCATTTATTTTAGATAAATAAATATAGCGAGCATGTCATCATTCCATGTGCATAAATCATATTCATGATTTTCTCCTAAATATCAATGCATTGAAAATCAAGATTTCGGCATTATTGCTAAAAACAACAAATCATGAAATGAATTTCTTATGTGTGTTGTATTGTTTGCATGTGCGTGTGCGCGTTTAGAAGGTCAAGGTTCCGAAGACCCGATCGCCGACGTCCCCTTCGCTTTCCCCGGAACCGATCAAGGCAAGTCCCCCTTTGATCATATTGTGAAGCCATTTTCGGTTATTTAGAAAATGTTTATTAGACTTGAAAACATGCATGCTAGTTTAAAAGATAAATGCCGTATTTGCTAGAATTAGTTATTATGCCAATTAGAAAGGTAAGAAATATGATAGGTGAAACCTAAGGTTAAAATATGAATTGTTCTTATTTAAATTCCTTGTTGAGGTAGGATAACTGCCTAAAAATTATTTATGCGGAATAATTTAATCATTTGTGTGAAATGAGATATTGTTGAGAAATGTTTGGGGAAGGATGATTTAAAAGATAGCGTATCAGGGGTGATGCTTGATAGGAAATGATTTTCCTCTTACCCCAAAATCTTTCCGACTAGGGAGATATTGTGTCAGTTGGTGCAGTATGGCACCGGGGTTTTACTGGGCTAAATTATAAAATCTCCCCTAGTCTAAAGACTGCTCATCCTATAATTCCATGAACGGAGCCATTACAGTACGACCTCGAGCGCCGGAATGGGACGGACCCGATCGTTGGCCCTCGTGGTTGATGGTCTTGTGGCGAAACATCGAATGGGTGCGTAGCCTCTCGAGGGTAAAGCGTACCCACTCTGCAGAGTTAAAACTGTCATGATAGCCGTGCTCGCGGTTATGAGCGTGCGAAGGGACTAATTATATGGTAGATTCTTCATTTAAAAACCATTTTTGAAAAAGGGTTTTTGAACAAAAGATTTGAGAAAGGATTTGTGAAAGGCTTTTGAGAAGGATTTCATGTGAGCTGGCAGCCACCGGTGATATTCCGAAATGGGCGACGGCCTATCGAAAAGTGTCACGCGGAAAACCGGAACCAGAAAATTTGAGAAGAGAAAAGAAAAGAAGAAGAAATTTTGAGCTAGCAGCCACCGGCGATATTCTGAATTGGGTAATGGCCTATCGGAAAGTGTCGCGAGGTAACCGGACCTAGCAAGTTTTGAGAAGAAAGGAAGAAAAGAATTTCGTTCTCGCTATGGCACTGAGGCCAAGTGGAGAGAACCATTTGCGAAGAGCCCAAAGAAAATGTTGAGATTTAAAGTTTCGAAATTGCTTTGTCAAAACTAGGTTAAATAAATGCATTTCCGCAAATAACCTAAGCTCTCCTTGTACTGAACCCACACTTGCATAATTCCGGACTTGCGGAGTACAATTTGTACTCACCCTCCTTTTCCCCCCTCTTTTTAAAATTTCAACAGCTGGTCCATCCGAGTATGGCCCGCCTTCCGAGGAGGAGGATCCGGACGCCGTCGAGGCGTTATGCGATGAAGATTATGAAGACTAGGGTTGCACGTTCCTACAGCCCTCGTGCCTGTGGGATGGATAAATATTTAGATATTGTATTAGGCCTGTATCTCCGTGTACTCTGATGTGCGGCCTGCGAGCCGTTGTATTGTGTTTGTACTGGACTATGCTCCTATTGTAATAAATAAAATCGTTGGCACTGTTCCGTTTCTGTATATCTGTGTGTACTAGCCATGATCCTTGGGACTAGTACAGGTTTACGCAGGTGGAATCCGATATTGTAAATCGGGTGCCGACAGGAGGGCCCCTCCAAGTTTGGTTGCATCGTCTCCTCCGGCAATATCGAGCTCCATATCATCAAATCCGGCCACCACCTCGTCCACCGTGACCTTGGAGTATCCCGCGGGTTTCGGGTTACAGTGGAATGTCTAGCCCGACTCCACCGGGAAGGCCATAGCGTAAGCCACCTTGAGGGTGAGGTTGTGCAGTTGAACGCGTAGCTCACATTGGCGGGATACGGTGATGTCGTCCACGGGATAATGGGCCTGCAATTCATCGGTCGACACGTTGTTTGACGCGTAGCTGCTTCGTCGACCGGAGGCCAGGGGACTAACCACATTGTCCGGAGGCATGACGACAATGTTGGGCTTTTGCCCCTTTTGGGCCGGCCCACGTAAGAGAATAAGAGGCAGAGAGAGAGAGAGCAGAGGAGAGGCGAGCTTCGCCCGCTCGTGCCCAGCACCCTAGGGTTGACGGCTGGCGGCGGCGCCGCCTTTCTCGGCGTCTTGGCGTCTCGTGGCGTCGTGGCCGTTATGGCGGGCTTCTCGGAGGGCGATGGCGGCTCTATCCCTATTAGAGGCCGAGCTTCTCTCTCTCTCTCGGTTCCTGAGCTTTCTCTGTTTTTCCCCATTTTCCTCGACTCCTCTCGCGACCTCATTGTTCGGGCGATTCGCCGAGTCTCGGCCGGCTTGCTGGCGGTCTTTGGTCGAGGGGAACCCGTGCCGCTCTCCGTCGTTTCGGTACTCGGTGGCCTCGAGGTGGATGCCGTCATCTTGCTGCTCCTTCCTCTGCTCTTCGGTTCCTCCTGTGGCCTTCGGCTGCTGTGAGGACTTGCATCGTATCTCCGGATCGTTTAGCTTGTGGTGCTTAGCACGGCGATTTGATTTCGGGACGATTGCCTCGCACGCTTTGCCTCGGCATTGTTGGCTCGGATCCAACGCCTTGTAAGGACTCTCCTTCCTCTTGTCCGATGGACCGTTTTGGTTAATTCGGGAGACTAGCCTTGAGCTAGAGGCCGTCGACCATTTCGGTTGCCACGTGTTGTGGCTCGATCTTTGTTCGATGATGATTGCATTAGTTGAGGCTTAATAATCTGTGAATAAAAGGATTTGCTAGACCTAGAAGTACTGCTCATAAGTTCATTAATCCTGATTACTCTATGTGCATGATCTAGTGGTTGATGCTGGAATTAATTGGTTAATATCCTGCTGCACTTGTTTCCTGTTTAATTGGAGAACTAGTTTTGTGCTAGCTCAGTTTCTAGTTGGTGCAGTGGGCTTATGAGCTGCTGTTCGGCTCATTCTTGTGGTTTGTTTAGTCTGGCCGAACTGCTATATTGATCATCTATTTCCTGGTGCACTCTGTGGCAACTTGATCATATACATAGAGGAGTTTTGCTCCTGTTTTGAACTAGAGCAGTGCTGTCTAAGGGCTTATTTCCTTCAGTTCCAGATTAATTTATCCTGTGATATGTTGCCTAAGTAAGGTTGGATGGCTAATTTAATTAGCAACCCCTACTTGCAATCTGAGAACAACATCATAAACAAAAACTTGAGCTTATTGCTGGTTTTATTACCTTGGGCAGCATTGAATTCTTTTAAGGCTATCTTGTATTCTTATGTCTTATTGGTTATATCTAAAGAATACTTGCCTTATGGTTCAATTGTCTTGCATTTAATTATTGCTGTACTTATTATGGAATTTGGTATGATCTTGCTCATTATGCTAATTTTGCAACAATGCCCACCTGGTCTTTGAAGACTGGCGATTGCAGTATGCACTTCCCGCTTTAGCATTTCTGCCATGTTTTTCTTATGCTCCTTGAGCTCCCGTTCGATTTTGCTGACTCTATTGTGTTCTCTTACTTTCCTTCTTTCCCGGCTCCGGTATGTGGCTTGATCATTTGAGAAGCCAGCCAGCCACGGCACCTGCTTGCCAATTCCTCGTATCCTTCCTGGATGCTCTGCGTTCCCGAGTGCGTAGGTAAGCTCGTCGTTCTCCCTGTCTACCACCAAGGATCCTGCACGTTGCTTCTCGATGGCTTCCACAATCCTTTCTTTCACGGGCTGCACTTGTGGTGTCATCTCCAGCTTGCCATCATCCTTCAGCCTCTCTCCGTGGCCCAAGATCCAGTTGCGTGGACGGAGCTCCCAGTCTTTTGTTTCTGATACTATACCCTTTTTCCTAAGCTCATCTTCCTGCTTCTCCCATTTTAGCATAGCCTTGATGTAACCACCGGACCCGAGATGGTGGTGGTATTTTTTTCTTCTGTGCATTGGCCTTGTTCTGCTCACTCACGGCCTTGCCTTCATCCGACAGCTTGTATTCCTCGAATGCTTGCCAGTGATCCGCTAGCTTCGGATACTTATTGAAGTCTGGGGTTGTTCCGGTCTCCACGTACTTTTTAGTGAGCTCGCTCTTCCACGACTGAAAGCATAACGCCATCTTGCTCAGAGTAAATTTCTTGCACTTGTTTTCGTAAGCTGTCGGAATCGTGAAGTTTTCCTTTATATCCTTCCAGAGCAGCTCTTTCGTAGCCGTAGGAACCTTGGGCCATGTCTTGATACTAATAGGGACGTGATCCCTCACAATGACTCCGCAGGCGTTGTTGAAGGGGTGAAAGAGGATCCTAAGGCCTAGAGGGTGGGTGAATAGGCAATTTTAAATTCTTTTGATTAATTGTTGATTTAGCATCAAATTAATAGTCACCCAATCCTAGTTGCAATTGATACGCAGGCGGAAGTGATAAACAAGTTAAAGCACAACTAAGACATGTCATCACAATTAACACAAGCAATGCAATAAGAGTAAGTGCGGGAATATAAATGAGAGGGAGACACGGTATTTGTTTGACCGAAGTTCGGAGCCGCAACTCCTACTCTCCGTTGAGGCTACCCCTTGCGCACAAGGACCGGCTCGATCTCGAGCCTCACGCCTCACTTACTCCCGGTAGTCGTTCCGCCACTCCGGCGAGGTGGACTCCGTCACCCGTACACCTACTCAAGAGTAGCCACACGCCAAGGCCTACTCTCAAGTCCACGCCTCCACGAAGGATGTCTTTAAAAGTAACAAGCCCGAAACGCCCCGATCATGCCGGATCGAAGGACTTCCATAAAGCTCGGTATTGGGGTTTAATGATTTGTGGCTTTGGATGCTTTGTGGGTGGAGGAATGGCTCTAGAACACCTAATTGATGAGCTATGAATGTGGTAGGTGAAGTGGAGCAGCAAACCTCAAAATAGCCTGACCACTAGATAGGTATTTATAGCCCTAGAGCAAAACTAGCCGTTGCCCCTCGGAAGAGGACAAAAGACTAGCCGTTACACTCTACCGGACGCCGTCCGACGGGCACCGGACGCCGTCAACAGAGCATCTTGCTCACCAAAATAGGTTTATCGGATGCCGTCCGTCCCACGGACGCCGTCCGACAAGAAGGATCGAAGCAAGCTGGAGCTACGGACGCCCCAGACGCCGTCCGGCAGCGAGAAGCACCGATTTTGAACTGACCGGACGCCGGCGTCGATTCTGACCGACGCCGTCCGACAGAGAGAATTAATTTGGATTTTGGTGGTGGACGCCGTCGCTTTTCGAGACGCCGTCCGACAGAGGGGGAATTTTCGAGCTAAAATTGTGGGGGAATTTAGGTGGGTTTCTCTCTCTCTAGAAATCTCACAAAGGGATATTTGGGTATTTTTTAGAAGTGGTGGACTACGGAAACCGAGTTTTTCGAGAAGTCGCAAAGATCCGGCATAGTCCGAGATATTCGAACCCCTTTTGAAATCCGACGAAAAACAAGAAATAAACCTAACTACTCCTAATCTATACGTGACCTCTTCTCTCGCCCGGTCACGCACTTGAAATCTTGGAGCAGCTCAGAAAATTGTCGACGCTTCAAATTAGGTTTTAAAAAAAATCGCCGAGTCTTCGCTAGGGTTCCGAGAAGTCCAAAAACCCCCTAGCCCTTTATATTATTTAATTTTATCATCAATGCCACTAATAAAAATTAGGGCTCAACGATGCTCACAATCTCCCCCTTTGTGGCACTTGATGACAACCCAAAAGAGAATAAAATTTTTGAGCTGCAAAAAGGGTTAGTGCAATACAAATATGCGAGCAATTTTAATAATTAAGAAACCACAACTCGACCACAAAGGTGTGCAAATAAAGGAAGCTCCCCCTAAATTCATGCATAAAAAGTTCAGAAGCCAACAAGGTTCAAAAGTCATAAACCAACCAAAGTAACAAATTTTTAACCGAGTATCGAGGCAACAAATAATATTACAGGAAAACACAACCTCGATCTCACTACCCACTACTAACCCTCTACTACTCTCTAACTTCTCCCCCTTTGTCACCAAGTGACACAAACGGGAAAAGGTCCTATTCTTGCTGATCTTGATCCATGTCGTCGCCTCCGTCATCTCCCTGGCCGCCGGTAGAGGAGCCCTGACCTCTAGGACGCTTGAACAGGGGCATATGAGCTGCAGAGGGGACCGACCGAGGTGAGGAAGGATCATCAAACATCTGGGTCGGTTGAGGATTTGGCAAAGAAAAGTTGAGATGACGGCGATCTCTCCACCAAATGAAATAAATCTTACCGGGAGGAGGGTATGGTGAGGTGGAGGCACAAAGGAAGGAGCAGGCCCAGAAGGAGGGTACACCCAAGGATAAACCGGTGGTGGGTAGGCAGGTGGGCGAGGAAAACTCTGAGTCTGCTGGTAAGCTGAAACTGCTCGTGGGCATGTGAATACCAACCATATGGATTTGCCCTTCCGCAGCCTGCATAAACATCGCCCCCATGTACTGCACAGCTGACTTAAACTCTGCGAACTCATCTGCCAAGTACGTCTGCTGCCCTGCCAAGTCTGTCATCTCTCTGCGGGTGGCTGCCAGCTCTTCTTTCACCTCAGTGTGAAAATCTCTCATATCTGTGCGCAGCCCCCTCATCTCACCTATCAAAGCGTCATACCAAGGAGGAGGGGCAGTTGCAGAAGACCCCGCACTGTGTCTTGGCACAAGCGGTGCATTGGAGCAGCAGGAGCAAAGACAGGAGCTGGTGGAGGAGCATCGTCACCAGGTCGATCCAACTTGGGCTTGCTCCCAAGTGAGTTTAAGAAGTTCTTCATTTGATGCTTTTTGATTCTGTTTGTCCAGCTTCTTACTTCATCTACAGAAACCCGCTGAGTCCTAGAAAGCAATAGGCCAATATAGGGCGCTAGAGGTAGTGCCCTATTGACTTCTCTATATATAGTGTCATCCAACTCTCCCATGAGGGTGGCGCCAATGTTTATAATTCTGCCTGTCAGAAGGTAAAGCATAAACCAGCTGCAGATCGGTAATATCCTGTCACGGTTCCCACCTCGAACAAATAAAGTGCTCCGAAGGATAAGATTTATCAGAGCTGGCTCCTGGCGCAATTGATTTGCCTTCTCTATGTTCAGTTCTTCTTCATCAACATCAATGTACATGAACCGTACCTCTTCAAGAGGAGGGTACTTGCCTCTCCAGAGGGCATCTTCATAGCACACCTCATTCAAATCAGTGCCAGAGTCTGGAGTACCCAAGGCGTGATTCATCTCGCCATCGTGATCCCTTTAATCGACCATCAAGCGAGTGATAATAGTTTGATTCGACTCGTCCTCGGCAACCAAGAGAGTAGCAAAGAACTCACAATTTCTTTCTACGCCCAGATCAATTTTTGTTGGAGATCAATTACGCTAGACTGGAGGTGGTGCTGAAAATGGTATGCACCTCGGCCTGCTATCGGCGAGATCTCGCTCCATCAACACAGTGGGGATCCCTAGGACCGGTCGTGGGAGCAGAGAAGCACATGTACAATTGTTTACAAACTTGGTGTAGAACACGAAGTCCACGGTATCCTCTCGCCTCGAGGGAACCACGGCATAAGAGACGGACCTCCTCTTCCTCGGGGTCTCCATAGATAGTTTCGAACACGATCATCCACGGGTCGTCCTCGGCGACCATCGCCTCGATGACATCCTCATCAATCGGGTCCTCAGATATGTCTCGTCAGCATCCTCTGCGGTGGCAAAAGAAGAACCCGCCATCCGAGTCCAATGGAACCCTTGATCAGACTGCTGCTGCAAATCTGCTCTAGACACTCTACTTGGGCGAGGAGGAGCGGCACTGCTAGCCGTCTCATCGATGTAATCCGGATCGCCCTTACTGCCGCTGTCGCGCCGACCACTGAGGGTCCTGTCCAGAGCCTTCCCGAATTTTTTCAATGATTTCGACATTTCGAATTAATTCCTCTGACAATATAACCATTGACCAGAACAACCTCACTGCCAACGGCCACTGACCAACGATCCACTGACACAGTGCCAACCCACCACGGTCCAACCCTGAACACGAACGCGGGAAAAACCTATTCAAAACCTAGAACTCGGTAAACAACGAAATTTGACGGGAATAAAGGCGGGAAGCCGTTACCGAGCCCTAGAAGCGAAGGAGGAAGACGCCGTGCGCGAGGAGATCGCCCCCAAGACCCTTCCCGGTAGGGGAAAGGAGGGGAACTCGACGGAGATGAGGCGACTGACGGTGGCGCCCACTTCCAATCCACGCGAGGAATCGAAGAGGACGACGAGGGGAGGCCGCCGGTGGTGGTGGAGATCGCCGGAGGTCGCCGGAGGGTCTTCCCCGGTGAGGAGAAGGGGCAGGGGCGGCGCCGGTTTGGAGAGGAGGAAGAGATCAAATGGGGAGAGAGAGAGGCGGAGAGGTAAGTTATAAGCAGTTCCGCGCGATTAGGTCCTGTCGGACGGCGTCCGACGGTTACGGACGGCGTCCGGCAGCAAAGTGGTGCAGCGACGGGGACCTCGTCGGACGGGGTCGCGGAGAGGCCAGACGGCGTCCGACAGGTGAGTTGCAGCGCGGATAACGCTCTGTCGGACGGCGTCCGATGGCTACCGGACAGCGTCCGACAGGAGGTATGCAGCGCATGCAACACGCGATCGGACGGCGTCTGAGAGTGGCCGGACGGCGTCCGAAGAAGGCTGAAACACATTGCCGGCACTTCGACCGATGGGCCCCACCAATGTGAGAAATATTATAAAAATAATATTTTGAAGTGATGATCTCCATTTTTGCTCAAAATTCAAACGAAGATTCAAATGTGAGCAATTTGAAGTGATTTTCTAAAATTTAATTTTGAAGGGATAAGATTATAATATGACAAATGAAATCAAGTCAAATTCAAAAACCCAAATTTTGATCTTAGAGATCAGCAAAATGTGCGAACCCAAATTTTGCCTTGATTTCTCATATAGGCATGAAAATCGAGCATAGGGGTTCACTTTAGAGTTTAAGCACATGTTTTTGAATTTTGGTTCCTTTTCAAATATTTTCAACAATTTTGATGCCATATGATTTTCAAGAGAACAAATATGCATATGGAGCAAATTTTTCAAAGGGGTAAGATTTTCAAAACTAGAAGTTTGAAATGGTAAGAAGATAAGGATAGTCTATTAAGCTCAAATTTGTTTTGGCTTGAAATATAGGACAAGAATGTGCTCACCCAAAATCAAATTTATCTTTTCACCACTAGAGGGAGTTTTGAGATCATGAGTTGAAACTAAACTCCCCCTAAATGTGACAAGGGTCAAAAGCAAATGGAAAAATTCAAATAAGACCCAAAAATCACGAAAACCAATCAACACGCATTTGATCTATCTAGTATGTTGAGTTCATTCCTTAATTTGCAAAACCGTGCCTCATCCAAGGGTTTAGTGAAAATATCCGCCAATTGGTCTTCCGTTCGCACGTAGGCAAGCACAACGTCACCCTTTGCAACATGGTCACGAATAAAGTGATGTCGGATGTCGATGTGCTTTGTACGGGAATGTTGGTCCGGATTGTTGGCTATTTTCACCGCACTTTCATTATCACATAGAAGTGGCACTTTTTCAAATTTTAGCCCAAAGTCACTAAGCATCCGAGTCATGTACAAGAGTTGAGCACAACAACTCCCCGCCGCTACATATTCCGCTTCATGTAGATAGCGCCACGGAGTTTTGCTTCCTCGAAGTCCATGACACGAGTGAACGTCCTAGCAAGTGACAACCCCCCGAGGTGCTTTTGCGATCAATTTTGCAACCGGCGTAATCCGAGTCAGAATAGCCAAGAAGCTCAACACGTGCTCCCTTGGGGTACCAAAGACCTAGACTAGTAGTGATTTTTAGATATCTCAAAATGCGTTTTACGGCAATAAGATGCACTTCTTTAGGGGATGCTTGAAAGCGAGCACACATGCACACACTAAACATAATATCGGGTCGAGAAGCGGTAAGATAGAGAAGCGAACCGATCATGGAGCGATAAAGCTTTTGGTCCACGGGCTTTCCATCTTCATTCAAGTCAAGATGCCCATTAGTGGCCATTGGTGTTTTGATCGATTTGCAATCGTCCATTGAAAACCGCTTGAGAAGGTCATTTGTGTATTTTCTTGACAAATGAAAGTCCCTTCTCGAAGTTGCTTGATTTGAAATCCAAGGAAGAAGGTGAGCTCTCCAATCATAGACATTTCAAATTCCTTGGACATCATCTCACCAAAGTCCTTGCATTTAGATTTGTTAGTGCATCCAAAAATAATATCATCCACATATATTTGACAAATAAATAAGTCATTTTCAATTGGCTTTAGGAACAATGTGGAATCAATCGCACCGGTTTTAAATCCCTTTTCTAAGAGGAAGTCCCTAAGACGCTCATACCATGCTCTAGGAGCTTGCTTGAGACCGTATAGCGCCTTAGTGAGCTTATAGACATGGTTTGGGTGTTTGAGGTTTTCAAAACCGGGTGGTTGCTCGACATAAACAAGTTCATCAATAAAACCATTTAGAAAAGCACTCTTAACATCCATTTGAAAGAGAGTTATGTTATAGAGAGAAGCGAAAGCCAAGAGTAACCGAATAGCTTCAAGTCGAGCAACAGGGGCGTAGGTTTCTCCATAGTCAAGTCCTTCAATTTGTGTGAAACCTTGCGCCACCAATCTTGCTTTGTTTCGCACCACTTCACCATTCTCATCTTGTTTGTTGCGGAAGACCCATTTGGTTCCAATGACATTGTGATCCTTCGGTCTTTCCACAAGCTCCCAAACTTTATTGCGGGTGAAGTTGTTTAGTTCCTCATGCATGGCGTTCACCCAATCCGCATCCGCCAATGCCTCATCAATGGTCCTAGGCTCAACAATAGACACAAAGGCGTGATGCTCACAATAATTAGCGGTATGAGAACGGGTTCTTACGCCTTGATTGAGATTGCCAATGACTTGATCTAGGGGATGATCCTTGGAGAGAGTGCGGTGTTGTTGGACGGATACTTGTAGATCAACGTCTCCCCCTTGAGCTTGATCAACTTCAAAGTTCGCATCTCCGTCCACCGCTTGATCTTGAGTTGTTGGAGAGGTGTCTTGAACTTGATCATCAATGGAGGTGGTGGGGGTGATTACTTCATCTTTTGGTGCCTCCGGTGAGGGTCGAATTTCCCCCAACTCCATAGCATCATGCGGTGGCTCATCACCTACATTTCTTGTCAAATCTTGCTCATTTTGCGAGCCATTAGTTTCATCAAACTTGACATCATAGGCTTCCTCAACTAGCCCGGTAGAATTGTTAAAAACTCGAAAAGCTTTTGAGCGAGAAGAATAACCTAACATGATACCAATGTCGCACCTCTTTTGGAACTTACCCAAATGAGTCCTTTTCTTATAGATGTATACCTTGCAACCGAAGACTCGAAAATACGAGATGTTGGGCCTTCGTCCCACTAGTAATTCATATGAGGTCTTGTGAAGGAGTCGGTGGAGGTAGAGGCGGTTGATGGCATGGCACGCCGTGTTGATGGCTTCCGCCCAAAAAGCATGCGGCGTGTTGTACTCGTCAAGCATTGATCTTGCCATCTCTATCAAAGTACGGTTCTTCCTCTCCACCACTCCATTTTGTTGGGGAGTGTATGCCGCCGAGAATTCGTGCTTCACACCTAACTCATCACAAAATTCTTCAACATTTGTATTAGCAAACTCGGTGCCATTATCACTCCTTACCTTTTTAATAAAAGAGTCAAATTCTTTTTGAGCTTTCAAAGCAAATCTTTTAAACACATCACCGGCAAGAGATTTATTTGCAAGGAAAAACACCCAAGTGAAGCGAGAGAAATCATCGACAATCACATGACAATAAGAGTTACCGCATATGCTCGCATAGGTGGTTGGGCCAAATAAATCCATATGCAAAGGTTCAAATGGTCGGGATGTAGACATAAAAGTCTTAGTCGGATGAGAATTAGCCACTTGCTTGCCGGCTTGGCATGAGCTACATAAACGATTCTTCTCGAACTTGACATCCTTCACTCCAACAACCAAGTTATCTTTAAAAACCTTTTTCAAAGTGCCCATTCCAACATGTCCAAGACGTCTATGCCACAACCAACCAAGAGTGGTTTGAGCGATAAGACAAGTCTTGATTTGAGAAGTTTCACGGTTTTAAAAATCAACCAAATATAAGTTTTGAAACCGGGTGCCTTCAAATGCAACACTTTGATCCTTAGTAGAAACAACACGAACTCTGTTGATCGAAAAGAAACAATCAAAACCCAAATCGCACACTTGAGCAACGGAGAGGAGATTAAAGTTGCAAGCTTCCACCAAGAGCACATTAGAGATGGATAGGTCATTAGATATTGCAATTTTACCTATACACTTTACCTTTCGCTTGGAGTTATCCCCAAATGTGATCTTGTGTTCGGGGTCCTTCTCCTCTTCTAGTGAGGTGAACATACTTGAGCTACCGGTCATGTGTTGAGTGCAACCGCTATCAAATATCCAATGCCGGCCACCGCTCTTGTAGTTCACCTACACACACAAATTCAAGCTTGGGTTTTAGGTACCCAAGACTTCTTCTTGGGTCCTTTTGAGTTAGTCATCAAGCATTTGGGCACCCAAATAGCCTTCACATCTTTCTTTTCATTGGGTGCACCAACATATTTAGCATAGGTAGAGCCATTCTTCCTCATAAGCATGTAACTAGCATTAAGCACTTGAGTTTTGGACATGAATTGAGATGTTTTAGCAAGAGGACAAGCAATGGCCTTATGTTTCTCATTTTTACAAATATGGCAACGGGTCCCTCCCTTAACAAAAGTTAGCTTGGGCCGGACTTACCCCAACCACCCTTAGGCAAATCCCCGGGATGGAATTCCAAACCATGCTTACCCAAGGTATACATTTACTCCCGAAGCACCTTGTCAAGAGAGTTGTTCCCCACAAGCAATTTAGCCAAGCTAGAGTCTAGTTGCTCAATTCTATCCTTAAGAAGCAAATTTTCCTTAACTAGCTCATTAGCACATTTAGCAACACCACAAGTGCCAATTGAACAAGCATTTTCATTTGGAGAAGTAGCACTAGTGGGTGAAGATGAGCTAGCATTGGGTGTGATCGTGGGTGACAAGCTAAAGGATGTGTCATAAGATAAGCTAAGTGAACCGTCTATAGTGTCAATCAAATCACAAGTCACACCAACATTGCATTTTTCAATTGAGCAATCAAGCGGAGTTTCAACATCAACATTAGAGCTAGCAAGTTTATTTTCTAAAATTTCAACTTGCAAATTTAGAGCTTCATAATCATCTTCTAGAGTTTCATGCTTTTCTAACAAGTTCTCAAATTCATTTGCAAGCTCTTTATGCACCTTTACTAGCTTCTTTCTCTTAGACTTTTCCTTCTCTAGAGCATTATTCAAATCATCAATCAAAAGCTTAAGCTCACTTTTAGAGAGGTGCTCATGTGTTACCTTCTCCTCTAGTGCCATAAGACACGTGGGAGGTGAGGGGTTGTCGATGGCGACTCCGGATATCTTCGTGTTTTCATTATCGGAGGAGTCCGCCCAAGAACCTTCATCATCGGTGATCCATTCCCCAATCACCTCTTCTTGTATATTTGCGGTGAGGCAAAGCTTTTGCTTGAGAAGAGCCGGAGGAGCGTTTTCCTTGATCGCAAGTCCGGCTAGCCCATGAGCTCTAGTATCTTCTTCTTCGGAGGAGGATTGAGAGGACGATGAGCTTGAGCTATCTTCCTTCTTAGTCTTTTGACCGACAAGAGCTTTCTTCTTATCTTTTGATTTGTGATATTTCTTCTTGTCATCTTCCTCATCTTCCTCTTGATTCCTTGCCTTGTGCTTGTTCTTTTTACTTCTTGGGCAATCCGCCGCCAAGTGACCCTTCTCTCCACATTCATAGCAACGCATCTCGGAGATAGGTCTTCGCCTTGAAGAGGATGATCCGCCGCGGAAGCTCATCTTCTTGATCAACTTTCTTGACCGCTTGACAAGGAGGGCCAATTCTTCAATCTCCGGAATTGCATCATCGGAGTCTTCATCTTCTTCAATTTCAATTTTCTTCTTTCCACTTTTGGCTTTGGCGGGGGGAGCGATTGACTTCTTGTTGAGCGGAGACTCTTCACTTTCAAGAAGCCGCATCTCATATGAGTTGAGTTGCTCGAGGAGTTTTGTCGGTGTCATCTTCTTGAGCTTTGACTTAGATGCTCGAATTAAGGTCACAAGTGGATTGAAACTAAATGGCACAACGTCAAGCATCTTCCGACAAATGTCAATGTCTTCCAAGATTTTCTTCTCCGAACATCCGGCAATTTCATTGACGATGGGGTTCAACCTAAGAAACATTTCATTAACACTTTCATTAGGAAGCATCTTGAATTGATCAAATCTTTTTCTAGCACGAGATAGCTTTTCCTCAAGCATCTCGGCACTACCAACATGAATTTCCCTAAGATGCTTCCAAATATCATAAGCTTTAGTAAGATTACCAATGCTATCAAAAGCTTCGGAGGATACACTAGAGAGTAAAGCATTTCTAGCAATGGCATTAAAGCGTTTGTACTTAGCATGAACTTCATCAAGAGCAATTGTTCTGGCCGGAGGGTCCGGATAGCCGGTCTCACAAGCAACCCACACATCATAACTAAGTGCCTCTAAGTAACATTGCATCCTAATTCTCTAATAGTTGTAATTTGTTCCATCGAAAATAGGAGATTTTCCAATTTCTATCCTAGGCCCCTCTTGAGCCATCTCCTAGCGGTTAAGCTAATACCGGAGAACCTAGACGCTCTGATACCACTTGAAAGAGGATCCTAAGGCCTAGAGGGGGGGTAAATAGGCAATTTTAAATTCTTTTGATTAATTGTTGATTTAGCATCAAATTAATAGTCACCCAATCCTATTTGCAATTGATACGCAGGCGGAAGTGATAAACAAGTTAAAGCACAACTAAGACATGTCATCACAATTAACACAAGCAATGCAATAAGAGTAAGTGCAGGAATATAAATGAGAGGGAGACACGGTATTTGTTTGACCGAAGTTCGGAGCCGCAACTCCTACTCTCCGTTGAGGCTACCCTTGCGACAAGGACGGCTCGATCTCGAGCCTCACGCCTCACTTACTCGGTGTAGTCGTTCCGCCACTCCGCGAGGTGGACTCACACACCGTACACCTACTCAAGAGTAGCCACACGCCAAGGCCTACTCTCAAGCCCACGCCTCCACGAAGGATGTCTTCAAAAGTAACAAGCCCGAAACGCTCCGATCATGCCGGATCGAAGGACTTCCATAAAGCTCGGTATTGGGGTTTAATGATTTGTGGCTTTGGATGCTTTGTGGGTGGAGGAATGGCTCTAGAACACCTAATTGATGAGCTATGAATGTGGTAGGTGCAGTGGAGCAGCAAACCTCAAAATAGCCAGCCACTAGATAGGTATTTATAGCCCCTAGAGCAAAACTAGCCGTTGCCCCTCGGAAGAGGACAAAAAGACTAGCCGTTACACTCTACCGGACGCCGTCCGACGGGCACCGGACGCCGTCCGACAGAGCATACTGCTCACCAAAATAGGTTTATCGGACGCCGTCCGGTCCCCACCGGACGCCGTCCGACAGCAAGGCTCGTGCAAGCGCTGGAGCTACCGGACGCCCCCCAGACGCCGTCCGGCAGCGAGAAGCACCGAATTTTGAACCTGACCGGACGCCGTCCGGTTACGACCGGACGCCGTCCGACAGAGAGAATTAATTTGGATTTTGGCTGGTCGGACGCCGTCTGGCTTTTCCAGACGCCGTCCGACAGAGAGGGAATTTTCGAGCTAAAATTGTGGGGGAATTTTGGTGGGTTTCTCTCTCTCTAGAAATCTCACAAAGGGATATTTGGGTATTTTTTAGAAGTGGTGGACTACGGAAACCAAGTTTTTCGAGAATTCGCAAAGATCCGGCATAGTCCGAGATATTCGAACCCCTTTTGAAATCCGACGAAAAACAGGAAATAAACCTAACTACTCCTAATCTATACGTGACCTCTTCTCTCGCCCGGTCACGCACTTGAAATCTTGGAGCAGCTCAGAAAATTGTCGACGCTTCAAATTAGGTTTTAAAAAAAATCGCCGAGTCTTCGCTAGGGTTCCGAGAAGTCCAAAAACCCCCTAGCCCTTTATATTATTTAATTTTATCATCAATGCCACTAATAAAAATTAGGGCTCAACGATGCTCACAAGGGGGCAAGTGCCGACAGAGGGGCTTCGGGCTTCCTAGTGTTTGAAATTTGAGTAATCACGTACTTTGTCGACGGCTTTTTGTTAGGCCCTCGTATTTGCTTGGATTGACTGTTTGACGTTTCTGGCTTGAAAAAAAAAACAGGAACACGTGTCAGAGATTTATTGCTATGAGACGTGTAGGAAACAGTTATTTTAGTATCCAGGCTATATATACCTCACAGCCGTCGACATTAGTTTCATCGGCTTCAGCCTGGCCGGTTGGATAACCGGCTTCAGCCTGGCCGGTTGGATCACCGGCTTGAGCATGGACGGCGTGATCACCGGCTTGAGCCGAGGCAGCCTCGTCACCGGCTTGAGCTGGGGCGGCCTGATCACCGATTTCGTAGCTAATGAGGGTGCCCATCGCTATTTCGTTAAGTAAAAACTCATGTCCTGCATCGAAATCAAAGTCATCGTGTCCGGAGTGCGCCATCTATCACTGTGCATGCACGCGAAATAATAAAATATTTAATACAACATATACATCTCTTTTTATTTGAATACAACATTTGAATACAATATTTGAATACAACATATACATCTCTTAGATGCCATCCATCTCGACACCCATCAAAACGTACAATATTTGAATACAATATTTCTCGAACAGATTCAATGTTGTACAATATTTCTCGTACAATATTTGAATACAATATTTATATGATCAAGAAGACATATAAATACATGATATTCTCATACAGATTCAATGTTGTCAACAGTAAAAAAACCAGCAAACAGCTCAAGGTTTTATTAGGAAAGTTGTTCTCGGATTGCAAACAGGGGTTGCTAATTAACTTAGCCATCCAACCGTATTTGGGCAATATATATCAGAGGTTATCTAATCTGAAAATTTCAGGATTGCAACCAAAGATTAGTACTGCTCAAGCTCAAAAGGTAATCACTGCTCTATGTACATGACAAACAAAGTCAGTGTGCATCGGAGTAATAAAAGATCAATAAAACAGTTCGGCCAGACCCCAAACAACCACTGGATCAAGCCGAATAGCAGCTGAACTGCCCACTGCACTAACTCCCAAGTGCTTAACCAAACACAAAGAGCAACCACAGAGAAAGCTAAGAGCAGTACTTATCTAGGTCTAGCAGATTCCTTTAATAAACAGATTAAGTAAGCCTCATATCTAAGCAATCATCATCGAACAATTAACAGAGTCAAAACACAGTGCATCTAGATTAGGTCAAACGGCCTCTAGCTCGAAGGCTAGTCCCCCCAGAAATGAAAGGTCCTGTGCATTATTTTCACTAAGCTCGACATGATGAAGGATCATAGCTCGACAATATCGAAGTTGAAGATACTTAAGCCATCTATCTCCTCCATTTCAATTTTTTCAAGTTTCAAATGTAGCATGTGCATGTCATCTTTAACAGCAACTTTTTAGCCACCAAGTTCACATACACATGCAAATTTCTTTATCTGCATAAACCCAACTAGGAACCCTATCTAAGAGTTTAGATAGGGTGCTTGGCGGTTGCCTTCGAGAGCTCCTAGAAAACCTACTCCAGCTCTCTGGCGCCATTTCGATTTCTACAGCTGCAACCGAGGCCATCTAGCCCTTACACCCTAGCTAAAATCCCCATATCCCAAGCACATTGCAAATCAAGCCAAGCAACCAAGGAAGCAATGACCAACACAACCTCCAGAGCCCTTGCTACTGCCCCAAGTCACCAGGCCGCAAGAGGGAAGGGAAGAGGAGGAAGTGATCCAAGCAGCCAGGTGGGACAGCAAGGAGGAGCAGCTGGAGCTAGGAGGCTGCACACCCCCATTCCTAGACATCCCCCCAAACAGTAAGCCATTTCTAACCAGCTAGAGGGGTAAATCCACACATGCTCATCTATTGCATTGCACTTTGGAGACCAACAATAACAAATTTAGCAGCATCCAGATCAACATCCAGCAGCATCCCAAACCCTAAATCTAGTAGCATCACAGAGCAACATCTAGCAGCATCACCAAACCCTAAATCCAGTAGCATCACAGAGCAACATCTAGCAGCATCACAGAGCAACATCACAGGAATTCAAGTCACAGAGAAGGGAGGGGAGGGAGCGAGGCGGCTGAGCATTCCGTCGAACAACATGTGTGCATCACAGAGCAGGGAGGTGAGGAGAAAGAGGGTGGCTCGATACATCGGCCCTTCGTCTTCAAATCGGCAGGGAGAAGGTCCATGGCGAACGCGAGCGAGGAGCTCACCGGCGAAGGGGCTCGACGGCAGGGTGGGCAGAGCCGGCCTGCGCGGTGCTCGACGGCGAGGTGCGCGACGGCGAGGAGCGTCCGGGAAGGGACAGCGGCGCGGTGCTCAACGACGGCAAAATACGGCAGCGGTGCTAGACGGCAGCGAGGGGGCTCGACGGTGGCGGCGGCGGCGCGCTCCCAGATCGCCACGGAACGGTGTTGAAGAAGAGAGGAGAGGGGACTTAGAAAAATTTCGGGTTCATGGCAGGATTTTATATAGGAAACAGCTCTACAAGCGGTTTGTAACAAAACCGCTTGAAGATATCTTTACAAGCGGTTCGTAATATGAACCGCTTGTAGTTACAGTCTCTACAAGCGGTTGGTTGAACCAACCGCTTGTAAAGTTGGCTCCGTGCCACGGCTTGTGGGATACTGTTCGCTCCACCCTATCTACAAGCGGTTCGTAACAAGAACCGTTTGTATATATGTTCTCTACAAGCGGTTGCTTCTACCAACCGCTTGCGATCATCCTTTTTTTTAAGAAATATGTGCTGAGCCATTATTTTTTTTGAAAAATATTAAAAAATCTTTTTTTACATTACTTTCATTTCTAAATATGTACTTAACAGATTATCCTTTTCAAAAATACTAAAAAATCTTTTTTGGCATTACTTTCATTTCTAAATATGTACCTAGCCAATTATTCTTTTCAAAAATACTAAAAAATCTTTTTTGGCATTACTTTTAAAACATGTAAATTTTTATAGGAATGATAACAAAATAATTTTTAAAACATGTAAATTTTTTCCACCAACCGCTTGTGATCCGTCCTTTCTTTTAAGAAATATATTCTGATCCCATTATTTTGGTTGAAAAATACAAAAAATATTTTTTTACATTATAGTCATTTGTAAATATTTACTTAGCCAATTATTTTTTTTCCAAAAATACTAAAAAATCTTTTTTGGCATTACTTTCATTTCTAAATATGTACTTAGCCCATTATTTTTTCTAATAATACTAAAAAAATCTTTTTTGGCATTATATGGAGTGGATGGAAGGCATCGCCGCATCGGGCACAATGAAACGGCTACTATTAAAAATCATGCAGTGGATTAATGCAAAGAGTGGCTAAATGGATCGGGAGTTACAGAAAAGGAGTAATGTTGTGATTGGCTTCTTGGTAATAATTAGTTTTGGTAATTGCGGAGCTTGGGGTTTGAGCATTGGAGAGTATGAATAGTGGGAATAGTGGCCATCAAAACATTTCGGCTAGATTGTACACAATCTTTGGGAAAATATAGGGACAAAATGTAGGGACAATCTTTGACATTACATGATAACATAGTTCATACAACCACATAATATATTTAGTATGACCACATAATAAAGGTCATTCTAATCATTTACATTTTTTGTCTTTACAATTCTTCCTTCATCGTGATCGCGGCGTATGTGCAGAGCATCTATGCCTGTGTCATCTAGGATGCTTATGTCAACATCTACTGCAAATGGAGGGATCTCATCGAACTGATCGTACTCTTCCTCGTCAGTAACGTCCTCTACTCCGACAATCCTTCGTTTGCCTTGGAGAACCACGTGTCGCTTTGGCGGTTCCTTCTACTTGTCTTTGATTTGATTCTTCTTTGGTCTGCTTGACATGTCCAATACGTAGAAGACCTGTCTCACCTCATTCGCTAAAACAAATGGTTCTCTCAAGTAGCCGACTTCTTGGAGGTCGACGGTAGTCATGCCGTATTTGTCGACATTCACGCCGTCTGCATTTAGTTTTACCCATTGGCACTTAAACAATGGGACCTTCAAAGGCCCATAGTCGAGCTCCCATATCTCTTCCATGAATCCATAATATGTGTCCACCCTGTCTCTATTGTCGGCAGCTTCTATACGGACACCGCTGTTCTGGTTTGTGCTATTGTTATCTTGTGATCTCGTGTAGAATGTGTAACCATTTATCTCGTACCCCTGCCATCTCACAATTTCAGCGGATGGTCCTCGAGCCAGACGTTTCAACTGTTCATTGTTGGACTCGCTCTTGAGTATATGGTTTTGTAACCATGCGCCGAAAGAATCCATGTGCCTCAGTGTTATCCACGTATCAGTCTTCTCTGGGAACTGGCGACGTAGAGCATTCTTGTGTTGGAGGACATACGGGGCGGCCACTACCGACTGCTTCAACACAGTGAAATGTGCTTGCTTAAATGTCTGAAGATCGTTGCATGCAACTACTTTTCTTCCAAGTGTCACTTTACCTCGTAGCCTGCCCTCATGGCGTGATATAGGGACGCCGATAGGGTCTATATCATCAATGTAGTCCACACAGAACTCGACCACCTCCTCTGTCATATAACCCTCAGCAATGCATGCTTCTGGTCGAGAACGGTTACGTACATACTTTTTTAGTACGCTCATGTACCTCTCGAAAGGGAACATGCTGTGGAGATAAACGGGCCCAAGAATACCTATCTCTTTGCTTAGATGAACAGTGAGATGAACCATGATATCAAAAAAGGCTGGAGGAAAGATCATCTCGAGGCTAACCACACTTTGTGACGAGGACATCATTAGCACACACGAAGAAGATT
Organism: Raddia guianensis; assembly: GCA_036346415.1. Taxonomy (NCBI): domain Eukaryota; kingdom Viridiplantae; phylum Streptophyta; class Magnoliopsida; order Poales; family Poaceae; genus Raddia; species Raddia guianensis. The sequence continues at coordinate 14,093,338 of CM070534.1, read as the reverse complement.
CAATTAGCATGCAAGGTCCAATGACACGATCCCGTACACGACGCCTTGGACAAAAGGTGAATTCGTTTCTTAAACAAAATAATTATTTAATTACGGAACAAATGATAGTATCTAATGATTGTTGTTTACTAATTACATGTGAAGGCGTTTCGGAAGACGTTGTGAGAGACAAGGGAGTGCATGAATAAAAGAGGAGTATTTTCTTCAGCTGATACTGCCATGGGAGGGAGATACAATAATATTGTTGAATGCAAGAAAGACGGAAATCCAATTTTTAATTGTGGCACGTCATTGATTTCCAACCATGCCGATGCTATTTTCGTGGAGAGAATGTCCATTTATTTCCAGCCGTGAGGGAGGAGATTGACATGCACAACCAGGAGGACATGCACCATGCCACACGCAGCAACAAATCGGCCTTTCATACTTTTGTGGCTGCAAGAAAAGAAAATTTGCATGCATGCAAATGGCTGTGCGCAGCAACCTTTTTATTCGATCCTTCCTGTTGAAGATACAGACTTGATTTCTTTGGTTTAGCGATTGCGAGGTTTCTAGTCGCGTTCTTGGATCGTGGTTAGCCGCCCCTTCGTCAAAGTCACAACTCGCCCTCTAAGGATTTCTCCTACGACGGAAGATCGGGACCAAACTCGTGCGTACGCATCTTAAATCGAGGCGTGTGCGTATCAAGTGGTATCAGAGCCTTCGTTGTCGGTAGGAATCATCTATCCTTTAGTAGTAGTTTGAATTTTGTTTTACCTACATCCAGAAAATTGCCATACAAAAATATTTAATTCCTAGCCCATTCTAGCCGCTCGATCTGTTAATTTCAATTTGCTTTGTTGAGTTTTTGTTCGTCTTGTCTTGTCTAGTTGCTGGTCTAATTTTCCCTTGTTGCATAACCAAACAAAAAAATCCTTGCCAAAAAAAAAACAGAGAGAGAAGCCTCAATGAAACAACAGCAGATCTGAACCCCAATTTCGTCCAGGAATTTTTCCTCTGTGCAGCGTACACTAAAACGTGGATATCTTTGTCTCTAGAAATCCAAATCAATCCAAACCACTTTTGTTGGCTTCTTAACTCAAAATCCCAGCTCCATGTAAAATTTCATGAATTTTAGTTGAGTGGTTTGAAATCTGCAAGTGTTTGAAATTTCAGCAGCTGCTGTTCGTCTTTGCTGTCCAAATCTGCCTTTAGGCGCTGAAAAAAAAAGACGTGGTAAAAAAAAAAGTGAAAAAAAAGAAGTGCCACGACTGTATCAAAAAAAAAAAATTGTAGTGTCAAAAAATAAACATAGAGAGTTGGAGTTGTGATCTTATATCTCATTTGCTGCACTCCTCATTCAGCTTGTTATGTCTTATGTTTCTAAAGCTTAGTTTCTCATATCCTTGATATCAGCAACTAAGACTAGTACTTGTGCAAACATTTATTCAATTTTGCAACTTGTGAATTACTGATCGCTTATCCTTGTCTACAAATTACACACCTAGAGCTCCACAAATTTGCCATTGATCAATGTGTTTTAGTAACTTGCAATCGCTAAACCACTCCTCAATTGGTTATCAACCGTGTCAAAACACGACTGACCTGTTCATGAAGAACGGCCCGAGCAATTCGACGAGAATTGAAAGAGCAACAGCGGAAGAAATCACTCGATGGTGATTGATTCAATGAGACTTCAAGTATTTGGGGGGCAAGATGCCTTACAATAGCAGTAGCTAAACAATAGGAGTATTTTCTTCGGTTGATACTGCCATGGGAGGGAGATACAATAATATTGTTGCATGCAAGAAAAGACGGAAATCCAATTTTTAATTGTGGCACGTCATTGATTTCCAGCCATGCCGATGCTATTTTCGTGGAGAGAATGTCCATTTATTTCCAGCCGTGAGGGAGGAGATTGACATGCACAACCAGGAGGACATGCACCATGCCACACGCAGCAACAAATCAGCCTTTCCTACTTTTGTGGCTGCAAGAAAAGGAAATTTGCATGCATGCAAATGGCTGTGCGCAGCAGCCTTTTTATTCGATCCTTCCTATTGAAGATACAGACTTGATTTCTTTGGTTTAGCGATTGCGAGATTTCTAGTCGCGTTCTTGGATCGTGGTTAGCCGCCCCTTCGTCAAAGTCACAACTCGCCCTCCAAGTATTTCTCCTACGACGAAAGATCGGGACCAAACTCATGCGTACGCATCTTAAATCGAGGCGTGTGCGTATCACTTTGTACCACGTCAGCCTGCAGCTCACCCAGTTTCTTTGGATCGATGACCTTCTGGGAAACGGCGTTGAAAAACGAACACAGCTTCGTGATTGTCCCCCTTATCCACTCGGACAGTACACCTCTCAAAACCCCCGGGAGCAACTGTGTCATCAGCATAAGACAGTCATGAGATTTTAGATGTACAATTTTGTTCTCTTTCATATTTACGAATCTCTTTACGTTCGACGAGTATCCGGAAGAGACCTTTACACTGCTAAGACACTCTATCATGCTTTTTTTCTCTTCTTTGCTTAGAGTATAACTCGCTGGCCGTAGGTACAGTTGTTCCGTACCCCTTTTTTCAGGGTGTAGGTCCTTTCTGATACCCAGAACTTCAAGGTCGTTCCGAGTACTCACTGTATCTTTCGATTTCCCGTACATATCTATATAGCCTAGGAAGCTCACACAGACGTTCTTGGTGATGTACATGAAGTCCAGTGAGTGGCGAACATCCAAATCTTCCTAGTAAGGCAAGTCCCAAAATATTAACTTCTTCTTCCATATGGGTGCATGGCCATCCTCATCATTCGGCACAGATTTGCTTCTCGGACCCTTTCCAAATACTACCTTCAGATCATTCACCATAGCAAACACTTGCTTGCCACTTCGATGCCTCGGCTGGGCACGATGTTCTTCCTCCCCGTTAAATTTCCTGCGTTTCTTCCGTAACACGTCGCTCCGAACAAGAAACATGCGATGCCCCATGTACACCATCTTCCGAGAGCCTTTCATGTGCGTGCCATCGGTTTGGTCCAAACACTGCACACACACTTTGAAGCCTTTGCCGTTAGGCGAACGGGTTACCAAAGCCGCGATCGTTGATTGTTACAAATAACATTGCACGCAGGTTGAAATACTCCCTTTTGTATTCGTCCCAGACCTTTACACCGTTCCACAACGTCTGAAGATTTTCAACCAAAGGTTTCAGGTAGACATCGATAACATTTTCGGGTTGCTTGGGGTCTTGGATCAACAACGGCATCATTATGTACTTTCTCTTCATACACAACCATGGAGGAATATTATACACACATAGTGTGACTGGCCAGATGCTATGGTTGCTGCTCATGTCTCCGAAAGGATTCATCCCATCGGTACTCAAACCAAACCTTATATTTCTGACCTCGTCTACGAAGTCCTTGTACTTCCGATCGACCATCCTCCACTGCGAGCCATCTGCCGGATGCCTAAGCATTCCGTCGATCTTACGCTCTTTTTTGTGCTAACGCATCATCTTTGCATGCGCTTTGTTTACAAACATACGCTCCAACCTTGAAATCAGAGGAAAATACCACAATACTTTTCCCGATGTTCTCTTCTTCACACGCACCCCATCTATTTCACTTGGATCGTCACGCTTCGTCTTATACCGGGGTTCCTTGCACATTGGACAGACATCCAAGTCGGCATATTCACCGCGATATAGGACACAGTCGTTGCGACATGCATGTATCTTCCGAACTTTCAATCCTAAGGGACACAGGACCAGCTTGGCTTGATACGTGGATTCTGGCAGGGTGTTATCTTTCGGGAGCAACTTGTTTATGAGCGACAGCAACTCATCGAAACTCTTATCTGACACACCATTCATAGTCTTTCATTGCATGAGCTCCAGTGTAGTGCGTAGCTTTTTGTGCCCCTGACCACAATTTGGGTATAAAAGAGTTCTCTGGTCCTCCAACAATCCATGGTACTTTCTATATTGTTTGTCCTCTATGATATCTCCCTCTGCGTCACGCAGCATCTGGTCCAGATCATCATCCACACCAAACTGATCGCCTTGTATATCTTCTACGTCCTCGTATGTCGTCGCGTCCGGCATACCATCATATGTCACTTCCGCTTCATCGGCTTCTTCTTCGTCTTCTATGCTGGTGTGCTCTACTTCGTCGTGGTGAGTCCAACATATATAGTTCGGCATGAAACCTCTCATCAACAAGTGGCACTGTATCCGTCCTCGCATTGAGTGCTCTTTCTCGTTCCTGCAATCTACGCACGGACACCATACGAAGCTTTCTGGAGGCAAGTCTCGAAATACGACATCGAGAAAAGAATTCACGCCATCGATGAACTCCCTTGACCGACGATCCGCATACATCCATTGCCGGTTCATCTGCACCAATTAAATTAATAAGAACACTTATTATATTTTTCAAATTGAAATATTTAACTAGAAATAACTAATTGTTATATTTTTTAATTACCTCTAAACTTTCTACATTTTTAAAGTTAAACCAACTAAATCTCACAAATTTAAAAACTTTTTTCAACTATTTTCTATACTTTGCCTAAATTATAAACTTATGTAATTTTATTGTGTACCCCTCTAATATTTTTAATTACATTTCATACACAAAAATAATTTATTCCCAACCTAGCAAAAAACCTAGATCTATTTAGCTCTATAGCAAATGAAATAATCACCCTACCTACTATTTTAAACTAATTTAAAACTAAAACCATTCAATAGATCATCACATTGCCTCAAAAGATCTAGAGGGAAGAGCTAGCAAAATAGGTACATCTTTCGACAAAAACTAAGGCACCAAGCTAGATCTAGCTCTCTAAAACAAATAATCATCCTACCAACTAATTTCAACATCTTATACAACATCAAAAGAAGGATACAAAACTAATATGAGAATTAAACCCCCCCCCAATAGATCAACATCTTGCCTCAAATTGTCTAGAGAGAGAGCTAGAAAATCAAACACCCCTTCAATTCAAACAAGATCAATTCAATATTTCTCCATATCCAATGCAAAAAAGATAAGCAACATCTACACGAAAATGATGTTGGGACCATGTTTACTTACCTTGGAAACCTTAATTTGGAGCTATTAGCCTCAATTCAAAATTTTGGCAAGACCTGCATGATGAACATTTCGGCCCTTCAAGATCGCATCATGCGAAGTTGCTCGGGAGGAAGAAGGGCTTAAATGCCGTGGGAGGGAAGGAGAGTGCATATGCAAGCGGTTCTAGGTATGAACCGCTTGCATAGAGATACTTTTCGAAGCGGTTCGTATCACGAACCGCTTACAGTGTTCTGCAAGCGGTTTGTGATACAAACCGCTTGCATTGGGTAATCTCTGCAAGCGGTTCTTACTGGGAACCGCTTGTATATGCCTCTTCCCGCCAACCTCCCACCCGTTGGTCACGAACTGCTTGTGGCGATCGGGTCGCAAGCGGTTTAAAGCGAGCCGCTTGTGATGGGCCGCTTTGGAAGCCCCGATCGGCAGTAGTGCGTTAACCGATAGTTAGGCTCCACCAATGGCCATTCCCACGAAGGCATCTATGACCCATTACTGATGGGTGCATCTACACCACCGGCCACTTGACCCTAAGGTGATGGGCATAGGACTGGATTCAAGTCGATCTTTAGCGAGTTAAAACTGACCAAGCTCCAAATCAAATTCAAATCGAGCTCAATATTAGGCTCGAACTCAGGATAGATTAGCTTGGTTAAGCTCGAGATCTATTTGGTTTGACTTGAAAAATCACAATATAGCTTGTTTTGCTTTTTTTTTCGTGGGCTAAAAGCCTAGTTAATTTGATGTCAAAAGCATAGTTTTGACTAATCTACATACAATACTTCCTCTACGATTCCAAAGTTTATCTTAGTGGATAATAACTTGAGTAGTTGGTCTATTACGTGGTTTAGGTTAGACCTGTTCAAAGGCCTAATTGGGTTTGGCTTGAACCTAACACCTTTTAGCCTGACAAGTTATTTAAAAAAAACAGACCTAAGAACGACATGGAAGCCGGAAGCTTGGTCAAAAAGCCCAAGCCGGAGCATGGCCCGATTTTTTATTAGGCCCAAAAATTGAAGTCCAAGCCTGACCTAGCCCGAAAATAATTGGTCGTGTCTGATCATCGAGCGAGGTTGCCCATGAGCACGCCTAGTTTAGGCATTCAAGCATTAGAGTTATCGACTGGTGGCTAATCGGGTGTCACCGCGGCAATGAATTTTTTGTGGGGCTATGCGCTAGAACCAAACTAGATGGTAACACAAGACAAGGATTTATACAGGTTTAGATCCTCAACTTAGAGGTAATACCTTAGTCCTGTGTTCTGGGATTATATGTTTGCGTAAATTCGCAGGTGGAGATGTAAATGACGAAGATGATTTTATGACCCCTACCCCTCCCTTTATATAGTGTAGCGGGATAAGGTTACATGGTTCTATCCAGTATATGATACCAGATTTCGTTATACCAACACATGATGTGTACCGACATTTACAGTTACGAATCTCCTAATTACATGAAGCTAAACTCTATCCTCGGGAACATCCTTGGCGACCAAGTTACGTGTAGCCCGAGTAGTCTTCATCCCTATCCATCCAGCTTGGATCGCCCCTATTTGTTACCTTATGGGCCTTCTAGAGGATACCCGGAGCCTATGTAGTCCACAAGAGTTTGAACCGAGCTTCTCGAGATCGACTCGAGTAGGGTTCAAGCTCAAATCAATCTCCAGTGACTTGTCGAGTTTAAACTTTTGGTCTAGCCCTATCTTCGCACGAACACCCGTTTATTTCCCCACTGTTTTTCCATAGAAATTAAAGCAAAAGACTTTTACAAACATTGCCAGACGGCTGAGGAGTGAGACAGAGAGTTGCCGCCGCCGCCTTAGAATATAAGCTACCAGTTTAACAATGAATAATTTGGACGCTCATTCATGCAAAATGATAGGAAAAATATAAAAAAGTAGTGGCCCATATTAAACCCGGCAAAGTGACCAGTATGGAATCGGACAGGTCCGGTTAGCTTAGAGATGGCAACAAGAAATTCCCACGGGTCCCCACGGGATAGAAAAATTCCCGTCCCTGCCAACGACAACGGGGAGAACATTTTTCCCATCCCCGCCCCCCTGCGGAGAATTAATCCCTGCGGGTCCCCGTCCCATCGGCGCTTTGGCAGACCATCAGGAATTAAGCAAAGAAGCGCTTTGGCAGAACATCCTGTCGGCGACTCGACGCAGGGGCGGGGTGCTGTGTCGGCGGCTCGGCGTAGCCACGCAGGGGCAGGGGTGCGGTGTTGGCGGCTCCTCGCAGGGGCAGGGCAGGGCGAGGCTTAGACGCGCCGCACAAGGGGCCAAGGGCAGGGGTGCGACGGCATTGACCCAGACGACATTAATTTGGTCCGCCTTTACGTCCACAACACCGTGCGCGTGAATTTGTTACCTCAGCGACATTTTGGCCATTTCATCTCCTTTTCCCGTCATTAGCTCTATTTTCACAACTGAAGTGACCATTTTGCCCCTTGCCCATTGACCAAATACTATGCCTTGATTTGTTCTGTTCTTCTCCAACTTTCTTCGCAGCTCTTCGTAGCCCCCAGGCTGACCCGCCCTTCGGCAAGATCGGTGGCGGCGGCTGCCGCCCCCTCCTCCTAGCGCCTCGCCTCCCCTTCCCATATCAGCGCCTCCCCACACCTCCTCCTCGCTGCACCCGCACCCTCCCCCGCGCCTCCTCCTCGTCGGCCCCGCGCCATCTACCCCGTGCCCCCTTCGCCGCCCCCAAGCGCTCTCTGCCGCCAACCCCTCCCCCACGTGCCATACCCCGCGCCCCTACCCCGGCTTTGGATGCATACATTAACTGGTTTTACCAAGTGATGAATTTTTATCAAAATTAATGATTATTTGTTAAAATAGATGAATTGCTATCAAAACAATGAATTTCTATTAAATTTTTTTTATAAAAAACGATGAATTCCTGTCAAATTTGATTTTTTTTGCCAAAAACGATGAATTTCTATCAAATTTGATGACTTTATGTCAAAAATGATGAATTTATGTCAAATTCAATAAACTCTTGAAAAAATGTTGAATTTCTATAAAAAATGATAATTTTTTTGTCAAATTAGATAAATTATGTCAAAAACAATGAATTTCTGTCAAATTTGAGGAATTTCAAATATGTTGAATATTATTTCCACACGTTAAAACATTTTCTTGTTGCAAATTACCCTAATCAGATACATTGGGGCATCTTTGGATTAGCTAGTCTGCTGATTAGTTTGATGCTTTTTGGCCTGACAATGGGCAAGGTGTAAAAGGGTCACTTTAGTTGTGGAAATAGAGCTAAATTACAGGAAAATAAGGTGAAATGGCCAAAATATTTTTTAGGTAACAAATTCACATATATGGTGTCGTAAATTAGTACTACCTCCGGTCTTAAAAACAAGTCACCATTGACTTTTGAACACGTCTTTTACCATTTGTCTTATTTAAAAATTTAGTTCAAACATGTGTAAATATAATTCATACTTAAGATATCTTTAATGATAAAATAAATCACAGCAAAATAAATAATTACTTATGTAGTTTTTTGAATAAGACGGATAGTTAAAGGCGTGTTCAAAAGTTAACAATGACTTATTTTTTGACCGAAGGGAGTAGTATTGTCCAGGTCAACTGCATTGAATTGGTTGCGCTATAGATAAATTTGAAAATTTTCACTGCTTGCCCAAAAAAATACGCCAAACCAAAAAATATTTATTTTTTATACCTAATTGTAAAAACACCCCAGACGCCCTTAGGGAGGGCAACATTTAGAGGTTGGTGCCTTGGCGGAGGGCGGCAATGGTGAGGGGCACCCTCACCGAGGGCAGCAAACTTAATGGAGCTATCGCTTGATTACTTCGATTACTTGCTTGATTACTGCATCAAGTAATTTACCTATGCATTTCTACTGTTCTGCCTTCTCAACAAAAAAAAGGGAGAAAAATCTGTTGTTCTGCAACAAATGGTGGACTAGTTTTGTCAAAAAACTGCCGGCTTTCCCTTTAATAAGATATGCTACCATTGCCACTAATCTATATTAATCACGGCCTTTTTTTTTGAATTGATTAGTCATTTTTTCCTTTCATCCAATCACTTCACATGGCAGATGGAATTAAGGGTACATGTTACTTCACATGGCCCATGATTCCGTCACACTCTTTAATTAGAAAAAAAAGGGAAGGAGAAAAAACAAATTAAAGAAATACTGCAAAGTAGTAGCCGCCCTCAACGAGAATGGACCCTTGCCGCTCCGACCGAGGGCGGCAACCTATAAATGCCGCCCTCCCCGAGGGCGTCGGGTGGCATTTTTACAATTTTACAGTTGGGTCTAAAGTATGGCAAAATTGATTATTTGTCTCAAAGTTGGTGTGCCTCTAATTATTTGCTCAAAGTTGGTGTGCTCTTGATTATTTTTTCCACTTACATCTAGCCGTGACAATGTTGTTTTCAGAGGGTTATTTGCAAAATTCACAAAACCTCTCCATCTCCATCTCTCTGTACATTCTCTCTCACTCTCTAATCTCTCTCTCCTGTACGCTCTCTCTCTCTCCCTCTCTAATCTCTCTCTCTCTGTCCGTACAAGGACCGAAGGTTTGCTCTACCACAGTCAACAATACCAATGCATATTGGAATGTTATTCTTGATCAAGCAGTGATCTTTGTAGATGCTTGGAGTAAAGCGGACTGAAAGGGTTCTTCCTACTGGAACTTCATTGACTGTTGTTGGAGAGGTAGTATTCATAGCTTTGACTGGGTTGCAATGCATTCTGTTGGACTAATTTTTGTTGCCATGGATAATTTATTTTACCCGTTTCTTTTTATCATGGATTCTTTGATATATATGACCAGGCTATTAAAGATGATGTTGGAACTATTCGAATTCCGAGACCACACAAAGGACCATTTTATGTATGTACAGAGAGAGAGAGATTAGAGGGAGAGAGAGAACGTACAGATGAGAGGTTAGAGAGGGGGAGAGAGAACATACAGGACAGAGATTAGAGAGGGAGAGAGAGAGAATGTACAGAGAAATGGAGAGGTTTGTGAATTTTGCAAATAACCCCTAAAAATAAAATTGTCACAGCTAGGTGTAAGTAAAGCAAATAATCAGGGACACACCAACTTTCCGCAAATAATCAGAGGCACATCAACTTTAGACAAATAATCAATTTTGCCCTAAAGTATGAGCACTTTTTTATTTGACGTATTTTTTTGGGGCAAACAGCGAAAAATTTCGATAAATCTCCCCCGCAGCAGGTAAATGATAAATCTCCCAAAATCTCCATCTCTGGAACCCTAGCCCTCTTCTGTCCTCTTGATCTCTTCCATCCTCACAAGTCACAACCCTAGCGCCGCACCCGCGCCGCCACAACTCCATCCTCCTTCCCAGTTCCTATAGGCTCCTGTTGTCCTGTGCGCCGCCACCCCTCTCTGAGAGACGCCGACGCCTCCCTCAGTCCCTCCCCCGGCGCTTCCTTCGGTCCCTCCTCCACCAGCGCCTCCCTCCTCGACGGCTCCTCCACGGGCGCTCTCGAGCAGTACCTCCCCCAACCTGACTCCTCCAGATCCCGCCTCAAAGCACGTCCTCCCGGTTCCGGCCTCCCTGAGTGCTGCGTCGTGCTCCCCTCTTCCGAGCTACGGCACCGTCACACCCTGTCCGGGTCAAGGCGCCGTCCCATCGCCCTCTAGGGTCGAGCCCGCCTGGAAGCTCGACGCAAGCACGGCTCTTGTCCAGCCCTACACAACACCCTCGGGCCTTAGACGTCAGCGGTGGTCTTATCGGTGGGCGACATGATCAAGCGGCGCTACTTTAGGCATGACCACGGTGACAAGAGCTCCTCTTCGTCCTCCTCAGATTCGGACTCGGACTGTGCTCACGTGGAAGAAGCGGTGGCTCATGAGGAAGTAGATGAGGAATGTGAAGAAGAACATGGAGAAGAATTAGAACAAAAATTGGAAGAAGAGAGTAAGTGCTTGTTTACTTTGCCTCTTATATATCTGGAAAATTTGAAATCCTGAAGTGGTTCCAAATAGTTTAGATTAACCACTATGTGTTACGGTCTTCTCTTGAAGATCATTCCTCCACTCTACTGCAATACATGATTTTAGGGTGTGCTGGCGTAAACTTTCTCAAATAATTAGTCTAATGTGCAGTGGCGGAGGACGGATGAAAAATAAGGTATGGCGGGCTTGGGGAACGCATTCAACACAATCACACATAAATTTTTTTTTTAAGACGAGTCCTATACAATGGCTATTCTAACATTATGAATCTACTAAAAAATGAACCCAACTCTTGTATACCAGAATTCAGGGTGGTAAATTGAGTTAATATGCAAATCTTCTGTTTAAAAAATTTAATCCAAGCTAAGGGCAGACGAGAAAGAAATGACAACAATATATGATTGAGAGCATTCATTGAAAAAAGTGCCACACATACCTGCTGAAAATCTTTCAGGGCTTCCTTAAATTTTCCCATAGCAAGATATGCCGCGCCTCGTCTGTAATAACCCTACAGGCATAATGTTTCAAGAAATGTAAAAACTTACAATGTTGTGACTACAGAATGCTATGAATACTAACCTTTGAATATTTAGTTTGTAGCATCCTGAATAGCACTTCCATATCCTCCAGCTTTGTATGTGCAAATGCACAATTTGCCCAATAAACCGCATTTGAACTATTTAGCTCAATAGCTTGACTATAGACTGATCTATGGCCTGAGAAAATTTGTTTGCTGCATGGGTTAAATAATGATAGTTAGGAAATAGTAACCAGCAAAGTAATTCTAACATTGTGGATCAGTAGTCACAGTATGCTTTAGATATCATCATGGTGTTATAAATAAGAAGATGAACATTCATCTTGAAATATTCAATTTTCTACAAAAAAAACGTTTGAAAATTTATGTTTTAAGGACTTCATACTTCTACTGCACTGACAAGATCCATTTCACAAGAACAAAAAAAAAAGGAACTTCTGTACCTACTGATACATGGGGGAATAGAATGCAAACCATACCCATACATGGGGCAATGGCCGGGCGAGGCGAGGCGGCGGCTTGGCGAGGCGACCTGGCGACGGTGGCGGTACTGCCTTCAGCCGTGGCAGGCGAGGTGACGGGCGCGAGGCGATCGTCATGAGCCATGAGTATGACAGCACACATGAGGCGCCAGCGCGAGGGCGCGATCAGGCGAGGCTCAGGTGGTAGCCGGCCCTAACCCTAGCTGCTTGCCTGCGGCCTGCTCGTGCTCGCTGAGGGTGAGGGACTGAGGGAGACTGCCAGGGAGTGAGGCCTATGAGGGGGCTCGGGCCGCTCGGGCTCAGCCTCTCGGTCTCGGGCGCTCGGCTGGGCCTAGGCTGGCAACGAAAATAAGAAAATTACTAAGGGGGATACCCTGGGCTAGCTGGGCCAAGGTATGGCGCGGGCCATACCTTGCCATAACGGGCCCTCCGCCCCTGCTAATGTGGTGATTATTTTTTGCATTGACTCTAGTGATAGTTGGATTTCTTTGACTAATGAAGCTGTTTGAGTACGTCACAAAATTTCAGACATGACTGCTTTAGAGCTGATAATCACATTATATCTTATTGGTTGATTTGAAAAATAATACTTAATATACTTAGCTTGCTAATTCTAGAGGATGATTGATTGACTTGTATTTTCCAATGTCATATATATTCTTATTCTTATGAAAACGACTGGAGTAGCATTATTTGTTAATCTGTTCTATTCAAACTTCTGTCTTTCTTCCATTCTATCGTCAGGCTGTTAGGGTAAATTTAACTATTTGTTAGGGTAAATTATATTTGTTTTGCTATAAAAGCTATTCCATTATGCATTAATCAATAACTTAGACTCATTATATATGCACACATTTGATCTTTTTTGATGTTGATCCTGTCTATCAGGTTCTGGATACCAAAGTGAGGACAGCTCCAGGAATGATGTTGATTGTCCTCCTATAGGTATTCTTTGTATTATTTTCATGTGATTGTAAAGTAGCTATACTATGTTTGATGACATGTTAGGAAATATATGTTCCTTTCTTTTTTTATGTGTCATACAAAATTAGGAAGTTAAGCCCTTCTGTGTTTACATGTTTTCATGCAAAATTTTGGTATTTAAGTTGGACTCTGTATGCTTTGTCCAACTGTATAAAGCTCTGTTTACCACCATATTTATTGTCATCGAGACATGAGAGGCTTCTATTTTGACTTCACAACTGTGATTAGCACATGTAAACCTTTTAACATTTGTCTGAGACCTGAGTACCATGTCCAATTCTCCTCGCACCACCTTGTCTTCCTTTGCTGTTTCACCTTGTCTTTTATGGTGATATATGACTCTTTAGCAACAAAGGGATACCTATAATGTTCATGTAGCAGGCTGCTACCTTAGCTTACGGCATTTTAACTAATGATAGGTTCTTGGGTTTTTCCACTCTTTCTTGCCCTTGGTTTTTAGGCCAATTTCTCTGATATGTGATCTCTAACAATATAAGTCTGTAAAATCTGTATTTTAATGTTGACATTTGAAACATATTGTTTAATTTATTTCTTGGTAATAATTCAGTCTATGTGCTACAGGTTAAACTTTTCGTATGGACAATTAATGTTTATTTTATCAGTTTCAACACTTTCTTGGAATGTGAGTTCTACCTATAGTTCATCTCCCAGTCCACTTTAGCAGCTCACCATTCACTTCAGCATTTCAATTTGAAACAATGTTACCAAGCCATCATATGGAAATGCTTCAATATGAGCATAATTCTGTAATATAATAATTTTAAAATATTGTGCCAAAATACAGGTCTCTGCAAGCAATTTTTGTACTGAGGATAGTTTTTCTTTCAGATGATGATGATGATACCAGCATCCCAAGGTATGAAGACCATGAGATAAATATTCCTGTTAAGAAAGCTTCAAGTGTTAATGCTGATTCTGCCAAAGGTGCTGACAACAAGGATGATGATATTGAAGTTGATTTCGCTAACTGCATTCTGAAATGCAAATTAGTTTACAAGTGCAAGCTTTGTCCTAGAATCATATGCTTAAATGAGGATATGGTCAGGATGCATCTTAAATCCAAGGTAAGTAATTCAGATGAAAACTAGTATTTCCTTCCTGTTTAATGTTAATTGGAGAAGACCCCCATACCACAAAAAGAAACAATCAGACTAAAATTGGATAGGGTTGTCTCACGAATGCTACCTTTTTCTTCCTATGCCTTCATTTCTAGTTTGTCAATTTGTAGAGACATGCTCGATCGAAGAAACTATTAGGAGAAGGGAGGCTTAAGGTGATGCTCAACAGTGATGACGAGCTGGAGGAAGAGCAAGAGACACATGCTGAACGACATGCTCGGACTTTAGCTCTCGCTCAGGTGCTTGCACGGGTTATTAATCGGATTGCTGTTTAGTATGTGCTTAATTTTATTTACACCTGCTTAATATTTCAGCAAGTACAAAAAGAAAAGAAGGATTCAGGCAGGCAGCGGCAAAATCGAAGGAGGAAGAAGGTATAGAATGACATCTTTTTGACTTGTGTTGGTGTATCGCGTTCGCACATATCGAAGGCTTGGTAGGCATCATATTGAAAGGCCGATTGAGCTCAAAGCTTGTGCAACATCATATTATTATCATCTCTACATCAAATGATCTCCAGCAGCATGCCATCACCATGGAGGTCATACTAGGATGATGAACAACACTTAAAAATCATAATCCGATGCAAATTTTTGTGGTATCTCATTATAGCCCTTGAGGCTGCTACATGCTTCTTCAATCAGCACATAGTGTCCTCATGTACTTTGCATGTTCGTTTCTTACAGAGGTCTCGGAAACATCTTGAGAGGAAGCAGCAGGCACAAAATTCTGATAAGAAAAGACACAAGACTGAAAAATGAAGTGAATGCCTGAAATGTTTTTTTTGTAGCGAGATAATGATGCTTTTGATGTTCTTGCTGCTTGTTTTTGCATCAGTTTTTGATCCCAGGTTATTCGGTGGCAGTTTGTTAAAACAATCAGATAAAGTCCAAGGAAAAGCAATGACGTCGGTTTTTCTGTTTTTCTTTTATTAACCTTTATTACCTATCATGTGCAGTTTCCTTTTTTTCTTGAATCTTATTTGTTGCGCAAAAGATCTTTGTTGCGGCTTATTTTGGTACCAAACAATAATAAACTAGAATAGACCGCCAGAAAAATAAAATTAAAATTATAGCTTGATATTATGTGAAACAGTCGATCTTGCCTTTTCATCTAAAAGTCGAAGATAAGAAGAGATAACAAGACAATACGAAAAAAGTTATACCTTACTGTTATTTTTAGAGCTTGATATGAGTTATAGGTAGGGCTAGAACTTTATCTTGTGGCTTGTTTTTGGCTTGGGCTCGTTTGGACCTGTGCTTGTTTAGCAACAAGCTTAGGCCGAGCCGCGCGTTAGCGCTAGTTTAGTAGCTCGTGCATCTTGACAAGCCAAGGTCCTCTTTGATTTTAGTTTAATTGTTTAGTTGGCTTTTAGTTGTTTTTTATTGAAAAGACGAGGCTCTCGGAAATATGCTTAGAAAGGCTGAAAACTAAAAAATATACTAAAATATCTTAAAAAAACAGAAGAAATTACTATCACGTTTGACCTGTATAAAAATTATAAATTTTAATATTCAGCTTTTAGTTGGCATTTTATGCCAAGAAACGCGGTAAGGCGTGCTATGCGGGAGCAAGATCGATCTCATCTCAGAGTGCCAGCACCTATCTTCCATTTGCGAATTTTTAACTTTTTATATTTTATTTTTGATTTTAAAAATGATTCTTTATTAAATTAAATAGATAGCCTCCTTCCGTGGTTTGAAATGGTGGGGAAAATGGCCGAGCCAAATCCCGTGGTTTGAAATGGTGGGGAAAATGGCCGGGCCAAATCCGGCGGTTTGAATCGGTGGAAAATATCTTTCGTATTAATGTCGTCGGACATAACATTGGGGCCTTGTTTGTTTCAGATTAAATTAACTTAAATTAAATTAAATAAAAATTTGTTATTTTTGTATAAGCCAAATGATGTAATGTTTTGTAGTCATTCTTGTGGGGTTTTAAATAGTACTTCTTAAAGTTTGTAAAATATTTTTTCATAATTTTTTGAACTCGTTAAAACGTCTTTTGAGGGAGTCATAAATTTGCTACAGTAAAACGCAACTCTACATTAATCTAAAAGAAACAAGGCCTGGGTATGAAATCTCACCGTATGAAAGGGAGAGAACCAAAATGCCGCCTTTTTGGTTGGAGACAAACAGGGCGACAGAAAATCCCGTCATTTTAAATGACGGCTAATAGGTCTCATCGCAATCTCGCCAATTGAAATGCCGGGTATTATGCACCTCTCTTCGAACATGATGTATACTTCGCCTTTTCTAACATTGAAGGATAGTGTGATCATTTAGACTGAAATTGCCAAGTTGTTTTCAAGTTTGAAGCGAGGTGTGAAATTTTTATTACGTGTAGTTAGCGCATTTGATGTATGTGGCAAAAATAGCTGCCTTGCCCGAAAACTTATGAAAAAACTCAGCAACGTGCGTTACACCGAGTTCTTCGTAGGGTTTCATTGTTGCATTAGGTTGTTCGGTCCTTGCAAGCCACAATAAAAATTGTAAAACATGTTCATGGTCATAATGTGTTGGCTTTATTATGGTTAGTTAGCAGGTTTTGCGTACGTTTTTTCTAACACTTGAAGACTTGCCTCCCTCTTGTTCGTAACTCCTACTAACATTTGTTTTTCTCTTCCTCTTGAGCGTCGTGCCACCGTTCCTTCGCCGTACCTCTCTGAGTCACTGTCTCTCTCAACATTTCTTGTTCCTGCTCTGGAGTATGCTCGGTGTTCAAATATTGTAGGAACTTGCATAATAGAGGGTACAAACGGTAGCAAGGTTTAAATAAACCAATGCGGCAATATATTTGTTAGACAAATACAACTACAATAAAAAACTTACGGAGTACTTTCCCTTCCTCTACATCTCATCAGTTTGGTGATAGGTGCAGTTTTCGCATATCTAATACATCCGACCGTAAGTACAGACCATGTTAAAGGATTTTATGAGAATGCAAAGGTCCTCATATATACACATGGGTGCCAAAATGTCTTTCGGGACGGCTTCTTTTAGACAATCCCTTGGAGATGCGGGGAACTCCATGACATGATGGTCCTCTATTCCGGTAAGGTTTGGAATTTATGGTAAGGCAATGAAAAGAGGCATTAATACTTGTGAGATTTACACAACGATGATACAAAACCTCAAGAATATAGAAATCCGCAGCAATGATTGGCCAACATTTTTTTTTGAGAAAAAGAGCATTGAACCCATCTAACCCTAGCGCCTTATTAATGGGCATTTTAGAAATTATATCATCAAATTATTGTTTGGTAAAAGGATCAGTAAGAACATCCAAATCATAAATTCTAGAGGTTAAACAACATGATTGGGTTTGTAGAGGCACCCATAAGAAGTGTAAACAATACAAACTTTTTCACTGTTCTTTAGCTAGATCACCATTATCCATGATGAAGCTCAAGATATTATTCCTTCTATGCGTTTCACTCGTCAAAGTGGAAGCATTTTGCATTTTTCTTTTGACCACCCATATTATGGTGCATCGCTTCCTGCAATATTCATTATGGATGTTGAGAAGGTAATAGAGATGATCCTTTACCAGCAATATGAAACCGGCTTCCACCAAAATAACAGTTCTAGTATCCTCTATCCGATCAAGAAAACCGATAACAATGTCGCAATTATGAATGCGGCTTTGAATTTTCTGAATTTTGTACTCTAAGATCTAAGCCCTCTTCATAGAACCTTTAAGTTGGACATGATTCATTGTGCACTGTTAGATGCCGGATTAGATAAATTCTACTAGAACTACAGAACCTCCTGCAAAACCCAGCAAAGAAGCCCAATAATTTTCAAATCTGAATAGATTTTCTTTGGTATAGAAGTAGCAATAGAGACAAGACAGGGCACCTAAGAGATTTGTCTTCGGTAGTCCCTAACCTATAGTATTAGGGAAAGATGTTGTCCAATGCATAGATGTGAAGAACCAAATAAGTTATCCTTGGAGGGGTCCCCTTGGCATGTTGCTCCAGGTGTAAGTAGGATCTTTGATAGGTAATATACCACTAACCCATATGACTAATGATGTCGTTAAAGGTGTTTCTGTTTAGAGCAATCTCATGAGGTTAAAATCTCCTAGTCGAATCAAGTTTGAATGAGCCATCGGTGATTCTCATGGACGGCGCTAGCTGTCAACTCCTTGAATCTAATGGCTCCGAGGGTCGTATCGTGGAGACTTATAGGGAGGATGAGTGGACCGTCTAGACCCTACGGGATTCTGAATCTGACGCGACGACGGGAAGAGGAGAGAGAGAGGCAAGGGAAAACGAGACTGAAGACACTGAGAGTTTAGATTAGTTCAGCCCCCTCTCCCGATAACAACCCTACTCCAGTGTCTTTTTCTTGGTAGAAGTAAAGGTGTACAAGAGAAAAGCAGGGAAAAACTATGGTGTGTATTGTGTGCTGTGCTCCGGAACTTCCTATGTGCACTACCTCCTACTAAGAGCGTGTGTCTTCTCTCGTCTCTCGTCTCTCTCTCTATCTCTATCTCTCTCTCCCCCTCCTGGTGCCTATGAGGGGGTTTTTATACTCCTCCTAGGTATGCATCCGAGCCCCCCTATTGCTGGTGTCCGTAGTTCCGCTCATTATTTGAAGGATCGGTGATGTCACGTAGAGGAGGGGTGAATAGGCGTTACAAAAATTTCAGTCCCTTTGAAATACGGAAGCTATTGATCTCGGATGTTCGGTCTGAAATCCCAGATAGTCCGAATTTCTGGAGTCTACCATTCAGAACACTGGATACTCCGACCTGCGCACAGAGTTGAAACTGATACTTGCACTCGATCTGCAAATCCTTTTCACCGCCTGCACTAAAACTGAATCCACACTACGATAATAGGTGTTAACACACGAGAGTGCTATTTAACAATAAGTAAAATAAAAAATCAACGTAGATCTAGAAACGTTGTAAAGTAACCAAGAGCAAAACAAAGACTTGAAGATTTGTTAACAAAGTTCGGAACCTTGAGGGGACCCTTTGTCTCCGTTGAGGTAGGCTCGGTCACACTTGAGCTGGCTTTCTTTCAACCCTATCCCTCACCAAGGCCGCACCAAGAACCCTAAGGTTTCACTCTTTGATTTCTTCCCTTGCGGTACACGACACAAAACTTTCGGTGCCTCGAGGCGACCCTTAGTTGTCTAGGAGTCCTTAACCTCCAAGAGTAATGAATTCAACGAATAATGAATTTGAGGACGAATTGAGGTGCTCAAGTGTGACATCCTCTATTTTATCATATGTCACTTGTATTTTAAAAACATTAAAATTAAATAAAAGGGAATTGTTGTATAC
Organism: Raddia guianensis; assembly: GCA_036346415.1. Taxonomy (NCBI): domain Eukaryota; kingdom Viridiplantae; phylum Streptophyta; class Magnoliopsida; order Poales; family Poaceae; genus Raddia; species Raddia guianensis. The sequence goes on along the minus strand of CM070534.1, from coordinate 14,073,850 downwards.
AAAACCCTAATTTAAATTACCTTGATTTAGGTTTAAACCCAAAACCCTGTGTTGAGAGCCATGTGGAGGGTACCCTGGTTTGATGATGAATATATGTGACAAGATGGAATATGAAATATTTTGAATAAATTTAAATGGTGCATTTATGGAAATTGACATGGAATTGGAACCGGACCATTGTGCTGAGCTTGGGCTAGGTATTAGTTTTCATCGGATGTGGTCCGGTGGATTTTGTTGAGCTGACACGTGGTGTGTTAGGGCTTGCTAATTGTGGTGTCACAAATGTATTATGATGTTGGTAATTTTGTGATGGACCAACCTTATAGGTGAGGTAAGGTGTATTGTTTTCGTGTGTATCCACCTCAGTGATGGTGTATCGTGAGTACGTGGTCGACGTTTTGAGGGGGACAGTTGGAGGTCATGCGCTTGAAGCGTCTGAGCTCTATAGATTCAATGACCTGGCGGTCACATGAGGTGGTGTGCTCGGGAACCTTCGCCATGGCAAGGTGTCCGAGAGAGTTGGAGGCTGGCGCGTCGGTTACTTGGTGGTGAAGGTGTTTAGACCGGTGGGCCTAGTCGTGGGCTGGCGACCGAGGAAATTGTGAGGATATTTCTCGAAGGAATATGTGGATAATATTCCTCTGCGGGAGTGTGTTGTTAGTGCGTGAGTTGTACACCACTCATACTCAAATAAAGGGTACAGATGGGCTATAGTGTTTAGGGCATCTCACACTTGGGATATAAATAGCAGGGAAGGGGAGCACCTCCTACTCATCCACTTAGAGCTGACAATTTCAGAAATAGAGAGGGGTGAGTTGGGTGTGTAAGGGTGGCACCTAGAGTGCTTGTGACCATATGGAGTGTGGTTTGTAATCCCCCAACTTCTATGCAATTAAATCTCTCATCTTCATGAACATCTTGTATTGATTTGCTCATAGTTTTCTTATTTTCGTTTTTCATTTAGGAGCTCTTGCTTTGAGATGAAGTTGGGTCATTTCTTGCTGATTCTTGGTGATCTATGATGTCTTGAGGTTGCTAATATGATTTGACACACTCTTTGCAACCATACAAGAGGTAAGAGATCAATTTCTTGACTTGTTGCAAATTTGTCCAGAAACTTTCCTCTACGCAGCAGTCAGTGTTTGATTTTTAGAGACAATCAAGAAAAAAATCATTTTTGAGTGCACTTGAAGAATTTCCATGACTTACTTATGTATCAACACAAAAATTTTGATGTCATGGAGATTCTTGGTTTGGGTGCAGTGAGGTGAAAACCGAGCCCAAATTTTCTAGACAAGATTTCTGGCAGACTATAGTGTTTAAATTTTCCTGATTTTTGTGCAAAGAGTCTTGAGGAGATTTTTGGTGGACCGCTTCAAGGCTCTTGGTTTCATAGGGAGAAAAATTCCATAATTTTTGGAGTACCAGAAAGCCACCATATCTTTGTTTCAATTGAGAACAAATTCTGAAGAATTTGCTTTTACTTTTATAAAAGTGGCTTTAGTGATTTACTCCAAGCTTGATGTGCTTTATTAAAACATGATTTGAATTGATTCTCTTTTGTTTGTACACTTGACAACCTAGATTGTAACTGAAATATCCCGTCATATTTTCATGGGTCTTATCCATGCACTCTTGGGGTATACATAGTTGTCACGGTGTTTATATTTTGGAAAATCGATAAGTTTGAGAAGCACCAGTTCGACGAAAAATTTTCAAGATTCCCATTCACCGCTCCTCTAGTCGCCGCAATGGTTTTACACCCTGGGAAAACCTTCGGGGAAATTCTAGAAAAATTTCGGTAAATATTAGAAGTCTACATTTTGCCACCACCCAAATTTCAAGCCCAGATTCCAACTCTAGCCCATGATTCTATGAAGTGTAGCCATTTTACCGGGAGCTCGTAAAACCCATCAAATAATGAGCAAACGAGAGAATGTCGTGCTCCAATTTGGAGGGGAGATTCTAGAAGACAAACCGACTTACCCTCCAAATTCCAGCCCCAAACTCCATGGGAAACTCCGTTCTCTTGCTAATCAAGCCTAATTCTACTCGGATAAGGATTAGAGTACTAATCTTAACCTCTCATCTCTAAGGGCGACCCCAACCACTCCCATGCACTGTAAATATCCCGCTAAGACCCTTGGTCGTCATCAAACCCACCTCCTCACAGTAGATCAAAGCCCCAAGCCCTAGAACGCATCTAATCTTAGTTGGTAAGTTCCTGGAGTTTTGCTTCAGAAGCAGCCAAGTTTGTTCCTTCAGGTAAATAGTAGATCCCTAGACGAACCCATAGGATCTTGTCTCACCCAATTTGGAGCCCTGTAGCTCGAGTTATCATCAACCCTAGTTTTACCCCAAAAATTCGTCGTCTAAAACCCGACGGGAATTTCCAGCCGCCACGCCGAAACCGCCACCCGGATCGCGCCACCGCCTCTCGCCCCCACGCGCGTGCTGCGCCCACCAGCTGCCATGCGTCGGCATCCCACTCGCCACGCCGCCTACCGCATGCTCGCCTACCACGTGCCCCGCCACGGGTCCACACCGCGCCCGCTCCTGCCCACGCGCTTACACGCTCGCACCGTCGCCCACCATGCGTTAGCCGCGCGTCATCGCCGGCATCCGGGCCTGACAGTGTCGTGCTGCCGCGTGTCCGCCCTCCCCGCGCTATGCTGCCGCTCGCCATGGACCGCGTCGTTGTTTTATCTGGTTTTATTCTTTTAGAGATTTTTCTTTTTTCCCAAATCTTCCAAGAATTGTTTATGGAGAATCAAAAATCCAAATTAGATGATTCTAGAGCAAATAAATCCCATAAACAGTATAGAATTTTATATATTTTTATAGACTGTTCTGTTGATTGTTTTGCTGTTCTTTTATGCATTTGCATCTATGTGTAGATCGTTCCTATGTGCACTGTTTGGGATGTTTATAGGAGCAACCCGGAGGAGGACCCTATAACCGGGAGTACTAACATGGCAAGATAGATTGCATCTTGCTCCCTATTTTGCAAAACCCACTTGTTTACTTTTTTGTCTATTTTATCTTATGCATGGAATAATGGGAACAGGTAGAAACCTCATATGTTCACATAGCGTCATTGACTCTATGAATTTAGCCTATTTATTGCTACCTTATTTATTTTTCCTAGCCTATCCTTGTACATAGTTGCTAGTACTCGTGGGTTAATAGTTGATTATGTTATTCATCATTTAATTACTCTTGTGATTTAGTATAATTGGAGATGTTGAGTTACTTTTAAGCACTTAATCAACTAAAACCGATGTGGCGTGTGTAGACTAAATGTGGCAAGTCGGGTGGTTTTGTGGTATGAGGGATGTGGTGGAGGTAGCCACCTTGGTCTAAGAACCCTTGGCGTGTGCTTATTCGGCTGAACCAAACAAGCGCAACCATAAGTGCTAGCGCTAATATGTCGGCCAACATGTGCTAGACCTGGCTTAGTGGTTAGACAAAACTGTTAGCGCACGGTACTTTAGAAAAGATCGGGCTGTGGTTCGTTGGCTCAAGAGAGGGACCTGTAGTGTCGAAAACTTAAAGGGGTACCGGTGTTAACAGAAGGAACTAATGAATCGCCTGACATCGTTACTTGGTCTAGGCTTCTGAGGAAGAGCTAAGACATAAAAGTATCATTAGGCTTATGGGTAAAGTGTGCTACAGAGTTTAAAACTATCATGAAAGCCGTTCCCATGGTCATAGGTGGGGAGGAAGGTCGTACATGGTAGTCTCATGTGTGTCGCGACCCTGGCTTCACCAGGATTCACTCACGATCGATTGCTAGTCACAGAGATCAATGCTAGCAACTTGTGAGTGACAGCTTGTTGAACATCATCACACAATCACAAATAACTATGAAAATTACATATTACGCAAAAGTAATTGTTCCACAACTACTTATTACATAGCTTGATTTAAATATGACATAATATTGTCCGTAATATATCAGAATGCGGAAATTCAAATATGCAGCGGAATTAAAAGTATGATGCTCCAATCTGACCCTTGAGCGTCAGCTAATCCTCATCGAAGTTCTTGACAAGATCCTCCTGATCCTGTATGCAGACCGGACCTGACTGTTCTCCTGAATACAAATTTATCCGTGGTTTGTATAGTGAGTACACAGCTACCCAGTAAGAGTCCTTGTAATGATACAAGGTTAATAACAAGAACTGGTTGGTTATTTTGCATAAACACCTACTCTAGTCAAGTTATTTAAAGTGTTGTAAAACAGATTTGTAGAGCAATTAGTATTGATACAGATTCTAAGAATAACACGCAGAACTCGGCTTCCAAAGCCTCTCTGTAGAACAAAACTGCCTCGAACAACTCAACCAAAACCAACCCATCAGGTTATATTATTAACACATGAGACTACCATGTACGATCTTCCTCCCCTGCCATGACCGTGGGAACGACTATCATGATAGTTTTAACTCTGTAAAGTGTAGCACACTTTACCCATAAGCATGGTGATACTTTTTTTTTGTCTTAGCTCTTCCTTGGGAGCCTAGACCAAGTACCGATACAAGGCGATTCATTAGTTCCTTCTATTAACACCGATACACCCTCTAAGGTTTCGACACTACGGGTCCCCCTCTTGAGCCAACGGACCGCATCCCGATCTTTTCAAAGTACCGTGTGTTAATAGTTTTCCCTAACTACTAAGCCAGGACTAGCACATGATGCGCATCATGCTGAAGCTACACTTTTGGTTGCGCTTGTTTGGTTTGGTCGGATAAGCACACATCAAGAGTACTTAGACCAAGGTGACTACCTCCACCACAATCCTCAATTCACAAAACCACCCGACTTGCCACTTTTAGTCAACACACACTACGTAGGTTTCAGTTGATTAAGTTATTAAAAGTAACTCAGCATCTCCAATTATACCAAGTCACAAGAGTAATTAAATGATGAATAACCTAATCAACTACTACCCACGAGCACTAGCAACTATGCACAAGGATAGGCTAGAAATAATCCGCAAGCGGATGGATACCGCTTCTAGTTTTCACCCAGGAGTATTCTAGAGTATCGAATGCACAGGGAACAAGGGAGAAGGATAATTCTAATATCTATATTATTTAAGATACCAGCCAGCTAGTTAACGAGGGTAAGGATAAGATAATAATATAATAAGACCGTTGACACACACACAAAGGAGTATAAAAAGATAAGCTAGGCTGATAGTTGGTAGGACAACGAGAAGAGTATAAAGTTCCTTAATTGTGTAATCAATTATCAGGTTGAGCTAGCAGATATGAGTTTAGAGGTTTGTTTTAAGAACTTTGTTGGAGCTCGACCGATTCACTACCACCCGCTATCAGTTAAGAACACCGATTGGTTATGAACACCCCCAATTGGGCCCTACTGGTCCAGTTCCTAACAGTGTATTATGCGTGAGATAAATCTCGGATGGATAGGGCTGTCACCACCTACTACCTACCACAAATTATGTTGGAATGGGTGTAAACCAAGTCAAAAGATAATCTCAGACACCATGTCTGCTATTATATCCGATCACTCCTCTTCGGATCCTAGGAAGGAGATCCAAGCTCAATACTTAGGCTATTCTAAGCATATGAGAATGAACCCAGACTCGGAACCAAATGAACTTAATCAACTGCTCTAATAATTTACACTTCCCACTTAATGTAAATATGCTCAGCACAGATAATGAAAGACACTTTTATTATAAAAAGCAAAATCTTATAGAAGGGAAAGGATACAAGAGCTATTACCCGAATTCCCGAAGATAATTCCGGAACTCCGAGCTTCAGCTCGACTCAACTCTAACTCCCAAACTAATTCCTCTAAGAAGTGAAGAGTAAATCCAAATAAGAGGGACTCTAACAAGTGGAAAGGGTTAAGAGGGGTTGGATTAGGACTCGAATTCTAATCCGGGTAGGATTCGGATAGAATTTAGGCTTGTTTAGCAAGAAAATGGAGTTTCCTTTGGAGGATGGGGCTGAAATTTGGAAGGTAATTCGGATTAGGCTTCTAGAAGCTCCCCTCCAAATTTGAGCACGAGATAATCTCGTTTGCTCATCACTGGATGGGTTTTACGATCCCCCGGCAAAACGGCAACACTTCATGAAATCATGAGCTAGCCTTATAATTTGGGCTTGAAATTTGGAGGGTTAATATATGTTGGCTTCTAAGAATTACTGGAATTTTCATAGAAATTTTCTAAAGGTTTTCCTAGGGTTTTGGGTTTAACCTAATTTAAAATAATTTAAACTAGAGTTTTGTATATAACAATTCCTTTTTAAATAAATTTTAGGGTTTTGAAAATACAAGTGACATACGATAAAATGCAAGATGTCACAAACTTCCCGTGTTACAGAGAAACTCAACCCCGAGATTCAGAGTAGGCTTGGTCGAACAACTATGGTAACTCGGCTTGCAAATCATCCTCCTCCTCCCAAGAAGCTTCGCCTCGGAATGGTTAGACCACTACACTTTGCAAAATTTGATAGTCTGACTCTGAGTAAACCTCTTAGAAATATTCAAAATCATAACTGGCCTTTCTTTATAGGACAGATCTTCCTGCAAATCCATTTCTTCTACGAACATCTGCTCCTTTGGCTCCCTCAAACACTTTCTGAGTTGCAACACATGGAACACATTATGCAATCCGGACAGCCGCTCCGACAATTCTAACTGATATGCATCTTCACCCCTCCTTCCCGTTATTGGAAACAGACCAATATATCTGACAGCTTTCCAGAAACATGGAAACGGCGAAGGCCCTTCATAGGTGAAACCTTGAAATACACATGGTCTCCAACCTCGAACTGCAATTCTCGCCTTCGCTTGTCAGCATAACTCTTCTGCCTTGATTGCGCGGTCCTCATCCTTTGTTTGATCAACTTGACTTGATCTTCGACCTCCTTTAAAGCATCCGGACCAAACAACTTCCGCTCTCTAGTCTCATTCCAATATAACGGCATACGACACACCTTCTTCCATACAAAGCGTCGAACGACGACATCTGAATACTGGTCTGATAACTATTATATAAGAGAATTCAACATATGGCAATGCATTATCCTAGCTTTTCGAATCCGTCATAGTTATGGCTCTCAACATATCTTTCAATATTTCATTCGTATTTTTAGTCTGCCCATCAGTTTGAGGATGGTAAGCACTACTAAAAGCTAGATGCATGCCCAACAGAGAATGCTACTCTAGAACTTTGATGTGAACTGACTCCCTCGATGTGACACGATCATCTTGGTAACTCCATGCAAACATATTACCTTTGGCATGAAAATCTCTGCCATCTTAGCACTGTCATACCTTGTCTTAACCGGAATGAAACGAGCTACTTTAGACAATCGATCGATAATCACCCATATCAAATCGTAACCCCTTTGAGTTCTCGGCAGACCCACAATAAAATCCATGTCGACTTCTTCCCACTTCCATTTAGGCACTCGCAAAGGCTAAAGCAAATCTGCCAGTGTCTGGTGCTCGGCCTTGACTTTTTGGCATATATCACATAATGCAACAAACTCCGTTATATCCTTCTTCATTCCCGACCACCAATATCTCTCCTCAAATCCAGATACATTTTGATACTTGCGGGGTGAATAGAATGCACCGAATCATGAGCTTCTTTCAATATCAACTCCCTAATATCCTTCTTAGCTGGCACGACAATCCTTTTATCGAACCAGACAATTCCTTTCTTATCCATCAAAAAGCCTGGCACCTTCTCTAAAATTATCCTCACAATGATATCAAGAATCCCATCATCATCGTCCTAAGCCTTCTTTATCTGCTCTTTAAGATCTGTTTGCACTTACATCACATTCAACTGACTAAGCACAAAACCTTGTGGAACAATCATGAGATTTAATTTCTCAGCTTCTTGCATATACTCATTCTTGGGCTTTCGGTTCAAGGCATCGGCGACCACATTAGCATTGCCTTCATGATAATGGATACCAACATCATAATCCGCTAGCTGTTCTAACCATCTCCTCTGTCTCATATTCAAATTTGGCTGGGTGAATAGATACTTGAGGCTCTTATGGTCAGTATATATCTCCATGCGATTACCGATTAGGTAATGCCTCCATAATTTCAAAGCATGCAACATAGCAGCTATCCCCAAATCATGAGTATGATAATTCAACTCATGGGGTCTTAATTGTCACGAAGCGTATGCAACAACTCTCCCTTCCTGCATAAGCACACATCCGATTCCCAACTTTGAAGCATCACAGTACACCTCAAAGTCCTTATGAATATCTGGTAAGACCGATACCGGTAGTGATGTTAGCTTCCTTTTTAATAGCTCGAAACTATCTTGACACAGAGTTGTCCACTTGAACTTTGCATCCTTTCTTCAACAACTGAGTAAGCGGTCAAAAAATCTTAGAAAATCACTCAATAAAGCGACGATAATATCCTGCGAATTAGAGAAATCCTCTGACCATGGTAACCGTCTTAAGTACCTTACACTCTAGAATTTCACCGATATTGCATGGATCTAGAGACACTCCATCTTCAGAGATGATATGGCCAAGAAATGCTACCTCTTTGATCCAAAAACAGACTTCGAATACTTTAGCATACAACTGGTGCTTTCTCGACTTCTCCAACACAAGTCTCAAGTTATCGGCATGCTCTTCCTCATTTTTAAAATAAATGAGTATATCATCAATGAACACCACGACAAATTTATCCAAATACTCCATCAAAACCTTGTTAATGAGCATCGTAAAGTGTGCCGGTGCATTAGTGAGTCCGAACGACATCACCGTATACTCATATAGTCCATAACGGGTAGTGAACGCCGTCTTTGATATATCTTCTGATCGCAACTTGATTTGATGATAATCTGACCTCAAATCAATTTTGGAAAACATCTTGGCTCCTTTCAATTGATCAAACAAATCATCCACTCGCTGAAATGGATATTTATTCTTAATGGTCACTTCATTAAGCTTCCGATAGTCCACACACATTCTTAGGGTCTTCTCACGCTTCAACTCCACAAATATCACTAGCGATCCCCACAGAGAAACACTCAGTCTAATAAAACATTTATTCTTCAAATCCCCAAGCTGCATCTTCATCTCTGCGAGCTCTTTAGGATTCATCAGATACGGTTGTTGAGAAATAGGTTCCGTACCCGGATACAAGTCGATAACTGAATTCTACCTTTCGATCCGATGGTATTCCAAGTAAATCTTTGGGGAAAACATCCATATATTCATTCACTATCGGTGTTTCCTACAAAGGCAGACACTCATCTCCTTCTCCTCGCATCATCTTCAGGTGATGCAGCATAACAACCGGGCTTTCTTTATGCAAAGACTCATACTTAATGGTCTCTCCATTCAAAGTAGTTAGGGTTACTGATCTATCGGCACAATCAATTCTTCCCTTATACTTGCTCAACCAGTCCATTCCCAACATCACTTGTTTGCCTTTAGAATCAATCATAATCAACTTAGTTGAAAACTTATAAAACAGTAACATGGATTGAGTTTGCTAGCAACTTATCGAGAAAAATGTCCAGAGCATTCTGAGTTTCTTCCGTAGTAACGTGGTTAACACGCACACTTCCTTGGGGCATCTTAATGGCACTTCCACGATTCTGCCCTTGTTGCGGCTGTCGTGCAGGTGTCCCTCCTTGATTCTACTAAGTTTGAACTCCCTTGTTGAGCGGGCAATTATATGACAAATGTCCCTGCTGATGACACTTAAAACAAGTCACACCAATATTAGGAACCTTATTTTGATTGTGCACATGTCCTCTGATCTGCGGGGTTTGACGAACTTATTAGAGTTACTCCCATGTTGAGGGGTGACTAATTGCTTAAAACCTGTGTTTTGGTACTACCTTGTTTGATTTCGTGCCTGACCAAAACTCTGAGCTTGATTGGTGCGAGGCCTTACATTGTTGCTTGCCTACTGAGAATTGAATTTCCTCTTCTTCTCATCATTGTGCTTGTGCTGAGCTCCTTCCAAATTATGAGCCCTTTCGATGACATCATTGAACATCTCACAACGAAAGGGCTTTAACTGAACCCCATACCATGTGTCTAGTTCTTCAGCTTCGTTCGGGTCTCCCTGGCCAAAAAACTCTAGTGGTCGAGTTCCCATGAACTCCCTGAACTTTGATTGCGGTAACCCAGTGTTGGTGATTTATAAGCGGCCCACCTTGAGATGGGCCTTAGGCTGATTCCGTACCAGTCCACCGCATGCGCAGAAGGCCCAGAAGGCCGCCCCTGGCCGTACTGAAGGAAGCGTCTAGCCCGCTAGGGTATCCCTCGGGCTTGACCAGGTCAACCACACGCTCCTGGGTTCCTACCGAGGGCGTAGCGCGCCTCCCGGGCTATCCTTAGCCCGGAGGAAGGCTCCGCGGACAGTCCGCCTGTTTCGCGGACAGGTGGTGACAATTGTCGTACCCCACTGTACTTTCTCCGGCCTTGACCGGAACGAACTGTGTCTCTCTGGGAACCTGCAGCCCGGGGAAGGGCACGCGGGCAGCCCGGTTTGTCGTTTGCCTTCTGTGGCAGGCAACGAATGGTTGTTGCGCTACGCGACGCTCTAACGGCAACGCGAGGTCGGCGATGCATATCAATGCTATATTGGGGATAAAGGAAAGTGCTTTCTCCCTAAAGGGTTCTCTCCTCAGATCGGCATGTTAAGACAAACGTGTCCAAGATTAACTGCACGGTTTCTCCTGCAGCTCCGGACGGCAGAGCCACAGAACGAGACAAGAACATCGCCACTAAAGCAAAGACCTGCGCGGGGCCCGCCGGATCAGCTCCGGGCGGCCCACCGCGCCTATAAAAGGAAGGCCTCAGATCCAGTCGAGCCAAACAGTTCCAGGCGATTCAGGCCACCCAAGCAACACCTGCATCCGAAGCTTCCTTAGCAGTAGCCTTAGTCCTTAGTTGCCATTGTAAGTTCGGGATCGGTGCCTTCAAGCCCGTTCTCGGCACCTCTGTACTGTTTTCCACCTTATAATCAACAAGATTGGAGTAGAGCTATTACCCGGCAGTGGGGGCTCGAACCAGGGTAAATCACTTGTGTCTTCACGGTTTGTATTGCTTCTCCCCTTCCTCTCGCTGCACGAAGGGTCTGTACCCGGATCACCGAATCACACCAGGCCCTTGTCCGGGAAGACCGCGCGGCCTTAGCCCCCCGTAGGCTTGGCCGCCGCCCCGGGCTGCTGAGAAGGGTGGTCGTTGGGCCTCACACCAACTATAAATTCGTTTGCCGGTCCATGGTCTCGCTGCTCTTCAGGAGCGCGTTTCCCAGACACTGACAGCTAGCGCCCACCGTGGGGCCCATGAGCAGCCCTCAGCACTCCGTTCCCTCAGACATGCCTGAGATTCCGAGCAATGACGAGGCCCTGGACCTCGAGTTCGATGAGTGCGATGATCTGGACGACTTGGTCCCGTCGTACGATGGCTGGCGGGAGGAGTACCTCGCCAAAGCCGGGGCTGATGAGATGGAGGTTGACACCTCTCTCGCCCCAGGGGTAGATCTTCGCCCCGAGGAGTTGCTCCCTGAGCTCGACCCCTCCGTCACCCACGTCAGCGAGACTCCCATGGAGTTCGAGGTGCTTGGTGACTCCACCACCTCCGCTGGCAACACCGGGACGTTTCCCCCCGCTTCGCGCACGTCCCGCTGCGTCTTCATAGCCGCGGTCGACGCAGACGCTGGAGATGGGGAGGCCCAGGAGCAGCTGCGGCCCGGGCTTTCTTCGACGACGCTGTCCGTCGCGTCATGGATGGGATTTGCGAGGAGGACCGTCGCCAGCGCACCCCACCGGGCCGCAAGCCGGTCGACTCCCTCGTTGAGACCATGATGAACCCGCTCCTGCGTAGCCAGCAGAGGGCGCGCGCCATCACCACAGTCATCCGCGACCTGGAGAGGGACTCCCGCGGCTTCACCATGGCGGACCTGTGTCCGGCCATCGCCGAGGGCGTCGGCGTCATCACCTGCAGCATCAACCAGCACAAGCAGCAGACTGGCTGCGGTCACCCGGACATCTGGCCCTGGAACGAGTCTGACCGTCGCGGCACTCAAAACCGCCCCGGCCAGGACAATGCTTAGGAGCGTTCCCGCCGTCGCCGCAGTCGCTCGCATCAGACTCAGACGGCCTCCTCTGCCGGAGGATCGTCACGTGCCCCAAGCGGAGTGTTTTCTCGCCTAGGCCCGCGCCGGGATGCCTCTCCCCCGAAGGCCGCGCAGGGATGCCCCGCCTTCTCCCGCGCTCTCCGTGAAGTGCCATGGCCGCCGATCGAGAAGTTCGACGGGAGTAAGAATCCTGAGGAGTTCCTCTCCATCTACACCACCGCCGTCCGAGCTATGGGGGGAGATGAAGCCGTCATGGTCAACTACTTCCCTACCGTGTTTGAGGGCATGGCCTGGACCTGGCTGTTCAACCAGCGGCCTAGCTCTATCCGTAGCTGGTCCCAGCTGCAGGATGCCCTCCGCACAAGCTTCCAGGGGTGTTACGCCCGCTCTGGGCGCCCCCAGGACCTCAAGCTGGTGGTACAGCGAGACGAGAGAGTCTCTAGGACTTTGTGTGCCGGTTCGTCAGAGCCCGCAACACAATTCCCTGCATCTCAGACGAGGCCATCATCGAGGCCTTCAAGGATGGTGTGAGAGACCGGCGCTACACCGAAGACCTCGAGCTCCACTCGGTCAACACCGCGAGCGAGCTCTTCTGCACCGCGGCCCTTTACGTCAGCGCCTCCAAGACGGTTGAGCGCAAAAGGGGCCCCGCCAAGAAAAAGGCCAAGGTCGGCGACGGCCCGGGCAAGACCGAGACGGACAAGAAGAAGAAGATGCGGCAGGGGCAGCCTGCCAAGTTCATCGCCGCTGGTCGAGCCCGACCAGCCCTAGTGCCCGCCGCCACAGCGCCCTCGCCGGTGTGTCCACCGCCGCAGCGGCGTCGCCGCAATAAAGAAACAAGCAGATGACCTCCCCCAGTGGAGATAGGCAGCAGCGGCCGGGGGGGCCTCCTCGGGGCGGCCTCCCGTCAAAGAATGTAACGAGGTGAGGGCCCGTTGTTGACACCCAAATTTGGCAGAAAATCGGATATTCGGAAAAGGCTAAATGTGTTAAGATTATTGGGCCAAATCGGAAATGGGCTTCGTAGATAAAGAAGAAGAGCGTATCGTGGAAGCCGATGGATACAATATTTCGGATGAAGCGGTTTGATCGGAAAAGCCTTGCGATAAATTAGGATGTATCGGTATCGACTTTGTAACACTATAAATAGGACTTTAGGCCTCGAAAGTAAGAATCTAATACTCAATACCCAAAACACTTTCTCGAATCCGATCGACCTCGTCGAAAGGCTTCCACTTGCAGGTAGAGCTATCTCGATGGGATAATCGATTCTCTCCTTGTAACCCGTATGCATGGCTGTATCACACTGATCTCATGTATATGCAGCATATCAGACTGTCTCGGGATTTACCGATCTTTGATATGTTACCGCATATTACACTGTCTCGATGTATTCGATCTGTAATATGTATTTATCCTGTAATGCCGATCATCGGATATTTCATGTGCTATTCCTGAATTCGATGTATGCAACTGTCTCGTTTAATCGATCTTGTATATGCCTTGTTTGGAGTTTGCATCTGTTATGGTTTGCCGATTGGTATTACATCTACCTTATTAGTCTTTAAATCTTCGAATCAGTTTATTGGTTTACATCTAGCCTTAGATTCGAGTACTGTCTTGGCTTGACCGATTTATTCTAATCTGTTTCTCGATTTAATCTAATGCACTGATATGAAGATTTATTGCTAATATTATATAAAAATACCAAAAAGAGATACTGGATTTAGATTGAATACTTATTTATACTATTTGCTCTATCAGGCATTAAGCCGATAGATTTCGTAATCGGATATTATAAAGCCGATTACGAGAAACCTGATCTGGCTATTTCAACAGCCGATTAGGGCGATATTACTGACGATTTTCTCCTTGTCAATTCGCAGGTCAAATTGACTGGCACGTTTGGTTTTCTTGTTGCGACGCAACCCCAGAGTTGACGCTTCGGCACGTGTGTTCACAGAAACACTCGTTTTTGTGTCAACACCCGTTCCATGACCCTAGTCTCTTCTGCCGCCTCCATCAGGGCCCTGGCCACGACCTGCGCAACTGCCGCACATGGGCCCGCCAGTTGGAGGACTACACCGCCGCTGCCCTATGCCCGAAGCTGCGAGGCGCGACCGCAGATACCCACACCCAGGCGGCGGGATCAGGGCTTCCCTGAGGCCCGCGGTCACGTTGCCGTCATCTTTGGCGGCACGTTGGCCTACAGCTCCCGCTGCGAGCTAAAGGCCGCATCTCGCGAAGTCGTCCACATCTCCCGCGGTGAGCCCGCGGCGGAGTCCCTGCCTTGGTCCAGCCAGGCCATCACCTTTTCGGTGACGGACTGCCCGGCTGGGCTCTCCAAGCCGCAGCGCCTCCCGCTGGTCCTGTGCCCCACCATCAGCAACACCCGAGTCGACCGTGTCCTCGTAGACAGCGGGAGCTCGCTGGATATCATCACGGCGCGCGTTCTGGACCTCATGCAGGTCCCGCGCTCTAAGATCATGGACATCATTGTCCCCTTCCACGGGATCGTCCCAGGGTCGTCCCTCCGCCCCGTCGGGTAAGTCGTGCTGCCCGTCACGTTCGGCTCCTCCGCCAACTTCCGGACGGAGTACATCACCTTCGAGGTGGTGGAAACCGAGCTCCCCTACAACGCCATCTTGGGGCATCCTGCGCTCTCCAAATTTATGGTGGTCTCCCATCACGCCTACCATTGCCTGAAGATGCCGGCGCCCAAGGGAGTCATCACCGTCCAGGGCAACCACAAAACGGCTCTCGACTGCGACGAGACTGGCAGCCATGGTAGGCCGCCTCCTACCCGTGGTCCCGGCGAGAAGGAGCGCCCACAAGACGCCCAAAGGTGGCACTACAGCCGCAGGGGCCCACCAAAACCGTCGTCCTCACGGAGTTAGACCCCTCCAAGGTGGTCCACGTGGGGACAACCCTCGAGCATCAATAGGAACTCGAGCTCATTACCTTCCTCCGGGCTAACAAGGACGCGTTTGCATGGAACCGTCCGATATGCCCGGTGTTCCAAGGGAGGTGATCGAGCACAGACTAGCTGTCCGGCCTGACAAGAAACTGGTAAGGCAGTGTCAGAGGCGTGTTCCCGACTGGAAGGCCAAGATCATCCAAGACCAGCTCGGCAAGCTGCTTCGAGCGGGCTTCATCCGCGAAGTTCAGCACTCCGATTGGCTTGCGAACCGAGTCGTTGTCCAGAAGAAAGGCGGCAAGTGGCGCCTGTGTGTTGACCACCGTGACCTTAATTCCACCTGCCCCAAGGATAACTTTCCCCTTCCACGCATAGATCAGCTAGTTGACGCTACGGCAGATTCAGCTTTGATGAGTTTTCTGGATGCTTATTTCGGTTACCATCAGATCGCGTTGTGTAAAGAGGATGAAGAGAAGACTGCCTTTGTAATGCCTTTCGGCAGATTTTGCTATCGAATTCGCCCTTCGGTCTCGAAATTTGGCGCCACGTTCCAGTGTCTCATGCAAAAAACCCTCCCTGATCAAATAGGACGCAACGTAGAAGTCTACGTGGACGATATTGTAGTCAAGAGCAAGGACGCCCGTGACCACGTGTCCGTCCTACGGGAAACCTTTGACAGCCTGAGACAGCACCGGGTCAAGTTAAACCCCGAGAAATGCATCTTTGGCGTCAAGTCCGGCATGCTCCTAGGCTACGTGATCGGCGGGGCGAGCATCGGTGCGAACCCCGAAAAGATCGAGGCCGTCGAGAAGATGAGGTCGCCGGCCTGCGTGAAGGACATCTAGTCCCTCACATGCAAAATGGTGGCCTTAAACCGTTTCATCTCCCGCCTTGGAGATCGAAACGCGCCCTTCTGCAAGTTGCTTCGCAACCACGATAGTTTCGAGTGGACTGAGGAGGCTGAGGCGCGTTTACGCAGCTCAGCAAGATTTTGCCTCGCCACCCGCCCCATTACTCCCAAGCTCAGGGAAGCCCTCCTGCTGTACCTCTCAGTGAAACCGAACGCCGCAAGCGCGGTGCTGGCAGTGGAACGAGATGGGAAGCAATAGCCCGTCTACTACGTGAGCGAAGTTCTCACCGGTCCGAAGGAGCGCTATCCCGACCTTCAGAAACTGTGCTATGCCTTACTGATGGCCTCGCGCAAGTTGCGTCTCTATTTCCAAGCCCACCAAGTCATTGTCCCGACTACTTACCCGACATGACATTCTCCGAACCCGGAGGCCACGGCCGGTCGCGAAGCTGGGAGTCGGTGGGTGAGTTTGACATCCGGTTTGTATCCTGTATCGCGATCAAGGCCCAGGCCCTGGCTGATTTCGTTGCAGAGTTGACCAGGCCGGATGAGCATAAGTCAGGCTCTCCAGGTCAAGACGGGCAGGAAGGTCGGTGGACTCTGTTCTTCGACGGTTCACACCAGTCCAGACGATCAAAATGCGGTCTCGTTCTCATTTCCCCCAATGGAGAGCGACTCCAACACATCATACAAATACACTTTGCGACGACCAACAATGCTGCAGAGTATGAAAGAAGCCCTAATTGCGGGCCTAAGAGCATGCACTGCGCTCGACATCAAATGGCTTGTTGCGAAAGGGGATTCGCAGCTCGTCGTCCTCCAGGTCAGGGAGGAGTTTCAGGCAACTGACGACTCAATGGCGCGGTACCTGGCGGAAGTGAGGAAACTGGAGAAGCGTTTCACGAGCTTTGAAATTAGCTACATTCCCAGGAAAGAGAACGGTGAAGATAATAAGCTCGCCAAGTTCGTATCCTCGCAAGAACCGGCCCAGCCGGGGGTGCTAGTGCAGCACCTTTTAAAGCCCTCCATTCCCTCCGGAGAGGAGGCCAAGGGGACGTCCGCTACCCCCAAGACCGAGACATCCGGTACTGTCTCATTCCTCGAGCAAAGCACCTCCTGGATGACGCCATTCATCTAGTTCTTGGAGCAGGGGACATTGCCCGAGGACGCTGCTGGGCGTTCCCAGCTAAAAAGGCGAGCCCGAGCTTACCGTCTTCATGGGGGCTTGCTGTACCGAAGGGGTGCTAATGGCGTGCTTTGTAAGTGCGTCACCCAAGAAGAAGGTAAGTACCTTTTGGCCGAAATTCACGAGGGCATCTGCGGCGCGCACGCCTCACACAGAACTCTCGTCGGCAAAGCATTCCGCATGGGCTATTACTGGCCCACTGCGCTGAGCGACGCAGAAGCCTTGGTTAAGCGCTGCGAAGCTTGCTAGCATCACGCGCGGATGACGCACCAGCCCGCGTACGAGCTGCAAACAATTCCACTAGCGTGGCCGTTCGCGGTTTGGTTCATGGACCTCTTAGAACCGTTCCCCAAGGGTCTAGTGGCAAAACGTACTTGTTCGTAGCCATCGACATCTTCACTAAGTGGATCGAGGCCGAGCCGGTCTCTAATATCACTGCAATTGCCGCGGTACGTTTTTTTCGGAGCATCGTTGCAAGATTTGGAGTGCCTAGCAGGATCATCGCTGACAATGGCACCCAATTCACGAGCCGGGAATTCAATGATTACTGCGAGAAAATCGGCATGAAGCTCGCCCTGGCCTCTGTGGCCCACCCACATAGCAACGGAGCAGCTGAACGAGCTAACGGACAGCTAGTTCAAGGCATCAAAAAGCGGGTCTACGACGCCCTGTCATCAGTCCTCTGGGCAGTCCGGACAACGGCCAGCCGGGCTACAGGAGAAACTCCTTTCCGACTCTTCTATGGCTCGGAGGCCGTCCTCCCAACAGAAATGAGACTAGGATCCGATCGCGTTGACTTCGCCATCTTCGTGGTAAACGAGGAGGAGCGGCAGCTTGACCTTGATCTACTCGAGGCGCGCCGTGAGCAATCACTACTCCGGGCTGCGGCCTACTAGCAGTCCCTATGTCGCTACGCAGCACAAAACGTACATACAAGGACCCTGCAAGTAGGAGACCTGGTTCTACGACGAATTCAGAACCTTGCAGGCTCCAACAAGCTTAGCCCCAAGTGGGAGGGACCGTACAAAGTAGTCAGCGCCGCACGCACGGGCTCAGTACGCCTTGCTGACAAGGATGGGAACGAGCTCCCTAGCTCATGGCACATCTCTCTTCTACGATGCTTCTACGCTTGATCAAGTTGTAAGTTTCCCCCATTTCAATTCAAAAAAAAAAACTTCCCCCATTCACGAGTCACACCGGTTTCAGTCTTGACCATTTCAAGCAAGCCCGTGGGCAAAATCTGATGGCTAAGGATAAAGCACTCCGGAACGCTTCCACGACAGGATAAGCCGACATCTCGCGCCCTAGTGAGTTTCCGCGCAGTGTGGAATTCCCATGGCCTAAGGTACAATAAGTCCACGCGAGTGCGTTAGAATGGCTAGCCCGGGCCTCGCGGCTTTCGGGGCCGAGGAATTTTCTTGGCAGATTTTCCTAAGTCCTTAACTTCGCCAAGCCCGCATTGCTGCGCGGCCTAACAAAGCTCGGGGGCTAGGGGTTTTCGCGATTTTTTTCTTAAGTCCTTAACCCATAAAGCCCGCGACTGCTATGGCGCCTAACGGCTCGAAATTTGGGAGTTCGCGCGAATTTTTTCTAAGTCACTCTAGTCTCTAGACCGCGCCCAACTCCAAGATCGCACTTGGACTTGGCCACGGCTCGGGGGCTGGATGATTAGGCGCACCAAAAACAATCTTTCTAAAGCAATCCGTTTGCCCAAATTTCCTAAGTTCTCCTCAGAACTTCGTTACTGTTCATCTAGTTTCCCTGTTTTTACATTTCAGATTCACAGATTCGCGCAGGAAAGAAGAATGAGCGAGCTTAACCAGGACAAGTTGCTCAAAGGAAGATGCATTTCGCATAAGAGATCTACAGCTACGACGGCGCCCAAATCCTAACGCTACTCCGCTGCTCCTACCAGCGGCGTTGACGACGAGCCAGCGGAGCGGTGGACTCTTCCGATGGGGACGACGACGACGACGACGACGTCAGTAGGCCCGGCGCCGGCGCAGACGGTCTCGGCGCGCTTGGATGGCGCCTCCGCCGGCCACGGATGGCATCGCCCATGAGCACCCACGGCGCCGCATCGGAAGACTCCGCCGTTGCTTCAGCCCCTTCCGGCGCGGGCGCAGACGGTCGTGGCGTGCTCGGATAGCGCCTCCGCCATCGCTGATAGATGATGGAGTCCATAAGTAGCGGCGGAGGCTCCGCCACAATGGCCTCCGCGGCCGCCTCGATCTCCTGCTCCGCCGCGACATGCGGCGGGACCTCCTCGTCCTCCGCCGCCAATGCGGCAGCATACGCGGCGTTGGCAGCAATCTGCGCCGCCACCACGTTTACTTCCTCCTCCTCCGCCGCTTCCGCAGCCGCTACCGCCGCTGCCGCCTCCGCGTTGGCCTGAACTTGGGCATGCGCCGCCAGCTCGGCCGCCTGGGCCGCGATGATGGGGCCAGGCCAGTCCACCTCCGTCGCCCAGGGCTGGATCAGCGGCAGAGGAGGCAGCGGCGGTAGATCGTCCACCGCTGCCACCGCCCAAGCCGCAAGGTAATCAGAACTGGCGTCTGATGACCAACTCGTTGAAGACATGTTCCTCCCTTTTGTTGCCCTTCTTGCCTTTCTTCCTCTCTCCCTTGCACCGGCTGAGAGCTCCGTTTTCTGTCCTAAAGATTGAGGAAAGCTAAGTGGGGGGTGTTACAGCGCAGCGCGCTACATTCCGCTTTATATAGGCCGGCGGCTGTGCAACGTCCCGTCGCGCTGCGGGCTATCCGAAGCGTCGCTGCGTGCGAAGGGGCGAGTAATTAAAACGCACTACGCAAGCTGAAGAGACGCCCGCGTACGCGCCGTCTCGCGGAATACCAACCGCACCGGTCATCGAGCGACGTGTGTCCCAGTCCCGCTGTTAGCAGCGAGGGAAAGATCGCTGCGCGTCGAAGCCCACTGTGCAGGCTTGGCCCACCAGTACAAACAAAGACTTAGCAGCGTCTCCGCAGTCTGACGCATGGCTCAGGTCGGGTATACTAATCGGCGCGGGTGGATTTGCCTCCGCATTCGTGCCTGGCAGACGTACCCCTGCTGTCAGCGGAACACTGTGCCACGCTGCAGAGCTCACAGTGCGCACGATTTGACGCAATAAACTAAGGCAGAAACTAGCTAAGCCCTTCAGCCACCACACATCATGCGACATTTATCCGTTAAACGGGCGTTCGAAAGAAAATATACATATTCATAGCAGAGTGTGGGACAGGCAAGACCAGGTCAAACTACGACCCACGCTGAAACTTGAGCTTTTCTAGCTTGGTCTCTAAGTCCCAGATTTGCCTTCGCACCTGAAGCAGCTCGATGACTTGTGCCTTCAGGTCGTTCCGCTCCTGGCGCAGTTTTGCTCGGGCTTCGATGAGCTCCTGCTTCCTGAGCGATTCTTCCGCGGCTTTGGAATTCGTCCCAACTTCCCGGAGCGCCGCGATCTCTTCCTCAAGCCCGCGCACGATGGAGTTATGCTCAGACTGGGTGGCCGCCAGCTCGTTGGTGGCCGCCTCTCCGCGTTTGCGCTCCTCGTCAAAAGCAGCCCGGGCCCTGTCTGCTTCTTCACGAGCCGCCTGGGCTTGGCTCATCACGGCCTTCTCTACCTCCTGAGCTCGGGCGAGCCTCGTCGTGGCCTCCTGCTCCTTCTCCTGCGCTACCCTTAGCACAGCCTCTAGCTCAGCGACGCGTGCAGTGCCACGAGCCTCGACCTCAGCGGCTAGCCCGTCCGCGCGCTTTATCTGAGCCCGGGCTTGCGCTAGCTTGGCCGAGAGACTCTCGATCTTCGCCGCGTCATCATCTGACTGCCCACCCATCGCTTCCATCAGCGAGGACGTGCCGGCGATAAGAGTGTAGAGCTGGAATAGGGGGAACCGAATCAAAGCATGAAAAATTCGGTGCTTAAGCATAACGCGCAGGGTCGAGGATATTACCTTCTTGGTTAGAGCAAGCATGCTCTTTGCCCTCGCTCCAACGGCTCCACGCACGTTTCTGTCAAGACCGTGGTCATGAGCCTCGTGTAGCGGCAGGGGCGGACAGCCAACTGACTCCTCGCTACCCTCCTCCGGCGACGCGGAGCGTGGTGGCACTGGTGGCGCAGCTGAAAGCGAGGCTGTTGTTCCAGCTGCAGCCGCCCGCCTCTTAGAGTCCTCCAGCTTGGCCGCCACCGCCTTGCCGCTGCGAGGCTTGCTCAGCGGCCGTCGGCCTTCTTGAGCGAGCACTGGCGCTCACCAGCGTGTTTTTAGCTCGTCCGCCGTCAGCTTGGTCGCTGCGAGCTTGGTCAGATTATCCGGCCCAGGAATGGGGTAGATCTTCGGAGGCGGCAGGCCCCTCCGGCCGGCATCCTGCGACCTGGAGGCGTCCTGCAGCTCTACCCATTCTGGAGTGGCGGAGATCCAGCCCGCGGAGCCAGCGGGGCCACGCTAGGCATCACAACGATTGTCCAACCATCCGGCGTGAGTACTCGCACCGGCCAAACCCAGTTGACCAGCAGCATCCGCCGGTCGGGCGTTGGGAGCGCTTTTCCGATCGGAGTCTCGAAGTGGTCAGCAATCCCCCGACGGTCGATTGGCCACCACCCATGTGCCGTACATCCTTCAACGCGCAGGGGCGTGATCCACAAAGGATTGTCGCTGAGGACGACTTTCACCGTTTCCGCGACCTCATCGGAAGCGTCCAGTACTGCTATCGGTAGGCAAGACGATGACCCTCCGCGGACCGGCTGGCTCTTGCCCCTCGAATCCGTCGACCTCATTAGCCCGGCGGCCTCTAGCTGCTGCAGCAGGGGCACCCCACCTCTGGGCTCGACCGGTTCGTCCTCAGCCGCCACAGCCTTAGCAGGGGGAGGTAACACATCGGCTACCACCTTGGCGCTACGCAATACAATAAAAAACGCAACGATCAGACACGAAAGCAGAGTAATGGCGGTCAGCACGGAAAACTTACGCGCTGGTTCAAGCTCGGTGTCCTCGTACGCCCCTGGCGTAGGACGCAGAAAGAGCTCCGTCTCTAGCCCGCCAACGTGGCTTGTGGTGGGCACGGCCGCTTTCCTTCGGCCTGCGGGAATCTTCCTCGTAGGTCCTCGCCGCGGCGCCGTTACTGGTGATGGACCCGACACCAGCATGACCTCCTCATCGTCACTGCCTAGGACAGGCCGGTACGTCCTCCTCTTCTTTGTAGGCGCCGCGCCCTGAACGTGCGCAAGACAGAGCTTAAGGACTGCTTCGTACCCCATACTCGACCCATGTCAGAAAAGGGAGGCTTACTTGCGCAGGCGCCGCGTGTTTCCTCGCGTGCGCCTCCGCACTTGCCCGTGCTGAGCTCGCCGCGGTCGATCATGGCGATGGTTTTCCTTCGCTTGACATCAGCGACAGGGCCAGCGCCCCGCCGGACGCCGCCGACGCAATCGTTGGCGGCGAGCGCGCCGTCGGCGGTTGCGCCGACGAGTGCCCCTCGGTCGAGCCCATGGCTTGCATGGTCTTCTCAGCCGCTTTCCACGTCCGCTGCAAAACAATTGACACGACCGTCAAGACCTCGAGGGCGTGCGCAGCCATGAATTCGATCAAACACCTTACGGGCACTTACCTCGGACAGCCTGTCCTTCACGAATCGTATGGGATGAGGGCTCTTATCCATAGGCAGCAGCATCCCCGCGATCCGCGCGACCTCGCGGGCCGGGAGTCCTGCGTGGCGTCACTAACGGTCGCAACGTGCCCCGACCTGAAATCAAACATAAGAGTGCGGTTCGCGCCTACCTTCATGGAAGTCCCGGTCCGGATCTTCCCAACCGCCCATGTCGCTGTCGCGGCGCCCCAGCGGGCTGATCTGGTGTCGAATAGAGCCAACGACAACATTGTAGCCCGTCAAACCTTCTTAACGAGCCCCTTGATCTCATCTTCCGTGACTTGATCTTCCCGCTTTGGCTCGCTGCGCTGAAAGATTGGGGTATCCGGCACGGCCGAAGAATATTCTAGGGTCGAGCCCCCGCGGTTCAGGTAGAACCACCGCCGGGACCAACCATCGACCTTCGTCCTCACCTCGTACTCCGGGTACTATTGGCTCCCCCGGGCTCGGCGCGCAGTCAAGTAGAAGACCCCGCCATTTCCCACGCGGTGGCCACGGGCTTCAACTCAAAGTAGTGCTGAAGGAGGCTCACCGTTGGCCGTACTCCGCAGTGTGCCTCACACAAGAACGCGAAGATACACAGATGGACATAGGACTGCGAGGACAAGTTCTTCGGCCGCAGCTCTGTGAAGGCAAAAAAGTCTGCCAAGAACTGCGATTCCGGCACGCGGAACCAGCAAATGGCCGAACTCTCAAAGCAAACTAGTTCGTCAGGCTCGGGCCTTGGCTCCCGCTCTGCGCCTGGGAGCCTCCACGAGCCCGGCTTCACAAAGCCATCCCTCTCGAGCTCTGCGATCCTCTCCGTCGAGAGAATGCTGTCCCCAATGAACACCATGGCGGCGGGAAGCAAGAGGGCAGGAAGCGAGTTGGGGAGAAAAAGATGGAGGCCAAGGGAATGATTCTACAGTGTGAGTTCCCCCTGCGTAACGCTGCCTTATAAAAGAAGACAACGGTCGAGGTGGAAGTCGTGGGAATCATGCCCAAGAGGGCGTAACTGCCCCGTCTTTACATCAAATCAGATTCAATGCTCAGACCGCGGCACCCGAGCCAAATCTTCCTGCGCGGCGCGTGGTGGAGATTTTCTCTAAACCTCAGACCGGCTCGCCATACGACCCGCTCGAGGCTCGGGGGCTGGCTGTGATTGATAAGCGGCCCACCTTGAGATGGGCCTCAGGCTGATTCCGTAACAGCCCACCACACGCGTAGAAGGCCCAGAAGGCCGCCCCTGGCCGTACTGAAGGAAGCGTCTAGCCCGCTAGGGTCTCCCCTGGGCTTGACCAGGTCAACCACACGCCCCTGGGTTCCTACCGAGGGCGTGGCGCGCCTCCCGGGCTATCCTTAGCCTGGAGGAAGGCTCCGCGGACAGTCCGCCTGTTCGCGGACAGGTGGTGACAATTGGTGTACCCCACTGTACTTTCTCCGGCCTTGACCGGAACGAACTGTGTCTCCCCGGGAACCGGCAGCCCGGGGAAGTGCACGCGGGCAGCCCGGTTTGTCGTTTGCCTTCTGTGGCAGGCAACGAATGGTTATTGCGCTACACGACGACCACAACGGGCGGCGCGAGGCTAGCCCGGTCCAGTCAATGCTATATTGGGGATAAAGGGAAAGTGCTTTCTCCCTAAAGGGGTTCTCTCCCAGATCGGCATGTTAAGACAAGCGCGTGTCCAATTACTAACGGACCAGCTTCTACTGCGGGCTCCGGACTAGAGCGAGCCACAGAGCAGAGACAAGAACATCGCCACTAAAGCAAAGACCAGCGCGGGGCCCGCCGGATCAGCTCCGGGCGGCCCACCGCGCCTATAAAAGGAAGGCCTCGGATCCAGTCGAGCCAAGCAGTTCCAGGCGATTCAGGCCACCCAAGCAACACCTGCATCCGAAGCTTCCTTAGCAGTAGCCTTAGTCCTTAGTCGCCATTGTAAGTTCAGGATTGGTGCCTTCAAACCTGGTCTTGGCACCTCTGTACTGTTTTCCACTTTATAATCAACAAGACAGGAGTAGAGCTATTACCCGGCAGGTGGGGGCTCGAATCAGGGTAAATCACTTGTGTCTTCACGGTTTGTATTGCTTCTCCCCTTCCTCTCGCTGCATGAAGGGTTTGTACCCGGATCGCCGAATCGCACTGAGCCCTTATGCAGGAAGATCACATGCCTTAGCCCCGTGAAGCAGCGCCGCCCGACTCTTGAGAAGGGTGGTCGTTGGGTCTCACACCAACTACAAATTCGTCTGCCGGTCCGTGGTCTCGCTGCTCTTCAGGAGCGCGTTTCCCAGACACCGACACCCAGGTTCTGGCATTGGCTGCGGTGGTGGCTGATTCAGACGATACACAATCAATTGCAGTGGTTGAAGTATCAACACATCATGTGTTGGTCCTGCCTGTGGTGGGGTTGGTGGTGGCGGCGGTTGTTGAGGCTGAGACTACGGCTGTGGCGGAGGTTGAGGATCCTAAGCAGCGACGTTGACTTGTCCTCCTTGGTTACCGGCATCTTGAGCAGCTTGGTTAATTTTCCCTTCATTGTTAACTTGACCACCTTGATCAACAACTATAGATGGCCAAATGGGCCGCCCAGCACGGGCACAACTAGGCACAACCCATTTAAACCAGTCCTGGCGCGGCCCGTTTAAGTAATCATGCCATGACGTGCCGGTCCATGGGCCGAGGCCGAGGCCGAGGCACGGCACGAGACACGCTTATTCGTGCCGAGCCGGCCCGTTAGCCCATCAAGCACGATGGAGCGAGCGCACGGAGGGAGGTAGGATTCGCTAAAAAATTTGCCTCCGAGGGGACTCAATCCCACCCCAGGCGCGCTGCACAAGCTCAGCTAGCCAACTGAGCACGTCTTCGGTTGTGTTTAGATACATCAAGGCTTGTTAATATGCCTATATTAAATGAATAAAATTAAAAAATATATATATGTGCCATGCCATGCCGGCCCACGGGCTTGGCATTTGGCCCAAGCATGGCACGCCCCCTCGTGCCGGACCGGCACGGCCCGTTTAATATCATGCCAGATCGTGTTCTTGCCGGGCCAAAATCGTCGTGCCTCGTGCCGGCCCATTTGGCCATCTATATCAATAGCATTCTTTTGATCGATCGGGGAATCCAGTTCCTCTTGCATGTTGATAGGTATAAGCTGAACTCCACGTCCACGGCCTCTACCTCTTCTAAGGGCTCTTCCGCCTGTATGACCTCTAGCCAACTACTGACATAGGATGGGTAGAAAACAAAACTAATACAGTATGTGACATCCTTTGATATAATAATTTTATAAAATCTTTTTACCACTCAATACAAAGATACAAATAAAATGGCAACCATAAAGTAAGCATGTTTCAAATAAATGCAACTCAAACATAGTTTACATACACAAACAACAATTAGTTATGTTATATTATTGCTGTCATTATCAGCTATTTATTCTCCATACATAGGGAGCATCAAAGTTTATTTAGCGAATAACTACACTCTTCTAAAAAAAACAAATAAAACAATTTTATTTGTTTTTGAAAGTGTACGGACTGCACGAAAAAATACTGTACCGCACAAGTTTTTTTTAAAAAAAATCTCTCTTTTTGCAAATTCCTCCTCCTCCTCCTCCTCCTCCTCCTCCTCCTTCTTCTTCTTCTTCTTCTTCTTCTTCTTCTTTTTTGGAAATTTTTTTTTTCAACTTACCTCGGTCCTCGTACATCGTCCTCCTTCAGGCCTTGTTCTTTTCAACGTATCGTTGCGTTGGCGTATTATTGTAGCAATTTTGAGAGCTCTCGAAATGAGGCGTAAAAATTATAAAAAATAATAAAAAAATAGTTTTAGCATCTTTGGAAGGACTACTAAAAGTCACAAAAAATTGTTATAAGTTATCACAACATATAGGCTATATAAAAAGTAATAAAATTTGCTACAATAATACGCAACGGTACGATACGCTGAAAAGAACAAGGCCTCAGTCTTCGTTTGTATTGGCGGGTCTTGCATCATCTTCCTTCGATCTTCTTATAGTTACATAAATTAAAGGCAAAACAATACACCAAACTATTTACTAATAAATAACTAGATCACTATTAACCTAGTTGATACGGTATACTCCACACAAAATAATTAAGTTTTGTTTATACGAATTCTAACACTTAATCTTTCGAAAGTAATGGTTCTTCATCTTCATCAAGTAGTCTTCCAGTTCTTCTTTTCTTCAGCGACGATCTCTTCTTCTTCTTCTTCTTCTTCTTCTTCTTCTTCGATTTTGGTGTTGGTGGCAATATAACTTCTTCTTGAACAAATTGGGTCCAATAACTAAACTTTGAATTATGTTGGGGGGTGGATAGAATAAAACTTTGTAATGTGGAAGAATAGGTAAGGATAGAATGAAATTTAGAAGGCGAGTAGAAAAGAGTGAAAGCAAAGAATTCCTAATAGAGAGATACTAGGCTCTGAAAATAGATGGAATGATCAAGATAGTAGCAAAGGAGTTTAAATTTTTATTATTGAAAATAAATTCTTATGTTTTAGAGGCCAACTAACTACGTTTCCTAGGGTCAGACTGGCTCTGATACCAACTTCTGTCATGACTCCGGCTTCATCAAGATCCGCTCAAGATCGATTGCTAGTCCCAGAGATCAATGCTAGCAACTTGTGAGCGACAACTTGTTGAACATCATCACATAATCACAAATAACTAAGAAAATTACATATTATGCAAAAGTAATTGTTCCACAACTACTTATTACAATAGCTTGATTTAAAGAGGACATAATATTGTTCATAATTTCAGGCTTCCAGAAGCTCCCCTCCAAATTTGAGCATGAGATTATCTCGTTTGCTCATTATTTGATCGGTTTTACGGGCACCCGACAAAACGACAACACTTCATGAAATCATGAGCTAGCCTTTAAATTTTGACTTGAAATTTGGAGGGTGACTAGATGTTGGCTTCTAAGAATTACTGGAATTTTCCTAAAGGTTTTCCTAGGGTTTTGTGTTTAACCTAATTTAAAATAATTTAAACTAGGATTTTGTATATAACAATTCCGTTTTAAATAAATTTCAGTGTTTTGAAAATACAAGTGACATAGGATAAAATAGAGGATGTCAAAATGTGTTAATAATTTAATCTGATGGGTTGGTTTGGTTTGAGTTGTTCCTGGGTAGCCGTGTACTCACTATACAAACCTCACATATATTTTTATTCAGGAGAAGAATTGGGTCCGGTCAATCTACAGGATCAGGAGCGTTATGTACCGAATTTTAAGACTAGCTGATGTTCAAGGGTTGGATTAGAGCATCGTCATACTTTTATTTCCGCTACATTATTTGAATTTTGGCACCCTGTACTATTTTGGACAATATTATGTCATATTTATTTAATCTATTGTAATAAGTCGTTGTGCAACAATTACTTCTGCATATTATATTATTTTCTTAGTTAATTGTGGATGTGTGATGATGTTCAAAAATTGTCGCTCATGAGTTGCTAGTTTTGATCTCTAGGACTAGCAATTGATCGTGAGTGGATCCAGGTGAAGCCGGGGTCGCGACATCAAGGGACGAAACAAAGCTCACTAGGATACTCGATCTCTCTTCTCAACGTACCCAATGCTTGGATCAAGGGTAATTAGGGTGGGGAGAAAAGTTAATGCTCAAGAAGGTTGCTAGGGTTTATTTGGAATGCTTGAGTGAGAAGTTAATGAGCTGGTGGGTGCTGAGGGGTAATACATATGAGTGGGGTTTGAACTAGCAATTGGACAGAAATTAAGCCTTCATATAGCATGACGTCATCACTTTCAATCCACTTTCCTTCAAAAATTAAACCTGCTCATCACTCAATAAAACCATTAGATCAAATCATATGACGTCATTAATTACCAAATTCAATTTGTGGCTAGATTCACTTTCAATCTCCCACTTTTTTGTGATTGATGACAACCAAATAAAGCTTATTAAATTTTCAACTAGGGAAAAGAAAAGCTCCCCCTGAATGTATGCCATTAGATAGGTATTGATTTTGTGAAGCAAAGGCATATAAATATCAAAAACAACAAGAGCTCTCCTATATCTTTGAAATAGTAATATTTGCAAATATTTTAAATGCAAGTGTGTGACATGGCATAGCGCACCCAAAACACTAGATATAGCAATAATTAACAACACAATCAACCAAACCATAAATAGTTATTACAGGACAGAGTTTTAGACTGAGCAAAGTACCCAAAATGCCATCAAAAGATTCAACTAAAGATCCAAATAATAATAAGATCGATACGCTTTACAACTTCTCCCCCTTTGTCATCGAAACACTAAAAAGAAGAAAGAAGTAGACGATCACTCTGAAGCTTCGTCGCCACCAACCTCATCATCATCTTCGTCTTTATCATCATCGCTTTACTAGTTCCCTTTGGAAGACCTGTCACTACCAGGATAACCATATTCATCAGTGTTGTAGTCAGAAGAGTTTCACCTTGTATCTGTTGATCCACTCCAACTCCATGTAGAATATTTTTTACATCAACTGTCTGATCCATTAAGTCATCATCTACCCCTTCTAAAGGCCCATAGGCATTGTCACCAATGTAGGGCTTGCTAGCTGGGACATCATGAATGGTGCTTGCATACTTCTCCAGACACTTGTCCACCTTCTTCAACTGAATCTTGTACCTCAGTTCCTTAGGTAGTTCATCCATTGAATCATCTGAGATCTGAATTGGGTCCTTCCTGGAACATCCCGGGAAAGGTAAAGTATTATGAATGAAAATGTTCTCGGGTGCATATGTCACTGTTCTGTCACTGTTGCACATGAATTGAACCTCCCAATGACGGTAGATCATTCCGATTGTAAAAAGAGTCTTGTCAGGCTTCTGACTTCACGAGGAAAGCCACGCCCAAGAGGCCTCGCCTTGACATGTGTCTGCCTTGTTGGCATGACTCGAGCAAGGCCTTGCTGAACAAGGTTACGAGCAACCTCTGCTCTGAACCTCCTTCGAGCACCTTTTGTCCGGCAACCCTTCAGAGCACCTCTTCTTGGAAACTTCCTCTGAGCAGCCTACGCTCGAGCAACCCTTCCGAACATTTGCTCGAAAACTTCCTCCGAGCGGCCTTGAGCAACAGGTCTTGCTTGAGGCGCTTCGACTTGGTCAACAGCAGATATTGATCTTAACACAAAAACTTGTAATCTTCTTATCCAAGGCTTGAGATGTAATGAGTAGGAGTGCATCTCTCATCTCCGCTCTACTCACACTATTAGACTACTCTCAAAGCATATCATTAAGGGACAAAACAGATCAAAGTTGTGAGACTGGATCAATTCAAGAAAGAATATAAACGGTTCTTGTTTTAGTCGATTCATAAAGATCCTCAATAATCTACGCTCGGTGGACACCACCTATACCGATGCAGAGAACGCCAAACATTTTTCTCTGCCTTGGATCTTAATATTTGGGATGTGAAAGTGGCCACAATTAAATAGATAGCTGATCAGACTAATCTGACCTTGGATGTACTTCATTCCAATCTCAAGATTTTCACACTTGAGCATCTCTCTCTCTCGAGCAAGATCCTCACTCCATAGCCTTGGTGCCGATCCTTATTTGTGGATGGCCAATAGATTTTTCGATATAGGTTTCTCGCTTTCCTCTATCTGTGAGATGTTCGATGAACAAATGGACACTTTCACAAAAAACCAGCTTGCTTTGTTGGCCTGCAAGTTTGTTGATGGACACTATTTACAACTTGACGGCGTGTTCTTCACCGAACCACAGCGAATCACACCCCTACAGATTTCTATTCCGCTAGCCGATCAGCTCGAGTTCGATCTGATTCGAGTGTCGGGCGTGGCAAGGAGCGACACACAGCGATTACCTAGGTTCGGACCACCTGACGGGTAATAGTCCTACTCTTGCCGAGCCTTAGCTCTTTTCTTGTTGTGGTTATGTGTAAAATGGTTACAGAATGCTCCTCTCCCCCTCTTCTCTCTCTCTCTCATCTCCTTTTATACATGCCATGGGTTGGCGGAGAGAGCAAAGGGGTGGTACAGTACACTGACAAGACTAGGGAGACAAGACCGGAGAGACGAAAACGTGCTACTGATGCGCCGAACGGCGCCGCCCACTGCCTTCGCAAGTGGCCTCGACTCGTGTGAAGCGCTACCGCAGAAGGACGGTGGGCGCCGCCCCCACTTGGCGGCGGGCGGCCAGCCTGGTGACAGCAAGTTCTCTCTGCCGGTCAGTTCCGCGGAGCCACAGTGATGGTTGGTCAGACCTGCAGAGGTCATTATGGCGGTAATCATCACTTCCTCGATCCATCCACGTGTGACGTCGCATTAAATGCACCTGTCCTTCGCAGCTGGGAGGGCCCTCTCCCAGAAGGCTCCCCTCTGGACGCTTCCTACTGCGCGGACCCCACTTGTCAGTGAGGGGCCTCTCGCGCGCTGGGGAGAGCTCGCCCGCGTGGCGGCCTCACCTGGAGCGCCGTGGAGCTCGCCAGCGCCTGGGATCGGGATCGACGATCGCCGACTGGCGTGGCGGCCTCGCTGGGCTTTGTGGAGCTCGCCTGCCATTTGGGCTCTGGATCGGCGCTGACGCGTGGCGGCCTCGCTGATCGCCCGCCTGACGCGTGGCGGCCTCGCTGGGCGCCTGATAGCTGCCCCTGCGCTGGGGCCTGATCGCCCGCCTGACGCGTGGCGGCCTCGCCTGGTCTTCTTTAGGATTCTTAATACCCCGATATTTATTGTACCGACAGTAGCCCCCGGGTCCACCATGATACGTGAACCGCCACGATGGGACACGAATCGTGGGGGCCCACCACCTGCAGTGGTCGCCCGCCTGATTCTCCACCTACGCACGATTTTTCTCGGGGAACTGCGCCACTTTTCGCGGGAAGTCGAGGCGCGCGGGGCATAATGGCGCCGCGCGCGAGTGGGGACGGAATCCAAACCGTCGCTCTCGCTCCTTCCATCTATAAATGCTTCACTCCTTTGCGCCGTGGTGAGTCCTTTCGCACGCCAAAACCTCAAACCGCCATCTGCCTTTCTTACCGCCTCTGTAGAGCTCTCTCGCCAGTGCCACCGCACTTAGCCTTCTCTCCGCCGCGCTTCCGCCATCTTCCCATGGCTCCGAAGCGCAGTAAGGGTCGTCGTGGAGATGCCACTCCAGCCGCCAGCTCGACGTCGGCCGCGCCGCCACCCGAGCCAGCTTTGCCTGCCTCCGTTGCTGATGAGGAGACGATCGCACGGCTCCAGCTGCACGTGCCGCCGTCCGCCGCCCAGTTTCGTGCCGGCACCATGGCGCCAAGCCCTCGCCACGGGGAGATTATAACCTTCACCTAGGCTGTCTTGGCGGGGCTCGTTCCGCCGTATTCAGAGTTCTTCTTAGGGGTGCTTGCCTTCTACGAGATCCAGGCAGTGCACCTCCCCCCCAATTCCATCGTGATGTTGGCTATCTTCGCTCACCTCTGCAAAATGTTCGTGGGGGTGATGCCGAATCTCCCGCTCTGGCTCCAGCTCTTCATATTGCACGTGAGCTCGCGCTCGAGCGGGGTCGTGGGGAGCTACTATTTCTCGCTCCGTGACTCCACCGCCTCTATCCCGCTCGCGCTCAAGTTCAACTGGAACAACTGGCCGTGGCAGTGGTTGTATGTGGAGGATTCCAGCGGTTCCGACGAACTCATCTTCCCCGAGGGCTTCGCAGAATCCCTCGCCTGCTGGGGGTCTCTGCCCGACGATGCGGCGGAGACAGAGGCGATGCTGGCGCGCATTGTTGACCTCCGCCACAATGGGCTCACCGGAACCCGTATGGTGGCAGACTTCTTGCGGCGCCGCCTCTGCCGGCTTCGCATAAGGGCGCGCCCCGCCTGGCAATACTATGGTGACGACGATGGGACCCGCATCGCCCCCGGAGGTGAGTGCTCTTGCTCTCTTTTGGATCTTCTGATTTTGTGGAACATTTTTTCCTTTCTTCTTGATTCTTTGCTAATTCGCAGTTTTTCCTCTTTCTTCTTTTTTTTGTCCAGCCGCAGGGAACGTGTCAGAGGAGATGCTCCACCAATGGCTGGCGGGGCTCCTGCTCACGCCAACCGGCGATGCCGCTCTTCCTGCGAGCATCCGTCCCCTCTGCGACTGGGACCCACGGGAGCGCAACCCGTTCTTGCGTGCGCTGCCTCCCATGGAGGTTTCTGGTCCCGCGGTCCAGGTGGTCCATCGACCCTTGCAAATCCGCGATCAACCTTTGAAGACAGCAGAAGCTCCTGCAGCCGTCGCTCCTTCTGTGGCCGTCGCGCTTTCTGCCCCGACCGACGTCGACCGCACGCTTGGGAAGCGCCGCCTCATCCTTTCCCGCGAGTCCTGGGCTGCCTCCACCTTCTTTGGCCCCCTTCGGAGGGGGCCCTGCTGCTAATGCCGCCGCTCCGCCACCCGGAAAGAGCGCGGAGACTCCTTTGGAGCCGACGCCGCCTGCGCCGGCCTCTTCTGCGCCGGCACATTCTGTGCCAGTGCCGGTACCCATCGCGTCGGCACCTCCTGTGCCGACGTCAGTCTCGACAGTGTCGCCCGCGGTGATTCCGCCGCCGCCTCTGCCTCCCTCATCGGGAGGGAGAACGGCTGGGCCGGTCCCGCGGCCGAAGCGGCTAAAGCTGCCCCTCCGCCGCCGCCGGAGGGCACCGCTTGATTAACTACGCATGCATGTATTTTCACGTTAGGGTTACCATGCTGCATGTTTTCTGCATACCTGAACCCTTTTCTGGTTTTTCTTCATGGGGCAGGTCGGATCTTGGGGCTTCGGGCTCCGGTCCGCGCGATCCTCCTGCCCTCGCCTTGCCCCCGCTCCCTTCAACGGAGACGGTGCCTCCTGCTGCGGAGAACACCGTGACGTCGACGTCGAGGCTGGAGCACCTTTCGTCCGCTGACGCGGCAGACACCGACGTCGTCTCTGCCATCGCCGCGGACATCGAAGCGCTTCCGGCGCTCGCGCCCTCGCACTGGCAAAGCGTGAGAAGGCGTCTTGCTTCAAGAACACAAGCTGTCGGCGAGCTGCGGCGGATTCTTGATCGGGAGCTTGCTGCGAAGGAGGCGACGACCCGCGAGGCTGTGGCGGCGCAAGCCGCCGCTGCCTCTGCCACCAAGGAAACCGCGAACCTCCACGCGGCGCACTCTGAACACCTCCGGGTCCTCACCTCCGTCTTTGCGGATCGCTACCACGGATTGGTGGAGGTCTCGACCGGCCCGGGGTTACCCGCACTTCGCTAGAGGAGATCGCTGTGATACATCGGCCTTGATCGGCGCGCCGCCGAGGCTCTTGGCGACCTGCCGGTGGTCATGCCGACGCGGGCGATCGAGGATGGTCGCCGTGGCGCCTGTGAAGCAGCGCAGTTCATCTTGGGCAACTGCCTTGCCCAAACTGCCGCGTTCGACCTCAACGCCGCCACCGGGGAGCCCCTGCGCTAGCTGGACCAGGACGAACGGTCTCGCGTCGAAGTCACCGCTGACCGAGTGTCCATGATGGGCGGCACTACATCGGCGGAGGATGACAATGCCGAGGAGTGATCGGCCCCTTTGCCGTTTGTCTTGTACATAAGACCTGTTAATGCAACCTTTTTCTTTTCCTGCCACAAGTCTCGCTTAAACTTTACACAATCTTTTATTTGCGGAAAAAAGGACTTAGGCAACCAATCGCCAAAAAGTTTTAGATAGAACGTTCTATTGAAAGCGAGCGCTTTTTCCTTAGGCATCTGGTTGCTTCGACCCTTATGGCCTCTCCGCAAACCGACTTGAACATTGCATGGCGAGAACTTAGCCTCCGGAAGTGGTCTAAGACACTGGTGCCGTCGTTGGCGCAGAGGGCCCAGACCAAGTAGACACACCAGGCTAGGACACGCCTTCCGTCCACCTTGCCTTGCCCAGCGCAAGTTCAAGCGTTCGCCTTTGCTACTAAGGGGCCATCAGCCTTAAGTACTTTCTCGCTATAAGTTTTCAACAGAATGTTCTCTAACAGACTTTTTAAGACGAAAAGCAAATGCTCACAAAGAGACAGAACTTATCTTTATATTGCAGATGGCTTTGTACATCGTAGTCCCCGAGGCGAGCGGTGAAGAGGGAAGACCTCGCCGCTCGGCTCCAAGGGAAGGCCAAAAAGCTTCAAACTTGACTACTACGGGTAGAACATCCTCACTTTCGACGTTCAGGCGTTATTAATTTGCGACCATCCTCGGCGAGCCCGACCGAGCTCGGGCGAGATCTCGAGACCACCTTAAAGGGGCCTTCCCATGGGGCAGACAGCTTGTTGCGACCTGCCTGCGCCTGAACTCTGCGTAGGACGAGATCGCCCACTGCCAGTGTTCTCGTGCATACTCTTCTTGCCTGATAACGGCGCAGGGATTGCTAATATCTGGCGGCCCGGATCGCCGCTCTGTCTCTGATCTCCTCCAAGAGATCTACTTCATCCTAACACCGGTCAGGGTCACTGTCCTCGCTATACGCCGCCACCCTTGGGGATCCGAAGGGGAGCTCCGACGGGAGCACTGCTTCAGAGCCATACACCAGGAAGAAAGGGGTCTCACCAGTAGGTCTGTTGGGGTCGTCCGTAGCGCCCAAAGCACAGTGGGGACTTCCTCCGCCTAGCGCTTGCCACGCTTTTCCAGGCGATCGAACGCCCTTGTTTTGAGTCCTTTGAGCACCTCTGCGTTCGCCCGCTCCACCTGCCCATTGCTCTTTCAGTGAACGACGGAGGCGAAGCATAGCTTAGTACCCAGTTCTTCACACCACTCTTGAAAGTCAGCACTCTTGAACTGAGCGTCATTGTCGGTGATGATTCTGCTGGCGACGCCAAATCGAACGAAGATAGTTCTTATGAATTTTATGGCTGCACCGGAGGTGATCGCCGGGACCGGCGAGGCTTCAACCCACTTGGTGAACTTGTTGATGGCGACAAACAGATGCGTGTAGCCCTCGGTCGCCCGCGGGAACGGGCCCAGGATGTCCAGCTCCTAGACCGCGAACGGCCAGGAGAGCGGAATGGTTTGCAGCGCCTGGGCTGGTCGGTGGATCTGCTAGGCATGAAACTGGCACGCTTCGCATCTCCTCACCAGCTCGAAGGCATCCTGGAGGGTAGTAGGCCAATAGAAACCGTGGCGGAAGACCCTTCCGGCCAACGCTCGGCTCCCTGAATGGCTCCCGCACATGCCTCCATGGATCTCAGAGGATTTCGCTCCCCGCTTCCCGAGTGACGCACTTCAGTAGAACTCCATTAGCGCCCGGGCGATACAGGTCCCCACCTACCAGGACGTAGCGCTTGGCCTTACGCGCTATCTTCTCAGCTGACGCATCATCGTCGGGTATCACTCTGTCCCGCAGGTAGGCTAGAATAGGATCCATCCACTGACCTTCCCGGATGAGTGCGACGACGTTAGCATGGTCGCCGACGTACTCTGCCTGGCCTGGCATTTCCGCCTCAACCGCCGTAGCAGTTCCTCTGCATCCTCCCTTGTGTTGGGGAGCTGTTGCAGGAATGTCGATGTCTCCACCAGATGTGGGAGCTGCATCGAGAATCATGTCGTCCCCACCAGAATCAGGGGCTGCGACAGACGACCGCGTGAGTCTTTCCTCGAAGACCCCAGCCGGGACAGGTGCCCTTGACGAGGCAATCTGGGATAGCTCATCCGCCATGTAGTTGTCACGGCGAGGGATGTGCGCGAAGCCCAACCCCTCGAAATGCCGTTCCAATCGGCGTACTTCCGCCAGGTAGGCCGCCATGGTGGGATCTGAACAGGTGAATTCCTTCTTCGCCTGGTTAATGATCAGGAGAGAGTCGCCTTTGACCTGTAGCCGACGAATGCCCAGGGTTGAGGCCACCCTGAGCCCAGCGAGGAGTCCTTCGTATTCCGCGGTATTGTTGGTAGCGCGGAACTCCACCACCACCAGGTGCCGAACAACGTCACCGGTGGGAGACACTAGGACGACGCCGGCCCCAGCCCCTTCCAGCCGGAACGAGCCGTCGAAGAAGAGAGTCCACGGCGAGGGTGTTGGGGCGTCTTCAGCTTCTGCGGCAGCCAGAGTCCATTCATTGATGTACTCCGCCAGGGCCTACCCTTTGATCGCCGTTCGGGGGCGAACTTGAGGTCGAACTGGCCCAACTCCATCGCCCACTTGGCGATGTGGCCCGCCGCCTCGCGGTTGAAGAGGATTTCTCGCAAGGGGTATTTTGTGAAAACAGTGATTTCCGCCATGGAAGTAGTCGTGACCTCACGGATGCCGTCAGACGGCATCTGAGATCTTTGGTGTCATGAGTACCTTGTCTCGGCATCAAGGAGAACCTTGCTGATGTAGTAGACGGGGCGTTGAACTCCTTCTCTTTCTGCCACCAACACCGCGCTGACCACCTCCGGGTTCGCCGCGACATAGAGAATCTGCGGCTCGCCCGGATCTGGGGCAACCAGCACGGGCGGCGAAGTGAGGTACTTCTTCAGACCGTCGAACGCCTCCTGCTCCTCCGAGGTCCACTCGAAACGATTGGACTTCTTCAAGAGCTTGAACAGGGGGAGACTCTTATCCCTCAGGCGGGCTATAAAGCGGCCCAGGGAAGTCAAGCATCCCACCAAACACTACATCTGCCGAAGTCGCGCCGGTGGCTTCGTATTCTCTATCGCTGTGATCTTGTCAGGGTTCGCCTCAATCCCCCTCTGGGAGACAAGGAAACCCAAAAGCTTGCCCAATGGAATGGCGAACACGCACTTCTCGGGGTTGAGCTTGCTGCAATACTTCCTCAAGTTGACAAAGGTTTCCTCCAAATCGTCGATCAGCTCCTCCGTCTTCTTGGATTTCACCACCAGGTCGTCGACGTACACCTGCAGATTCCGCCCGACCTGCGGGCGGTGAGCAATGTGCATGGCCCTCTGATAGGTCGGGCCTGCATTCTTCAACCCAAACGCCATTACTGTGTAGCAGTAGACGCCCATGGGCGTCAAAAAGGAAGTCTTGTCATCGTCTTCTTCAGCCATGCTAATCTGGTGGTACCCGGAGTACGTATCCGTAAACACAATTTATTCGCACCTGCCGCATACCAAGCGATGAGGTCGATGCGGGGCAGTGGATACGAATCCTTCGGGCACGCCTTGTTGAGGTCGGTGAAGTCCACGCACATCCTCCATCGCCCGTTGGATTTCATGACGAGGACGGGGTTCGCCAGCCATCTAGGATGGGCGACGCTCCGAACGACCCCCGCCCTCAGAAGTTTGTCCACCTCTTGGCAGATGACGGCCTGGCGTTCCACCGACTGCTTTCGAACCTTTTGCATAACCGATCGCGCGCCGGGGAACGTGGCCAACTTATGCTCAATCACCTCCCTGGGGGCCCCAGTCATGTCGGACGGTTGCCAAGCAAACACGTCCGCATTAGATCGGAGGAAGGAGACGAGCGCGTCTTCCTATTTGGCGCCGAGAGATGCGCCCACCTGAACGATCCTCGCCGGGTCTGACTCACTCAGGGAGATCGCCTTGACCTCCGCAGACGAGCCGGGGGAAGCACGGATCTTCGCCGGTGGAGCTCCCAGTGTCGAGGCTTCAGCCTTCTTGGCACTGATCGCCCCGTCGAACGAGGCGTCCACTCGCGCAGGGAGCCTCGGGCCGTCCACTTTCACAATAATGGGGCCGGCTGGCCCCGGGATCTTGACCACCATGTAGGCATAGTGGCAGGCCGCCATGAACTTGGTCAGCGCCCGCCGACCCAGTATGGCGCTGTACGGGAGGTCGGAGTCAGCTACCTCGAACTAGAGCATCTCTGTACGGAAGTTGTCGGAGCCCCCGAAGGTCACCGGAAGACTGACGCGCCCCAGAGGGACGGATTTAGCCCCCGGTGCGACGCCGAAGAAAGGGAGCGCCGGCCGAAGCTCTTGCTCCTGGATCTGAAGTGCTTTAGCGACTCGGGCGGATAGGAGGTTAATAGAATTTCCTCCATCCTCCAGCACCCGCCCCAACTTAACGTTCCGGACCGTGGGCGCAACCACGATCGAGAGATGTCCCGGGCCGGCGGCACTGGCGGGGTGATCGGCCTGACTGAATGTGATCGACTGCTCCGATCACACCAGCTGTCTGGCTGACCCTATGCCGGGTACGACGGCGCACACCTCCCTCATCATACGCTTGAAACTGGCGTGAGAAGGATAGGTGGCCGACCCGCCATGGATGAAGGTGACTTCGCGCTCCGCCTGTTGAAAACCAAGCGGAACCAGATCCTTGCCCTTGTCGCTGACGGATGCTTGCTGCTGCTCGTGGACCCGCTTGTCCACTATCTTGCTGACGACCTGGCAATCGGCCAAGTCGTGGGTGTTGCTGCAGTGGATGGGACAGTAGGTCCTTCCGTCCCTCTCATCGGGGCGACCTCCTCGCACTTCGCCGCGGCCACGGTGACTGTCACGACCGCCCCTGCGGGGACCGTCCTTGCCGCCGCCGCGACCTCCTCCTTTCTTCCGCCCGTCGCGCCCGTCGCGCGGCTGGCTGTCGCGCTCGG
This sequence comes from Raddia guianensis, assembly GCA_036346415.1. Taxonomy (NCBI): domain Eukaryota; kingdom Viridiplantae; phylum Streptophyta; class Magnoliopsida; order Poales; family Poaceae; genus Raddia; species Raddia guianensis. The sequence goes on along the minus strand of CM070534.1, from coordinate 14,034,659 downwards.
CGACCAAGACCTGCCCGGCCTCGGCCGCCTTTCGCTTCTTCTTGTCTTTTCCGCCGGGACTTTTCAAGGTCCCGGCCTCGCCACCCACAGCGGCCCCCGCCATTCCAGACTGGTGGAAGCGGGCCTCCGCCTGCAGGACGCACTTGTGGGCCAAAGCGAAGAGCTCCTCCGTTGTCTTGATGTTGCGGGTAGCCATCTTCTCCTTGACCTTGGGGTCTCGAGTGCCCCTCCTGAAAGCCGTGACGACGGCGTCGATGGAGATGTTAGGAATGGTGTTGCGGACCTGATTGAAGTGTCGGATGTAGTCGCGCAGCGACTCCCCCTTCTTCTGCTTCACGTTGTGGAGATCATCTTCGACTCCGGGCTACTCGAAAGTGCCCTGGAAGTTGGTAATGAAGAGCTCAGCGAGCTCCTTCCATGACCCCACCGACTCCGGAGGCAGGTTCATAAGCCACGAGCGGGCTCCGCCGGTGAGGACGGCAGGGAAGTAGTTCGCCAGAACTTCCCTGATTCTCCAGCCGGCTGCATCACAGAGGTGTAGATCTTTAGAAACTCGTCGGGGTTGGTGGAGCCGTCATACTTCTCGATGAGGGCCAGTCAGAACTTCTCCAGCCACTGAACGCGGCGCAGCTCCTTCGAAAAGGCGCGGGAGCCTCCTGCTCCTGCGCGCGCCCCTCGTCCGCCGCCCCCGACGCCCAGACGACGCCGAAGAAGCGCCGCCTTCGTCGGCAAGGGTGGCGTCGCGGGAGCACCCTTCCTGGCCTTCGCGAGCGGCGACGATGGCGCAGTCGCGCTCTCGATCGTGCCGCCGGCGAAGCTTGTCGCGGAGGTCCTCTCCGTGCTGTAGATGGCGGTCCTCCAAGTGGGCCCGGAGGTCTGGCCCACCGCCGCGTCTGTCCTGTCAAACCACCGAAGGAGTGGCCTGGCTTCTGCCACCCTGCTCCCACTCCCCCCGCCAGGAGTTCTGCGGGAGGGGTGCGGGGAAGCAAAGGAACGGGACGAAGCGGAAACACCAGTTCCTGCGCCCCCCCGAAGCTTGCATGACTGCTGCGGCGGCGTCGACGTAGCGGGCTAAACTGGCCAGCCACGGCGCCGCCGGGGAGTCCAGAGTTACCGGAACCGGCGGGTTGTCCAGTAGGGCCCTGGCCGCATAGAGGTTTTGTGCCGGAGAGCACTCCTCCATGGCCGGGCGCCGCCTGGCCAGACTGGGACGGCTGCCCTCCGCCAAGGTGTCGACCCTTGGCCGGAGGCTGCCGCCCGGCTGGTCCACCGCCATAAGAACTTGGAGCAAATCAACACAAGATGATCATGGAGAAGAATGATTTCATTGCATAGAAGTTGGGAGATTACAAGCCACACTTCTTGTGGCCACAACACTCTAAGTGCCACCAAAGCACACCCAACTCACCCTCTCTATTTCTGAAATTTTCAGCTTTAAGCGGATGAGGAGGAGGTGCTCCCCTCCCCTTTATTTATAGCCCAAGGGTGAGATGCCCTAAATCCTAGTGCCCATCTCCACCCTTCATTTGAGGATGAGTGGTGTACAACTCACGCACTAACTACACACTCCTGCAAAGGAATACTCTCCACATATTCCTTTAGAAAATATCCTCATAGTTTTCTCGGTTACCAGCCCACGCTTGGGCCCACCAGTCAGTACCAGCTTCGCTACCAGGTTACCGACGCTGCAGCCTCCAGCTGCCTTGGATTCCTTGACATGGCTAAGCTTCTCGAGTACACCACCTCATGTGACTTCCAGGTCATTGAATCCGGTCGTCAGACGCCTTTTGACGCTTTTGACCTCCAAAGTGTGTCCGTGACGTCACCACGCACTCCACCGACACTGCATCACAGACGTGAACAAACACGAAACCAACACACCTTTCCTCACCTGCAAGGTTAGTCTATCCCAAAATTACCAACATCATAATACATTCATGACACCACAATTAGCAAGCTCTAACACACCACGTGTCAACCTAACAAATTCTACCGAACCACGTTCGATCAAAACTATTACCTAGCCCAAGCTCCGCACAATGGTCCGGTTCAAATTCCACGGCAATTTTGACAAATGCACCAATTAAAATTCTTCAAAACATTCCAAAATCCATCTTGTCACATATATTCATCATCAAACCGGGGTACCCTCCACAAGGGTCACAACAAAGTTTCACAAGTTTTGGTGATTTTGTGTCTTTAAAAATCAATTGAGGAAAACAGGGACCAAATCAGAGAAAAGGCCCGGTCAGCCGAATTTGGCTCTGAACCGGTTGAGTTTTCTCTCACGGCTCCAAAAGCACACAAGGAACCCATCTACACCGTTGGTGAAGCATCGGTTTGATCTAAAGGCAGGGAACAAGTGCACAAGGATCCATGGGCCCACCTATTTGCACTAAATCACCCAAAACGGAGTTACCCGCCAGTAACCGTCGTTGGGAGAAGACCAGGGACACACATGTGTTGATCTGGAAAAACGAAGGGTCGAACGGAGACCAGAGTAGGCTGGCCGACCTATATTCGGTCGGCCGACTCCCCTCCTTGGTGGTCTTGGATGCTCTCCCACGAAGTGCCAAGTGTTCCCTCACGTGGCAAGCTTCGGTTGACCCTGGTGAACTATAAATAGAGCTTTTCTCTTCATTTGCAAAGCATAGAGAAGTGAGGGAAAGAAGAAGAAAGTAGAGTAGGGAGGGAGGGAGGGAGCGAGAGAATTTTAATTGGGTGTGGTGGTCCCAACCACATTCGGCCATCCTAAGTTGGTGATGAGAAAGACTGATCACACCGTTCCCAAGAAGAACCCCTTTGTTAAACTGAACCGCAACAAGAAGACCTGAGGATCAAAGATTAAGACGCCACCCAAGTACAAAAAGGGGCACAAGCTGTTCTAAAAGGTGCTGACAACCTTAGACGAGGTGTAGCTCTTAGAGGATGAGGAGTTCTGAAGCAATGGAGGAGATGGCTAGAAGCCCACTTAAGATGATGACTTGGAGTGCCAACATGTGCTTCATGGAGGATGAGAACAGGATCAACAACTTCGAGCTGTACGTCAGCTCTGATGATGAGGTAAGACCCACCTTCAGCCAACTCAGCGAGGCCTTCCTCAAGCTGGATAATAATCATGCTAAAAGTAGGTCTAGGTGTAGTGGATTTGAGGAGTAAGCAGTTAGTTTTACTTTTAAGCTTGTTGGGAGCCCTAGCTGTGCTCTTTCCCTCCTCTAGTTGAGTCTAATGGCTAGGATCAAGGTATGACTGGAGGATGGATGCGTTTTAAACTTTGTAGTTGGGTTGAATCGGTTGCATCTGATGTGTGGGCCTAGGTGGGCACGAGAGTGGGATATGCAGAGCATATTCCCACGCTATGGTAAGTTAAGATGTGGTTAATTCAATCCATCCGTGAGGCATCTAAGGGTATCAACAATTTCTCGTGAGATATCACAATATCCTAGAGCTCATGGGCTATAAAAGAAGCGATGGGGGTGTTTCCCATTTCACTTGTGTCTCTTGTGCTGATATTTGGTGTTTAGTACACTTTTGAAGTGCTTTGTCCACCTAATAGTGTGACTTGTAATCCATCAACATTAAAGCAATGAAATCATCCAAGTTCTTATATAGTTCTTGTGTTTTGATTTTGTTTTTTTGGTGTTTTTCTTTATAACTAGTTTATTTGCCTCACCTCCTTGTATTGTTGTTGATCCATGATGCCTTGTGGTGCAAATATGATTTGAGTGCAATCTACGAGAGACTAGAGATAAGTCTAGCAAATCTGCCCCAAAAGTTTTCTTCGCACGGTAATCAGTGTTGGAGTTTTAGAAAAATCTAAAAAAAAATTAGAGTGATTTCAGTTAAAGAAGATGCTTGACTCATATATCTATCTACTATAAAAGTGTGTAGTCGATCAGATGCACTGTTTGGACAAAGCGAGGTAAACATCGAGCCCCAAAATTTCTTCTCGAAGCTTCAGACAGCCCGCGGTGTTTAATTTTATCTGATTTTTCTAAAAAGAATGTGAGGCTTAAATTTGGTAGGGTGTTGCACGACTCTTATATGTACTTCAAGAAAAATTGACATAAATTTTAGAGTCAAGGAAATGCGGCAACAACCTCCCGTGATTAGATGACAAGTTTCTATTGGAATTTGCCTTTACTTTTGTTGAAGATGCTTACAGCCATTTGGTTTTATTAGGTTTTTCTAAAGTCACTTTATTTTTTATTTTATTATTCGGATTCTTAACAAATAAGATTATGCTTGAAAATCCCACATTCTTATATAGATTTTGTCTACGTCATTACATAGTTAAGTGATCGGTATTTCAGTTTTCTTACTAAAATTCATCGGTATAGCACTATATTCCCTAGGTTACATCATTAGCTGTTAAATTTCACTAGCACTTTCGAAGTTCATTATCATTTATTGAAGTTTCATTATTTTTTATAAAAAAAATTCATCGATAGTTTTTTAGTTTCAGCGGTTTTTTTAAAGATTCATTCGCTCATGTTACATGTCAGTTTCCAGCGTCGAGGTCACGTTGAAAAGGCACAACCAGGAGATATCCCACCCAGTGCGAACTACAAAGAAATCAAAATGCTTGCCAGGTTGGGGCGCCTCCCCGGCCCCGCTCCTTCTTCCGTCCTTCCCAATGATCCCGCCGCCGCCGCCACCACCGCCGCCGTCCTATCCCTCCTCCGCGACCCGGACAATGACCGCCTCCCCTCAGCCGGCATCGACCCAACCCCCGCCCTGTTGAAGCAACTCCGCCCGTCGCTTCCAACCCTCCCAGACTCTGCGTTCCCCGTGCTCGCCCGCTGGGCCGGCGCCGCCACCACTGTCTCCCTGCTTGCCTCCGGCGGCCTCTTCGCTGCCGCCTGGCGCCTCCTTCTGTCCTCTTCGTCCCCGCCCCCTCTCCTCGCGGCCTTCGCGCCAATCATCCGCCGCTACGCCCGCCTCGGCCGCGCCCCCGCCGCCCTCCGCGTCTTCCACTTCCTCCGCCGCCACCCTGACCGCTACACAGCCGATGGGGCTGCGACCTCCCTGCTAAACATGGCTGCCGACGCGCTCTGCAAGGAGGGCCACACGCGCGCCGCAGCGGGGCTCGTCGAGCGGTGCCGGCGCGAGGAGCTCGGACCAGCGCCCGACGAGCGGACCTACAACATCCTTCTGCACGGCTGGTGCCGCGCGCGCCGGCTTGACAAGGCGGGGAAGCTCTGGGCCGAGATGCGCCTCTCGGGCGTGCGGCCGTCGGTGGTTTCCTACGGGACCCTCATCGACGGGCTCTGCGTGACGCGGCGGCCGGACCAGGCGATGGCCCTCCTCGAAGAAATGCGGGAGGAAGGGATTCAGGCCAATCTGCTTACCTGCAACCCCATCGTGCACGCGCTAGCGCAGGCTGGCCGATTTGGCGACGCCCACAAGGTGCTCGAGAAATTTCCCCTGTACGGTGTGGCGCCGAATATCTCCACATTCAACTCGTTCGTCTTGGGCTATTGCAAGCATGGGGACCTTGCTGGCGCTAGCAGTGTGCTCAAGGCCATGATGAGCAGGGGCATTTTGCCAACCGCAAAAACATACAACTACTTCTTTGTCTTCTTTGCCAAGACCAGAAATGTTGAGTTGGGGATGCATCTTTATAGCAAGATGATAAACAATGGCTATGCTCCGGACCAGCACACTTACAACCTCTTGATCAAGATGTTGTGCGAGACGAACCGGCTTGAATTAGTGTTGCAAATGATACAGGAGATGTCAAATAACGGTTTTGAGCCTGATCTGGCAACAAGCACAATGCTGATACACCTGCTTTGCCGGCACCATCGGTTTGAGGAAGCGTGTTTGGAGTTTGAGGACATCTTTAGGAGAGGATTTGTTCCCCAGTACATCACTTACCGGATGCTTATGAAAGAGCTCAAGCGGCTTGATTTGGTTGAACTGGTCCAGAAGTTGACAGATCTAATGCGCTCGGTACCACATTCTACAAAGTTACCAGGCAGCTACAGGGACAAGGAAGGGGATGAAGCTATAGAAAAGAGGAAAATGATATTGCAGAAAGCCCAGGCTGTTTCACATGTTTTGAAGGAATGTAAAGACCCGAAGGAGTTGCACAAGCTCAAAAAGGATGAAGAAACTGATGTTGAGGTCGCAGATCGGCTAGTAGCCAATATTAGAAGAAAGGTATATGGGGGTGCCAATAAAGTTCCTTGAATATGGTGTTCCAAAATTAAAAATTATCAAGATTGATTGCGTGATGAGGGTTCAACAGTATTGTCCAGTTTAAAGTGGATCCACGCAATTGACGCTTGACATGATTCATCTAGGTAGCTTCCCTTTTCACTGTGACATGAAAAGAAAGTGTGTGACCTCCTATAGTTGTTTCTCTATGCTGGATATCTGTTACGACACCAATGAATAAAACTCCCTTGGCTTTCGGATCATATATATAACCCAAGCTCAAATTTGCTTAAAGCTTAGCTCACTGGGTAGTACACTTGGTCAAACGGGAGACTTGCATTAGTTCGGCTATTAGAGCATCTTCAATGGTGGAGTCAATCATTAGCTATAAAAAATTGACATGTCATCTATCGATATCAAATGTACAAACTCACCAATGGATTAGTTATAGCATAAACTGTATAATTAATATAGGCTCATATGCAATAGTGTGCATGCATCTTGTAATTTTGTTATACGCATCTTGTAATTTTGTTAATCTTAGCTACGAGCTAATCTCTATCTCTTTCTTCCAAATAAGCGAAAAACTTACTTGAAGTCCTTATAGCCTGTTGATGTGGCACCGTTAGAGATGCTCTTAGAGAACTCACATGTACGTCATAATACTAGCCCCCTTGTAGTTTAGCACGTATGCAAATGGAATTTGTGTGGGTCGATTTGCCGAGGAAGCGTTTGCTCACTACTCCTTCCTCGCTGTTGCCTGCCACCAACCTTGTATTCACGTGTCCGTTTGGAGCCGTTTAAGGTTGTACATTTCAGCTTAGTATAGCGTAGCGTTTTATTGTAACAAAATTTGAGAGTCTTTAAAGAGATGTTTAAATATTGTAAAAAATAATTAAAAATAGTTTTAGGATCTTTAAGAGGACTACTAAAAACTTGAGAAAAATCATTACAAATTATTAAACCAAATAGGCTATATAAAAAAGATAAATTTTGCTACAGTGAAACGCTACGCTAAGCTGAAAAGAACAAGGCCTAAGAGAAGCGACACAGCGGAGGAGGTTGTCAGTGGGAGACTCCCGGGTCCCTTGTGCGGAAGAGTGGCGAGCGGAGGAAGAGCGTCTGCATCCGGAGACAGCATAGTCAGAGGAGTTGTCACATCCTTGTTTTCAAAATTCAAAAATCATTGTAAAACGAATTGACAGCCGCACCAAACAACGGCGGTAGGGAGGTATATTTATAGGGACCGACTAGCTCACAGGCGCCTGCACACACCCAGCCGATTGTGCAGGCGCTTGCAACCAGCCCTGAAAATGCATCTAGGCCCTTTAGTGATTTTGGTGATCAATGAGTGACAATTATAGAGCTAATAATTTCTATTGGAAAATTGTGCACAGATGTTATACAGGTTAATTCCATGAGGTACATGTTTACATGAGATGGTGTACCCCTCAAAAGTGGATATGTTGCAAGGAGGCATCAAGATTAATATTTATTTGTAAATCTTTTTTAATTGAGTCCTAGGGATGTCGTACTATAAAGAGGGATGCAATGGAGAAGCATATAAAGGTTCCTAAGTGCTCAAAATAGGTGTCTCGAAATTCGTGTGAGTTTTTCCACTCAAAATACTCCTCATACAGAACATGCATCATCAGAACATCCGATGATAATCCCAGTCTGCCAGTTTTATGTCATCCAGTAAGCAGTCCATCGGAACATGGGTCGGAACATCCGATGGCGTCTGAACATCTGACACGTGATTAACTGCAGCAACGGCTATTTTTTGAAAATCCCTATTTAAAGCACTCTCTAATACCTGCCAAAAGGTCACTGATCTCCTGATTTTGAATCTAATACATCCTGTTCATCATCTCTAAAAGCTTTAGCCTTTGTCTCTCTCTTGTTCATTTTGTGAGATCTAGATCTAGAGAGATCAAGTCACCCAAATGCTCCACAAATTAGAGTCATTCAATTTGAGCACTTAGCGATTCCTATTTTCTTAATCGCATTGGTTACTCTTGGAGGCTTGAAGGGCTCCTAGATGGCCAGGTGTCGCCGATGAGTCGCCGATCTTTGTGTGGCGTGCTTCCGGAGTTTGTGAAGGTGCGAATCTACCTCCGCAAGGAAAAGGATTCAATTAGTGATCGCCGGTGAGTGCTGTGTGCTTCATCGGGAAGGGGATTAGGGTCTTGGTGATCCGGGCTTTGTGCCTTCCCTAACGGTGAATAGGATCTCCCTTCAAAAATCCGAACATCGGTAAACAAAAATCGCTATGTTTTTCATCTTGGTCTTGATTTGGTGTTTCTACTATTGGTGTTGGCCTGTTCTGAGTATTCTTGAATAGATCTAACTTTGGTTTTGCGAGAAAATAGTTTTTACTGCAGGTTTTCGACAAATCCAGAATACCCAGGATCAGAACATCCGACGCCGTCGGAACATCCGACCCAGATCAGAACATCCGACGCAGGGGTTACTGGACCAGATCGGAACATCCGACCTGCATCGGAACATCCGACCGACTGGTCACTGCTTTAGTTGTTTTAATTCCGCAATTTCGTTTTATTCGCCTATTCACCTCCCCTCTAGGCGGCATAGCGATCCTTTCAAGCCCGATTGTGTAGGCGCGCAAAAATTCCACTTTCGCGAAATGTTTTTCCATAAATGGAATTGTGGAAAAACAGTATAAATTTACTGGAATTTTTTGCGCCTGCACGATTAATAAATCTATAGTAAATAGAAAACAAAATAAATCTATAGGAAACAGAAACAAAATAAAATCTATAGTAAACAGAAAACAAAATAAATCTATAGTAAACAAAAAACAAAATAAAATCTATAGTAAACAAAAAAACAAAATAAATCTAAAGAAAACCAAAAAAACAAAATAAATCTATAATAAACATAAAACAAAATATATCTATAGTAAAATCGACCTCGCGCAAAAAATTCCACTATCGCGAAATGTTTTTGCCATAAATGCAAATGTGGAAAAACAGTAGAAAACAAAGTGGAATTTTTGGCGCCTGCACATTTTAGAAAAGAAAGCCGAATAAATATATAATAAACAAAACATAAAATAAATCTATAATAATATTACTAATTAATTACTGTATTAGTCACTAATTAATATTACTAATGACCTACATGCCTGCGATCTTGGCTGTGCATGCTTTGAAAGTGTAAAAGCGCCAGACGTTTTATGCGAGCGCAGCGCCGCAAAGTAGCAATCCCGATATTTATATTAGGTGTTTGTTACAACAGGCAGCACTAGATTGAATCAAGATTACATCAAGTACAACTTCCTAATCTATAGTTTCGGACGTCCAACAGTGGCTGATAACTCGCAACAACAGAAGATGTACTCGCATGTCTTTCCACCTTAACCGCTGCATGAGATATCAACAATCTCCTCGCATCTCTATCTCTTGACCATCTCCAACCATTTTTTCTTCGTTTCATTCTCTTCCCCATTCTCTTCCCTATATTTCATCTCTTTATTTCTTACCATCTCCAACAGAATCCCTTCGAAGGGATTCACGTAGAGATTGGAGAATCTCTTTCTAAGGAGAATGAAGGGAGAAATCTCTTCACGAAAAAAACGGTGAAGAGAATCCGTTGGAGCTTCAAAGAGAACCAAAATCTCTTCGCGAAGAGAAAATAAGAGGTGAAGAGTCACCGTTGGAGATGGTCACCCCACCACGATCACAACCTGGCACATGAAGGTTGAGATGGAACCGTTGTCTATCAAAGGACTGTTTTGTGAGAGCTTTAGTGAAAATATCAGCTAGCTGATCTCCAGAAGTAACAAAACGGATTTCTAACATTTTGTTAGCAACTCTTTCTCTCACAAAGTGAAAATCAATCTCAATATGTTTAGCCCTCGCATGAAACACAGGATTGGCGGTGAGATTTACAACGCCAATATTATCACACCATAAAGTAGGTGCTCGAGGCTGAAAAATACACAGCTCCTTCATGAGTGACTGTAACCAAATTACTTCATCAGTTGCATTGGCTACCTCTTTGTATTCAGCTTCTGTACTCGATCAAGATACCGTAGGTTGCTTCTTAGAACTCCATGATATCAGATTTGTACCAAGGAACACAGCAAAACCATTCTGAGATCTGTGATCCGAACAGCCTGCCCAGTTAGCATCAGAGAATGCACTCAACAAAGTTGACGAGGATTTCTGAATAAGAAGACCATTATCTATAGTTCCTTTCACAAAGCGCAAGATCCTCTTTACTGCTTCCCAATGACGATCAGTAGGACGATGCAAGAACTGACAAACCTTATTTATTGCGAAAGACAAATCCGGTCTAGTAAGAGTCAAGTATTGCAAAGCTCTTACAGTGCTTCTATATTTTAAAGCTTCTGCCTCATTGAGAATTCCTCCACCCTCGCTACTCATGCTTCTCTGTGACAATCGTAGGAGTAATGACTGGTCTACAAAATTCCATGTTTTCCTTTTGAAGCAAATTCTCAGCATATTTTTGTTGTTTAAGCACGAGACCCGTGCCTACTGACTTAATTTCTATGCCAAGAAAATAACTCAACTTTCCAAGGTCCTTGATAGAAAATTCCGAAGAGATAGCCTTGATCAAGTTCTCTGCTGCCACACAAGATGAACTAGCAATAATAATGTCATCCACATAAACTAATATATATGTCGCCACTCCATCTTTGTTAAACACAAATAATGAAGTATTTGCCTTTGACGGTGTGAACCCGAGTGCCTGCAACCTATCACTCAGACGAGCATACCAAGCTCTTGGTGCCTGCTTCAGACCATAAATAGCTTTGTCAAGCTTACATACATATCCAGGATACCTCTTATCCTCATAACCTGGTGGTTGACGCATATAGACCTCTTCCTCCAGAGTACCAAGCAAGAAAGCATTGTTAACATCTACCTGATGAAGCATCCATTCTTTTTCGACAGCAATTGAGAGAACAAGCCTTATCGTAGATACCTTAACAACCGGACTAAAAGTCGTCATAGTCAATACCCTGTTGTTGCTTGAACCCTTTAGCAACCAAACGAGCTTTGTGTCTCTCAATCTTACCCTCTGGAGTGGAGTATACTTGAGTTCAAACACCCACTTTGAATCAATGACATTTCGCCCCGGCCAAGGAGGAACACGACACCAAGCAGGGGCGGAGCCAAGGCCCGGCCAGCCTGGGCCCAGGCCCAGGCTCCCGGCCCAAATGCTACTTACCAGTCCATAGGTATATAGAGCTGAGCTGAGTGGTTCGGCCTTTATAGCCTGGGCCAAAAGAGGAAAGCCCACTTGGTCTTGGGCCCCGGCCACTGCCCTCCCTTAGCCCGAGCCGGTGAGGCCACTCCCTCACTCCCTCAGGTCTCGGCCTCTCGGGCCACACAGCGGCACAGCCATTCAGCCCCCCGCCCCCCCACCGATTCACTGAACCGAAGCCCAGCACAACAGAGCAGACGCCGCTGCCTGAGGGCTTCGCCGCCTCGGCGCCTCCGCCCCTCGTTGGCCTGACCGCCTCGCCGGCGCCGCCTCAGTCTCACGCCCTCACCGGCTCGCCGCCTCGCCCCCTCGCCTCACCGGCTGGCCTCCGCCGGAGCCCGGCTTCCCTCGGCCCTCGCCCTCTCTCTCTCTGACTCTGTGGCGGTGGGCGGCGGCGAAAGGATATAAATATTGTTCGTGCCATGGAATTAGTTCAAGATGTTAAAGATCAACTAGCCACACTGAGGGATAGTGGTTGGGAGGAAGTTTTTCATGAGGCCAAACAATTAATTTTGTGAAGGACAGGAAATTGAGGTGCCAAATATGATGGATGACATGCCGGTCCGAGGTCGTGCAAAGCGGCGAAAGGAGAAAGTTTCTTGCCTTCATCATTACCGTGTTGGTATTTTCTTTGTTTTTCTTGATAAAATCTGTGTTGAGATGAATCATCGGTTTGGAGAATCAACAGTTGAGATACTAGCATGCTTTTCATGTCTTGATCCAAAGAATAGCTTCTCTATGTTTGATGTTGGCAAGCTTGTTCGGGTTGCTGAAATTTATTACAATGATTTCTCTAGCACTGATCTTGCCATTATCAGACAACAATTAGAGACTTATATTCTTCAAGTGAGAAGGCATGCTGCATTTGCTACTTGCACGGATATTGCTAGTTTGGCTTCAAAATTGGTTGAGACAGCGAAACATGTGGTCTTTCCGTTAGTTTACAAACTCATTGAACTTGCATTGCTATTGCCAGTGTCCACAGCATCTGTTGAAAGAGCATTTTCAGCAATGAAAATTATCAAAACCAAATTGCGAAACAAGATGGCTGATGATTGGTTCAACAATTTAATGGTGTGCTACACAGAGCGAGAAATATTCAAGGAACTTGATGATGATATCCTTTTGCGAAGATTCCAAGGCATGAAGACCAGAAAAATGAATTTGCCTCGTCGCAGAAATGAGTAGCTTATTAGTGGTATGTCATGTTTGTTTTAATATACTAGTTGTGATTGTAATTTTAAGTTATACGATATGAAAATGCTAACCCATATGATTTTTATTGCAGAGTTTTTATTTGGACTTGTTCGATGTTTCTTTTACGTGGTTGGCCTATATTAATTTAGGTATGTATCATGTTTTTTCTCATTTTATTTATGTGAAATATTGTTAGACAATGATTTTAGTGAAAATTTACTATTATGTGTCTCAAATTCGCTTGTGTTATATATATATGATGTGGTACCATTCTTTAGTAGTCTACGCGTTAGTTAAGTCGTGCCCAGGCTCTTCGAAAATCCTGGCTCCGCCACTGACGCCAAGTATTGTTCCTGAGGAGGGCAGAAAATTCAGAGTCCATGGCTTCCTTCCACCGAGGATGATGACGGGCTTGATGATGTGATTCTGGCTCGACGAGAGCTGCATGAAAACCTCGCCGGTTGAAGAAATATCGAACAATACCATTAGACCAAACCTTGGGTTGGACAATTTTGTTCTGAGATCGAGTAACCACCCGTGGAGCATCATCAGAAGGTGACGTCGTAGCATCAGGCAAAGGAGCAATGAGGACATGTATGGATTCAGCAGATTCCAGAGGTGTCACAACCTGCGTAGGATATATCAGCAGCTGGACATACATCATTAGAAGCATTAGGATTAGGTAAGTCATTAGCCCTCATAAGATGCTCTACTATAGATGGCAACGATAAATCATGTTGGGAGAAAACAGGAAGGACAGTGGTTGGAGAGGTTGGAGAGGTGGACGCCGGAGTAGGATTGACCGAAGCAAACACCACAGGCGAAAGGAAACACTTGTTCATCAAAAATCACGTCCCGAGAGAAGTAAACACGGCCAGAAGATTTATCTAAGCATTTATATCCTTTGTGCATAGTACTGTAGCCAAGAAAAATACATCTCTTCGAACGGAAGAACAATTTCCTGGTATTATAAGGATGAAGATTAGGCCAACACGCATGGCCAAAAGTTTTTAGCATAGTATAATCTGGAGTTACACCATGCAAGCGAAACAAAGGATTTTGATTATCTATGTCTCGACTAGCTAGGTAGTCGATTAATAAGATATGTGGCAGTGAGGAAGGTCTCATCCCAAAAGCGTAACGGCATTGAAGCTTGAGCTAAGAGAGCAAGTCCAACTTCGACAATATGTTGATGCTTTCGTTCAGCCGTGCCGTTTTGCTGATGTGAATGAGGACAAGAAACTCGATGAGAGATACCAGTATCTTTAAAATGTTGATTCAAGCGATGATATTCACCTCCCCAATCAGACTGGAGGGCTTGCAATTTTCTTCCAAGTGTAAGTTCAGCGTGTTTTTGGAATTGAAAGAATGCATCCTCAACATCAGATTTGTGGCGCAAAAGATAAATCCAGGAAAACCTAACATAATACTTAAAACCTCCAACCGACTGAGGAGCAGGCCCCAAGACGTCATAATGAACAAGTTCAAGAGGAACATTAGAGACCCTAACAGAGGAACTAATTAAATGGTAGCTGATGACTCTTAGCCTGCTGACAGGCATCACAGACATGGCTACCTTTATTTTGAATACAAGAAATTTTATTGGACGCAATAATAGACTCAACAACTGAGACGATGGATGCCCTAGCCTCCGATGCGACTGATCAGGAGTGAGCTTGACGCAGGAGAGACTCTTATAGCGATGCGTGGAAGGATGGCTGGCCGTAAGTGTGTAGAGACCATGATTACATCTGCCTTGGAGTTGCAGGAGGATTTTCTTTGTGGCTTGGTCCTTAATATAAAGAAATTTGGGTGAAATTCAAAGAAAGCATCATTATCACATGCGAATTTACGAACTGATAAAAGATTTTTAGTAACTTTTGGAACATGAAGGATATTTTTAAGATGAAGTGTATGATTATCATTTCCATGATAGGAGAAGAACATATGTGGGAGATTTACAAACCTGCACCGTTTGCGATCTGAATTTGATGTCCTCCGTTGTAGCGATCTCGAACTGACAGACGATCAAGCTCGTTGGTAATGTGATCCGTAGCGCCGCTATCAACGTACCAGTTAGTATCGATGTAATACTAACCGGTCTGGGCTGCAGCGGCAGCTACACGCTAGTCTCACTACTAGAGAAATGGCCTAATTTATTAACATATCAGTAACGATTAGATTGAAACCGATACTGATAGTGCACCAGTACCGGTTCGTAGCAACAATAGCGATTTTGGACTTTCAGTACCGGTTGGAAGCAACAGTAAAGATACCTTTCGCAGACGGGTACATGCCAGCTGGTGCGTGGACTCATCAGTAACGGTTCGTAATACAAACCCGTACTGATATGGGCTCGGCCCGACCATCTCTTGCTCCATTAGTTCACATCATGCTAAGCATGCTCTGTGCGATTTGGGAGCAAGCATCAGCATTTTGCCTAAGGTAATTTTCGAAAAGTTAAATCATACTACCTTGTCCCCTGTTGCCATGACTATGCAGCTTGCGAATCATTTGGTCCAACACATGGGGAAGCCATTTTCGAGCATGGCAAATGCGCCGGTAATGTTGGTATGGGAGAAATTCATCTCACCATCAGTGGCAGGGAAAAGAAATTCAACTTCAAACCGAGGATGCGGCAATGTTCGTAGGTACGCATTTTTCATGATAAAAACTTTAAGTACGTGCAACGATCAAAAGAAAAGGTCGTCGCCATCAAACCCAAGAGGATCAAACTATAATATGGCAGAATAATTAAGTTGCATCTACCGCGACCACGTCTCCGGACGCGGAAAATGACAAGATTCAACCAAGGTATGGAGACAGTCTGGCTCAAGGACTTCAAATTTTGAGCACTCGCCGTGAGGTAAATAGTAGTTACCCTTTCCTTTTTTATTGCATAATTAGTTAAAAGAAAAAAATTCATTTCCAATCCATTGCTCTTGCATTTCACTTAATATTTGTTTTTATCCATGGCATATTTAAATTTATTAGTTCATTTTTATTATACCATTCATTTTTTAAAAAAATATCATAAAAAACTAATAAATAATAAATGAATAAAATTTGTTCTCAATAAATAACTCCCAACTAATTGCGTAGACTTAGGTTATATCCCTGGATTATGATTAATTGTTCTATTGTGTGAGAAGTGGGTATACAGATTAATACCTTTGTTAAAACTAGCATTCACTGGTATGAGTTGTGATTCTGCATTAATCTTTTACTTAGTGGGAGAAAATATTTTAGAACCAAGTCTAAGTTGTTGTGAAACATGAGATGACTAAATAGGAGTTCAGTTTGCTTATACCTCTAGTAAGGAGAATTCTCGGAGATTTTCTTTTTGAAAATACAAAGTAACTAAGTTCCTCGGTGGTTTTAATACCTACCGGAGCCAAATGATTTATATGATTAAACCAAGGTTTTAAATAGCGGGCTATGACATTTAGCGGTGACCTCATCTAAAAGCTATAGAAAGCTATAGCGGGCTATAGCAAAAGCTATTTCATTTAGCGGTTTTGTAAAAAACATGAAAAATTTCAATTATATGCATAGAAACATTGAAGTAAGAAAAATTTATGACCACAAATACTCAAATATATGTCTAGGGATACATGAGAACATGTATCTCGGTCCATTACTTCACAGTCATTCGATCAATTAACATACCCATGGCTATAATCAACATTCATATTCATTCAACATCCAACAATTAACAACTCAACAATTATTCAATTGTTTATTACAACATTCACTGAAGTAAAGAAAACAACGAAGAGGCATAGATTCTAGTTATCTAGAGTGAGTAATGAATATATGCCTCGATCAGGATTAGCGGTGCTAAATAAATTTCACGGCTAAACCAAATAGCGGTATTTAGCGGAGCTAAAGCATCATTAGCTGCAATAGCGGAAAAATTAGCAATAGCGTAGCGGCAGGCCTTCTAAAAGGCTATAGCGAAGCTATAGCGGGCTATTTAAAACCATGGATTAAACCTTTTATAACTATATGCTACCTATAGTTGTGTTGAGTTTTGTCAAACTTTGAGTCCTTATGAAGTAGTGACCCTTCAAAGCCGGTCATTTCCTTTCCGTACCTTTTTGCTTGCTAGCCTTTTTCATATCTGGCTATGCTGGTCTCCATATCGGAATCAAGCATCTTCTTCCACCAGATATTCCCTCCAAAACCTAGATTGAGCCAATTCTATATTCCTTCGCGTACCCTTTGAACCTACCTACCCACATATGGTCTACTCAAATAAAGACTCCAGTTATTCTAAGTCCCTCTATTATTCCTTGAAATCAGAGGCTTTTGGCTGTCAGGAAAAAAAAGAATGAAAAGAGAGAAAAATTTTGAAAAAAGAGAAAAGAAAATAAAAGAGAGACAACCTCATGGTTTAAGTGCCTCCAAAAAGTTTCAAAAGGGTATTTATTCAAATAAGGAGCTAGAAATAAAGACCATTTTTCCAAAACACAAGATCCAATGTGTTGGACTTATTAGTACCACACATCCTTGCACTTGTGTTTCTTCTTTTCCTTGGCGTGAGTCCATTCTCTCCCTCACCCCTGAACTTTATTCTTCTAATGACTGGAATGAGAAGTGACATGATCTTCGCTAGGACCAACTTTTGACTCAACAATATATACAACATAGGTGAGCCGTTCTGATCCCTACCTTGAGCTCCACGTAAGCCTGTAGTTTGTAGGAGAAAAAGAATGGCCAAAGTCCCTGGTGAGGTAAAGAAAACCACTTGAGCGATTCGAGAGTACCATCTGAGGAACTTTGCATTTATTTACAAAATTTTCAAAAATACTGCGAGGACTAACCTAAACAGGGGATGAGTTGGACGAAGCTCTGGCAAGGTTGTTCTGTCTCTCAACCGCCCAAGACAAGGTAAGAATTGAAAAGCCCCATAGGTATGAGAGAAAATGGTAGGTTACACTTGTACCAATTTACGCGGGTAATAAAAGAGGTATTAGTTTGTGCACTTAATTCTTGCATAATAAGAGACATTGATGCATCCTTGACCCCCGGGTCCGAGTTTGAGTTTTTGCTCGAGGACGAGCAAAAGTTCAAGTTGGGGGTGTGTTGACGGTCCTTAAACTCTGATTTTATCCGTCAACTGCTTAGTAAAAGTGGGAATTATACCTAAACCTAAGCAATATTTAGCCTAACACTAATGAGTTCCACAAGGTTTGGTGTATAATCATGGTTTGCAGGCATACACTCAAAATATACAAGAAATGACGGTTTATCGAGCGTACGCAATCAGACGAAAGATGCTGTTTAAACTAAACATTTTTGGAGAAGCCTTCAAATTCCAAATTGGACTTCACCATGTCGAAGTACTCGTCGAAACGGTCGAAATGGACTTTTGGTTCACCCAATTTGGAGTGTGGATGCAAAAGTTAACGCGTTCGGAAGATTGCGAGTCAGGTCGGGCGACCCAAACCTGGTCGGCCGGCCACATTTTTTCACCCAAATTCCCTCTCCTTTCTCCCATATGCAAGGAAACACACAAGGATCTCATCCCAACCACTGGTTCAAGTCGGTTGGCATTGGATGGACTGGATGGACTCAAAAATGAATCAAAGGGGCCACCAACTGACTCAATCAACTGGAAACCGACTTGGAGATGTAATCCTGAACATCCAAAGAGTATGTCGGTGCAACGGAGGGCCGAGAGGAGATAAAAGTGCACCGGCCGACCTACCCTAGGCCGGCCGACCTAGCCTCCTCGAATTCTTGCATGCAACCGCCTTGGACCAAGTATAACCGACCTCCAGGAATCCATCTGAGCCGTAAAGGGGCTAAGACGATGGAAAAGGATGGTCGGCCAACTGACTCCAGCTTCTTCGAGTACCCTCCAAGTAGCCTCCATACTATAAATAGGAGTGTGGTTCGGCTCAGAAAGACCACCACCACCATGAGGAGCTAGAATTACACTCTGTCATCATGTAGAGCTAGGCTAGTGTAGTGGGAGTAAGAGTCGAGTCGAGCTCAGGCTCGGAGTTCTGGAGGAGTCCTCGGGAATTCGGGTAATAGCTCTTGTATCTTTTCCTGTACGACTTTGAGTTATATTTAATACAAGTTCATTTCTTTACTTAAGCTGATCATTTACTTTCTGCATTACTCTGTAAGTGTGGAATATTTAGAGCCTTGTTTAAGTTCATTCTGGTACCGAGTTTGGGTTCATTTATATACTTAGCTACTAATGCTACTTAGTTGGTCTAAGTCTGAGCCTAGGTTGTCCTCAAAGGCTCCCAGAGGAATTTATCGGTTCTGGTAGCAGACGTGGTGTCTGGGACTAGTTCTGACTTGGTACATACCCTTTGCAATGTACTGTGTGGTCGGTAGCAGGTGGTGACAGCCCTGTTATTCGAGTGGTATTAGCTCTTGTGTAATCCACTGCGATAGGAATTGGACCAGTAGAGCCCAATCGGGGTTGACCATAACTATCCGGAGTTCTTAACTGACAGAGGGCAACAGTGGATCGACCGAGCTCCGAAGAGTTCTTAAATAATTTTACCATTCATATCTGCTAGCTCAACCTTAGTAATTGATTGAACTTAACTTAAAAACATTAACCTTGTCTCATTGTTCTCCCGGCTAACTATGCCGCTCTGTTTAGAGTCTCCGGTGTGTGTGTCAACTGTTTATCATGCTTATCTTATATTTGCCCACGCTAGTAGCCTCGTTGTTCTCCCAGCTAACTATGCCGCTCTGTTTAGAGTCTCCGGTGTGTGTGTCAACTGTTTATCATGCTTATCTTATGTTTGCCCACGCTAGTAGTGGCCGTTTGATTAGTCGGTAGAGAATTCTCATTTATTCTTCGATGTTCTCTGTCCCGCTTCCCTGTGGAAAATACGATACCTTGGAATACTTACGGGTGAAAGCTACTGAGATATCCTTGCGCTTGCGGATTATATCTGTTAGGCATAAGAATCACCAATATGCACTCAAGACCATTTGATCTCGTTGAAACCACTGAGTGTATTCAGGGTTCGGGACTTGGAGCGCCTCGCCATTGCCGGCATCTGAAGCAGCTGCCTCAGTGACCATGGTGTCGGGCGCTTTGATGGTGCCATCGGCATATCCCAGCAATTGTGTCTTCTCAGTACGGCATGATCTGGGCTTTCCAGAGGAGGAAGTTCTCCCGTGTAAGCACCGTAGCCACTTTATTTACCGCCAGTCCATGAGGAGCAGCGGCAGCCTAAGCAGGAACAGCGATAGTGAGCACTGGAGAGAGCGCCGGCGCCGTGGAACTGGAAGTGTTTGAGGAGGTCAACATGGAGGAATTATAATGAGCTTTGATACCATGTAAAACGAATTGACAGCCGCACCAAACAACGGCGGCAGGGAGGTATATTTATATTAGGTGTTTGTTACAACAGCCAGCACTAGCTTACATCAAGATTACATAAAGTACAACTTCCTAATCTAGAGTTTCGAACGTCCAACATTGCCCGATAACTCGCAACAACTGAAGATGTACTCGTATGTCTATACACCTTAACCGCTGCATGAGATATCAACAATCTCCTCTGTGAACCAGCTATGGCGACCAGAGGAGGTGAACGGGAGCCTTGAAGATTTTTCATCAGACCGGTGCTCCTCGAACCCACTAACCTTTCAAAATTCAAACACCATGACAACTATGTGTACGGTGTACCCCAAGGTTGCATGGATGAGACCCATGAAAATTTGAGGGGATTTTTTAGTCATAATCCTGTTTGTCAAGTGTCCAAACAAAAGATAATCAATTCAAACCATGCTTTAATAAAGAAGATCAAGCCAAATCACAAAAAGTTTCTTTCTGAAAAGCAAAAGCAGATTCTCTAGAATTTGTTCTCACTTGGAGCAGAGAGATGGTGGGTTTCTGGTGCTCTAAAATTTGTGGAAATTTTTCTCTCTATTAACCAATGAGTCATGAAGCACTCTACCAAAAATCTCCTAGAAAACACGAAAAAACAAACACCACAAGCTATTATGAACATCGAGCAAAAAGTTTGGGGCTCGATGTTCACCTCACTGCTCCCAAACGATGCAAGAACATGACTCCAAATTTTTACAGTGGATAGATATATGAGTCACGCACCTTCTCCAACAAGAATTCTCTTGTGATCGCCAGGTACCGAATCCGGTCGCCTGCACGCCCCCGGACGCCCGAATCTCTAGTTCGCCTCCGTGGAACGGCGTCAGCCATGTACCCACCGGCACCTGCATCACAGAGATGAGTCCAAACCAAACACTTACCTTCTGCTGCAAGGTTAGCTTCACACACATCATCAACATCAAAATCCGTGCAAAAAAAGGATAATTAGAATGCAATTAGCCACACAGTCAGCCCTGATATGAATCCGTCGGACACTGTCCGGTCACCACCGGACACTGTTTCAAATTTCACGCATGTTTCGACAAATGCTCTAACAAAGTACTCCAAAGTAAAACACCGTCACATATATTCATCACAACACCGGGGTACCCTCCACATGGATCTCAACATCCTCGCATCTCTATCTGTTAACAATCATGTGCATTGCATATCATAAATTTTTTAAAATATTTTAAAACCCAAAATTTAGAAAATGAGCATGTGACTTAAAATATTTTCCTAAATAATATTTGTGTTTTTACTTAAAACTTTCGGTTAATATTAATCAAGGTTTTAAATAGCGGGCTATGACATTTAGCGGTGACTTCATCTAAAAGCTATAGAAAGCTATAGCGGGCTATAGTAAAAGCTATTTCATTTAGCGGTTTTGTAAAAAACATGAAAAATTTCAATTATATGCATAGAAACATTGAAGTAAGAAAAATTTATGACCACAAATACTCAAATATATGTCTAGGGATACATGAGAACATGTATCTCGGTCCATTACTTCACAGTTATTCGATCAATTAACATACCCATGGCTATAATCAATATTCATATTCATTCAACATCCAACAATTAACAACTCAACAATTATTCAATTGTTTATTACAACATTCACCGAAGTAAAGAAAACAACGAAGAGGCATAGATTCTAGTTATCTAGAGTGAGTAATGAATATATGCCTCGATCAGGATTAGCGGTGCTAAATAAATTTCGCGGCTAAACCAAATAGCGGTATTTAGCGGAGCTAAAGCATCATTAGCTGCAATAGCGGAAAAATTAGCAATAGCGTAGCGGCAGGCCTTCTAAAAGGCTATAGCGGGCTATTTAAAACCATGATATTAATTTTAAAGTATTAATTTTCCATATGGCATCTTATTGCCGTGTCAAATATTTTGGAAAGGTATTTCAAATTAATTTGATTTTGAATTAGAATCAATCGGCATTAGTGGCTTGAAATTATTTCGCAAATTATTCTTTTCTTTTATTTCTTTTCTCTAGCACGTAGGACCACTTTTCTCTTTCCTTCCCCCCTCTTCCTCTCTCCCCATGCCAGCCCTCCTCTCCCCTGTGCCTCCACTTTCCGGGCCGACCTCCTCCTCCCTCTCCTCTCTAACTCTTGCCCATGAAGCTAAGGAAGCTTCCTCCCTGTAAAAATCTGGAAACCCCTCGTTTCATATTGGCAATTATGGCATATGGATTTGATGTTTGGCCTTTTCATCTTTTCTCCCCCCTTGTTTTCCTTTTCCTCAACTCTCCTCTCCTGGTGCCTCATCTCCCTACCCACCAATCCTCTCCCTCTTTCTTGTTATAAGAAAAGGAGACAAAAAGACTTCCTCTTCCTCTACTTCTCTGTCTTTATTGATTCCGCGCTCGGGTGAGTTTCCCTACCTCTAGTCCTCAACATTGTGACGATTTTCTCTCTTGCCAACCCATTTTTGTTGTTGGTTCTAGGTGATCATCGCTGGAATCACGGGAATTGCTCGCCGAAGTTGCGCCATCTACCACGTCGACCACCTCCCGTTCGTCAAAACTGAAGGGTATACTCCCTCCTCCCTTGACTCTCTATCATCCCTAGGAGCTGCTCTATTAACTTTAGGCATCACTAGTGTGGTTTAAGCCGGAGTCGTCGCCGACGTGCTTTTTTTTTCCTCGTCATCAGCGAAGGCCGTGATGCCGTTTTGGTACTTCTCTACTTCAGCTATGCCACTTTCCTTCACCCTATGGTCACCTCAGAATTTCCGCTCATCTACCTCCCCCTTTTCCTCCTTTTCCCTCATCGGAGCACATCCAGTCGCCGCCGCTGCCATTTTTCCTGTTCAGCGTCGTTGGCGGGCAAGCTGTCTCTTGGGCATCGGCGCGCCTAGGCTTGAGCAACGCCTTGCCCCGCCTCCTTGCTGCAGTTGCGTTGGGCCGCCGGCTGCAGTCGCGCTGCTTGGGCTGCGCACGCCGCGCACGCCTAGGCTGCGCGCCGCGCCGTGCGGTGCCTTGTGCCGGGCCACAGGCTGCCGCAGCCTCTCCCGCGCTTGGGCTACTGCCTCCCCACCAGAGCACTGTCGTGCTGGGCCGCCTCCGCCTGCGCAATCGACAAGGTCGTCTCCCGTCCTTGCCTTGCGCTTGGGCCGATTAGACCTCGAGCGCCTCCGCGCACCTTTGCTGCATGAGGCCGCCACTGCCGGCTGAGCCCACCTTCCTTTCTCTTATTTCCTTAATTATCTAGTGAGCTTAATATATTTATAGCTGTTGCAAATTAACTTGAAAAATTATGAATAAATTTTAAAATATTTATAAATTTGAGATCTATATTTCTGTCGATTCTTAGCATCACTTGCATACATGTATTTTTCTGTTGCATTATATTTATATACGGTTTTTTCATACGCTAGATCCGAAATTCATTGACGTTGCCGATCCAACAGGAGCCGGTGGTGATTTCGGAAATCAAGGCAAGTCCAATGTTGACTATCTTTCTCATGTCCTACGTTTGCGCCTGTTTTATTAGATTTTCACAAATGACCTGCTATATTAAAAATCTAAAAAGATATGTGGGTAGGCTTAGTTAAACCCATGACATACAACATGCTATAACCATGGAAACCTTAGGATTACTACTTTATTTATTATTGCCATGATCCATTGTTTAGTTAAAAGATTATTTCTTAGCCACGCTATTACCTTTAGGCTTTTCTATCCTCATTGTGACCATGTATCAATAATTGATTTGCTATGTTTTGGAAAGAGGATAGTTTGTGCTGCCGTTTTTATGAAATGGGAATCTTGTGTAGCTGGGGCTTGCAACGGGTTGGGTTAATTCATAAAACTGATTGGGGGTGGCTGGTTGCTTAGCGGGTGAGGCTTAGCATGAGACTCGGGCCCAGTGTGAAAACCACCCTAGTCCGTAAGGATCGACACCTTGTGGTTATCAAACTTAAGTACAACAGTACGACCATGAGTGCTTGTATAGGCTGACCTTGACTGAGTACCATTCGAACTCTTTGTATGGACATCCTGTGTGGCGGAGAAGGTGCAGAAGATCCATGGCGTTATCCTTCAAGCACAAGAGGAGAACACAGCCAACGGAGGTTCATCCGGCGCTGCGGGGAATATTCCTTAGAGGGGATGCCGACCAAGAGCTAGATGGTTAAAGGTCTCGTTGCGACACCTCCTGCCAGAGGCTGTTGTATCTCATGGGTAAAGCATGCAACCTCTACATAGTGTACAATTCTTTTGATAGCCGTGCCCATAGTTAAGGGCGGACGACGGGGGCGTGATCACAATGGTAGTTTTTCAAAATGTTTTGGTTTCCAAGATTTTAAAGAGAAAACCATGATGCTCTCGTGTGTTTGATTTTATGAATCACAACGTGGATGCTGAGAGTAAATTGAAATTTTGATGAAAACTGGTGGCTTAGCCAGATTTGGGGTATCGGTGGTGAACCGATTGGTTTATGAGATAAATGATTTCAGATTTTAGATTTTAACTGATTTTACAAATGCTTTGAAAAACTAGGCAAAAACTAGCATTTCTGCAAAAGAGCCAAACCTTTCCCTTGCCTAACCTACGTGTGCTTTATTGTCAATTGGATTGCAAGTATGTTAAATATACTCACCCTCGTGTTTTAATCGCGAGGCTGCACAATCCAACGAGTAGTTCCTGGGTCGCAGAGTTGTGATCCTGTTGGCTAGGAGTACTCTGAAGAGGAATTTGCAGAAGGTGTTCAAGATGAAGACTACCCTGAAGTCTAGGAGCTCACACTACAGCTTGCCTGTGGAAATCGTCCTATTGCTGCTATTTACTTTTATTGAGTTGTTTATGCCTTCCATTGTTTAACCTGAGATTTGTAATAATAGCCATGTTGGCTTATGTACTCTGAGTAATAAAGTTTGTTTGTTTGATGGTTATGATCCAAGAGCCATATATTTGTGTGTTCTAGCTAGTTGATTAAGGGACTAGAACAGGTAAAGCACAGAAGGGATTCGACTCCATTTTTTAGTCCCGACAGGAGTCTATCCCATCGACCAACTCTTCATCGGACACCATGGAGCCTGTGGAATGAGGAAAAGGTAAAATCTTTTGCGACCCCATGTGTGCAAGTACACCTTTTCAGCAGTGTCAGTGCAGTAGTCTAATGAAGTATGAGATGTGGATCTGATGCGGTTCACGTTGTAGTGTACCAAAAAGATTTATGTTGTCTCGTTCATGCCGGACGTGCGTTTTAGGGATTTCGGGATTTGCTAAAAGGTATAGCAAGTGGAGATTTGGAATTTAGGGTTGTATCAAAGGATTTGGGGTTATGGAGCATATGATTTGAAGATATTTTATGGGGTGTGTTAATTTGGGATTTAGGGTTGTCCAAAGGTGGCAAATTTTAGGGTTCCACGCACATTATGCCCTTCAATATAGATGTCGAACGAGGTTAGGAAGAAAACTGAGATATTGAAGGCTCTAGTGACACGGTTGAAGATGTTGTCGGTGATGTGAGGAAACTGACCAAACAACACTTATGTTCCGGAATCCTCTCCTGCCACCGTAGCGGTCAACTGCACCGTCCTGGACATCGACGCTCTAGCAGAACGGCTTGAAAGTCTAACACTAGAAGCCCAAGACTAGCTGCCCAGAAGACCAGAACCAAGGAAGAAGCAAGAACACTGAGTGGACGAAGACGATGAGAACCCGTGTGGTGACATAGATCCTTTCGTCACTGTCCCCTCCAATTGTGAGCCTGGTGATGACAAACATTACTGCTGCTTTCAATGTTACCTCTGTTCAAAAAGTAGGTATTAATTACATGGTAAACCACATGAATAACCAAGCAGACACACGGTAGGCTACTCATACTTACAACAAATAAATCCCTAGCCGCACACGCGGCTACCAGAGTACGCAAACAGTAACTTACACAGGGATCGGTGAAGACGGAGGACGAAATGGAGATGGTTGTCCGTAGAGGAAGTAGTCGACGTCGAGGATCGTGAGCGGTCGTGCGAAAGCGCTGCCTAGAAACCCAATTACTAGCCTCCCGCGACACATTGGCCATTTTAGGGAGAGCTACTGGTGCATTAAGAAGGAACATTACTACTTACTTAGTTGACACACGAGAGTACCACCATGCAGCTGGCGTCATATCTCGACCACGATGGGGCTTATGACAGTGTGGTTGATTGACGCCCAGATCAAGGCACCTTGTGCAACAGTCAGCTGTTCGCCGCCTTGGTAGTCAGCCGACACATTGAAGGTGAGCTTCTCCCCAGGCTGCGAGAAGTATAGCATGTCGGGCGAGACACGCACCATGACCGAACCGTAACCGTCGTTCATGTACACCTCGGCGCTGTACATTTCCGCCCCCGGCCCCACGTTGGTGAGCGTCCGCTGCACCGTGGTGTTTGCCGGCACCATGATGCTTGGATAGTTGAGGTTGAAATCCAAGAGAGGTTCAGCTCCCCAATAATGTCTTGCAGATCGTCGCCGTCGCTGTCGTTGCTCCTGAAACGTTGGCAAATGAACGCAGTATAGTCATTGACATCCATGCCATATACCAGCCCTGGGTCGACGGCCTGTGTGGCGTTGACAAGTCCCGCGCTGGCGGCGAAGGCGCCGGCCGGCCGGCGCTGCTCGTCCAGGATGTGGTTGCCGCTGTTGTCCAGGTGATTGGCCTTGGTGAGTATGGCCGATCTGATTGCCGTCGGCGACCACTCTGGATGCGCGCTCTTGAGAAGGGCGACGACGCCGTTGATGTGCGGCGTCGCCATGGAAGTCCCCGACTTGAAGACGAAAGCAGGTGCCGAATCCGGCGCGGCGGCGAGGATGTTCACGCCCGGAGCAAGCACGTCGGGCTTGACAATGAACGGGATGTTGCGGCTCGGGCCTCGGCTGGAGGTGGCGGCGACCATGGGCGAACCTGCGACGCCGAGTATCGTGCGCTGGAAGGGCACCTGCGCCGCGGCATCCGGAAACAGGCAGTACTCCTTGAGCTTGAGCCCAGCAGCGTAGGGCACCTGCACGGCGGAGGCCTCCCCTAAATCCATCAAGCTCAAGTAGTAGCTAGCCAGTTTCCTCCTCGTCCGAGCTGATCAGCATGACCTGCGCCGCGCCATTGTCATAGAGCTTCTTGATGGTCGCATCATAGCATATTACGATGCGGTCCTTGACGCTTTCAGGGTCGACGTTGATGCACAGGTCGCGGCAGAGCAAGGGATGGTACGCCGTGGAGTTCACCCCCTGCACGAGCTCCTCTCCTTGGACGACGTCGCCCATCTCCAGCACCAGGTCGGCAGCGAGCCTCCGGTCCACCGACCCGGAGCCCACGGTGAGGAACCACGGGGCGTCGTTGCCGACGGATGACGCCTTGGGGCCGTGGTTTCCAGCGGCGGCGACGACGAGGACGCCCTTGGCCACCGCGCAGTACGCGCTCATGGCCAGGAAATCCTTATCGAGCGGCACTCCGATGTCCTCTCCATCCTCTCCATAGCCGAAGGAGATGGAGAGGATGTCGACTCAGCATCATTGTCTAACTTAGCCTCTTGGTCCGCTGTGGGAACCGCATCCTTAGCTACATTGACATCCAACGGTTTCTCAACTACTGCCCAAACTTGTCGACCCAACGACTGAAGATAGGTGGTCATCTTGGTCTTCCAATGATCAAAGTGCGTGCCGGAGAACAATGTGATTCTATTCCCGGCAACGCTTCCCCCGTGCCATTTTGACTCTTTGCGGTTAAGCAATATCAAGAGCACCAACGCTCTGATACCACTTGAACGGATTTATGGCCTAGAGGGAGGGTGAATAGGCACAATTTTAACCTAATTTTTGCTTTTCTTTTCTTTTAATCAAATTAAAGCTCTAATTGCTAACTCGAACTAACAATTCTAACTACGAGCAATAGCTAATGGAGCGGAAACTATAACTACCAATTTAACAACAATACCCGAAGCGAACTAGAAATAGATTGCACGAATTTAAATGCTGAAATTGAAGAGAAGAAGGCTCACAGTTTTTTACTAGGTTCGGTGCGAAGCACCTACTCGTAGATGCCGAAGCTATCCGAGGATAGCTGGGACTCTCTCGTCCCTAGCCGGCAACTTACTTGGAAAGCTTTAGGGCTCGCTTCCGACCCGTACACCGAAGCCGGGCTCCCTCTCAAGACGAGGACTATCCCGACACCCCGGCACCCGTAGGCGCCGACCTCCGCACAAGAGATATTTGGTACAAGCTTGTTCGTCGGAAGTCTTCGGCTTGTCGCGGAACCGGCGGAGACTCCAAGCTTGGGGTTGACGTCGGCAACTTGTGGCTCGCTCGCCCGGAGTTGACGTCCTTCACGGCTACCCTCGAACTCCGGCTCTGGCGAAGTGGTAGCACCCGGTTCCCGCACCGGGTGACCCCGCCTGAGGCGAGGAATTTCGTCGGTGAAGACTTGAGAGGTGGTGGTGGTGAAGACTTGCTCGAACCTCTGCTTGGACGAAGAAGCACGAGGTGGCAAGGAGTGGACTCAAACACCGGCAAGTGGACTCAAGGAGCACTCATGGAGAACCAACTGGGTGGACCCAAACCCTAGCCAAAACCCACACAAGAACCAAGCAAAACCCGCGAAGAAACCAAGGGAATCACCTTCCCTCTTACCTTGCTCACCGTCCCTCTCCTCTCCTCTCTCTCAAACCCTAACCCTAAGAGAAACCATGGGAGGAGGTGGTGGAAGGTGGGAGGAGCTCTCATAAGAACACAAGAACACTAGAGGTGGAAATAATGAGCTTTCTCAGGTTTTTCACTCACCCCGAGCCCCTTATATAGCCCTTAAGTCGTGTAAGATAGGAGTCAAAAATCTAGACTAGGACAAGTTCAAACGAGAGGCTGAGATGTGTTCGGATATGGAAATTGGGGCTAGTCGGACGCCGTC
Organism: Raddia guianensis; assembly: GCA_036346415.1. NCBI lineage: Eukaryota > Viridiplantae > Streptophyta > Magnoliopsida > Poales > Poaceae > Raddia > Raddia guianensis. The sequence goes on along the minus strand of CM070534.1, from coordinate 14,005,772 downwards.
CGGAGCCGTTTCGGACGCCGTCCGACGCAGTTTGCTGTGCACTGGTTGAGATGCGCGCGAGGTGTTCGGCCTTTGGTCTGGCTTGCATCGGACGCCGTCCGACAGTAGGACTCGCGTGACCAGTGAAGTTCATCGGACGCCGTCCGGTCCTGGTCGGACGCCGTCCGATCAGAAAAGTGCTTCGGGTGGTTGATTTTCTATTTAATCGGACGCCGTCCGATGGTACCGTTTGAACACGACTGAGGCTCCTCTCTCTTCCCTCTCAAGTAATCCCATTAGCTCTCTCATCTTCTCTCACCTCCTCTCTCTCTAGGCTTAGGAAGACTTGGAGAAGGTTGTTGGGCATCTTTTGTCGGCTTTGAAGAGGATGAGCTTGGCTTTGTGACTTGGTGGGACCCACAGGCTTCCGGATGAGATCAAATCAATTCGAGTGACTTAGGTAGGCTTTGGGCGGGAGTTTTCGCGCCAATGGCTTTGCTTCGACTTGGTGGCTACGAAACCTCCCCAGATATTATCTACCTGGCCTCGGATGCCTCCGGGCCCACTAGGGCCTTCGACTCAAAGCAAAGAACACCGTGGACACCTGGCACTCTCGCGAACCCTCTCGAACCTTCTAGTGAGACCTAGACTCCCTTGGAGAGTTTCCGACTCGAGTGCTCAATGGGACCAGCTTGCCAGAGACTTGAGATCACCTGCCGAGCTATTGTTATGCTAGGGACACGCACCCGGTGATGGGCCGCGTCCACGAGACATGCGATATCCCGCAACCACGGTTTGGCGGGGGAATCCCCCGCCAGCGCCATCGGTGGGTGCTCCAGCAGCATGCGTATGGCATGCAGGTTCTGAGACGGGGAGGCCTCCTCTAGGGACAACCGCCGCCGAACCAGAGGCGCATCCGCCGCGGATGGGGTGACCTCCCGGTTACGCGACGTAGACGCCTCGTCCTGCCGCCGGCCGCCGCCCCCATTATTCTCATCTATTTTTCTTGTTTCTCTTCTCTCTACCCTTATATCTCTTCTCTCCATCCCTAGCTCATACATCTCTAGCAAAATATGAGCATGGCCAGTTGTTTGGTGCCGGATTTGGCGAGCATGAGGTGGGGACTCACACTGGATTCAAGGAAGAAGAAGCTAAAGAGGAGGTCTAGTCCACATTTTTGACAAGAAACATGAATTTTGTTTTTTGAAACTTGGGTTTTCTCTTCTGAAACATTTGTTTGCATTCATGAAACTTGGGGTTTTGCGTGAGAACCTGTATTTTTTTCCCACTGAAACTTTTTGGTTTCCCATATGAAACATGGGATTTTTTGTACTAAAACTTCGATTTATGTGTACCGAAACTTCAATTTTTCCAGGTGAAACTTGTTTTTTTGACTGACAAAACTTTTGAAGTTTGGCCACCGAAACTTTGATTTTCGTCTATCCAAACTTTGTTTTTACCTACTAAAACTTGAACTTTTCATATCGAAACTTTACCTCCCAGCCATTTCCACCACCGTTCGATGTTGCTGTCGAGCCACCTTAAGACGCGCACCTCCTCGTCACGGTTTGTGACCTGGCCTAGATCTGCAATGCCACCTCTGAGTCCTTCCAGTTCAACTCAAGCAGTGACGACTACGATAGCAGCGTTAATAAAAGAAAGCCGGAGGCCCAACTCACCTCCAACGCCATCGCCGTTGCCAGTGTACTATTATGAAATCTTTTTATGCGCATATGGTTGTGATCCAAATATGCAATTTTCTGTGTTCAAGTAACTTGATCCATGGACTTAAATAGGTAAATCACAACATGGACTTGACTCTGTTTTTGGGTTCATACAGTTGACGTCAGCAAGCCATGCCCATGCTCGGCCTACCCATCTTTGCCATTCTCCGAACATCCATGTGTGCGCTCAGTTGTCCCCTACCCGTGCTCCGTCGTGCCTCGACCTTTTCTAAATTGAAGTTTGAAATATGAAATAAGAAATTCTGAAAGAAAAAATCTAAATTTTAATTTAATGGCAAAGTACACTATCAACCCCAACAATACTTGGTTCACCCCAATCTTTTACTCTCTGCGATCTAATCACTTAGTCTCATCTCCTTTCTCTATAAATATCCAAATCAATCCATTATTGTGCGTCCATGCTTCAACCAGGCCATTCCAACGTGTACTCCCTTGATTGGTTCCATTCCCATCGTGGTCCTCGCCATCCAGGGCGTCGCCCTATCCATCACCACCTCCTTCCTCTCCAACAACACAACATCATATCCTCCTTCTATGCGCTCACAACCGCCTTATTCATTGGATCCTTCCAATATAGGACAAACTATTATAATCACCTAGAGGATGAAAATTATAGGGATTGCCATGCTTTGTTATGACGGCGGAACTACATTCCGATCAAAGAATGACCGGATCAAGGCTACAAAAGACCCCGCAACCCCTACTTTAGCGGTTCGACGAGAGTAATTACGACATTTGAGTAAAAGACCGATGCGGCCCCGTTCTCTCATATATAAATAATACTATATTTTATTCCTTTCTTGTATAAAATATATCCTATAAATTGGGATGTTCATGTACATGTAAGGGTGTGACACCTCAAAAGGAAAAATAAGTATGCAAAACATTTTCCACCGGTTCTGTGGCCAAAAAAATCTAAATGCATGTTGTTTCAAATAAATCTAGAATTCAAATAGATCTAACAATATTTTTATTTCCAAGGGTATTAGGTGCGAAATTGTGTGACTATGATTCAACTACAACATTTTAGCTATCTTAAAAAAAGGCAAAAGTTGTTTCATTCAAATAAAATGTGGTTTCGCTCAACTTCGTATATAATGATTCTATAATTCTTTGGTGTTTTCAATTTTAAATTATATGAAATATAATGTTTGCACAAAATCCCCTAAAAAAAAGGTTTGCCCAAAATAAATATGAACTTTGTTGGAGATGATTTAGCATATGCAAGACAGCAAGAGGTACTCAATTCATGTATATTTGCATATCTAGGTGCACATGTGGACCGCTATCACCACAAAGCCTTTTCATTGACACCAACATATAGAAAACAAATTTACCATTATTTTAAATTAACGTGAATTACATTCAAATTCAATTCTAGGAAGGCAAATGTAAATTCAAAAGTTTAAGGTTTGGGGCTAAACACATGATCTTCGTTTTAATACAAATCGCTATAGTCTGGAACAATCTATGGTGTATATTTTCTTATTTTATGATAATTTATTAAATTAATGTGTTAACATGGTGGCTCCATTGACTCCAATCCGACTTTATAACACCACATGCATGCAAATTTTTCTATTTTTAATTATATTGATCGTCCTCTACATTCTACACTGCGATCATGATCTCTACCATCGACAGAATGATCTTAAGCTGTGGGCGAAAACACCAGGCACCCAATAGTTTCTGACCCTCTAATTATTACTAGCAACATAACCGCACAATAGGCGTGGTGTTTTTAACCATTCGCCTAGCGGTACAACGAAAGATTATGATAAGAACAACAATCTATAATCCAGTAAAGGCTATTACATCTATAGTAACTAAAATAATCTTCAGACACAATTTACGTAGCAGAAAATGTTTGACAACAACATTTCGGTAACCTGAAACACAAGAACATATAAAATTGATTAGTACTTTACATATTGCATTGAATGACTATTTTTAAAAAAAAAATGAAAAGGGCGATGGAACAATACTAAAGAAAAGGTAAGCCAAGGTTGTGGTGAGGTCTTCCCAGAGCTCATAAGAAAAGGTAACTAAGCCATAAACAAAACTGTACAAAAACAAAGGGTAAGATCTCCTATTGACAACCGGTAGATATTGTTTCTCAAAAAATGAAAACAATGTACAACATGCTATAAACAGTACTTTAAAGACATAGAACCTCATATCCTCATAATCATGACTCTTATATCAACGCCTTCCATTTAAGAAAGCAGGAATTCGAGAACAAAGATTATTTTAAATGGTTGGTATGGTAAGATTAAGAAGAAGCTTAAGAAGATCATGTAGGGTCTTGATACACATTTTGATGGTATCTTGTATGCACCACCTCGATGGCTCGATGGGAGTACCATGGGCGACCTCCAACACTACAACTGCAGAACCGGTGGGCAAACCGAAGCAGAGCATAGCTAACAGAATGGACCAGGGAACAGAAAGAGCTGCATAACACCTTTTACAATGATGGAATCAATGAATACCCTCAAGCCAATTTTTTAAAAAGGCTAAGTCTATAAAAGTGGTAGCTAACCTTTACTTAAACTACAGTAGAGTACAGAGGGCACAACCAGCTGATATAAAATCGCTATGATGGCCAAACTGAATGTAAGTCATCAAAAGAAATGAGCTAGTAAAGCCAAACGTATGTGTAAAACAAATAAATAATCATGGATATTTGATCAACCAGACTCATAATTACTGACCAATGACATAAATAAAAAGCACATATGGAATGATATGACCTGTTTTAGCCTACATGTAGACACAAGAAAATCAAAGGGGAATAACAAAAACAGGGTTATATGCTAAAATACAATGGCACAAACCCTGTGTCCACCATCTTCCATCTTACTAAGTGAACATCTAAATCTGACAAATCAAGAGTAAGCGATAACTGCAGATTCTTTGATAGATTCACTTATATGGGAAAATGCAAGGAACAATGATACCCGGTGCTAGCCTAAATGCATCAGCGAAACAAAATCAAAGGGGAGTAAGAAAAATAAGAAAAATAGGGGCAAATGCTAAAATATAATATAATGGCATAAGTAGCATTTTGTTGACCATCTTCCACCGTACTATGTCAACATCTAAACCTAACAACTATGTACATAAAACCACATGTCTATCAATTGAGCTCTTACATCAATATTTGGCAAAGGCATAAAATATAAGCAAAGCATTCAAGCATTTGCAGCCAATTGCTAGTGGGCATTAACCCATGTGAAGAGCAAGCATACATCCACATGTTGTAATGAGGACATAATTTCAGCATATGTAGATATGCATGTTGTAAGGGAACCTCAATCGTACCTGATATTTGAACTAAACAACCCCTCTATAAAAAGAAAAAATAATACATAACCCCTCTATATAGATATACATGTCGTAAGGGAATTATCTTGTGGGCATTGCAACAAACATTTCATGAGCACAAGTACAATGAACTAACCAAGCAAAACTATAACCCCTCATGGCACAAAACTGAATGCAGCATATCCCAACCACCCAAATCATACAACAGTATAAAAAAATTCACATAAATCTAAAAAGGAAAAAGGGGAAGAAATCATCAAGAACTGAAGGTAGTGGTCAAGAGAAGAGGCGGAACTGGCCAGTGAAGGGAGCTCCAAAAGAGGTGTGCAGAGCAAGCAGAGGTACCAGCAACAGGATGGGGAAGGCGGCGGCGTCGATGGTCCTATTGGAGGCGACGGTGTTCGGAGGAACCGGCGGCGGCGTTAGGAGGAGCCGGTGGCGGCGGTAGCTCCGGGACCTGGTGTGGGGCAAGCTGGTTCGCAGATGAAGGAGGGTCGCCGCGGTAGGGGGCAGCGACGTGCGCCGCCGCGAAGGCGCTAACGGAGCAGCCATGCGCCTCCAATGGCAGTGGGGAGAGGGATCGGGGAGGAGCTGACTGGGGACTTGGGGAGTAGGGGATTGAGAAGGTAGAATTAGGACCGCAGGAGAAAACGGCAACCGGTCCCGTACCCCAGAGCCGCCCACCCCAGGGCGATTCCGGGGCGACTCGCCGCCGGCGCTCAAAAAAGTCCCCCACGCAGCCTCCCTCACCTCGCCGTCGCTGCCCCTCCTCGGCTCTACGCGGCTGCGGCGGGGCCTCTCTCCTCCCTGGAGTGTCTCCTCCCCTCCTCCTCCCTCCTTCCTCTTCTCCTTGTGTCTACAGGACACCGTTCTGGACCCGGCGGCGCCGGCCAGATTCGGCGGTGAGCTGCCTCGATCTGGTGGCTGGACACCCGGATCCGGCGGTGGCAGCGCAAGGCCGTTGGTGAGCCTGGAGCAAGTCCGGCCGGCGCTGGTTTTCCACGGGGGGCTGCAAGGAGTCTTCCTGTTGGACCATGTGGAGGGTCCCGATGTGATGGGTATATTGACAAGGACTTTGGAGCTATTTTGAGTATATTTGAAATAGAGTAAATTGTACTTTTGTCCCCTGAAGTTGGACGAAAATCTCACGGCATTTCACTAAACTTTGTTTTTCTCACTTGCGTTTCAGTTATGTAGTGAGCTAATTTTTTGAAACCGAGCCAACTTCTGGGGCGTGTTGAATGGGATCCAACTTCAGGGCTTTGTGGACCCAAACATAACTTCAAGGGCCAAGTGAGACAAAACAAAGTTTAGGGGGCCAAGTGAGATTTTCGTCCAACTTCAGGGGGCAAAAGTGCAATTTACTCTTTGAAATACTTTTTGGATGTGTTTGAAGTGTTTGAATTTTGTGATAATACAAATTTACAAATTTGAAGTTGAGACCTGGTTAGTTGGATAGCTCTTGTTCTTAGCTTTCCGGAATGCTAAAGAACGTCGAAAACCGAGTTCGGGAGCCCGAGTTATGAATTTTTCCGTAAAACTGCCCGGTGCTGAAAGTTCCCCTCGGACGCGTCCGATGGATGTGTCCGATGAGCATCGGACGTGTCCGACAGTGAGCGTGCGAAGCGGGTCAAGCTACAGACTGTGTCCGACCGTGATAGGACGAGTCCGATGAGGGATCGGACGCGTTCGAAGACTGGGTTTCAAGAACCCGAAAGGTGTGTTTTTGGGAGGAACAAAGGGCTAGACTTGTTGGGATGCTTTGGCATTTTAAACTAAGGTTTTTGATGATGTTTTGAGGCTAACCATGCAGGTGGAACGTAAGTGGTGTGTGTACGAACTAACCCAAATGGTACAGGTGAAGCGGCTAGTCGTCGGCAACGAGTCGGGACGCGAACTGGAGGTTCGGGGGTCCGGGACGACGCGAGGTTGCACGAGACGGTCGGGCTTCGACTTGTGACCAAGCGGGTTAACGCGGAAGATGGACACGGACTTGGCGGAGGATTCGAGGATCGACTAGAGGTCGGTGGCGCTCGAAAAATCCGGAGTCGTGTGGGACCGGCTGCGTCCGGTGTGTGTGGGCCCGAGAGGGGCATGTATCGGGAATGTGCGGGGCATATTCTGGGGTCAAGAGAGTCATTTCCCATGTGGGAATGGCTGCGGTAGGTGTGAGTTAATCTCAGTCATCCGATGTGATCCAAGGGTGGAGAGGGAGATGGCTTGGAGGCTAGTCCACCTTGGGCTATAAAAGGAGAGCCGAGATTGTGGGTGTGTATTGTGTGCTATGGGCAAGAGCTTGCTGCCCCTTGTGGTGGTGGATGTAATCCCCACACTTCAAAGCAATAGACACCAAAAGTTTCCTCTCAAGTTCATCTAGTTCTTGCTCAAGTTATCTTTTTGATTCTTGTTTGCTTGGTTTCTCTTGGGGATGAAGTTCTTTTGATGTATGAGATGTTCTCACATGTGTACCACCTCCTCTCATCCTTCTCCCTCTAGCTTTCCCTCTCCAAAGTGAAGCTTTTCTATTTTCTGGAATTTTCGCAGGATTTTTGGGCTGTTTTTTGAAGGGAGATTTTGGAAGGGGATTTGGTGTTCTAAGGGGTAATCTGGCCTTATCTTCAAAGGGGAACCATATTGGGTCACCTTGACCATCATTCCCCCTTCGAATCGGTCATTGGATCGTTCTCTTGCACCACGCCCACCAAGTGTTTGTGGTTATGCCTACATGACAAGAATTTGAATCCTTGCACTAGTCTTTGAGACTACTCTCTTGAGATTGTAAGGGGAACCATATTGAGTCATTCGGACCACCAATCATCCCCTCTCTCACCTAGAGATGAAGTCTTTTGGATAGTGCTCATCAAGTGTTCGCTTCTTTGCCTACAAGGGGCAAACTTGTGACTTTGGCAAAGACCAAGGGTTTAAGTGGGTTGAGAGCATCAAATCGGTTCTAGAAATCGAATTGGCTCCATTCAACCCCCCTTCTGTCGCCGTAGCTTGAGCTCTTAGTGGTATCAGAGGTTTGGTTGCGCTCTTTGCAAAATCTTCACCGATTTTGGAGCCTTTCCTGTGCCAAAGCTATGGCGGATGACAGGTACACCACCAAGCCCCCAATTCTCTCCGGAGCCGACTTTCCGTTTTGGAAGGTTAGGATGGAGAGCTTCATTAAGGCACAAGGATACAAGATTTGGTTTAAAGTTAAGAATTCCTACAAGATGCCTAAGAATGAGGAAATCAATGATGACAACCTGCCCGAGGTTGAGCTCAATGACAAAGCACAAAATTTTCTCATCCAAGGCTTGAGTCGAAATGAGTATGAGCCAGTTGCACACTTTCCCAAAGCTCACGAGATTTGGACCACCCTCATTGCCTACCATGAGGGGTCGGCCCAAATTCAAACCATGAGACAGGACCAGTACAAGAGAGAGTACAACCGGATTGTGCAAAAACCGGGTGAAGGGCTTGACTCATGCTTTGGTCGCTTTACAAAAATTCTCGCGGATCTCCGGTCGGTTGGTACCACCTATACCGATGCGGAGAACGCTCGCCACTTCCTGTCCGCTTTGATCTCAAAATCTGGGCAATGAAGGTCACTGCCATCAGACAGGCAGCAGATTTGACCCAGCTCACCCTTGATGGTCTTTACTCAAATCTTAAAACATATCAGCTTGAGCATGACTTGAGAGACCAAGGTTCTCAGTCATTGGCTTTGATTTCTGTTCATTCTGGTTCTTCCTCTGATGTCGTGAGCAATCCTTCTCTCGCTGTCTTGTGTGATCTGTCCGAAGAACAAATGGACAAGTATCCCGAGGAACAGCTTGCTTGGCTAGGAAGTTCAGCCGCTCTTTCCTAAGAATGAGGGAGAGAAGGATGGGGCAAAGAGGACCCCCAAGATGCTTTGAATGTGGTGATACAGGTCACATGCGGCGTGACTGTCCCAAGCTAGAGGAAGCAAGAAAAGATGACTACATCAACAAGAACTGCAACACCAACACTATCTTCACCAAGAAGAACCTCCTGAAGGTGTTCGAAGCACTGGAAAAGATCAACCTCGAGGATGATGGAGCGGACGGGAATGAGGACGGTGGACATGCCGTCATGTGCCTCATGGCGGACGAAGACGGCATCGACAACTCCGAGCTGTACTTCGGCTTCAAACCCGGCGACTCTGGCTCCGACCCTGATGACCAGGTAATTGATGATAAAGTCTGTGAGGCTATTGACAAGCTAGTTGACTTTAATGAAAAGCTGAAATTGAAATGTAGAGAACTTAAGAACAGCCTTGGTATCATGACTAGGAGGGTAGATGAGAAATCAAATAAAAATGAGGATTTAGAGGAAGAAGTTTCTTATCTGACACATAAGTTAGATGAATTAAAAACTAGCGCCTCTCCCATGCCTAATAATTCTGATGGATGGAATGGATGTCAAAAAATGATTGATGACTTAAATGACCTAAGGAAAAATCATGATAGTGTGCTTTCTAAGTATGACTTGCTTAAGGATAGACATGCTAGTATGATGCTTGAACTAGAAGAAGCTAGAAATACTCTTTCTATTCTACCCACTAGCTCTTCTAATGATGGTTGGAGTGCTTGTCAAAAAGCACTTGAAGAGAGAGATAACCTTAGTGAGTCTCTTGATAGTGTCATGCGTGAATTGAAAATGCTTAAAGCAAATCATGCTAGTGCCTTGTGTGAACTTGATGAAGCTAGGAATGCTCCTTCTTGTACTAGTGATGATCCCACCATGCATTGTCCAGATCCTTCTGTGCACATGACACATGACACTGAAAAACATGCTCTTGATAATTGTGAAAATTGTATCACACTAAGACTTGACAACTTGACCTTGCAAACTAAGATTAATGAATTGAATGAAAGTTTGTCTGCTGGCTCCCATGACACTTGTGCTAGGTGTGAGGAGATTGAGGGGGAGATGACTAAGGTCTATGATGATATGCGCACTAGGCTAGAAGGACAGTTGACTAGTCTTAGAAACGCCCAATGCTTATCTTGCCTATCTCTTAGGAAGGAAGTAGAGATGCTCAGTGACAGGTGTCGCAGGCTTCAGGGTAAAGATATTCAAAATTCCTCTTCTCCCTCTTATGAGTTTTGCCCAAAACTTCATGAAGAGTGTGAGTACCTTGTGAGCACTCTTGAGAAATTTGTTGGTGGCAAAAAGAAATTGAACCTTATTCTTGACCAAAGCAAGATTTCAAACGGTAGGGGTCTAGGTTTCAACTGGCTTGAGCACATTAAGAACCATCCTCCCACGGTAGTTAGTCTTGACAAGGATGGAAAGAGAATCATTGTGCGTCAAGAAGTCCCTGAGTCCACTGTCTTTAGGTCTGCAGGTTTGGCACAAGCTGACTCCTCTGCTCAGAAGGAGGTCACTCCAGACACTTCTGGTCAGAAGAGTGTCACCACTAAGACTTCCATACAAAAGGACACACCTAAGGACACCACACAGACTAGACCCTCTCTGCCTAGGAAAGAGAAGCAATTCTGTAGATATTGCAAGAGAGAAGGGCACCAAATAGAAACGTGCTTCAGGCTCGCTAGAAAAGAAAGGGACCAGCGTGCCGAGAGTCTTAGACGCATTCGGGGCTCCTATCAACCCCCGAGTGATTCTAGGACTCCCACGACTCAGAGACAAGTCCCTATCCAGCAGTACCTCCAAACTGTCAGTCGACCGGGTCTTGGTGCACAGACTTCTGCTTTCATGACACCTCCCAGGTTTGCTCGTGACCAGGGGTTCCGACGGCCTTAGGGTGAGTCCTCTTACTTCCGTGGAGGTAGACACCCGCGTCAAGGATACCCTTCAGGCAATAGGTTCAACGATAGGACAGACCGACGGATATGGGACAGTTCAGCCTTCTCTCAGCGGGCTGCTCCCCATCACACGCTGAGGCGCTTTGATAACCGACCAGAGTTTGTGAGAGTTAAGTCAGTCACCTCAGCTGGTGTTGCTCAGTATTGGGTTCCCAAGTCTGCACTTATTTATCCCAATGCTGAGCCACATCGTTACTTTCGTTGATTCAGGCACTCCGGGTAGGGAGGAGACATTTGAGTTGTCCTCTTCCCTAGCCCGAGGCCCCGATGGTGTGCAGGTCACCGTAGGGGATGTCCTTCCTGTTGTTAGACCCTGTGGAGTTGTGATTTGGATAGCACCTAGTGAGGGGGAGCAGGGGCTTTGTTCATATGTATATATTTTCAGCTTTCTGCATTTAATTTCTTGCATTGCATTTGGGAGCATTTGGGCTTTAATTGTGTCATAGGAATAGAGCTGAGCACTTAGTCTCCTGGCGTTGCCACCTTACCTCATGCTTCAGGCTGCTATCATGCGTAATAGTTTGCTTCTCTCCTCTGGTTTGATATCTCTCACACAGTTGGCTAGTACCTGTAGGTGGAGGCACTCGGGTAGACTAGAACTATAGTGTGTGTCTAGCAGCCGAGGTAGTAGATCTACCTGTCCTGAGGTTGAGGGGGAGTGTTTCAGAGTTTAGTGGGGCTTCACCTCTTTCCTATCTATAGGTAATCGTTTGTTGCTCCGTTTGGGTTCTCAGCTCCTTGGTTCTTAATTTGGTTCTTATGCTTAAAACTTGACCTAAACTAATTTGAACCAATTTTGTGCTAAAATTTGACTCATGTGTTGAGGGGGAGTTGCGTTCCTTGCATCATGCATTCCATATAGGTTTATTCCCATTTGGCTGAGCTTTGTTTCATATGCCTTTATGCACTATCTTGTTCCATTAAGAAAAAGGATTTGCCATCTTGTTCATCTTTGGAACTTGCACATTTCTTCATTGGCTAGTCTAGCGGAAAAATGATGTAAAAAGTAAATTGCAAAACTTGATGAAGTATTTAGTTCTTACGTGCTAATCTTCTTTCTAAATGTTCCTGCTCTACTCTTGCACATGAGTGTGTGATTTTGTGCTTTGCTCTTTATGTTCGCTTCTCAAGTTGTTCCAATTCGCTTTGCTACTTGTGTTTGAGAGCTAGTGCTTGGAATCTCGTCAATTACTCATTTGAAGCTCAATAACGCACCAGCTTAATTGTTGTCTTACACTTGTGCTAAGTAATCTAGAGCCACATGATTTCTCTCATAGTTATTCTTGTTCATTGGATGATCTAGAATCTAGCACGTGTAATTGGGCATTTTATTACTGGGGGTAGCATGATTGCCAAATGAGAAATTTTCAAAACTGTTGAGCAAAAATGAAAATGAATAAGCTGAAACATCCCAATCAAAAGGGACGGCAGCAAGTTTTTGAAAAATGGCTTCAAGCCAGTTGTTTCGAATAAAGGAATAAAATTGCTCAACTAAATAAATTTTCTTTCTCATGAAGCTTGACTGCCAAACTTGTAATCTAATAGCACCAATAGCGATGTTAGCTAGCATTCTCCCTTGAGCTAGAATGACATGCTAGGAACATGTGGCTATAAATTCACCTTGTGCTTGTGATTGACTTAAACTAGTGAACATCACAAAAAAATTGCTAATTTTGAGCTAAAATGATGTTGAGACCTTGCACTAGTCTTGATTGAACTTGTGGTAAGCCTTTGGTCTTGTGTTGGCGTTAACATAAATTGTGAAGCACTTAGTTCGCTTTCTCTTGTGCTTGATAAAGCATTAATATTTAGCACTAAGGTTAGACATAGTGAGACTATTTGCCAAATCTTGCCAAAATATGAAACACATTGCTTTTGCTATTTTTTTTAGCCACTTACGGATTTGAACAATTTCAAATATGAACTCGAGGGCTTAACCTTAATCTTATGAAACTTGACGGTCCATTTGCATATGCTACAAAGCTCACTTAGTCTTGCATTTGCATATGCATCCATGCCGTGTCTTGAGCAAAGGTTAGGAATTTGAGCAAAGGAGGGGAGAGTGCATTCCAAAAGAGAGAAAATTGGGCCTTGATTGTGCATATTGCCAAAAGGGGGAGAGAGATGCATGGGAAAATGAAAATTGCATTTGACAAAAGATTTTGCACTTCTCTAGTGCTTGGCATTTCAAATGCTTTCCCAAATTTCAAAACTTCAAAATTTTCATGGGTGCTTGTCAATATAGTCATCAAGGGGGAGGTTGTTGGACCATGTGGAGGGTCCCGATGTGATGGGTATATTGACAAGGACTTCGGAGCTGTTTTGAGTGTATTGGAAGTACTTTTTGGATGTGTTTGAAGTGTTTGAATTTTGTGAAAATATAAATTTGTAAATTTGATGTTAAGACCTAGTTAGTTGGATAGCTCTTGTTCTTAGCTTTCCGAAATGCTAAAGAACGTCGAAAACCGAGTTCAGGAGCCCGAGTTATGAATTTTTCCGTAAAACTGCCCGGTGCTGAAAGTTCCCCTCGGACGCGTCCGATGGATGCGTCCGACAGTGAGCGTGCGAAGCGGGTCAAGCTACAGACCGCGTCCGACCGTGATCGGACGCGTCCAATGAGGGATCTGACGCGTCCGAAGACTGGGTTTCAGGAACACGAAAGGTGTGTTTTTGGGAGGAACAAAGGGCTAGACTTGTTGGGATGCTTTGGCATGTTAAACTAAGGTTTTTGGTGATGTTTTGAGGCTAACCATGCAGGTGGAAGGTAAGTTGTGTGTACGAACTAACCCAATTGGTACAGGTGAAGCGGCTAGTCGTCGGCAACGAGTCGGGACGCGAACTGGAGGTTCGGGGGTCCGGGACGACGCGAGGTTGCGCGAGACGGTCGGGCTTCGACTTGTGACCAAGCGGGTTGATGCGGAAGATGGACACGGACTTGGCGGAGGATTCGAGGATCGACTGGAGGTCGGTAGCGCTCGAAAAATCCGGAGTCGTGTGGGACCGGCTGCGTCCGGTGTGTGTGGGCCCGAGAGGGGCATGTATCGGGAATGTGCGGGGCATATTCTAGGGTCAAGAGAGTATGTGGGAATGGCTGCGGTAGGTGTGAGTTAATCTCAGCCCTCCGATGTGATCCAAGGGTGGAGAGGGAGATGGCTTGGAGGCTACTCCACCTTGGGCTATAAAAGGAGGGGAGGGGTGAGGTTTTCCCTACGTTTTGAGCTGAGATTGTGGGTGTGTATTGTGTGCTATAGGCAAGAGCTTGCTGCCCCTTGGGGTGGTTGATGTAATCCCCACACTTCAAAGCAATAGACACCAAAAGTTTCCACTCATGTTCATCTAGTTCTTGCTCGGTTATCTTTTTGATTCTTGTTTGCTTGGTTTCTCTTTGGGATGAAGTTCTTTTGATGTATGAGATGCTCTCACATGTGTACCACGTCTCATCCTTCTCCCTTAGCTTTCCCTCTCCAAAGTGAAGCTTTTCTATTTTCTGGAATTTTCGCAGGATTTTTGGGCTGTTTTTTGAAAGGGAGATTTTGGAAGGGGATTTGGTGTTCTAAGGGGTAATCCGGCCTTGTCTTCAAAGGGGAACCATATTGGGTCACCTTGACCATCATTCCCCCTTCGAATCGGCCATTGGATCGATCTCTTGCACCATGTCCACCAAGTGTCTGTGGTTATGCCTACATGACAAGAATTTGAATCCTTGCACTAGTCTTTGAGACTACTCTCTGGAGATTGTAAGGGGAACCATATTGAGTCATTCCGACCACCAATCATCCCCTCTCTCACCTAGAGATGAAGTCTTTTGGATAGTGCTCATCAAGTGTTCGTTTCTTTGCCTACAAGGGGCAAACTTGTGACTTTGGCAAGGACCAAGGGTTTAAGTGGGTTGAGATCATCAAATCGTTTCTAGAAATTGAATTGGCTCCATTCAACCCCCCTTCTGTCGCCGTAGCTTGAGCTCTCACTTCCTCCTTGCCACTCTCCTCCCTTGACGGCTTCTCCCCCATGAGCGTTCGGCATCGTGGAGGCCCGCGATGGCTGCTTGGGGAACTTGTGCCTCGCCGTCTGCAGCGGCACCCCTTGTCCCCTGCACGGTCGTCGGCTTGCCCTCGGTTCGCCTCAGGACTGCTTCTAGCGCATCTACTTCGTCTTCTGTCTCCTTGTTGGTGGTGTCGCCAAATCCTTTGCCGGGCGTTCCCCACGGTAACCGGCCTTCCCTCCGTTGAGACTTCCTTACCTCGATGGACATTGGATGGCGGTTGGTGGGGGCCTGGATGTGCTGCTATGGCGACCCCATTAGCTCTAAGGGAGGGCGGCGTTTCCAGTGAAGCTTTGTCCCCTCTTGGCTGTGGCTGTCCTCATTCCTTCGGGGCTTCCTCCCGTCGTTGGACGATGCGAGCCGGAGGGCAGGCAGCAGCGAGGCATAGCTACGAGGGGTGGTGGGGATGCACATTGGTCTCTGTGGAGCTGGCAAGTATGTTGCTCGGTTGTGGTTTCCCTGGTGTACGGTGGCTCGCTCTCCGACTTTTGCGCCGTTGTTGGGGCCATGTTCGCCTCTGGACTGCTTCTGGCGCCTCTTCTTCGTCATCGGTCTCCTTGTTAGTGGTGTTACCAAATCCTGTGCCGGGCGTTCCTCACGGTAACCGGCCCTCCCTCCGTCGGGGCTTTCCTTCCTCGATGGGCGTTGGATGGCGGTTAGTGGGGGTCTGGATGTGCTGCTATGGTGACAACATTAGCTCCAAGGGAGGGCGGCGTTTCTAGCGAAGCTTTGGTTGGCGTGCCCCTACCACATTTAGTCCCCTCACTGTTGTGGCTGCCCTCATTCCTTCGGGGCTTCCTCCCCTCGTTGGACGATGCTGGCCGGAGGGCAAGCAGCAGCGAGGCGTAGCTAGGAGGGGTGGTGGGGATGCACAATGGCCTCTGCGGAGCTGGCAAGTATGTTGCTCGGATATGGTTCATCGGTGTTTGGCGGCTTGCTCTTCGGTTTGTGCGCCGTGTGTCCCTCCTCCCCCCTGTTTTCATCTGTTGTATCCCGTTGCGCTATGCTTGCAACCTCGGTGTACTCTCTGTAGATCTCTTGTAGTATCTCGTTTGCACACTATTCTCTTGTAATCTATGGTATTGCCACACTTTTAATGAAAAGGGTCAGGCGGGAGTGATCCTGCCGTAGTTTCCTCAAAAAAAGAATTAGGACCGAAGAGTGATTTTTGAAAGACAAAAGGACCTATGTGCAAAACATAACATGTGTTTTGTGGGATGCCAGTGGTTGGCTGTAGGTGGCCCCAAAATTTAGCGAGGACCGTGGGTTGAATAGAAAAGAATGCAAGGGCTTTGCACAAACGTCCACGCGGGACTGGTTGATCTTCTGGCATGTGGGCAGCTGTTGGATCCAACATGATTCACGATCAGATGGACAGCGAATTCTAGATGACGTGGCCGGCGTGGCAGGGTCTTATTTTAAGGACTTTAAGTACGTAGTATAAGGAACTAGGGGAGACTGCGCGCCCGTGGCGCGCCGAGGGCAGTCTGTGGTCCATAAATGGTTGATGTGGTCAGCACATAGACTGCTTGGCATGAACAAAGGGTCTAGTCTGTTTCGTACAGGATAGCCAAATCACATAATGAATTCACACGGTGACAAATAAGGGTAAAAGAAAATTCAGGACGCTGAAATTATCTCAGAGATGGATGATATGCCCCAGGCATGGCAAGTACAAAAGTTTGACATGCATATCAAGAAGCAAAGATGCATGGTGACGGATTAGTATGTGGTCTGTCATAATACTATAATACAAATAATGCAGTAACAAAGGGTTATTCCTGAGTAGCCTATAAGACTGGAGCCTGAGATTTGCCTTCACAAAGGGGCACCCACCGTACTGGTTATACTAAACTTGGAATAAACAGAGGTGACTTTTGTAGGCTGCTACTATATGTAATAGGTCAGCACGGTGATGAGGAATAGGATGTATTTCTGAGTTATGTACATCACCAAAAGCGATATCCTGCAAAGGGAAGAACAATATCAATGTGGTTAAAGAAAATAGTAAAGGGATATTGCTATGAAAATCATATGCTATTGGGTAAGGAAAGCATGCTGTAAGTGGAAAATAAAGTTTGCAATCAAATAATAGATAGTAGAGACAATGTAAATGGTGTGGGAGGTATTCCTGCTGAAACAGCCATAACACGAAAAAGGTATAGTGTGGATTGATTTTTATGACAAAGAGGCAAGACGACTAACCTGGAATTTTTTTTCAAGCACAACAATATTCTTTTTCACTGAGAGCTTTCCATTGAGTCTACGTTGCTACCCAGTATAAATTCATGGCTGATTTGAACAGGTATATATTGAAACTGAAGAGGAGGGCAGATCAACATCGATGTGTGCGAAAATGGGCCTATGGGGAAGTTGCTTTGGCAATGTTAATACTTGTTGTTCAAGGACCTTTATGTTTAATAGGAAATACAGAAGCGATGTATATAAGTAATGGATGTCAACAATGTAAGTAAAAGATAATCATGATAATGCTACACATATTGTGTCGATGGGTAACCGCCGAATATTGAACAAACAATGGATTGTATGTAGCATTTAAAGCTATCAATGGCACTGAGAAAATATAGTCTAAAGCATTTGCTCCAGGTGAATATTGATACATATACAGCTTGCAAGAAAATTTGTAAGATGGCACATACACGACTAACTTGAAGTTGAATCACTAACTGAGAAGGCTAGGAACATTCTTCTTTTTCTAACCTCAGTAAATGATTTGTCGACACGCATGCAGTATTACCAAAGCAAATGTGTATAGTAAAGAAATGTTTTCTTTATGCTAACATGGGCAAAATCAGAAGAAGACAGTTGGCTGAAATCTGATGTGCAAAGATGGGACGGGATACCAATCAATGTAAATTAAGGAAAAAGCATGAAGAAACCAAAGGTGACATTTTTTATCACCTTGTGAACAGCTTTGGGCATCACGCTGTAATCATGATTATTAAATCCTAAGCCAACTATATAAATATATACGAAAGTAGATCAATGGAAACAGAAAAAAGTAGCTACTGTGACCTATTGAAATGTTGGCAAAGCATTGATAGTGCTATCCAGAGCATTTTCAGCAATAAGCATCTTATTTTCATCCTCTAGTGCATATTTTTGATCTAGCACCTCATTTACCAATCTAGTGATTGAATGTAAGCTGCCATCTTAGTTTTCCAGTGACCAAAGTGTGTGCCAGAGAACAATGGTATCCTGTTCCCGGCCACACTACCCCTGTCGGCCATTTTGACTCTCTGCGGTTAAGCAATATCGGAGTGCACCATGCCTCTGATACCACTTGAAAGGATCGGCGGCCACGAGGGGGGCGAAGTGGACGATTTCTACCCAATTTTAATATTTTTTTGGTTTCTCTGATTAATTAGCAAATTAATAAACCAAACCTAGAGCCAACCCTAAATAATCTAACTACTCGACCTATCTAGAGAGTTGCGCGGAAAAGATTCTAAACCTAATAGCCGAAGAGACGCTAGATAGCCGAAGCAATGAAATACAAGTGCGGAAAGTAATGCGGAAAATATAAAGGGAGGCTCACCGATTTTTTAACGAGGTTCAGCGCAAAGAACCTACTTGTCGGGGATAAAAATACGGCCCATTGCCATGGCCCACTCCCTGACGGCTCAATCGGACAACCTACCAGGGCCCAGCTCCCTGGAAGGTTCTATCTGGCCCATGTGCATCCTGCCGAACAACCTCTTGGCTGGCATGGTGCGTAACGGCCAAGGAATCGTGTTTGGGTCTGTCTCGAACAGGAGTTCTGCACGGCTACGTGAAGACCCGGACGTTGGTTTCCCGGATTGGATTAGGAGTCGTGATCCCCAAGACTAGGAGTTTACCTTATCTACCGTAGGTTGTATTTGGCATGTATGAGTTCGTTACGATCTCGTAGTTAGCCCGGCACGATATTCCTTCGGTAGGTCGGTTACTCAGCACTATATATACCGAGCCCCTACGGCGTGTAGAGGGCACGAGGTCCTTGCACATTGCTTCCTTGTACACCCATATTGCTTGCCGAGACCAGCTGATCTCGTCGAGTTCCACCTGTAATCCTCTTTGGTATAAGAAAGGCTGGACGTAGGGCTATTATCTCTCCCGAGAGGCCCGAACCAGATAAAACCCCGTCTCCCCTGCTATTTGTGGTTCGTCTTGTTCAGCGTGTCTCCTATCTCACTCTTGAAGAACCTTGGTTGACTTGGGCCGATATCCCAACCGTCGACAGCTGGCGCCGTCCGTGGGGACTCGCAGATCGAGCATGTCGAACTCCTTCAGCGGTACAGAGATTCTTCCTTAAGGCTATGACTCATAAGGACAGGACGTCACATCCCCTGTCGGGTCTGATTGATCTGATCAGTCTAGATCACTTTCAATATCTGGGACAGAGGTCTCCGCCTACATCGCGGAGATGGCCCCAGATCGTACTCCCGTCATTGACGATGATTACGGAACTGATGATCTTTTCGATGGTTTAGATCTATCAGATTCCAGGGCTATGTCGGTGGATTCTACCTGTGGCGACACAGCGATGACGCCATCTAGCATACCTTCGCACGGCCCCCGCGACGTAAACATGGCCGTCGCAGAGTCTCGAGGATCCCGACGGTCATCGGCCGGGCGAAATCGGGCAGATCGATTTCGCCGACGTGAAGATGAGGTCGCTACCGGTCGCCGCGGCGAGGATGTCATTCGCCGCAGCCTCGACTCCTCTATCAATCAGACCTTGGCACGGTTCCGCGATCGGTGCAAGCGACAGCGTCGCGACCCACCTCGCGTACCCACGCCAAGTCTCCCGGTAGAAGCTTCCCCTGTTCGGGTCAATTCCCCGCGTGACCGGACTCCAGTCGAGCAGAACGCGGAAGACTCAGGGATCCCAGAACCCCTTGAGCAGAGTCGTGAACGACTTCAAGCCATTGCTTCGGTGATTAGATCCACCAACCAGGCTGACCTCGCCCGTATGGGCGATGCTGTTGCAACTCACCTAGAGCGGATGGCCGAGGGCCTAAAATCCATGGGTGAGATCCACACTTCCTCCGGACAGCGCAGCTAGCCTGTCCGGAGAGATTCGGGTAGTGAGCGGTCCGATCGATCGCGTGACCCTCGTCACCGTCGAAGGATCACTGTCCACGAGCAAGCTACCCGTGGTCGCCGTCGCTCACCAAGTCCCCGTAGTCATCACGACCACAGGGGCAAGCGTGCGCGTGATGATCACGGACGGACCCCTCGCGAGGAGCGCGTCGTCACAACCACGAGGAAGGAACGTGGTGGGTTGTCCCGGAGAGAGTACCTCCAGGCCGAGTCTTCCCGTTCAGAAAGAGTTCCTCCGCGCAACAGGACCAACGTCTTCTCGAGACTAGGTTCTGCCGGGGAAGGTGGCCGGTCGTATGTGTAAGGATCCTAGGCCGAGAGGGGGGGGTGAATCGGCTCTTTCAAATTTTACTTCTTTCAATTAGCTTGATTAATTAGTCAAATTAGGAACCCAAGCTATCGATAGATATATAGCCTAGTTGCGGAATCGATCACAATAAGCACGAGCGACTACAAGGAGGCTCGATGGCACTCACACGCAAGCGGTCAATCCAATGTGCGGAAGTAAACGAGTGAGATGAGAAGACGCAAACCGAGTTGTTTACCGAAGTTCAGTGCTCAACATATGAGCACCTACGTCTCCGTTGAGGAAACTTCTCACACAGAGAAGTCGGGACCCTTTCGTCCCTAGCCCTCAATCCACTCGTGGTAGCTCTTCACCAATACATGGTAGGCGAGCTCCAAACCTTCACACGGAGGCGAGTTCTCTCACACGCGAGAGCTCCTCACACCCACGGCACCGACACACGGCACCGACCACCGACACACGGTGGATTTCACCTCAAGCACATGAGGTACCCCAACACATGGAGGATTTGGATCCGACACACGGATACCTTGGCACCCCCGACACGGAGATGGTCACGACACACGGCGGACTTTGCACACCCCGATTTAATGGAGAGGCAGCTGCTGGGAAGCACAAGTGACCTTCACGAAGAAGGGTTTGCTTGAGGTACACTTGATGAAGCTTGGCGACGACGATGTCTCCCGGTGACAAGAATCCCAAGAGCACAAGACCGGAGACACTCACTCAACCCTCATCCACCATGAAGGAAGGCAAGGCAACCATGGAGAGGGGATTTAACCTTGAGACGGCGAGAAGGAGGCTAAGGGTGCTCTCTTCTTCTTCTTCCTCTCTCTCCTTCAATCTCACAAGCACATGGAACCCTAGATGGAGGTGGGAACCATGGGAGGAGCTCTCTTGGTGTCTAAGGGCAAGGGGTGGCTGCTAGGTGAGGCTCTCTCAAGTTTCTCCCGTGCTCCTAGCCCCTATTTATAGGCCCAAGGCGAAACCCTAGAAATGGACGGCTCAGATTAAATCGCGAGATTCAGATCCCCCGATCGGACGCCGTCCGGTTCCCGTCGGACGCCGTCCGACAGAGAATCAAGGCCATTTTTGTGCTTCGTCGAACGCCGTCCGGTGGCTTATCGGACGCGTCCGACGAAGTCTTGTCTTGTGAATGAACGAGCACCCGCCAGTGTTGATCGCTGGTTTAGCCGTAGTCGGACGCCGTCCGTCTGATCGACGACGCCGTCCGACGGGACGGTGCGTTGGGACTTAGCCAAATTTGGCGTGCTCGATGGAATTTCCGCTGCCGGACCCGTCCGACGGCGTCGGACGCCGTCCGACAAGGCGCTTGATTTCGCGACCTCTCCACAAGCTTCGGCGACCTCTCCCGTCACACGGCGACCACTCGGCGAAAGTCCGGCGACCTCGGCGAAAGCAGGCGACCCTCGGCGAGCCGGCGACCTAACCCCAAGCACCGCGACCCTCGGCGAGGATCAGGCGACCTAACCCCAAGCACCGGCGACCACAGGGACAGTGTAATTGCTCTAGATGGTTCGCCAAGACTAACACGGCACTCTCGGAACCCCATGGGACCCACGGTGATGTTTCGGACACTGTGCTCGGTGGGACCTCGCAACGAGGGATGTAGTCGATCTGCTGAGTTGGGCCGAAGACGCACACAAGGAATTCAGAGAAACTATAGAAACAGAGGTCCTTATCCTTGGCGTTCCGGCTGTACGGCCTAGTTGCCATCAATTACCAAAATCAATTTGCCCATGGGAGGCTTGAACTTACAATCTCCCCCTTTTTGGTAATTGATGACAACACCTGCAAATCCAACATGACAGGGCACAAATCCAATCTCTGGTGCAATGGGTTAGTCCAGAAACATTGCATCACAGCATAGCACAATACCAAAGACTAGGCCAACGAATAAAAATGCAATGTACACTTAAACATGAGCACATAAACATGAGCTCCCCCTAAATCAATGCATACCACTTGTAAGACACGATAGTACCATCACATCACATGGAGCAAAGCATCTCCATCCTAATTTTTCATCCTAGGAGCAAAGCATCTCCTAAGTCTACCACTTGTAAACACCCAAAAACATGATAATGCCCAAAACATGGATTTGCACTAATTTCTCCCCCTTTGGCATCAATGACCAGAAAGTAGCAAAGTATGGGATTAGCAAATGAAGCGCTTTGAAAGTTGTACTAGTGCACGTATGCCCATAAGTTCATCACACTCAAAATCTAGCCATCTCAAGGTCACAATGTCACAAGATCAACTAAGGCACAATTATTAAATGTGTGATTCAAGTTATTTATGACCTAGAGCAAGTATAAGATGAACAATAGCGAGAAGTATCAAGAGTTGCTCCAAAACTCAAAGATGACACATGATGCTCCATAGCACTAGAAAATGCATTCCAAGCTACTCATGCTACCACCAAGCCTATTTGAGACTACACATTTTGGTTGAGCTCATTTTGAGTTAGTTCACAAATTTTCGCAAATTTTCTTGTCTCTAACCATAAGCGACGCCACCCAAAGATGACATCAAGATGAACGTCTCGGTTATCCAAAAACTCCCCCTAAGTTCATGCCTAGTGCAATGACAAGCTATCTCATCGAGGAGGCATTGGTGAGACATATAAGATCTATTTTAGCACATTTTACAAATTTGGCTCAACATTTTCTCAAAAATTGCTCAATTTAGCGAAGTAAAGACATGTGCAAAATGGAGAGACACACCCTAGACTAAGAAGCACATGATCAATCAAAGAGTTCAGAGCAATCAAATGAGACTAGAAGCTATAGCTCTCTTAACACAAGCTCATGGCTTTCAATTACATGATATGTTGAGTTAAGCACCAGTTGAGCTAATGATAAGGAAAACACATGCTATAGCTATCAATTTAATGTGATGAAAATATAGGCAATGAATAGCATCCAGTATAACAAGCAGAGCACCTAAAAGCTAAAACTGGCTTCAAAAGATTTTCAATGAATGACATAGCCACGCGACCAACTCAGGCAATGTTTGACTTATCTAAGATATTTAGCTCATTTCTCAATTTGCAGAATCGTGCCTCATCGAGTGGCTTGGTGAATATGTCGGCAAGCTGGTCCTCTGTCCGCACATGCTTAAGCACAATGTCGCCCTTTGTCACATGATCCCGAAGGAAATGGTGACGGACATCAACGTGCTTGGTCCATGAGTGTTGGACCGGGTTGCACGCTATCTTCACCGCGCTCTCATTGTCGCATAGGAGAGGCACATGGTCAAGTTTTAGCCCAAAGCCAAACAGTGATTGTGTCAAGTAAAGCAATTATGCACAACAACTCCCCGCCGCTATATACTCAGCCTCAGCGGTAGATAGCGCCACGGAGTTCTGTTTCTTTGACGCCCATGACACAAGACACCTACCCAAAAAGTGACATGCCCCGGAAGTGATCTTGCAATCGATCTTGCACCCGGCATAATCTGAGTCAGAATAGCCTAGGAGCTCAAACCGCGCACCCTTCGGGAACCAAAGGCCTATGCTAGGTGTGTGTTTCAGGTATCTAAGTATTCGTTTCACAGCAGTCATATGCATTTCTCTAGGGGAGGCTTGAAATCTAGCGCACATGCACACACTAAACATGATATCCGGCCTAGATGCAGTCAAGTAGAGCAAAGTACCAATCATGGAACGGTAAAGCTTTTGGTTGACATATTTACCTTCTTTGTCGAGGTCGAGGTGGCAGTTCGTCCCCATTGGTGTCCGGATCGGCTTGCAGTCACTCATGTCGAAGCGCTTGAGGAGGTCGTGGATGTACTTCTCTTGGCATATGAATGTCCCGGTCTTGAGTTGCTTGATTTGAAATCCCAAGAAGAAGTTCAACTCGCCCATCATCGACATCTCGAACTCCTCGCTCATCATATCGCTAAACTCTGTGACCAGGGACTCATTTGTGCTGCCAAAGATGATGTCATCCACATATACCTGGCACAGGAATAGGTCTCCATCCACCACCTTGGTGAATAGTATCGAGTCGACCCTTCCAACCGTGAATCCCTTGCCAATGAGGAAGTCCCTCAGTCTTTCATACCATGCCCTGGGTGCTTGCTTGAGACCATACAAAGCCTTCGACAATTTGTACACATGA
The DNA here is from genome assembly GCA_036346415.1 of Raddia guianensis. Taxonomy (NCBI): domain Eukaryota; kingdom Viridiplantae; phylum Streptophyta; class Magnoliopsida; order Poales; family Poaceae; genus Raddia; species Raddia guianensis. The sequence goes on along the minus strand of CM070534.1, from coordinate 13,981,287 downwards.
TCAGGGTGCTTCAGGTCTTCAAACCCTGGAGGCTGCTCCACGTACACTAGCTCTCCAATGTTTCCGTTCAGAAAAGCACTCTTTACGTCCATCTGCCTAAGCACAATGTTGTGGCATGTTGCAAATGTCACAAGCAGCCTGATGGCATCCAAACGTGCCACTGGAGCATAGGTATCTCCACAATCTATACCCTCGATCTGCGTGAAGCCCTGAGCGACTAGCCTAGCCTTGTTGCGCACCACTACACCAAGTTCATCTTGCTTGTTCTTGAATACCCACTTGGTGCCTATCACATTGCAGTCGCTCGGTCTCTTTACCAAAGTCCAGACCTTGTTCCTCTCAAAGTTGTTCAGCTCCTCGTGCATCACATTGATCCAGTCTGGGTCATTCAGTGCCTCCTCCACTTTCTTTGGCTCAAGCTCAGATACAAATGCCGTGTGCTCACAGAAGCTTGCCAAAGCACTGACCTCACCGACGCTGGCTGTCCTTGACCTTGTTTGCACACCTTGAGTCAAGTCCCCAATCACTTGATTAGCTGGATGATCACGGGCTATGGTGTGATGGGTCTTGATCAACTGTGGTGGTAGCTCTACCGACTCTGATCCGCTCACAAGTCGTCTCTGCCCTGGGCGGCTCCACACTTGAGCTATCTTGAGGCAATGCTCCCCGAGTCAGCCTTTGGTTCGGTGTGAGAGGTGGTGGAACCGTCTCGGTCTCCCTCTGAACCTCTACTGGCCTGACATCACCAACTGGCATATTCTCCACTGCTCTTGCCAACTGCTCACCATTCACATCATCCAGATTTTCATGCTCTCCTTGACTCCCATTTGATTCATCGAACTTCACATCACAGGTCTCCTCAATTTGACCATCGCTCTCATTGTACACCACGAAGGAAGACCCTCTGGTGAGTAACCCAAGAAGACCCTCGTGTCCACTCTACTCGAACTTGCCCAAGTGCTCCCGCTTCTTCTTGATGTAAACCTTGCAGCCAAAAACCCTGAAGTAGGAGACATTGGGTTGTCTTCCCACAAGCTCGTGGGACGTCTTCTTGAAGCTTGTGAAGGTCTGACTGTTGATCGATGTGATGTGTCAGATTGATTGCTTCACCCGAGCATGATGTGAAGTCTTGTACTCATCTAACATTGTCCTTGCCATCTCAATGAGCGCCCTGTTCTTCCTCTCAACCACCCCATTTTGCCGAGGGGTGTAGGTGGTCGAGAACCGTGATCAATCCCTAACTCATCACAGTAAGCACTCAGCGAAGTGTTAGTGAACTCCGCTCCATTGTCACTTCTCACCTTCTTGAGGGTACACTCAAAAGCATTTTGGGCTTTCTTTACAAACCTTTTAAAAACATCTCCAGTTGGAGTTTTATCAGGTAAAAAGAAAACCCAAGTGTATCGGGAGAAGTCATCAACAATGACCAGGCAATAAAGATTTCCCCCGATACTCACATATGTTGTTGGCCCAAAAAGATCCATGTGTATAAGCTCAAGAGGTCGAGATGTAGACATGACATTCTTGGCAGGATGTGAGCTTGCCACTTGCTTGCCGGCCTGACAGGCACTGCATAGCTTGTCTTTCTCGAATGTCACATCTTGCAACCCGAGAATCAACTCACATAGCTCCTCACACCCACGGCACCGACACACGGCACCGACCACCGACACACGGTGTATTTCACCTCAACACATGAGGTACCCCCAACACATGGAGGATTTGGATCCGACACACGGATACCTTGGCACCCCCGACACACGGAGATGGCCGCCGACACACGGCGGACTTTGCACACCCCGATTTAATGGAGAGGCAAGATGCAGAAGCACGGTGACCTTCACGAAGAAGGGTTTGCTTGCGGTACACTTGATGAAGCTTGGCGACGACGATGTCTCCCGGTGACAAGAATCCCAAGAGCACAAGACCGGAGACACTCACTCAACCCTCATCCACCATGAAGGAAGGCAAGGCAACCATGGAGAGGGGACGAACCTTGGAGACGACGAGAAGGAGGCTAAGGGGTGCTCTCTTCTTCTTCTTCCTCACTCTCTCCTTCAATCTCACAAGCACATGGAACCCTAGATGGAGGTGGGAACCATGGGAGGAGCTCTCTTGGTGTCTAAGGGCAAGGGGTGGCTGCTAGGTGAGGCTCTCTCAAGTTTCTCCCGTGCTCCTAGCCCCTATTTATAGGCCCAAGGCGAAACCCTAGAAATGGACGGCTCAGATTAAATCGCGAGATTCAGATCCCCGGATCGGACGCCGTCCGGTTCCCATCGGACGCCGTCGGACAGAGAATCAAGGCCATTTTTGTGCTTCGTCGAACGCCGTCCGGTGGCTTATCGGACGCGTCCGGCGAAGTCTTCAGTCTTGTATGAACAATGCGCCCGCCAGTGTTGATCGCTGGTTTAGCCGTAGTCGGACGCCGTCCGGTCCTGATCGGACGCCGTCCGACGGGGACGGTGCGTTTGGGACTTAGCCAAATTTCGAGCGTGCTCACTGGGAATTCCACGCTGTCGGACCCCATCCGACGAGCTTCGGACGCCGTCCGACAGTGCGCTTGATTTCGGCGACCTCTCCACAAGCTTCGGCGACCTCTCCCGTCACGGCGACCACTCGGCGAATCTGGCGACCCCTCGAAAGCACGGCGACCCTCGGCGGCCGGGCGACCTAACCCAAGCAGGCGACCACTCGACGAGGACAGGCGACCCTCGTCGGCCGGCGACCTAACCCCAAGCACCGCGACCACAGGGACAGTGTAATTGCTCTAGATGGTTCGCTCAAGATTAACACTGCACTCTCGGAACCCCATGGGACCCACGGCTGATGTTTCTGGACCTGTGCTCAGTGGGACCCTGCAACCAGAGGGATGTAGTCGATCTGCTGAGTTGGGCCGAAGACGCACAAAAGGAATTCAGAGAAACTATAGAAACAGAGGTCCTTATCCTTGGCGTTCCGGCTGTACGGCCTAGTTGCCATCAATTACCAAAATCAATTAGCCCATGGGAGGCTTGAACTTACAGTATGCCGTGGGCTGCAGGGCTTTCTCTGAAGAGCTTCGTGCTGTCCGGTGGCCCTCGAAGTTCAAACCTGGTCATATGGAGATGTACAATAGGACCCAAAACCCAGAGGAATTCCTTTCCATCTACGCTACAGCCATCATGGCGGCCGGGGGTGACGAGCTAGTTATGGCAAATTACCTCCCGACTGTCCTTGAGGGAGCTGCTCGGACGTGGCTGTTCAATCAGCAAGAGGGTTCCATCAGCTCTTGGAACCAGCTTTGTGACGCTCTGATCGCTAACTTCCAGAGCTGTTACGTGCGTCTGGGCAAGGAGGATGATCTGCACCAGATGATACAGATGAACGGGGAGACCCTCCGCAACTTTGTGAAGCGTTTCATTAAGATTCGCAACACGATCCCGAACATCTCGGACGAATCCATTGTCCGCGCCTTCAAAAACGGAGTCCGCAACGAGCGGCTCACCCAGGATCTCGAGATCAACGAGACCTGGACCGCCAACGACCTGTTCAAGGCGGCTGATCGCTATGCCAATGCGGCAGAGCGCGTTCAGTATAAGAAGGCTTTCGACAAGGGCGAGCTGCCTGCCCAGCCTGATGTGGATGAGAAGAAGAAAAGCAGCAACAATCCTGATGACAAGAAATCCCAGAAGAAAAAGATGGGTGATGCGAACAACACCGTCGTCGGTATAGATCGCACACCTCCTCCCAAGGATGGGCAGAAAAAGCCCAGCAACAACTATAAGGGCAAGAAGCCCGCCCAGGGAGGCATTCAAGGCAAGAAAGGTCCGAGTGACCGATATTGCAAGTTCCACCAGAACTACGGGCAAGATACGTACCATTGCAAGACCTAGGCGGCAAAGCTCGAGGACTTCTACAACGGCAAGGGCCCAATGCCCATCCTGCCCGAAAAAGGTGATGCCAGCAAGGACAAGCGCCAAGCCGATGGTGGTGATCAGGACGATGATGATGAATATCAGGAGCCCGTGAACCACATCGCCGTCATCTTCGGCGGCTCCTCTGCCTATACCTGTCGGCGCAGCCTCAAGGAGGCTGCTCGGAAGGTCCACAACGTTGAAAAGGCTAAGCCTCAGCCTGAATCGACGAAGTGGACCGAGGTCCCCATCTCCTTCTCTCAGGAGGATTGCCCCACTGGAATGACCAAGCCTCAGAGGCTCCACGGTGGTCGCCCGACCATCGCGAACGCCAGAGTTGGCCGTTGCTCGATCGACGGCGGAGTGCTCGACTTGCTTTCGCAAAGGTCTTGGATGAGATGCAAATTCCTCATTCAAAGTGAAGGAAGTCGCTATGCCCTTCTACGGATCGCCCGGAGAAGCCGTTAAGCCAAGGCGGTCGTCCCGCCCATTACCTTCGGCAACCCGAGCAACTTCCGAACAGAGTTGATCACGTTTGACGTGGTCGACTTCCCGTCTGCGTACAACGCTATTTTGGGACGGCCATCTCTCGGCAAGTTTATGGCCGTGTCCCACCACGCTTACCATTGCGTAAAGATACCGGGTCCCAACGGCGTGATCACGGTCAAGGGCAACTACAAAGCCGCTCTGAATTGTGACGAGCAGTCCCTTGCCCTAGTCGACCAGCTCCCGCCGCGTGGTCCCGAAGCTCCGCAGACCAAGTCTGCACGCCCTAGGGTCTCCCTTCAGCCAGGGGGGAAACCAAGGAAGTTCCGCTGTCCCTTGATGACACTTCCAAGACAGTTCACCTGGGGGCCAATCTGGACCCCAAATAGGAAAGCGAGCTCATTGCCTTCCTCCGAGCTAACGCAGATGTGTTTGCCTGGGAGCCATCTGACATGCCCGGAGTCCCAAGAGAGGTCATCGAGCACAAACTAGCTGTCCGGCCAGACAAAAAGCCTGTTCGCCAGAAGCTTCGACGCTTTTCGGATTTCAAGCAGGGGATCATTACAGATCAGCTTGGCAAACTGCTCGCCGCTGGGTTCATCCGCGAGGTTGATCACACCGAGTGGCTGGCCAACCCTGTCATTGTAAAGAAGAAAGGCGGCAAGTGGAGGATGTGTGTCGACCACACAGATTTGAACGCTGCTTGTCCTAAAGACAATTTTCCGCTGCCTCGCATAGACCAGCTGGTCGATGCGACTGCGGATGCCCAGCTCTTGAGTTTTTTGGATGCTTACTCCGGTTATCACCAAATAAGCATCTTCCCCGAGGATGAAGAGAAGCGCCTTCATCACCCCTTCGCACTTTCTCGCTATCGACCATGTCTTTCGGTTCTGCGCAATCTTTGTTGCCACGTTCGGTAATTGAGGGAGAAGACTTTCCCAGAACAGCGTGGAAGAAACCCGGAGGTCTATGTCGATGACATAGTTGTAAAGAGCAAGTTTGCTCCAGATCATGTAAAAGACCTGGCAGAAACTTTTCGTAATCTCACCAGTCATCGAATAAAGTTAAATCCAGAGAAGTGTACCTTTGGTGTTCGATCTGGAATGTTGCTCGGTTATATAATCGGTTCGGAAGGAATTTCTGCCAACCCCGAAAAAATCGAAGCCATTGAAGATATGCAGGCTCCTACTACCATAAAGGAAGTTCAGAGCCTCATAGGGCAGATGGCTGCTCTAAGCAGATTTATTTCCCATCAAGGTGAACGCGGGCTGCCCTTCTTTAAGGCCCTGCGCAAGCACAATGGTTTCGAGTGGACAGAGGAAGCCGACAGATCCTTTCAGGACTTGAAGCAATACCTGTCCAACCCACCTGTCTTGACTACCCGGCGGTACGGCGAGCAGGTTTTGCTGTACCTAGGCTGCACGCCACAAGCGGTGAGCGCGGTCTTGACAGTCGAGAGGGAAGGCATCCAGCGACCAATCTATTACGTGAGCGAGGTACTTCATGGATCGAAGGAGCGTTACCCTGAGGTCCAGAAGCTGCCCTACGCCTTGCTCATGTCCTCCAGAAAGCTTCGCCACTATTTTCAGACGCATCAAATACTGCTCCCAACCACGTTCCCTCTGGGAGAAATCCTACGGAACAAGGAATCTAGCGAACGTATAGCTAAGTGGGCAATGGAACTAGCAGAGTTCGATCTTATATTTTCTGCCCGAACTGCTATCAAATCACAGGTCCTAGATGACTTTGTCGCTGAATGGACTTGCCCGCCCAAATCCCAGGAGACTCCCGAGCAACCTGATGAACCCCCTTGGGCCATGTTTTTTGATGACTCGCGCACTGGAAACTCGGGGGCTGGTTTTGTTCTCATCTCCCCTCAAGGAGAACAACTCCAGTATTCTATCCAACTACACTTCGTGGCGACTAACAACGCCGCGGAGTACGAGGCCCTCCTCGCGGGACTAAGAGCGTGCAAGTCGCTCGGCGTCCAACGGCTAACTGTGAAGGGAGATTCACAGCTGGTCATCAACCAGGTTAACAAGGAGTATCAGTGTTGCGATGACTCAATGGCGCGATACCTGGTTGAAGTGAGTAAGTTGGAGCAGCACTTTCGATTTTTCGAGGTGCTCTTCGTGCCCAGGAAGGACAACCTCCTGGCCGACCAGCTGTCCAAGTATGGATCCTCACGCGAACACTCGCTTTCCGCAGGGTGCTCGTCGAGTACCTATACAAGCCCTCAATCACGTCTCCGGACGAGGCAACAGAGACAGGTGGTGCTGTCTTCGTTATCGAGCAGACTGCGGATTGGACAACGCCATTTGTCCGTTATCTTGCAGATGGGACCCTGCCCGACGACGAAGCCAAGCGTTCCCGGCTTATAAGGCGTGCTGCTCCATACAGGCTTATGGACGGCATCCTTTACCATCAAGGTGCTCTGGGAGTTCTCTCCAAGTGCATCTCGCAACAGGAGGGTGTGTTCCTTCTTAGGGACATACACGAGGGTGCCTGCGGCAACCACGCCTCCTTCAGGACTCTGGTCGGCAAAGCGTTTCGCATGGGCTACTATTGGCCCACTGCGTTACAAGATGCTCGGGATGTTGTGACTAAGTGCAAGGCATGTCAGTTCCACGCCCGGAAGGCACATAAGCCCGCCCAAGAGCTCCAGACGATCCCCCATCCTGGCCTTTCTCCACATGGGGTCTGGATCTGCTCGGCCCGTTCCCTAAAGGGTATAAGGGCTGCACACACTTGCTCGTCGCCATTGACACTTTTACAAAGTGGATTGAGGCGGAGCCTGTGTCGTCTCTTCACGCTAAAACGGCTGTACGCTTTTTCAAAAGCAACGTGATCACGCGTTTCGGGATCTCCCATTAGCTGATCACAGACAACGGTACCCAGTTCCGAAGCGAGCTATTCCAGGAATACTGCGAACAGCTGGGCACCAAGGTCTGCTTCGTCTCTGTGGCACACCCACAGAGCAATGGAGCAGTCGAGCGAGCTAATGGACAGATTGTCCAGGGTGTCAAACGGCGAGTTTTTGCTGCTCTCAGTGAGCACAACAAAGCCTGGGTCGACGAAGTTCCTTCCGTCCTCTGGGCAGTTCGCACAACGGCCAGCCGGGCAACCGGGGAAACTCCTTTCCAATTGGTATATGGTGCAGAAGCTATCTTGCCTGCCGAAGTAGTACTCGGTTCGCCTCGCACGAGCTCGGTCAACTTTGCTGGCTACGAGCAAGAGCGCTTACTCGATCTCGATCTCCTCGAAGGCACACGCGACCGGGCACAAGTCAGAATGGCGCGATACCAGCAAGCTCTTCGCCGGCACGCTGCCAAGTCAGTTCGACCAAGGGTCTTGAAGGCGGGCGACCTCGTTCTACGCCGTGTCCAGAACCTGTCTAATGCCAACAAGTTAACTCCCCGTTGGGAGGGCCCGCTCCGAGTCGTCGCTCTACTGCCGCCCGGGCATTCACCGCCATGGAGGACGGAGAGAGTCGACCAAAGACTTGGAACATCGACTAGCTTCGTAAGTTCTTTGTGTAGGTCTTTCGTCGTTTTCTTAGCTTTGCGCTTTTGCAAAACTTCGCGCCTTAGTTCGTCCAAGTCTCTCGGGCACCATGTAAAGTTCAATCCAATTCTGAGTGAATTCTCGCGGCCTCTGCGCCCTTTTCACTCCCTGTCTTCTCAGACTTTTCTTTATCCGATAACACTTGATGGTTGCCCGGTCTTGTGAACTCTTGGCTCCGCACTCTCAGGTTTTCCCTGTCGTATCTAGTTTCAACAAGTTCTTGAACTCCGAGTTGCGTAACATGGCTTTTTCACCTTGCGGCTAAGTCTGCTCTCGTAAGCCCTCCGCGGCAGAGGCACTTATCGCTTGGCGCGACCACTTGGCAAAGCCTGCTCTCGTAAGCCCTCCGCGGCAGAGGCACTTTCCTTGTCCGGTTACCTTTGAAATACCCTAACTTACGTTAACGAGCAATCTAAGGAACAAGTCGATCAAGATGCGGGTGTCGCTCTAACTCTCTCTACGCACGTACTTGAATTCGCAATCTTAGGTCTTCGAGCATCGTCCGTACCGGGGGCTAGGGCGTCGCTCTTTCTCTTGTGCACCTGTTCGAGTTCGCAAACTCAGGTTTTCGAGCAGCTGCACAACGGGGGCTGGGACTTAGGCAAAGCGTTCTACCGGTTTTCCTTAAAACTTTTTAGCGCTGTTGTGCTTTCGCTCTCAGTTTCCTGCTCGTTCTTGTCTTTTGCTGCTCTTTTTTGCAGGAAAAAAGGTAAGTCTTTATTGACAAAAGTTGCAGGTACAAAAGTCCCTTTCGGGTTACAGCCCTACAGCTACCTAGAAGCGAGTTGCTCCTTGAGCTCCTCGATCACTTCCTTGAGGCGAAGGACTTCCCCTTGGGTTTTGAACCCCTCTCTGGCCTCAGCTCGGAGACGATCGGCTTCCTCCTTGCTGTTCCTGGCCTGCTTCGTTTCCTTTACCCGGAGAGTCTCGACCTCTTCAGTCTTGGCCTTCAGCTGCTCGGCCAGAACCTTGCTCTGGCTAGCTTGCTGCTCGGTAGTCTTGAGCTATTCGTTCAGCTCTTTGACTCTCCTCTCCGCGGTGATCGCCTGCACCGCCATCCCGCGCAACTCCTCGATCTCTTCCTGTGAAGCCCACAGGGTCGAGATCTTTGCTTGGAGATCCGCGGAAGTTTGCTCTTCCTTGGCGAGCTGGGCCTTGAGCTTCTGGACTTCTGCCGCGAGCTGGTTCCGCCAGTGGGACGCGTCAGCAAGCTGCTCCTCAAGCCGCTTCGTGCGGCCCGGCTTCTCCTCCGCGGTGCTCCCCTTGACGGCTTGCGCGCGAAGCTCCTCGGCCTCCTCCAGGATAGCCTCGCAGGAACGCCTCTCTTCGGTCAGCTGGGCTTCTAGCTTCTGCACCTTTTCCTCCAGCCAGCGTCGACTCTGGGCTGGTGCAGAGGGCCCCGCTTCGGGCTCCCTCGTCTGGAGATGTTCCCGGAGGGACTCCAGCACGGCGCTCCGCTCGATGGTGACGCCATCTTCGAGCTCCGCCATGGTGTCCTTGAAGACCTGGGAGAGAAGATCATGTTAGCCGCTTTTGCGATGATATAGCTCAACTGAACTAAGTTTGGTCTTGAAACTTACCTTGCCAGCCTGCGCTTCAGTCCCCGAAGCAAGCGATCTTCGAGACCGTGCGTCACGAATCCTCGCTCGTGCGGGATGAGGCGGGCACGTTGTTCCCGTCGCCGCCTTCTTCGCTCCTCCTTCTTGAGGGAGCGCGTCTGCTCAGGAGCAGGAGCGACGGGCGAGGCGCTTTCGTCTCAGCGCTCCTTCTCCTCTTCCTCTTTCGCCCGAGAGCCCTCGGGCAAGATCGGGGCCGCTCTGCTTGGTGGCTCCGGTACTTCCACGGGCAGGGCGACTTGCGCGACCTGCTCGGGGGCTTCTTCTTGTTCCCTGGCGGCGGGGCCTTCACCCTGCTCGCCTGAGAATCCCGTCGCCTCAGGGGTGAACTGCCCCTGCGACGAAGTGCCTGGCAAGACCGGCTGCTCGGTCCCATCTTGGGCAACTGGCGGAGCCAACTCCTTGGCCCCGCTGTCCGTGGCGCCACGCGCCGCTTCTTCTCCCTTCAGCTGCTCAACCGCGCCCTTTAGCGCGTCAAGCTCTCGCGGGAGCTTGGCGGGAGCAGGTTCCACGCCGCCAGCTTGTCCTTAAGGCTGGCCAACCTCACTGCCCGCGACGCACCATGTAGGTGCTCGGGCAGCAGAGATCGCTCGATGGCCGCCCCGACATCGTCTGTGGCGACCTCCTCCTGGACAACTGATGAGAAAAAAAAAGAGAGAGCATTAAGTCCTACTCTGTTCGGTAGGGTATGGAGTTGTAAGTTTAACGCGCATACCTGCCGCGGAGGGCTCGATCTTCTTCTTTGTCGCCAGACTTTCCGCCTCTTCCTCGGGGGCTCTTTGGCGACCTCTTCGCCTTGGCCCTTAGGTGTTCTCGGCGATGAGCTCAGCTCCCTGGTGAGTTGAGCACTCCTTTCGCGCAACGCAAGAAGCTTTTCCTTGCGCGCGACCTCCTCTTCAAGCCTCCTTTGCTCGGCGACCTGTTGTAGCCGTGCCATGTGGCCCGGGTGAGCCTGCGTGTAACGCTTAAGCCAAAGGGTCATGTTCTTTACCTCTTCGTCGCTCTGCTCGGCGAGGAGGGAGGGGCTTGGTCTTTTCTGCTTTGGGCCGACGCGCGCCGCTTGTCCGCTTCAAGGCCTCCGTCGCTGGTGGTTTCTTTGGAGGTTGGCGACCGCCGTGGCGCGGCGAGCTCCGCGTTGGTTCGACCGTCACCTTGGGCTTTGCTGGCACTTTGGCCTTGCCCTTTCTCATCTTCTCCTTCTCGGATCTGGAGAGTTCCTCCACGATCCCTCCAATGATCAACTGATCCTCCTGTCCATTTGAGAAAACGAACGTTAGCATGTTCAGCCGTGCGAGTCTTGCAGAGCCGAGCGTATAAGTGTTTACCTCTGGCGAGCGGACCAGCACGTTGCGCGGGCAGGTGAAGGCCACCTCGCCGGTGACCTCTTTGTCCTGCTTGGCAGCCTTCAGCATGGCGTCCACCCTCTCGGTCACCCATGCTTCCGTCGGTTGCTCTGCCCGAACAGAAGAAATCGTCAGCGCCTGTTCGGATGGAATTATCAAAGTAAAGGTTGAGTCTTAAAGGCACTTACCCGTGCTCTCCCTGGAGATGTCTTCCCATCCCTCTATCTTGTAGAAGGGATAAGGCCTTCTCCGCAGCGGACAGATCCTGTTCGCTGTGTAGTCTCGGATGATCTCCCTGCCCGTGAGCCCGAGGCTCACGAGGGAGGCGATCTTCCTTGTCAGGTACCAGTCCTCGGCGGACATGTCCGGCCGAGGCATAGGTGTTCCCTTCGCCGGCGCTTTCTCGGTGAAGAAGAGCTTGCTGTCGGTGCTTCTCTTGGTGTAGAACCACCTCGCCCACCACGTGCCCATTGAGTCGAGCAGCGGAGGGCGAGGGTACGGCGCGTCGTCGGCGGTGCTCCGGAGCTTGAGGTAGTAGCACCCAAGCGCCGAAGCGGCGGAGCTGCTCCTCGTTACCGTGTAGTAATGGAGGAACAGCCCCACCGGCGGATGTTGACACCCAAATTTGGCAGGAAAATCGGATGTGATGATGAAGGGTAAAATCGGAATTTTAGGTTGAATCTGGAATTGGGTCTAATCGCCAAAGAAAGAAAGGCTATTGAAGAATACCGATGGACGGAAGACTTCGGAAGAGATACGATCTGATCAGAGGCGCAGCCCGGAAAAATAGATCGTATCGGTATCGACTTTGTAACCTTATAAATAGGACTATAGGTCTCGATAGAAAGGGATCCACGATTCAATACACAAAAACTCTCTCGAACCCGATCGACTCCGTCGAAAGGCTTCAACTCGCAGGTAGAGCTATCTCGATGAGATAATCGATTCTCTCCTTGTAATACGTACGCATGGCTGCATCATGTTGATCTCATGTGTACAAACCATGTTAGACTGTCTCGGGATTTACCGATCATTCTCGCATATTGCACTGCCTCGATTTAATCGATCTGTAATATGTGTTTACCTTGCAATGCCGATTATCAAATGTCTTGCATGCTTTTCCCTGAATCTGATATATGAGACTGTCTCGTTAAATCGATCTTGCGTATCCCTTGTTTAGGATCTGGTATGTCTAGATGTTTGCCGATTAGTATTGTGTCATCTTCATCAGTTTTAAACTGGTAAACCGATTTGTTAGTTTACATCTAGTTTTGGATTTGAATACTGTCTTGGCTTGACCAATCTATTCGATCTACTTCTCTGATTTGATCTAATATTTCGATTTAAAGGATTAATACTGATATTAACGAAAATACCAAAAATAAGAATCATATCTAAATGCTTATTTGAATCTATTCGCTCTATCGGGTTACAAGCCGATAGATCTTGTAATCGGATTATTTAAGAGTCGATTACAAATAACCTGATCTGGCTAAATTGAAAAGCCGATTAGGCCTATATTACTGACAATTTTCACCTTATTGATTCACAGGTCAAATCAATTGGCACGCTTGGTTTGAGTTGCGACACGATCACTGGATCGACGCTTCTGCACGTGTGTACACAAAAATCCTCGTTTTTGTGTCAACAGCGGATCAATGCCCAGATAGCCCTCGCACAGGTGTGCGAAGACAGCCATCTGGAGGATGCTGTTCGGATTGAGGTTCGCCACCTCCAATCCGTTTATGTTCAAGAAGGCCTCAACGAAGTCGCTCTCGGGAGATCTCAACCCGAACAGTGCGAACTACTCGAAGTTGATGAACTCTCCCTCAAGCGGCTCCGGAGTTTCCTCCTCCCCGGGCAGCCTCCAGCTACCGGCGTCGATGTGGCCCTCCTCCTCCCAGACCTTCAGGTCTTCCTCGGTCAGGCTAGTGGCTATGTGTTTGGCCATGGCAGCCCCCAGGGTTGGACGAACAGTTTTGGGTGTTGGCGGTGGCTGTTGATGCTAAGCGCGGTTGGAATTAGGGCTTGGGAGGGAGAAGGTGCGCGAGAGCAGAAGTGGTGAGCCGCGGGCGACTTGGGTGCTTTTATAGCCCTAAAACGAGCAGCTCTGCAACGGTTCTTTCCACAGAACGGCTAGTTTTTACCGCAACGGCTAAGTAAAACGGTCTACTGTTTTCACTGCGCAGCGTAAGTTACCGTTGAGTTCTGCCAACGGCTATTTTTTCCAAGGTTGCACCTTTGAAGGTGGAGTGTTCTTTCGGCAGATGCGATTCTCGCTCGACGCAATGCGAGTTGCTCGGCCATCGACAGGTTTGTTTCGGACGAACAAGTCCTGTTCGGTTGGACCGTGGCCTGTTCGGTCGTTTGTTGTTCGTCTTTACAGCAGCAGCAGTTCCCTCTTCGTGACTTAGAGTCTCAAGAGGATGACCCCACTCTAGTGAGTCCTTCCACTTGAGTCTCGGGGGCTAGCTGTCGGGGATAAAAATACGGCCCATTGCCATGGCCCACTCCCTGACGGCTCAATCGGACAACCTACCAGGGCCCAGCTCCCTGGAAGGTTCTATCTGGCCCATGTGCATCCTACCGAACCGCCTCTTGGCTGGCATGGTGCGTAACGGCCAAGGAATCGTGTTTGGGTCTGTCTCGAACAGGAGTTCTGCACGGCTACGTGAAGACCCGGACGTTGGTTTCCCGGATTGGATTAGGAGTCGTGATCCCCAAGACTAGGAGTTTACCTTATCTACCGTAGGTTGTATTTGGCATGTATGAGTTCGTTAAGATCTCGTAGTTAGCCCGGCACGATATTCCTTCGGTAGGTCGGTTACTCAGCACTATATATACCGAGCCCCTACGGCGTGTAGAGGGCACGAGGTCCTTGCACATTGCTTCCTTGTACACCCATATTGCTTGCCGAGACCAGCTGATCTCGTCGAGTTCCACCTGTAATCCTCTTTGGTATAAGAAAGGCTGGACGTAGGGCTACTATCTCTCCCGAGAGGCTTGAACCAGGATAAAAACCCTGTCTCCCTGTTCGCTGTGGTTCGTCTTGTTCGGCGTGTCTCCTATCTCACTCTTGAAGAACCTTGGTTGACTTGGGCCGATATCCCAACCGTCGACACTACTCCTCGATGCGGAATCTCTCAAAGAGAGACCGGGACAGTCTCGTCCCGTGCCCGCAATCCACTCGGTAAGATTTTAGGGCGATGGTCTAAGGCTCGCTTCCTACCCGTACACCGAGGCCGGGTTCCACCACATGTCGGTGGCTTCCCCGACACCCCGGCACCTCGGAGAGGCGCCAACCTTCAAGAAGAAGGTGTTTGTACATGTGATGCGGACGGAGACTTGGTCTTGACGCGGAGACGACGGAGCCTTGGTCACATATGGCGACTTGGCAACTTGGACGGCTTCCAGCACCCCAGAGTTGATGTCGTGGCATGGCTTCCCTCGGACTTTGACTCCGGTGAAGTGGAAGCACCCGGTTCCCGCACCGGGTGACCTTGCCCGGGGCAACGGTTTTCTTGTTGAAGAGGTTCGCTTGGTGAAGACCTGTGAAGCTCGGGGACGGCGAGGTGTAGTCTCAACTCCGGCGGGAACAACCCAAAGAGCACTCAAGTGGAAGACCGGGAGACACACAAGACCGACCAAAACACAGAGGGAAACACCGGAGAAGAAGGGGGAACTCATCTCTTACCTCTTCCCATCTCTCCCTCTCCTCTCCTCTCTCTCTCACCTAAACCCTAGGTGGAGGTGGACATGGGCAAGGGGAAACCCATGGGAGAAGCTCTCTCATGAACACAAGTTCAAGTGGGGTGGAAATAATGAGCTCTCTCAAGTCTAAATGGCAGCCCGAGTCCCTTATATAGACCCCAACCGCTCAGGACACGTGTCAAGTTGAGGGTGAAATGCAGTTCAAACGAGCGGTCAAGATGGATTCCACTCAGGCTCGGACTGTGTCCGATGAGCCGATCTGGGCGCGCCCGGGACGTGCGCGTGCTGTGTTCGACGAAAGTCCCATCCGTCATCGGACGCGTCCGACAGTAACCCTGTCGACCGGACACTCAACACTTAGCCAAAATTTGCGCTGCGCTCCCCTGTCCCTGGCTGATCGAACGCGTCTGATGCCCCGTCGGATGCGTCCAATGCGCACCGGACGCGTTCGATGGTTCTCCGGACGCATCCGGTGGCCCCAGAACTTGGCCAACCGAACCCAACCTCTTTCTCTTCTCTCTTTCTCTCACCTTGGATGCTTGGGCTTGGTTGTTGGGCATATTTATCGGCTTTTGGAGAAGATAGACATGACTTGGCTTCCGGATAGACTCGGACGGCTTTTGGGTGGGAGCTTTTCACGCCTAAGGATTTGGTCGACTTGGTGGCTACGAAAACCAACCCTGACACGTCACATGGCTCCTCGGATGCTTCTAGGCCCATCCGGTGACTTCGACTCTAAGCCAACTACCCCTCGGATACCTGGCACTCTTTCGATCACTCTGGAAGGTTCTAGACTCACCTAGACTTAAAACCGGAGACGACGACTCGAGTTCTCAATGGGACCGGCCTGCCAGAGACTGAGACTCGCACCTGACATGCTCGAGCCTCGGACACGCACGCAACCAAAAGACATAAAGAGAATGTGCTAAGCAAAATAATGTCCTTAGGTTGACGTGGCACCTAATTGCCAAAATCCCTAGACCTTGGAGTCCTAGGACTTACAGGGCGTCAACGCAAGAACTTTATATCTTGCCTGCAAGTGCCTGAAGGATTGGTCACTCTTCACGAGGATAAAGAAAGAGTGCTGCTTCAGCACTTCTCTTCAATTCTAGGGACAAGACACTATCGATCTCGTATTCCTAACTAGGGTGCCCTTGACATGCCTAGGATCAATGGAGGTGACCTAGATGCCCTTGTGAGCATTGATGAAATTTGGAATGCAATCAAGCGGTCGCCGATAGACAAGGCACCTGGGCCTGACGGCTTCAATGGTTCTTTCTTTCGAGCTTGCTGGGATACTATCAATGGAGACGTTTTGGCGGCTTTTCAGAGTATAATGGACCCGAGGGGGACCAACCTTACCAAGGTCAATAAGGCGACTATAGCTCTCAAACCCAAAACTAAGGAGTGTGAGGCTATCTGCCTCAGTGATTTTAGGCCGATTAGCCTAATTCACTTAGTGGAAAAATTGTTCTCCAAGTTGTAGGCAATCCATTTGGAGAGGTCCATTGGGTAGCTAATCTCGACATCTCAATGTGCCTTCCTCAAAGGGTGCTCTATTCATGATAACTTTATCCAAGTCCAGTGCTTTGTACGGCAGCTGCATCGGAAGAGAACGCCATGTCTTATGTTTAAACTGGATATTGCTCGAGCCTTCGATTCGGTCTCCTGGGAGTACCTGCTGGATCTCCTCAGGGCTAGGGGCTTTAGTGACCGCTGGAGAGACTGGCTGTCCTTACTACTTTCATCGTCTTCGTCGTCGGTCACCTTGAATGGATAGCCAGGGCCAAGCTTCTTGCACAAGATTTACGTCTGGATGACCCGCTCTTCCCCTACTTGTTTATCCTAGCCATTGATACGTTACAATTCCTGCTGGCGACGGCCACGAAAAATGGAATGCTGCAGCAGGTCGGGGGCGGGGGGCGTCATCCTGGTGTCCGTTGTTCCTTGTATGCGGATGATGCTGTCATCTTTGTGAAACCAGCTGTCGCGGATGTTGAGTGCCTTCTCTCCATCTTAGCGGACTTTGGTGTAGCCACGGGGCTGCAGGTTAATATGGTAAAGAGCTCTATGATCGTAATTAGGTGTTAGGGAAGAGATCTGACAAACATTCTAAGAAACTTCCCTGGAAAGGTTGAAGCTTTAACAGTGCGCTAACTGGGCCTTCCTCTGCACGCGCGTCGAATTAGAAGGGTCGACGTTCAGCCTATTCTGGATAGGGTTGCTTCATGAATGGCGGGGTGGAAATCGAGGTTGTTGTCCATAGGATGACGACACATCTTAGTGAACTCTGTGCCGAGCGCTCTACTGGTTTATCTGCTAATGGCACTAAAGGTGCCGGCCTCCATCCTTCGTGACTTCGATAAAATCCGAAGGCGCTTCCTGTGGACGGGCAGGAGAATTTGCATGGCGGTGAGTGCAAAGTTAATTGGATCAAGGTTTGTTTGCCAAAGGATTTGGGGGGCCTTGGCTTGCCTAACCTCTAGTCTGCGGGCAGGGCCCTACGGATGAGATGGCTATGGTTGCGATGGTATCGTGCAGAACAGTTTTGGGAGGGACTTCACCTGCCGTGTGATTCATCCGACATTGCCCTGTTTAATGCATCCATCAAGGTCCATCTTGGAGATGGCAGCAAGGCATCATTTTGGACGTTGCCTTGGGCCGGTTCGACTGCTCTTTGCATGGTTGTGCCAAAACTCTTCCGTCAGGGTTAACGGAAGGTTATGTCTGTGGCGGCTGCGAAGGTGGATAACTCTTGGATTTCTGACCTGGGTCATTGCTTAGTACAGATCTTGTGGCTGAATTCTTTGAAGTTTGGCGCCTAGTACAAGGGAGTGGCATTTTACTGACCAAAGGTCAGGCGGACAACATCTCATGGAAATGGACGAGCTTTGGGATCTATACGACAAGGTCTGCTTACCGTGCACAATTTCAGGGTTCTATTCTCTCGCCTTTCCCAAGGATGATCTGGTGGCCCAAGGCACCAATGAAATGTAAAATCTTTGCTTGGCTCCTAGCCCAACACCGGCTATGGACTGAGGATCGGCTTCAGCGTCGGGGATGGCCAAACAGTCGTTTTTGTCCGCTGTGCAATACTTCGTTGAAGACAACCACCCACTTTTTTCTGGAATGTTGGTTCTCCAGGCAGTTTTGGTCATCTGTGGGGACTATTCCCGGCCTTCAATTGCTGCTCCAGGAGGTTTGGTCCCCGCCGAACTCTGTGTCGCAATGGTGGTTTCATCGACTTGCTACCCTGCCCAAGGCTTGGCTAGGGAAGTGGGTACGGTGATCATCCTGACCCTCTGGTGCATTTGGTCAGAACGTAACAAGAGACTTTTCGACGGACAAGTGAGATCGTAACAACAGCTTTTTGCGCATTGGTCCAGCGAACGGCAGCTCTGGTCTTCGGTTGGGTTGGTTGACCTGCTTGGCGAGTAGCTGCCATGCCGCATTTTACCCCAGCCCGACGGGGGATGAGTGTGGGACGTGGTGTGCGTTTCTTCGCTCTCTGTCTGGGATTCTCCCCGGACGTTTGTAAACTTCTTCCTCTCTTTAATATAATGTCAACTTAAGCTGCCCTTCAAAAAAAAAACAATTCGGTGCTATTCAGCACCACAACAGCAGTGAATGGTTAAGGTAGCATTACAGGACTATGTGCTCGCAGCTTGCTGCACCAATTTAGGAACTACTTGAACCATAAATTAAAAATTTAGACTAGCCACAAATTATTGTCACTCATGGTTCACAGATCTGCTGATCAAACCAGCCAACCAGGTGAAACCTTTATATACATGTTATTCCTAGGTCACCTTATAGAAAAATTGGATAAGGTAGTCAGCTCATTCAAGCTGTAATGCCCACAGCTCATGTGAGATACAAAATGCTAATGTAGTGTAAAACTGTAAATGACATGTTTCAAGATGAATCATGCAGGAACGCTTAGATTTTGTGGCTATGCCCTATGTGGCTATTTAAGTATTTAATATTAACACCTGTATTTTGTGTGATAATTGAGAACTGAGAAGTGAGAACGATGAATGTCAGCAAGTAAAGTTTTTGTATATTTTTTCCGATTAATGTCCATCGATTAATTTACGATTAATCCCGATTAGTCTGATTAATCCCTACTAGATACCTCACCGATCTATTACCGATTACCGATTTCTAGAACCTTGTGAAAAATCAATATCTTTGTATAAAAAAGAATCGTCTGCATCAAATATCAAACAAAGACGCCTGTGTACTCTTTCTTGTATAATATATGATTCTTTTAGGTGCACAAAAATTTTTTGGCTATCATGCGTTCAAGCAAGTCATGCATGCTACCAAATCTCTGGACCAGTCTGATGCGCGTATTGCTTGTTTCTTGGATTCGATAATCATGCCGCGTGTGCATGCCATGCAGATGGAAGTTCTGACTTTTTGATCATTCTTCGTCACCTTTGACTAGTTCTCTTAGACAGATTCGATATATAGCTCATGCCGCGCAGTTCACGCCACATTCAGAATCGATCTATCGAGTCGAGATTCATAAGCTCAACGTTCTACTCGCCTTGCTGCTCTGCGCCTCATCGGCGACAGCGGCGGCGGCCTCCGGCGATGTCGCCACCTACAGGTACAGCTTCCCGGCCTTCAACGCCTCGAGCACCGACGACCTCATCGTCGCCACCAACTCCTCCATCCTGCTGCCGGACTCGCTCCTCTTCTCCGGGCTCTTCACCGACTTCAACGCCTCCGAGGGGTTCCTGCTGCTCTCGCAGAGCGTCAACGTCTGGCGCGACGGCGCCGGCTCCGGCCCAGCGCCTCGCCGCGAGGCGTCGTTCAACACCAGCTTCACCGTCGCCGGCGCCTCCCCACCCGTCGCCTTCGTCGTCCTCCTCGACAGGTTCCCGACGCTAAACAATTCCGTCGGTCTCCGCGGCGACGCCAACGACACGGCCGCCGACGGCGCCGATGTTGGAACCGAGCTCACAAATGCTCAGCTCACAAGTGTATACGCACACACACTCAAGCAGAGCCAACACACGAAGAAGAACACACAGGAACTTGCGGCACGCACACCTCGTGCCTTTTCTCTTTCTTTCTTCTCAACAGAAATGAACACAGGTACATGGCTTAAATGAACACAAACGCACGCACACTGCAGCCACGATCTGCACGATGCAACTGCCTCCGCGTACATGCCCACACGCCTCTGCTGCACGCACTCCCGAAGACTCGGCTGTATCACATCTCTCGCAGCCACGCGCTTCCACTAATGCATGCAGCCCGGGGGACTCGGGCTTCACAACGGCAGCTAGCTCATCCCTGCACCACGAGACTCAGCTAGATACACTAACTAACACACGCGCATGCAAGCACCGCTCGCATCTCTCGACTAGCTACTGCATGCGCATGTACACACAACTAACTAATGTAAATTAACTACGTACATGCAGACGTGCTGCTTCCTAGCCGCAACACTATTATTCATCTCGCTAATGAACTCATAAAGAAAACAGCTAACAACAAGATTAATTTCCAACAGCCGAGGCCAACGCCACCAGCGCCCTCGTCGCCGTCGAGGTCGGCACGGTGAGGTCCTACGCGCCGGAGCCCCCAAACGTCGGCCTCAACGTCACCATCACGCCTAACGCCACGGCGCCGGCGCGCACGGTGACGGTGTGGATCGAGTACGGCGCCGTCGCGCGCCGCCTGCGGGTGTACGTCGCCGCTGGTGGCCAGTCGAGGCCACCCAGGGCGCTCGTCGACGCGGCCCTCTAGGCCTCTACATCGGCGGCTTCCGCACCACCCAGAACGCGTTCGTCGGCTTCTTCGCCGGGAAGGTCCGCGATGCCATCGTCGGCGTTAGCGACTGGGAGCTGTCGGTGGAGAGGCTCGACGGCAACGGAAAGAAGGGCACGTCGTGGTGGGTGGTACTGGTTGCCGTGGCCGGCTCTGCGGCAGCTGTAGCGGCCGTCGTTTCCGTGGTGGTGTGCTGCTTCCGGTCCAAGAGACGGGCGATCACCATGGAACAGCCCAAGCAATAGAAATACGGCATTATCAACTCGTACCATAGTCTTGTATACCACAACTCCGTGTGTTCATACTTCATACAGTAGTACATTTGTTTATATATTTTTTTGTCTTCGTGCAAAGATGCAGTGTACAAATGCAGTTAATACTGAGAGTACAGAATACAAAATTTCAGATACTTTCTCAGTTTAGATACATATAATTAATGCAAAATCACTAACACTAACCCTACGTGGCTTGGCAAGGCCGATCGGCGAGGCCGCTCGGCACGGTAGACCGATGCGGCGGCTCGAGCCTGGCAGTCGTCGTTGAAGGTTTCAGCTGATTTAGCAAGTCTGACAAAGTTCAGAGAGCGAAGTCATGAACAGAGCATCGACAGAGCAATGTTTTGGGGCGATTTTACGTGGTTTTCTCATTAACCGAATAAGCAACAACTTATAAAATGGAAACTACAAGTATATAAGAAGGAAACATGAACTCAGATCGTGCCATCACACGATCCACAATGCCCGCTACCACTAACTGAATGTGCCACCGCTTGAAAGATACAGACGCATGTACACACGCATTTGTCGGCGCTGCTCGCTCTAGCTACGCTCACCTCCTGCCTCCGCTTCTACGGCCTTGAGCTGACCAGAGTTAGCCCAACAGTCGTCACCGGCTGGTTACCAGCGGTGGCGGCAAGTAAGGATGGTGCGATGGTTGTCGGCAGCACGTAGGCCTGCTTGGTGGGGAGACGAAGAAGAGGACCCGGTTAGATGCATTTTTTTTAGAAAATACGTGTGACGGGATGGGTACCCGGTGAATTCCTATACGTGGCGTGGACAGGTTTTCCAAATTCTAGGTTTTTATCCTCGGTCTTCTTCTTCTTCTTCTTACCCCTTCTGCTACTTTGATCTGATCTCTAATTATGAACTTGTTCTTTTAAGCAACACAACGGAACGCTGAATAGAACGACACCTATATGCAAAAGGCTTCCTTGTAAATATAGGCCATGACACAAATGTAGCACCGAGTACCTCCGAAGTTCCTATAAAACCAGCACATATTTTGATAGTAGAAAAAAGTTCGAACCAATGTGTGGTGTGGTATGTACACAGACATCCTACGACTAACACATGCATGGTATTCTATAAAATATATGTATGCAATATGTATGTATGTATGTATGTATGTATGTATGTATGTATAAACACATGCTCACATCTGGCTTTCTGGTTGTGGTTGACCATTGCCGAGGTGCGTACATGCCAAACTCCGGAGAAGGTGTCGATCCATGGACGGATGCACTACAGAACACCACCTTCTTTTCTCCTCACCACTTGTGCTTCGTTTAGAAATGATAGCGATAATTTATCACTGCCGATTTGTAAGAACCATCGACAGTGATGATAAAAATATAAAGAACCAGCAATCTATCTATCTATTATCTAATCTATCTATACTTTAAAGCTGCTAAGCAACGGCAGAATTTGATTGGTCCACGTTCACCTTCTCCCCGATGAGCACGTTCGCTCCTTCCCTGGGGAGCACGTGGCCAGAAAATTGCCAGATAGCGTTTGCAAAAAGACCCTTCAAAGTTCTGGTTTTCGATGAAGGTCCCCGGATCTTCCGAGACGAACCAATCTCTCGGAAAAATTGGTGAAATAATCCACTTTAAATTTGAAATTAATAAAATAACACACAGTATATAAAAATACCCCCGGCACTTTGCCCCCTTGGCCGAGAGTGGCGGCCGCCACGCCAAGACGGCGGAGCTCGCTTCGAGCTCCCGCCATCTGGCACGGCGGGATAAGCAATGGCGTGCGTGTGTGGTGGCGGCGGCGACGTGGCGCTGGCAAGCTGGCGGCGGCGACGTGGCGGCCCTAGCGAGCTCCCGCCTGCTCCCGCCACTGAGCACGGCGGGGATAGAGATACATTTAGCTCTAATTTTATCTTAGGTATGTAATATGCTATTCTATGGTCCATGCATGGTATTTTCTCATGATAGGAGACTGTCAGCTGCATCTTCTGTGTGATTGATAAACTTATAGCTTTGAAATAGCTATAAGATGCTGGAAATTGTCCAAGTTCTTGGTGAAGAGTATATGTATATGCTTCAAGAGCTGGCTATCGCTTTGCTTACCTGGTGCGTACATTCTATTTTTCCATGCAGCAAACTACGAGTCAGATATTGTTAAAAGCTTCTTTAAAAAGATCATGTTAAAACTGACTTGATTTACTCGATATGGTTTTGGCTCGTGCTATAGCCACTCGAGTATGTGACATCGCCTACAATTCCTGCTGCTATAGGTATTTCCAATGCTAGGTGCCACTTCGTTTGACTTACCTAAAGATAATGAATGGTTCATACTTTGACGTGTTTATCTTTGACTGTGAGCAAAGAGTAGAGACAATACCTAGATTATTTTCTATATCATTTAAATTCACCATCAATAGTACGGTTTTGAGCCTGTTCTTGGTGTTTCCATATAGCCATAATTTGTGTCTAAAGTAGTCAACAAGTTCTTATAATTGTGAATAAATTTCTCTGCCCCTTGTGCGGATTTAGCATATAATTGTGACAATTTTTTTACCTATGGTCTCCTACAGCAACACCATCCATGAGTAATTCCGTCCACGATGACCTTGCCCTGTGCCTCAGTAAAGAAACCTGTAGATTTGTTCTTCAAAATTGTTTCTGAGACTTTGTTGGTGTGCCACTTAATTGGTTCTTTAAAATTGTTCATGATGTTAGTATGCTTTGTTATGTTCTTTTTTCACTTCATATTTTCTAGGTACGATCCCCATATCTATTTTGTCCTTACCTTTGGATGCCCTGTTTACATGATTAACTAATCATAGTTGCCCTTACTGTTTGCTGCAAGGTTATTGTTGAATTCAATGGTTAACATACTAGCGGAATGGCAGTACATGCTACCTAGGTTCTTCTCTTTTTAATGGCTTCTGGCCTTTTTTATTTCACATGATTCAGAACTTCTTTACTTTATCTTAACATGCTATTATTTCTTTTGATGGAAAGACATGGTTAACAACATACCAGATGCTGAGTTAGGATTGATCTTAGCCTCTAAGCTTTGTGTACCTCAGGTTTGAGTTTTTCTAGCACACCAACTAATGTATCCTTCTTACTATACAGCAACTCAATAGCAGAGCTATCTCCTGGTTAAGTTATCCTTAACACAGAGCTCCCTGATATCTGTAGCCTTTATCTATTATAAAAAGCCAAAAGTGCATACTTTTATTTTTCTAGGTTATTTTAATTTATTAACATAGCAACATGTTCAATCCCTGGTCTTCTCATATGCAGTGTCGATTGGCAATTTCTTTTCATTATGTAGGAGAGGTTCAAATAATGGCTTTAGTGTTTGATGGTGCTTTGGCATCAACACTGACATATACTGGAAGCTGCAAATAACCAGCAGTAACCTGCAATGCTAAAAGAACATAAATATGTGATAATTGTGCAGCAAGCCATGGGTGTGGGAACCTCTCCAATTTTAGTAGTCCATGAACTTTATTTGCTGGTTTATAATTGTGCACCAAACTTATAATGATCTGATTAGAGTACCTTTATTTTATTGTTTGTTTATGATTCTCTGGAGTGCTTGCAGAATCCTTGCGGAATTGCTCTCGGCATACATCAACTAGCATATTTTATTAGTGCTTCCATAGTTTTCATAATCTACTTTTTTAGCGTGTACATCTATTTTGTTTTGTGGTGGCCCCATGCACCAGTTCTAAACATATGGGAAGGGTTGCTGTTACTTGGCCAAGTACTTAATTTCTGCCAAATGTTTGTACTGTTTAGCCTACCGATCAAATGGAGGATTTAAAAGATTTAATCTTTAGAGATATTCCATCTCACTCTCTCTCACACGCAGACACACACGGGCAGATTTTCATACATAGGATGTTCTTATTTTTAAAAGTTGGCTCGATAGATTCCTAACTATGCTTCATTTTGTTTGATGAATGATAGGTCTCTATATATTCTGTAATGTGCTTCGTTAGATGCATATTCACGCTTTATGTTTACTATTGCTAAATTTCCCTTCTGCTTTCTGATGTGCAGATCACAATTGCTGAAACTTCGTGTTATCTGCTTCAAATATAGGTGGGGGTTATTGCTCTTTCAGATATTACTTATAATGCTTAGAAATTCACAAATTACTGGAAGATGTTTTGCTGAACATAGCTTTCTTCTAATGTGTATGAACCCTCCTCGCTTTGTTGTGTCCACCAATTTTGTCCTGAAAGAATTCCTCCTCAGTTATTAGATTTGGTATCCCGAGTATTGCAACATTAATGTTTGTACATTATTTGACCCAAAGCTCTTCGATTGACAGGTTTTGTCATTTCTTTCTCTTTTGAAGTCCAAATTCCACAACGTGGACCAAAGGATTACCATGTTTATTAGTCTATATACATTAACTTGATTTATGAACATGTTGCTTACCATATTTTTGTATTTTTAGTAAGCCTAACAGCCAAGTTGTTCAGCTATATATCTACAGGCTAGAACCTTCCATTGTTACAAATGAAAATGTATTTAGCAGCACATTAACTCAAGGCAAATATATTGTAGATTTGCAGGATGGTGTTTCGTGGAATTAATTTGTAGAATGAATAGTATTATTCCTTTGAAAGGATTTTGGGTTCCAACAGTTTCCTATGGGGTTTAAAGCACAACAATGCCTACATATGGAGACCATTTTGAGAATCTATACCGTGCTTCCTAAATTCCAAAAGAGATTGAATGATTTTAAAAAAAATTATATATATGAAATGACAAGATGTTGGTTATGCTTTTAGTTTTGGCCTCTTGTCTCAATTTAACCTGATGCAATATCAGCTCAATATAGATTCAAATTGTCTGAATGATTGGAAGTGGCTCCAAATTCAAATAAATTTGGACTTTCAGTAAATTGTCGATGTTTGAATAAATTATTGAGGTTGTTTAGTATGTGAATGGTATAAAATTCGATTCATATCTAAATTTGAAATTTTGGGTGCCACATGATACATGAGAATACAACCATCAATGCAGGGACGACGCGCCATGGGCGCGCAATACTTACTAGTATATATAAAGGAGGGAGAAAAGGAGCCACCAGATTTGTCCACATCACCTGAATTATTTCAGCCGCTCGATCAACGGTATGACCGGATTATAACGATCTAGATTAAAAACAAGAATAAAGGAGGGAAAAAGGAGCCACCATGTTTGTGCACATCACCTAAATTATTTTAGCCGCTCGATCAACGGTGGGACCATATTATAACGATCTAGGTTAAAGACGATTAAAAACAAGAGTAAATACTAAATACGATAAATCGGAGAAAAAGAAAAGATCTATGATATCCATAACGGTGACGACAGATTATGATGAGCACAAATTATATAACTGGAACGACATTGATCTAAATATGACTATATACGACAAGAATTGGATTATGCAGGTACACGGATCATAACTAATAACTAGAGTTCATCGTATATACGTACTAGGCATTGATAGCCTATACGTGTATATGTCCGGCCGGTACGTACGACGTAAGTTTGCTTCATGCCATGTTAACGTTAAAAAATAGCTATTGAATGCATGCTATCTGTTAGCTATTGTAGGCCAAATAATCTCATCTCTCCTAAACACTTTCCGAATCTATTTCCTTAATTTGCATGCATGATCCTAACTAGCAATATCAAATCAGCCAAGGGAATTGGACAGCAGCAATGATTTCGCGTAAACCCAGAAGTTTGATTTTGTAAATTCTTTCTCTTCGACATTAACCGAGAAATTTCTATGTTTCATGTCTCTGGTCGCGTGTTACATTTGAACTATTAGGAAAATTTCAAAGTAACATAGGGCAAACTCTCTGTAAGTCAGAAAAAGAAAAGATCTAGGAGTACACCTTTAGTTACAATGAGAACAAATTATAACGATGTAAATATATAACAATGTTGGAGATGAACATGGACAAATTAAGTTATCAAAAGGTTTGCTACCAAAAAATCTCACCAACCTAGGAGAATAAACAAGCCGTGCTATAGATGGATATGCACATATGGACAAGTACATACTACCTCCATAAAAAAATAACTGCAGTTCTGGCTATGCATCTAGACAAAAGTTTGTCCAAGTGCATAGCTAAAACTGCACTTATTTTTTTACGGAGGTAGTAGTATACATGGACAATAAACATGGAAAATAATTAATTGAAAAGTTAGCGACAAACTAGCGGTATTTGACATGGATTAAAGAAAAGAGAGTTCTAAAAAATTATCATCTATCAAAATATATCAAAGCATAATGGAGCCATTACGTTAAATTATTAACCGAAGAAACTCCCACGTAAATATGAAACAAAAAAGTAAAGATCTCGACCACATATTATAATGAGACTAGATTATAATGACTTAGATTAAAAAATAGTCCTAAAAACTACAATAAAAATTAAAAAGTCAAATAAAAATAATAGGAAAAGTTCAATAAAATTATAAAAGTAGAAAAGGAGTTTGTCAACTACGATAAAAATATAAATTTAGAATAAAAAATCATCAATTACAAAATTAGCAAAACAAATTATAACAGGATCAGAATAAAACATGTAGATCTAACAAGATAAAAATAACAAATTAACTAACTAATATGAATCTACTGCATAAAAAGCTGTTAGGATTAGAGCCCGCTGCAAACGGCCCACACATGGGCCCACATGCAGAGAAAGGGCTCCCTAGGTCTTAACGGGCCTAAAGGCCCAATCGAAGCAACGATTAAGGCCATGGACCCACTCAACCCAAAAGACTAGCCTGATAGGTGAGGGACGCCTCCATCCTTTAAGTCGTGCTCCCCCATCATCGATTACCGATGTGGGACTAAACCCAACAAACTCCCCCATCACACATCGGACCACTTCGTCACAATGGACATCTTCGTCTTAAGAACGTGTGGAATCAACGGAGTTGGGTTGGGTGAATGCCTGGGCTCTCATACCACTTGTTAGGATTAGAGCCCGCTGCAAACGGCCCACACATGGGCCCACATGCAGAGAAAGGGCTCCCCAGGTCTTAACGGGCCTAAAGGCCCAATTAAAGCAACGATTAAGGCCATGGACCCACTTAACCTAAAAGACTAGCCTGATAGGTAAGGGACGCCTCCACCCTTTAAGTCGTGCTCCCCCATCATCGATTACCGATGTGGGACTAAACCCAACAAACTCTCCCATCACACATCGGACCACTTCGTCACAATGGACATCTTCGTCTTAAGAACGTGTGGAATCAACGGAGTTGGGTTGGGTGAATGCCTGGGCTCTGATACCACTTGTTAGGATTAGAGCCCGCTGCAAACGGCCCACACATGGGCCCACATGCAGAGAAATGGCTCACCAGGTCTTAACGGGCCTAAAGGCCCAATTGAAGCAACGATTAAGGCCATGGATCCACTCAACCCAAAAGACTAACCTGATAGGTGAGGGACGCCTCCACCCTTTAAGTCGTGCTCCCCCATCATCGATTACCGATGTGGGACTAAACTCAACAAACTCCCCCATCACACATCGGACCACTTCGTCACAATGGACTTCCCTTGGAGTTGAACCTGCAAGGTGGAAAGCCCGGCTAGTGGTGAATGGTTTTGAACAAAGGGAAGGTATTGACTTCAATGAGGTGTTCTCTCCTGTTGTTCGTCATTCATCAATTCGGGTTATGCTTGCTATTGTTGCTTTATTTGATTTAGAATTAGAGCAACTTGATGTTAAAACTGCTTTTCTTCATGGAGATTTGGATGAGGAGATTTTTATGACTCAACCTGAGGGTTTTGTTACTTCTGATAATGAGCATTTAGTTTGTCATTTGAAGAAACCTCTTTATGGTTTGAAACAAGCGCCAAGACAGTGGTATAAAAGGTTTGACTCATTCATAATTACTCATGGTTATTCTTGAAGCAATTATAATCATTGCATTTATTTCAAGCAGTTTTCCAATGGATCTTTTGTGTATCTACTGCTTTATGTTGATGATATGCTTATTGCTCCTCATGACAAGTGTCTGATTGATCAGTTGAAAGCTCAACTTAGTCAGGAATTTGAGATGAAAGACCTTGGTCCAGCAAAAAAAAATTTTGGGATGGAAATTCAGCGTGATCGTCAGGCTGGTACTTTATTTTTATCTCAGAAAACTTATATTGAGAAAGTAATTGAAAGGTATAATCTCAGTATTTGCAAACCTGTCTCTACACCGTTCGCTTCTCATTTTAAATTATCTTCGAGTCAATGCTCTACCAATGAAGATGATAAAGACTATATGTCCGACGTTCCGTATTACAGTGCTGTTGGTAATCTCATGTATGCTATGATCTGTACAAGGCCTGACTTGTCTCATGCAGTCAGCGTGGTTAGCAGATTTATGCATAATCCTGGTAAGGAACATTGGAATGCTGTTAAGTGGATTCTTCGTTAACTTAAAGGTACTTCTGACTATGGCTTGATGTTTGATAAAAGTTTGGTGAAGTAGAACAATGTTATTGGGTTTGTTGGTGCTGATTATGCTGGTGATCTCAATAAGAGGAGGTCTATTTCTGGCTATCTATTCTCTTTGTGTGGTTCTGCAGTGAGTTAGAAAGCTTCATTACAATCTATAGTTGCTCTTTCTACTACTGAAGTAGAGTATGTTGTAACTACCGAAGGTGTTAAAGAAGCTATTTGGTTGCAAGGTCTGGTTTCTGAACTTGGTATTCCACAGCGTGTCAACACTGTTTACTGTGATAGCCATAGTGCTATTTGTTTGACCAAGAATGATATGTATCATGCCAAGACCAAGCACATTGATATCAAGTACCACTTTATCCGTGATATTGTTGCTGAAGGCAAAATTGTTGTGGGAAAGATACATACTGATGAGAATCCTGCAGATATGCTTACAAAGTCATTATCTAATACCAAGTTCAAGCATTGTCTTGACTTGGTTGGTATTCGCGGAGCTTAATGCCCTTCGGAGATTTTGAGAGAACATTTTCATGGATTTAGAGTCAAGGGGAGATTTGTTAGGATATGCCTCCAAATATTAGTTTTTACTAATTTACCCTTGGGCATGCCTATATAAAGGCCCCCCTTATACCCTGTACAATTTGCACCATTATAGTGATTGTTTTCCTCGTGGTTTTTTTCCTCTCCACATTGGAGGGGTTTTTTCCACGTTAAATCCTGTGTTGTGCCTCTATTTCCTAACAAGTGGTATCAGAGCCTAGGCATTCACCCAATCCAACTCCGTTGATTCCACACGTTCTTAAGACGAAGATGCCCATTGTGACGAAGTGGTCCGATGTGTGATGGGGGAGTTTGTTCGGTTTAGTCCCACATCGGTAATCGATGATGGGGGAGCACGACTTAAAGGGTGGAGGCGTCCCTCACCTATCAGGCTAGTCTTTTGGGTTGAGTGGGTCCATGGCCTTAATCGTTGCTTCAATTGGGCCTTTAGGCCCGTTAAGACCTGGGAAGCCCTTTCTCTGCATGTGGGCCCGTGTGGGACGTTTGCAGCAGGCTCTAATCCTAACAAAAGCCAATCCATAACAACAAACTAATTAACCGTATTCGATATACATGGACTTGCTCATGTGAATCCATCTGCATGTTTACCTATGATCATGTTGCATCGAGAAATAATCATAACAAACTCTGTGCAACTGAAATTGCGTATACCAACCTAATTAAAAGTTCATATAATATCCCCTCAAAAAAGTTCATATAATATGATAGAAGATGTTCTCACATTGTAATTGTTAGGCTAAAAAGTCTATATCAACTATAATAATAAAATGAATTGGAGATTACCATAAAAGCTTAACATGAATTATCGAAATTTTGTAACATAGACAAATAACATGGATAAAACTAAATCTTATCATGGTCGATACAAATCCTTATATCTATAAATGATTAGTTAAACACCGATACAAAACCAGTGAAACACAATTGAAAGGAGCCATCACATATGCTATAAAATATAAGAAATTCACACATTGACAGGTAAAATAATAATAAGATATAGCCGCTACATTTGTATGGACCCAAAGCAATAATTATTTAAATTAAATGGAGTTCAATTTAAACTATATTTATCTAAATTGGAAGGAAGAGGATATATCTAATTTGAAAGATGTCAGCTTTCATCATGAAGGTGCAAAGACTGGAATCTATCTACTTTTTTTGTCAACAAACAATATGGCACTACATTTTATGGGCCCAAGCTAGAAAAAAGTTTTATTTTAGATTGAAAGAAAAGGTTTGTATGATGGGAAACGCTAGGACACGGATGTCCGTCTGTCCGGCCTCGCGCGCGGCGCATGCGAAAAACGCGCAGGGAACACTGTGTCGGCATGCAAGTGGGTCCCACAAAATTTTATTCTTTTGGTGACCATAATTTTTGACTGGATGCTCCAATCCACAAACCGTTTGCACCAACGTGTTCCTCGTTTTTTTACGAACAAAACAAGATATATGTTGCTATATAACGCTTCAAACTTACCTAGTGAAACTTGGGTTTCGCCTACTGAAACTTGGATTTTGTATTCATTAAACTTGCCGAACTGCCAAGTTTCATCAGGTTTAATGCAAGTTTCAACAGGTCTCATCCAAGTTTCTTCAAGTTTCATCATGCCAATTCAAGTTTCAATAGGTTTCATCCAAGTTTCATCAGGTTACATCGAAGTTCATCCAAGTTTCATCAGATTTCATCAGCACACGGCCAAGTTTCATCAGCACAAGGCCAAGTTTCGCTAGTATAGATGTAAGTTTCATATGTGCCTTCTCCTAGTTTCACATCAAAAAAATGAAAAAGTGAAAAAATTTAAAAATATAAAAAGTATTTAAAATGGGTTGCTCTCGATTTTAGAAGAATTATGAAATTTATTCCACGCATTTTGAACACTGTTTGAATTTTATACAAAAATCAGAAGTTTATTTGGGAATTTAATCAAAGGACGACTAACAAGCAGGCTGTGTCATCTATTCACGCGGGGGAGCACGGAGTGCGTCGGATCTGCGCGGTGCCAACGATCCAACGGACCAGCCTGGTCCGGCGCGCGCACCAAGCGTCGGACGTCCGACGCCTGTCGCTCGCCTTGTATGATTACTAAATTTTTTTGTACAATTATAAAAAAAGCGGACGCTACAGTCCGGACGTCCAGACTTGCTGACGTCAGCAGAAAACTTGTGCGGATACCTACTGAAACTTGAAAAAATAACTATGGAAACTTGATACACCGTGGCAACTTGAGGATGAAACTTTGGATTTCAGAAAGTTTTCAAGAATAAGAACCAAGTTTCGATAGTACAAAATAAAAAGTTTCACTAGGCGATGTCCAAGTTTCAGTGGACAAAACTCAAGTTTCTAGAAAAAAACGAAAGTTTCAAGATCGTGAACCCCAGGTTTCGTACAACCTGACAATAAAACTTAAGGTTTCTTCAATAGTGCAAAATTCGAGTTTCGATAGGTAAAAACCCAAGTTTCAGCGGGCGAATTCCAAAGTTACAACAGAGAGCGTCCACGTTTTGTGAAGCACAATCGAAGTTTCAACGTGCAAGATCCAAGACGTTTTGAAATGAAAATCCTAAGTTTCAAAAGTACAAACTCCATGTTTCGGACATGTTGACCCCAGGTTTTAGAAGGCGAGTCCCAGGTTTCGACCGAAAAATGGTAGCCAGGGCTCATCCTTCTCTTCTTCTTCCCTAAATCCGGCAACCCCTACCCCAAGGTCGCCGGATCGAGTGAAAAAACAAGCAAAACATGCAAAAGCTGGAAGTGAGGGAAGAGATGGGGAGAGGAAGGGAGCACCAAAAAGGAGTGGAGAGAGGAAGGAGGCACCACACGGTGCGCGGGCCTCCCGACGACAAGCCTCGACGGTGGGCAGGGGCGGCTTTAGGCCCAGGGCACCCTGGGCCGGTGCCCTGGGCTTGGCCTGGTAATAGGGAATACACCCGTATAGGAATTGGGCCCAAAATGTGAAAGCCCAGGGCACTTCCATTCACTGTCCAAGTGCCCAGCCCAGGCGCACAGCCCAGGCGTCCCTCTCTGGCTTTCCCTCGTGCTGCGCCGCCGGTCGCCCTCGCACGCCGCCTCCGCCTCGGCCTCGCCCTCGCGCGCCGCCTCCTCCTCGCCCTCGTCTTTGCTCCGCCGCCTCTGCCTCGCCCTCGCCCTCGCGCCGCCTCCGCCTCTGGCTCGCCCTCGCGCGTTGCCTCCGCCTCGCCCTCGTCTTTGCTCCGCCGCCTCCTGCCTCGGCCTCGCCCTCGCGCGCCGCCTCAGCCGCTCAGCGACTCCGCCGCCTCCCGCCACAGCTCCAAATCCCGCACCTCCAGCGCCGCCGCCTCCTCCCGCCGACTCCGCAGCAGCTCAGCGCCACCGCCTCCTCCGCCCGGCTCCCTTGCCCACCATCATGACTCGGCGACTCCGCGCATGACTCCGCCTCGGCCCTCCGCCCTCCTCCCCTGGCCCGCCGCCCTCGGCCCCCTCTGGAAGCAGTCAAAGTGTCAAATAGCAGGTGATTGTGAATTTGTGATTAAATGATCTGTGATTTAGGCTTAGAATTGGGCCATTGATCTGTGATTTAGGCTTAGAATTGGGCCATTGATCTGTGATTTAGGTTTAAAATGATGAGCCTTGATGCCAAAAGCACACTTGGAAATGTTCCCGGGAACCATCTATTCTATTATATAATTAAAGGAGGGGAAAACGGAGCCACCACGTTCGTCCACATCACCCATATTATTTCAGTCGTTCGATCAACGGTGGAACCAAATTATAACGGCCTAGATCGATCAAAGAAATTATCACATAAATCAAGAAAAAAATAAAAGATCTATGCCGTTGATTTTGTGGGGCCGGATTATAACGGCTTAGATTAAAAGAAAAAATATTAGAATTTCGGATTAAATACTAAAGATGATATAATATGATTATTTTAGCCATTCGATCAACGGTGGGACCAAATTATAATGGCCTATATTAATCAAAGAAATTCTCACATAAATCAAGAAAAATAATAGATCTATGCGGCTTAGATTAAAAAATATTAGAAATTCAGATTAAATACTAAAGTTGATATAATATCAAGGTTCTGAAAGTCGCTAGTCGGGCGACGAGGTGGGGACTAGGGTTAAACGGGATTAATCGGACACATAAATCGGCACTAGTCAGAATTAATCGGGATTAATCGGTAATCGGTCCTAATCGGAGGACAATCGACTAGAGATTAATCGGGGACTAATCGGGGATTAATCGGGATTTTTAGAACCTTGTATAATATATTAGATATAAGCTCTAAATCCGATCTGATATATTAGAGATAGATTATAAGTTATTGATAAACTATATATGCCAAAACAAATCTAGCCGCGCAAACGCGCGGACCACCTCGCTCGTTTATTGATTAAATAAGCAACTATATTTAGTAGAATTGTGCCCGGGGCTTGTTCAAATCCTGGATCCGCCACTGACGGCGGGGACGAGGCGACCCATGGCGGCGCACGCGCCTCAGCGACATGGACCTCGGTGACGAGCCTGGCGGCTGCGTCGCTGCGTGCCTCAACGACGACGAGCCTCTGGCGGCCATGCCCCGGCGGCAGCACCTCGGCGAGCTGCGCCTCGACGAGCTCCGGCCATGCCCGGAGCGGCGCCTCGACGAACGCAGCAAGAAGAAGAAAAAAAGCCGAAGAAAGAGAGAGAGGAGAGAGAGAAGAGAGAGAGACTCACACTGTTTTGGGGAAAAAAAGGGAGAGGCAGCGACTGTGAGTCTCGCCTCCGCCTCGCGTGGGAATAAGGCCATGTACAATGCAGGTGCTTAGAGAAAGGTGCTTAGGAAAAAAAACCGGTTTATTTTGCCACCGGTGCTTAAATGAGAGGGTGAGATGCTTAACTAAGCATCAGGTGCTTAGAGGAGCTAAGCACCCACACAAGCTTCTATGAATTGGAAGCTAACTTTTTTATGTAGATGCTTGCTGACATGGCAATACTCTCTCTCCTTAAGCACTTGTCCTAAGTACCTCCCACTGTACATGGCCTAATGCAGCCAGCCCACCGCTCGCACGTCTCCCCAAAACGCGGGGCCCACCATGTGCTGTGTCTCCTGGACGGCTAGCGTTTGTGCACGCTGCGCAGCGCTACGCGCGGCGTCGACGCGTCCGGACGGACGGATGGCCTCCACACAGTGTTTCCCTATAAAAAATCCTACCATGCTTAATAAAATATATCAACTTCATAAACAAAGTATCAATGCGGCAGCCTACAAGAAATATGCTAAAAGTCCGATGAGACATCTAAGTATTGTTGCATATCAAAACACTGGGGAGCACATGACCTAGAGGCGACAAGAAGCAATGTATGTAGGGTAGAAAACACCAAGGGAAATAATAAGAGGCAATCAATCAGAGCACACCAAGGAGTTTTAAGTTCCAAAAATCATTTTTTGGACATAATCTTGCTCCCACTTATTTTCAATTTTGCTTTCAAGTTTGACCAAATCGTGTGTTTTACCAAGAAATCGAACAAAATATGTTGAAAATTATCCAATTGCAATGGGGAAAATTAGATCGATTTTCTAAATGTAAAATCATAGTGTTTATGTGAAATTATTTGACTTTTGTGGGAATTCATTCGAGTCTAGCAATAAAGAATTAGCTTATAAAAATTAGAAAAAAATAAAAGCAATAAATAATTGCATATATATTTTTTTATTTCAATCTATCTAGCCACACAAGTGTGCGGGTCACCACGTTAGTTATAATGATATTATCTGACAATGATAATGGAGTACCGGTTCATAACATGAACCGATATAACAGGATTATGCAATGATAATTGAGTCCTGGTTCGTAACATGAACATGTAGTGGTAATGGATTTTCACTGTTGATTTTGTGTTATGAACTTACAATGATAATACCAGTTAATTTGTATTTAAATAAACTTTCAAAAGACTATAATTTTTAAGGACCGTGCCAAATCATACCACAACTTATAAAAATAGAGGGAGTATATATTTTATAAAATAGGATTCTAATTGGTGCACAGGAAATTTTGCTAATTAATGTTTACGATCCGTTCAAGCATGGCATGCTATCATGCAAATGTCTGGCCCAATCTGTTTTAAAACTTTGTAGTGCAAGGTTAGATCGCACGCAAGTAGAAGACAATCAATAATAAGAATATAAGATGTAGAGAGGAAAATTTTTTATTGCTTCTCATAGACCGGTTACATAATAGATCAAAACCTCTCCTTTATATAATGCGCATATATGACTGAGTCTTTGGCTTGGTCATAACTAGGGTGGAGCTCACCACCTATCCGCATACGGATAGGGACGAGGCCGTGCAGGGTAGGTTTTACACCACAATCCAATGCGTGTATTGCTTCTTTTCTTGGATTCCATAATCTGATCATGCCTCGTGTGCATGCCATGCTGATAGAAGCTCTAACTTTTGACCATTCTTCGTCACCTTTGACCATCGTAATTGTTTTTCTTGACGAAGATACTCCATAGCTTTGACTTTATCAACGTTTTCCCAAATCCCAAATCCAAAGGATATATATATCTCATTCTCATGCTCGCGCAGTTCACGCCACGTTCAGAAATCAGAATCGATCGATCGAGTCAAGATGCATAAACTCCATAAACTCAACGTTGCACTCGCCCTGCTGCTCTGCGCCGCATCAACGTCGTCATCGGCGGCTGCGGCGGCCTCGGGCGATGTCGCCACCTACAGGTAGAGCTTCCCATCCTTCAACACCTCCAGCGACGGCGACCTCATCGTCGCCACCAACTCCTTCATCCTGCTGCCAGCCTCGCTCCTCTAGATCTTCTCCAAGCTCTACACCGAGTCACCGACTTCAACGCCTCTGAGGTGTTCCTGTTCCCCTAGATCTTCTCCAAGCTCTACATCAACTTCAACGCCTCCGAAGGGTTCCTGCTCCTCTCGCAGTCGCAGAGCGTCAACGTCTGGCGCGACAGTGCCGGCTCCGGCGCGGCGCCACGCCGCGAGGCGTCCTTCAACACCAGCTTCACCATCGCCGGCGCCATCCCACCCGTCGGTTGTCGCCTTCGTCGTCCTCATCGGCAGGTTCCCGACGCTCAACAACCCCGTCGGCCTCCGTGGCGACGCCAACGACACGGCCGCCGATGGCGCCGAGCCTCCGAGGCCAACGCCACCAGTGACCTTGCGCTGTCGAGGTCGGCACGGTGAGGTCCTACGCTTCGGAAGTCCGGAGTCCCTCAACGTCAGCATCATGAAGGCAGGACATCCCGTTCGCACCTGCTTACCCTTCTCGGCTGCGGAAGCTCGATGGGCCGGACGGAGGACTTCGGCGACGGGGGTTCCACTTTAGCTTCGGCAGAAGCATCTCCAT
Source organism: Raddia guianensis (assembly GCA_036346415.1). Classification (NCBI taxonomy): domain Eukaryota; kingdom Viridiplantae; phylum Streptophyta; class Magnoliopsida; order Poales; family Poaceae; genus Raddia; species Raddia guianensis. Next base: position 13,944,260 of record CM070534.1, on the reverse strand, counting down.
GCTCGTCCCGCTCTTCTTCGACCGAGGCCTCGCCGTCGCTTTCTTCCTCAACACCTTCTTCCGAGGGTTCCGGCGCGGCACTGCACGGCCCGCAAGGTAGCAGGAGGCCCAGGCGAGGCGACCCTGGACCTGAGGCCTTCCTTCCCCCCCGCATTTCGCATGTGCTGGTTGCTCACAATAATTAAGGAGCCGCGGCCTCGAAACGGTTGTGCCGCCCCCTTCGGCACGTGGATGAGAGGCTGCCGAACTCCTTCTCCGCCAAGGGACCGACGAAGAGGGCAACCCTTACCCGCCTCGCAGCTTTTACAAGTTCCATGGCTGGAAAGTATGCAAAGAATCGGCGCATGAAAATCCAAGCCGGAAGCGAACGAATGTAGGAAATGGATCGTTCAACTCACGAATTTGGGATTGCTATGCTCTCTGTCTGAAGATTTCCGGACGTGTAATGTAGCAGAACCTACAAAATTCAGTTATCTGGAGAACAGAGCAGAGGTCGAACACTCATTTTGTGGGCGATTTTCTTCTCATTTCCACAAGCAAAAGAATTGCGATTACAAATATAAAGGAAAGCCCGAGTATTCAGCTAATGAACGTGCCATCCCACGATCCAAAATACCCGGGCAACAAGAAAAGAACAAGTCTACAACTAGGTACAAATGCACGCACACGTTGTGGACTGCAGCTGCTGAAGATGCGCTGGTCCACACTCCACCTTCCTCCACACTCCACGACCACGATTTGTTCAGCTCAGGTTGAATCCAACAACGAAGACTATGCCCAAAGTTAATGAAATACTTATGAGGATGGTTCGGGTTGAGGTGGTAGGCGATGTCTATGCCTTTCCGCATGATCCCTACGCCGAGGTCTTGGCAAAGAGGACAGACACGAAGTAGGAATATCTCCTCGGCAAGATCGCACATCCCTTGCCTCGAGACAAGCTCCTTTAGAACATCTAGTTGACGTCGATTGCCCTCAAACAGATGCCCAACAGGCTTTGGAGCAAAGCGTTCATCATTTCGAATGCTCCGGAGCTTGTTGTCGCGGCCCACGAAGATGTACATCCATCGCATAACCCATGGACCCTAGTGGTTGCTCGAGGCCAGCACTGAGGCATAGGCCTTGAAAGCAGGGCCCACTTGGAAGTTGAGCGAGCCATAGCAGCTCTGGGTCACCTAGTCCAAGGACTTCGGCTGCCAGTTGCGTAGTGGATGGCGGCAAAGGCCTGGGCCGAAGGGCGCTCAAAGCCAAGCGACCAGAAGGCCCAAGCATAGATGACAAGGCAGGTAAACGCTTTGGGCACCAGCTGGCACAGGTCCGCCTTAGAGCATCTTCAACGGGTTCTAGTCAGTTGCCCCTTAAGATGGCCACATCAGCTTTTTGCTTATGTTGAGGAGAGAGTGTTGGATTAATCTCGGACTAATTCTAGTCCGTACGGTCATTAAATTTATCTCTAATTGAGGGTTTTCCCTAGCCGTCGCCACCGCCGTCGCGCCGGCTCCTCCCCAACTTTAGTTGTCTCCTTCCTCCTGTTGTAAGGATTCTAGGCCGAGAGGGGGGGTGAATCGGCGGCTTGTTCAAATTTTAACCCTTTTTCTAACTAGACGCACGCCAATTTTACACCTTGTGTTAGCGGGATTAAAGTTATGCGCAACGGAGCAAAGACACTTGACTAGCGAGCGGCGCAAACGGAAGCCCTACACAATTCTAGAAATGGCACGTGCACGGGCGGAAGCGCTAGCTCAAGCGGCAAAGCACGACTCCTCTTCTCAACTCCTCGTGACTCGATGGCACACGGTCACAGGCAATTCTCCAATAGGTTCTCAAATGTAAACGAGATGGACAAGAGGGTTTGTTTTACCGATGTTCGGTGCACAACACATGCGCACCAACTCACCGTTGAGCAAGGTCAAGCCGGAGCGTTACACATACGCTCGACGGCCCCGACCACAACACATGCGAACGGTGACCCGGGACCCATTCGTCCCTAACGCTCGTGTACTAGAAAGCTCTCACCTACACATGGAGAGGAAGCCGTCTTCGTACAAGGGCGACGGCAAGGCTCCACACACGGAGACTCCCGTCACACGACTCCATAGGCGGAGCCGGCCTCCATGCACGTCAGAGGACTTTGCACACCGAGGACGCGTCCAAGGAAAGCACCGAAAACACGTTTCACGGTGGCCGTAGAGAACCTACGGGCTTTTGTCAGAGTAGTGGTCGCCGCGGTTTGGTCTTGGCGATGAGGTACTCGGGTACGAGCTTGGAGTAGTCGTACACGTCGGTGAAGCCGCTCGTGGTGTCGACGGGGAGCACATAAGCACAAGCCGGAGCAAGCTCACCTTTCTCAACCTTGGGCTAGTGGGAGCACCAAGGGAGGTGAGGGGAGCACATAAGGGGCAACCTTGGGAGACACAAAGATGGACTCTATACCTTCTCACTCTTCTTCCCTTCCTCACCCTCTCAACTCTCTCTCAATCCTGAGCTCTAGTGTTCATGGCCATGGAAGCTAGGGTTTGGACAAGGGGGAAACACCATGGGCATGGGGAAACACCAAGAAAACCAATGGGAACACCTAGGAGGGGACTCACCTTCTTCCTCCAACCTTCTCCTTCCCAAATCCGAGCTCAAGCATGGGGATTCATGGTTGCTAGGGTTGGGCTCACCATGGGAGGCTCCTCTCTCCTCTCTTCTCCTCTCTCTTGTTCTTGGGAGTGGGTGGATGCAAAATGGAGTCCTCAAGTGGCTAAGGTGGAGTGGGTGGCTTAAAATACTACCCCAATGGATATGGCCACGAAACCCTATCTCTCACTTATCTCTCGGGTTCATCCAGAGTGCGCGTAGTGTAACGCGGACAGTCCGCGCTGGAGGCCGGACTGTCCGGCTTGAACCGCGGACGGTCCGACCCCTCGGGAGGACAGTCCGGCTATTCTCCCTTGGCCAACCAGAGAGAGCATAGTGTAACGCGGACAGTCCTGGTTATGGGGCGGACAGTTCGGACTACACTATGTCTGGAAAGCAGCTTGGTTTTTTTATCTTTTTGGGGTTCTTTCCGTGCTCAAATGAAAAAACCTAAAACACTAAAGTTGTAGAGAATTTTGAGACGCATCTTTTTCGTGTTGACAAGTTTTTCATTTGAGCAACAGAACAAATCATAGAAAATCGGGAAATACGCTGCTATTACGGAGGCCGAACCGACACTACATCTAAACTCAAATTTAGGGCTTGGATTGACCTCACTCTAGACTTTGGCTCTAAGGGCATGGATTAGGCTCAAGGTTTAACTAATGAATTTGGTGAGAATACTTGGGCTTGACTTGGCAAAACTAAGTCTTAGAGAAATGACCTAGGACAAGGCATGGGCTTTGGCTTGACCTAGGGTTTGACTTGGATTGACCTAGGGCTTGAGCCAAGACATGGAATAGGGCTAAGCTTGACTAGAGTTTGACTTAGACTTGGGTTTTGGCTTAGATATGCTCATGTGCTCAAGTGCTCATGTCTTGACTTGTCGATGCTTGGCTTGTTGTAGATGTGGCCGGTAGATCGAAGACTCACACAAAATAAATCATTAAGAGAAACTAGGAAATAATATCCTTAGCCTTCGTCATCAATACCAAAACTATCCTATTTCTTACAATCTCCCCCTTTTTGGTAATTGATGACAACCTGCAACCTGCAACATCTATCTCAAAAAATATTGCAATATATATCTCAAGCATTGGTTAGTTGAAAGCACAAGAGCACCAAATGTATACCACCTGAAATCACTTAAGCACATTCTAAGCCAAAGCTCAAATTATCTAAGCCAATTGAGCTCTACCTAGGCCAAGGCACAATTAAGCACACGCACAAGCCAATCAAGCTAAGCATGGTCTAGTTTTCTCATCTCACCCTATAGTTCAATCATTTTCTAGCTCTCCCATTTTCAGCCTGTGATACCACTTGTGAGACTAACCCCCTTTGCCATGCACATCAGACTCTCAATCTCCCCCTATGTGTGGAACTTCCCTTTTGTCATCCACACAACATTCACAAGAGATAGGTGGCAACAATTCTCCCCATAACACAAACAAGAGATAGATGCCCACAATTTCTCCCCCTTTGGCATCAATAACCAAAACAAGCACTACAGGAAAGCGAAGTGTTTTCGTTGGCCGATAGTAATTTCGTCGGTCCAAAAAAACCGACGAAAATAATATCGTAATTTCGTCGGTTTTTTTAGACCGACGAAAATAATGCTGTAATTTCGTCGGTTTTATTAAAACCGACAAAAATAATACGGTAATTTCGTCGGTTTTCTTAAACCGACGAAAATAGATATAAAAATTAAGGTATTTTTCGGGTTACAGCCACTGTTTATCCCCACCCGTCCTGCGCCCCGCCCCCGCCCACTTTGACCTAGCCGCCCCCGCCCTGCGCCGCCGCCCTTCTCCCCAGCTCCCCCGCGCCGCTTCTGCTCCTCTGTCTTCTTTCCCCTCTCGCCCTAGCCCCGCGCCGCCGCCATCTGACCCAGCTCCCCGACGTGCCAGGTCGTTGCCTCCTCTCCTCCTCCTCCTCCCGTCCACGACGGAGCGTCGCCGCCTCCTCCTCCCGGCCGTGCTGCCGCCTCCCATCTCCGCCTGCCAGCCACCCCTATTATGAGGTGCCCGGATCCGACGACGGCGAGCCTTGGGGTGGCCGGATCCGGCGACGGCGGGCCCTGGGCGGATCCAACGCGCTCGTCGTCGCCGCACTCGACCCCGCCGCGGAGGCGCCCCCGGCCCTCTCCCCGGAGCCGGTGAGTGATCCATCTCCTTCCCTCGGTTGATTTTACACCAGATTTGTCGCGGATCTCGCGAGAGGATTGCGTGCTGATTTGGGGCTGCTGCTGCTGTTGTGGCGGTGATGGCGTCGGCGGTCACGGTTCGGATGCAGGTGTTCAGGCTGGGCACGGAGGAGCAGTTGCCGTACAGGATGTCCGTCCACCCCCGCGGCGACGGCGTCCTATGCGCCTTCCCCAACGGCTGCAGGTACCCATCGGTGTCTGTGCACATTTCCTCACTGCTGCTTCCTGATGGTGTTATTTGTTGGTTGTGAATCCTGACTAGCTCAAATGTTAAAACGTGGTCTTTTGATGTCTGCTGCTTCCTGATGGGGATATTTGTTGGTTGTGAATTCGGACTAATTCAAATGCTAAAATGTGATCTTTTGATGTTGCTCTCTGGGCTGGGGCCTGGGATGTATACTCATTCAAGCTACTGGTTGTGGGCAGCAGGTTAGTGTCAATACTGATCATTGTCATTAACACGTATGCACTTCCTGTTTTATGTAGATCAATTTATGATTCACCGTCATATGATGTGTTCTTTGCTTGCTCAATTTTCTCATAGCTAGTAAGATGACATGATACTTAGATAAGTTTAAACTATTTGTAAATTTCCTGAAATGACTGACCACGAAAGTTTCTCTGTTTCCTTTTCTCCTTTTTATCTTACATTATTGACCAGTGACAAAATAAGCTCATATTTTTTGTCCGCGTATTTGTTTTTATTTGGAAATTCATAGAACAGTCTAGAGCACACTTTAAAAAATATCTCTTGTTGTTTTTGTTATTTGGTTGTGAGATGAAACGATGATATAAGAATGAGTCACATAGTGCCGTTTCTTTTAAGCTTGATTTAATGTAATCCGAGTACATGATCTGCATTTCTATTTGTTCTGATTTCTCAAGATAATTTCAGGATTTTACCTCCTTGCTAAAGTAGAAGAGGCTGCAGACAAACCTATCTATGAGTGGACCCATCAGACTGTTAGTGGTCATACACTCAAGCATTTGTGTGCTGCAATGGTACCTGTTTTCCTGACTATCATGCTAGCTAAAAGGACTGCTGAACCAGAAAGGTATGCTTCTGTACTGCTTGTTTGAGAACAACATTTCTTATCCATTGGAAATGGATCAATTTAGATCACATGGACATCTGTAATCTGAATTGATTTCAACTAGTTCAACTATCTTGACCTGTTAAATGGAACTATTTTGGGCAAATTAAATGGAAGATCAGGAGGTAAGCTAAATGCTGAGAAATTCTTATCTGTCATAACCAAAGCAAAGTAGGGAGTTACTTGCCATTCTCCGCCAAAACACAAAGCAGGGCTTACTTGGAGCTACATGGAGTAAACATTGACATGATTTTTTTTTCTCTAGTTGCAAACTGAAACAGTCATATGGGCAAACACAGTCCCAGTGGTAGACCATTGGAAATTACTACTCAGTACTCATAAATTATTTATTATGATTTGTTATATTATAGAACTTATGAGTTCTGGCCACTGCCAACTCTGCATTAATTGTGCAAAAAATAATAATTGTTCCATGGACTTTCCTCTTTAGTTGCATTCAGAAAATACTCATGTGCTTCTTTCGTTCCAGAGAAAGTTAAAAATGAGCTGTTGCCTATTGTTATCTGTAAAATAAGACAGTAATACTTGATGGTTTTACAAATTGTAAAAAACGAATAGACACTTCACTCAGCTTTAACTCTGTCCTGCTGAATTTGGCTGTAAATTAAAGGATATTTCTTTAATTTTTGGACAGAACCTAGGTGGCAAAATCTTGATTTTCCACTCTCCTCTTGTGATGTTGCTGCTACCATTCATCTACTGTATTTTTCAGTGATCGGCTCTTTTGCTTTTAATGCTAACCTAAACAAACCTGAACCAAACACCCTTTATTCTTGCTAACTAATTAAATACAAACTAAATATTCGTTTTAGCGCTATCTTACATCTGTATCTTGTACTACCAACATACCCCATTACTATCTGTTATGGCACCAATGTACCTCGATACATTTCATGACTTATCCTTTGAACATTGTTAATGTAGTTTAATCTCAATACTCTATGCATTGCTTTGTAAATAACAGTGTTACTTGTATGCTCCTAATTCCTAGAAAATGTACATCTCTCTATTCTAAGGGGAAAGGAAATAATTTTACATGAGAATTTGTTCATTGCATGTTTTATTTATTTATACTGATCACACAAAGTATTGATATTGCAAAAAAAAAGAGAGGAAGTGCTGATAATGCTAATGTTTGCCTTGTTGCTATTTTAGTCTAAAACCACAACATCTTTCAGCTTTACTTGTAGCTTGTATGTAATAAATTGGGATCGAAGTCAGCAGTCCATCTGTATTTGTTTGTCTTCTGTACCCAATTTAATGACCCCCAAAAGCAGTGCAATTTGAGATCCATGAAATATTTCCCCTATGTTCTCTTATTCATCATGTGATGTTGGTTACAAGTTTGGGATGGTATGAATATCTATGAATTTTCTGTGAATTTTCTGAATTTTATATGATTTTCTGTGATTTTTTGTGAATTTCTTGTGAATAATAAAGCAACGTGTTTTTTTTTATTTTTTATTTTTGTAATTTCGTCGGCCAAAACCGACGAAATTAATGGTTTTGGCCGACGAAATTAATAGCCAGGTCATCAAGAGCAAACCGAAAATATTATTTTTTTTTCTCGACGTGGCGCTTAATTTCGTTTACCAAACCGACGAAATTAAGTGCCACGTCGGCGTTAAAATCGCCACGCTTGATGCGTCGGTTTTTAATTTCGTCGGTCTCAAACCCATTTAAAATATTGTAATTTAAATCAACAGCAATTTAAAAGGCATTTAATTTCGATCTAGCAATTTTAAATCGGCTTAATTTATTTGAAACGAAATTAAGCCAATTTCGTCGGTTTGCCCCTAATTTCGTCGGTTTTTGGCCGACGAAATTAAATCACATAGCATTTTCCCAATAGCTCCCCCTAAGCACATGCATCTTACAATGATACCACATGCAGCACTACAAATAGAGATTATGCAATTACAAGCAAAGGAGCTCACACGATCTCCCCTATCACTATGCATGGTTTTATCTCCCCCTTGATCCAACATTTTCAAAGAAGGCACATGGAGAGAATATAAATAAAAGCAATAGTGAGGAGCAAAACATGGACTTTGGGAATTATCCAAGTGTGAGATTACCTAAAACACTCACCATAGTTCACAATAGAATAATAAGCTAGGCATAATTGTCACGAGTTCAAAGAGAGCAATTTAATGCTATTCAAGTGAATTATACCTAGAACAAATGATAATAGACTATGGTAAGGAAGATCACATGTAGCTCACACCTAGATCAATTAAGTTCAAATAGCACTAGCTAAGCTACTCTAGATTCACAAATCAAATAGCTAGGCTAAAAGCGAGTCTTACAAATTGTTTTTGAAGTTGAGCACTTATTCATTTTGAAAATCTTTTCATAGCAAATGCAATGACATATTTGAATCACTACGAGATACTATACGACATGATTGCAAATGCTAGAAGAAAAGCCATATGACACTGTTGATCACTCAGTGCAACACCTAAAGAACTAGTCATATGCAAATGGCTCAGCTTTCGCTTTCTCGCTTTTGCAAGTATTGCTTACTTATTCATTATTTATTTATTTGGCTCTATTGAGCATCTTTTATTTGGCCACATGGGCTCTTTTGTTGGCACATTGGCTCTTTTGAGCGAGGTTAGAGCAAACCACATTGCAATATGTATATAAAAGCTCTGAAGTGTTGCAAAGGTGCTCCAAAACAATGGCAAATGACGTCAAGTCGAGCAAAATGCATTCATATCACGTATTATCTAATAGCGAGACAAAACATGCCAAGTTTTCAGTTTGGCTCAACTAATTTAAAAGAGTTGCTCAAATTTTAGCACAGTTTTAAAATTTTGATCTAGCAATAGATTAGATAGCCCATATGAACTAGATCAACCTAAAGTGAGAACAACTAGTGAGCCACCTAGCCATTGATTATTTATCACAAGTTCTAGGGCAAATTTTAGATTTCAATTTAGATTTAGCTCCTATTGAACAAGTGACAATAATTGCTTCTAGTCAACCACACTAGATCCGTACAGTGAGCATCTAAGTAATTCTTAGCACAAGTATAATAAGCAAAGTCTAGTAAGCTCACACTAGTGGGTTCATTTTAATTCTCTACCAACTAAGGCACACCGAATCATTATTTGTGGAGGTTATGGTTGAAGGGATCCAGCAAAATAAATGATACCACTTGTAAAGATTCAAACGCTGGACTACCATCCTAGATCAAAGTGCAAGATATCACATGACAGCACAAGCAACTAGATGATGCCTAATGCAAGCTCCCAAAGCAATGAAGGCACAAGTATGATATGACATGAAATTCTGGACTAACAAATCTTGGAAGCGAGCAAAGCAACACCTAGGCATCTAAATCATCAAGCACATGATCCTAGACATGGTAAGAAGCTAAGCTCACACAAGCAGCCCAAAAGATCATCACAATAGCAACACATGATACCACATGATATACTAAAGCACAGGACCGCAGGATCACAACAGATAAAGCTCCACATCACCTGAAATCACAACACTGTGTACCTGCGGTGTAGAGGAAGTAGTGGTACGCGTGCCGGGCTTGAGCTTGCTCCCCTGACTCCCATCTCCTCCAGCTGAGTGGTCATGGTGCGGAAGTCTTCACCTTCCCACCTCCTGGTGCGGCAGCCGAGGACGTCGTCTTGATTGATCAATGGCTCCAAGACGTCCCCCACTCCGGCTGCCCACCTGCACTAAAAGGATCACTTTTGTGTCCCGGGAACCCAAACAATGGGTCCCCGAGGGTTAACTCTTGTACCTGCACGGCTAGTATCACAAAGTGTATCCAAAATTGCCTTCTTAACCCACACCTGTGGCCTGTACTTGTACTCCCATGACGGTCCAACAAACTTAACTATCACTTGACCCCGTTCATTCTTCCTAAGGGCATAGTTACCATCTAGCTCTATGTGGACTCGACCGGTCTTGGGTTGTGGTCGATAACGGGTTTGAGCTGGACGGGTTGGTGTTAGACGGTTGGGGTATCTCTCAAACCTAGGGGGGTAGGGTCTAGTGTACCTAGGAGGTGGAGGTGGTGGAGTGTAGTTGTGCCTTGGTGCACCTAACCTAGGGTTGTACCTAGCCCTATACCCAAACCTCTCTCTAGGACCGTCCCACATCCTAACCTGCCAAGGAGCTCTCTCCTATCCACCTTGGTATCTAGACCTATCCTCCCAAAAGCTGTACCTCCTAGGCCGCCCTTGCCACGTGTAACTCTCAACCTAGCTCCTAGGGTACTCTCTACGGGGTTTGTGGAGGTGGTCTTCTCTTTGGCTGTGTGTGGTAGTAGCTCTGGCGGACTCTTGGTGCCTGAGGAGCACTTTTCTTCCTTTGTGGCTTCTCAGGGGTGAACCCCAAGCCATCCTTTTGAGAGGCAGGCCTTTGCTCCTTAAGCATTCTATCAAGGGCTAAGCTTCCCTCGTAGCACTTACCTAAGCCTTTCTCAAATTTGCTCAACTGTGACTTAAGCTCAGCATTTTCTATGGCTAACTCCCTAGCAGCTAGAGCAAACTTGCATGTGTCTGGTGTGCACTCGTGTGTGATCCCACTAGAACTAGATGCAATGCAAGATGGTGCTATCATGACAGGTGTTTTGCTAGAAGGTGCACCAATTGCAGAAATCTTAGTAGTAGCAGGAGCAACATTTGAACTTGCAGAAGCATTAATCATGGCACACTCAGAAGTAAAGCTAGAGCTAGCAGGAGCAACAGTAGGCAAATGAGCAATAGTAGCAGCACTAGCACTAGGCAAAGTATCAGAGGCAACAGGCAAAGCACTAGCATTTGGCACAGCAGCTACAAGATCATCACTAGTGGCAGCAGCAGGTAAAGCACAAGGCAAAGTAGCAGCTGAAGCAACAAGCAAAGCAGCAGTAGTACTAGTATCAGGCAAAGCAGCTGGCAAAGTAGCAGTATCACTAGCACAAGAAGCAACAGTGACAGCAACAGGCACAGAAGCAACACTAGGAGTAGGCAAAGTACTAGAATCCAACAATTGTGCAACAGGCAAAGTGTCAAGTGAAGTGGTCCTAGCGGCTAGATCAGTGTTGTTTGTGCCAAGCAAAGCCAGCTCATCCCTAAGCTCATGAATTGTAGCTAGGAGTCCTTCCTCAGACTCATTCATGGCTCTATTTTCTACTTCCATAGTATCAAATTTTTGTTCCAAGGACTTGCTAGAGCTAGTAAGAAGCAAGTGTTTAGTTTCTAGTGCAGCATGTTTCTTACCTAACTCATCTAGGCGTTCTTCTTGCAAATTAGCCCTAAGCTTTTCTTTCTCAAAGTAGTCCTTGACTTGGAAGAAATAGCCAGCCATTTCTATCTCTTTCTCAGTGGGTTCATCAGATTCATATTCAGAGGAAGGAGGGGAGCTTTTTCTTGTTACCTTCTTGGAGGACGGCTTGGCCATGAGACATAGGCCTGAAGCGGCAAAGGCTGAGGTAGTCGTGTCAGGAGCCGGTGGAGCGGTAGCCGAGCCTGAGGGAGCTGCCGGTGCTGGTGAAGAGTGTAAGATCAAGCCTCCCTTGGGCTAATTGATTTTGGTAATTGATGGCAACTAGGCCGTACAGCTGGAACGCCAAGGATAAGGAATTTGTGTTTCATAGTTTCTCTAATTTCCTTGTGTGCGTCTTCGGCCCAACTCAGCAGATCAACAACACTTCTCTGGCTGCAGGGTCCCACTGAGCACATGTGTTGGTTGTGAGCGAACCATCTAGAGCGAGTCCACCTGTCTAGTTTCTCTAGGTTCGAGAGAGTTCGGGAGAGTTCGGGGGAGTGACAGCTGTCCAGGGTTTCGTAGCCGCCAAGTTCCCAAGCCAAATATTCTGTTTAGGCGCGAAACCTCCCGCCCAAATGATTTGAACCTCCCGCCAGTGTCCACAAATCGACAAAGTGTCCCTTGACCAAGCGTGGTGACGAGAGAGGCGAGCGAGGCGAAGCCAGAACTTAGCCTCTGTCGGACGGCGTCTCGATCGCCATGGGACGGCGTCCGGAGACCAAGCCAAAATTGGCTAAGTCCGGAACTCACCGCTCACGGACGGCGTCGACCGCCACGGACGGCGTCCGACAAAGATGGTTGTCCCAAAGAGAGAGCTCGAAAATGGCTAAGTCCCAACGAATCGTCCTCGCTCGGACGGCGTCCGTCGGGACGGACGGCGTCCGGTGAAGTAGAAAATCGACGGCGAGGAGCATCGGACGGCGTCTGGCGGCGTCCGACGGCCGTCACCACATGTCGGACGGCGTCGACAAAGACCGGACGCGCCCAACGACGGCTAATCCGCGACCAAACACACGGTGAGACTTGTTGCAGCGCTAGCTTTCACTGTCGGACGCGTCAAGACGAACCCCACGGACGAGTCCGACCAAGTTCAAAATTGGCGTGATCCAGCGCGTCGGACGGCGTCTCGACGGAACCTGACGGCGTCCGCCGAGCGATCTGAAACTCGCGATTTAATCTGAGCCGCCCATTTCTAGGGTTTCGCCTTGAGACTATAAATAGGGGCTTGGTGTACGGGAGAAAATTGAGAGAGCCACTATTAGCAGCCACCCCTTGCCTTAGCCACCCATGAGAGCTCCTCCCATGGCACCCATCTCCACCTAGGGTTCCATGTGCTTGAGAGATTAAGAGGAAGAAGAGAGGAAGAGGAAGAAGAAGGTGCCCTACCTCCTCTCATCATCTCCAAGGTTTGCCCCCATCTCCCTTGGTGTTCTTGCCCTAGTTTTCATGGGGAGAAAGAAGGGGTAGTGGTGAGAGACGATCTCGATCTTGTGCTCTTGGGACTTCGCCACGGAGAGATCGTAAATCGCCACGCCACGAGCTTCATCAACCGTGACGACTACATCAACAGTGCAGTAAACCCACCATCCGTTGGTGGTCACCGCCTTGTGTAGGGGTGCATCCTCTCCATCCGTTGGAGTCACAAGTCCTCCGTGTGTCGGAGGCCATCACCGTGTGTCGGTGGTGCCAAGGGGTCCGTGTGTCGGAGCCAAATCCTCCATGTGTTGGGGTGCCTCATGTGTTGAGGCAAAATCCACCGTGTGTCGGTGGTGGGTGCCGTGTGTCGGTCTGGGGTGGGTGTGAGGCTCTCGCCAGAGAGAACTTCGCCTCATGTGAAGGTTTGGAGCTACGCCTACCATGTGTTGGTGAAGAGCTACCCCGAGTGGATTGAGGGCTAGGGGACGAGAGAGTCGACTTCTCTGTGAGAAGTTTCCTCAGCTGAGACGAGGTGCTCATGTGTTGAGCATCGAACTCTGAAACAACTTCGGTTTTCGTCTCCTCATCTCACCTCGTTTAATTACGATATTGCCTTGATCGCTTGCATGTGAGTGCCATCGAGCCTCCTAGTAGTCGCTTGAGTTTCTCTGTGATCGCTTCCGCATCTAGACACTAGGAATTAATCGATAGATTGGATAATCACCGGACTAAGCAATCAATCAAACAAGTTTAAAATTTGAATTAGGAGTCCGATTCACCCCCCCCCCTCTCGGCCTAGGATCCTTACAAAGAGATATTCGGGCATGGTGGAGAGGTAGCAGCTTGGAGCAGAGCTCGTGCAGCGGCTGGCAAGGAAGAAGCTACCGCTCGAAGGACGGTCGGTGAAGGAGGTCCGTCAGAAGTGTCCTCATCCTCATCTCCGGACCACCAGGACCGCACTTGGCCCTCTTGCCACTCCTCTGAAGTCAAAGCGGGCGCGACCAAGCAAGGGAAGGTGGTGGTGACCAAAGCTGTCTCGTCACCGTTATCACCTGAATCTTTTGAGCCAGTCGAGCTATCGGTGATCCACTCTCCCACAAAGGCAACCTTCTTGCCGCTCTTGGAGGTGCCCTTGAACTCAGACTTGTGCAAGGACCTCCTTTGCTTGGCCTTCTCCTTTTCTTTCTCCTTGCCCTTATCTTTTGGCTTGCCTCTTGCCTTGGGCTGCTCATCATCATCGCTCCCATTGCCCTTGTACTTGGCATGGCCCTTCTGCGGACACATGGAAGCGATGTGCCCCTTCTGTTGGCACTCATAGCAACGGTATGTTGCATATGATGCCTTGCCTTGTCTCCTCAAACCCATCCACCGGCTGAGTAGCCCCACAAGCTCATCCAAAGCTGCTTCTCTGGGGCTTGTGGGACGCTTGGGTGAGGAGGCTCTCGGAGTGTCCTTGGTGGCACTAGCTTGGAGAGCGATAGACTTCTCTTTTTGTTCAGCTTGAGCCTTGATGCGATTGGTGATCAGCATCTCATGTGAGGTAAGCTTGCTCAACAGTGCGGTAGGTGCCATGGTCTCCTTCTCGCCGCTGTTTGACAGGTAGGTGACAATGTCGCGGTACCCGTCAACCGGCAGCACCCTAATCATTTTCCTACACACATCAGCATCAGACAAAGAAGCTCCGAGCCCTTTCAGCTCGTTGATTAGGGGGTTAAGACGGGTAAACATGTCATTTGCATTTTCTCCAGGCAACATGTCAAAGCGATCAAACTTATCTCTAACTATGACAAGCTTGCCTTCTTTAACCACACTTGAGCCCTCGTGAATTTCTATGAGCATGATCCACACATCATGAGCACTAGGTAGATTTGACACCCTTTCATAGACTTCCATGCTAACGCCGCAAAACAAAGCATTGAGCGCTGTAGCATCTAACTCTAGCTTCTTGCTTTGCGCCTCAGTGGGTTCGGCATCCTTTTCTAGTGTGAAGCCTAAGGGTTTTTGCTACCACTTTCCATACGTCCGTGCCCATGGACTGTAGATACACCCGCATACGCCTTTTCCAATAGTCGAAGTGAGTGCCCGTGAACAAGGGAATCCTATTTCCAGCTACACTATTACCCCATCAGCCATCTTGTCAGCGGTTAAGCCTTTGGACAAGATCCAATCCTCTGATACCACCTGTAAGGATTCAAGGCCGAGAGGGGGGGTGAATCGGTGGCTTGTTCAAATTTTAACCCTTTTTCTAACTAGATGCACGCCAATTTTACACCTTGTGTTAGCCGGATTAGAGTTATGCGCAACGGAGCAAAGACACTTGACTAGAGAGCGGCGCAAACGGAAGCCCTACACAATTCTAGAAATGGCACATGCACGGGCGGAAGCGCTAGCTCAAGCGGCAAAGCACGACTCCTCTTCTCAACTCCTCGTGGCTCGATGGCACACGGTCACAGGCAATTCTCCAATAGGTGCTCAATTGTAAACGAGATGGACAAGAGGGTTTGTTTTACCGATGTACGGTGCCCATCACATGCGCACCTACTCACTGTTGAGCAAGGTCAAGCCGGAGCGTTACACATACGCTCGACGGCCCCGAACACAACACATGCGAACGGTGACCCGGGACCCTTTCGTCCCTAATGCTCGTGTACTAGAAAGCTCTCACCTACACATGGAGAGGAAGCCGTCTTCGTACAAGGGCAACGACAAGGCTCCACACGCCGAGACTCCCGTCACACCGACTCCACAGGCGGAGCCGGCCTCCACGCACGTCGGAGGACTTTGCACACCGAGGACGCGTCCAAGGAGAGCACCGGAAACACGTTTCACGGTGGCCGTAGAGAAGCTATGGGCTTTTGTCGGAGTAGCGGTCGTCGCGGTTCGGTCTTGGCGATGAGGTACTCGGGTACGAGCATGGCGTAGTTGTACACGTCGGTGAAGCCGCTCGTGGTGTCGACGGGGAGCACACAAGCACAAGCTGGAGCAAGCTCACCTTTCTCAACCTTGGGCTAGTGGGAGCACCAAGGGAGGTGAGGGGAGCACACAAGGGGCAACCTTGGGAGACACAAAGATGGACTCTATACCTTCTCCCTCTTCTTCCCTTCCTCACCCTCTCAACTCTCTCTCAATCCCGAGCTCTAGTGTTCATGGCCATGGAAGCTAGGGTTTGGACAAGGGGGAAACACCATGGGCATGGGGAAACACCAAGAAAATAAGGGGAACACCTAGGAGGGGACTCACCTTCTTCCTCCTACCTTCTCCTTCCCAAATCCGAGCTCAAGCATAGGGATTCATGGTAGCTAGGGTTAGGCTCACCATGGGTGGCTCCTCTCTCTTCTATCTTCTCCTCTCTCTTGTTCTTGGGAGTGGGTGGAAGCAAAATGGAGTCCTCAAGTGGCTAAGGTGGAGTGGGTGGCTTAAAATACTCCCCCAATGGATAAGGCCAGGAAACCCTATCTCTCACTTATCTCTCGGGTTCATCCAGAGTGCGCGTAGTGTAACGCGGACAATCATATTTGAGGCCGGATGTCTCGGCTTGAATCATGGACGGTCCGCCCCTCGGTGACAATCCGCATTATTCTCCCTTGGCCAACCAGAGAGCGCGTAGTGTAACGCGGACAGTCTGGGTTATTGGGCGGACAGTCAGGACTACACTATGTCAGGAAAGCAGCTTGGTTTTTTGTATATTTGGGGTTCTTTCCTTGCTCAAATGAAAAAACCTAAAACACTAAAGTTGTAGAGAATTTCGGGACGCATTTTTTTTTTGTTGACAAGTTTTTCATTTGAGCAACGGAAAAAATCATAGAAAATCGGGAAGCACGCTGCTATTACGGAGGCCGAACCGACACTACATCTAAACTCAAATTTAGGGCTTGGCTTGACCTCACTCTAGACTTTGGCTCTAAGGGCATGGATTAGGCTCAAGGTTTAACTAATGACTTTGGTGAGAATACTTGGGCTTGACTTGGCAAAACTAAGTCTTAGAGAAATGACCTAGGACAAGGCATGGGCTTTGGCTTGACCTAGGGTTTGACTTGAATTGACCTAGGGCATGAGCTAAGACATGGAATAGGGCTAAGCTTGATTAGAGTTTGACTTAGATTTGGGTTTTGGCTTAGATATGCTCATGTGCTCAAGTGCTCATGTCTTGACTTGTCGATGCTTGGCTTGTTGTAGATGTGGCCGGTAGATCGAAGACTCACACAAAATAAATCATTAAGAGAAACTAGGAAATAATATCCTTAGCCTTCGTCATCAATACCAAAACTATCCTATTTCTTACACCTGTGCCTCCTCAAATCTCTCTCTCCAGCGCTCTTGAGTTTGGTCCCTTGCCCCCAGCAGCGGCGTCCTCGTCGACCGGCCATGCCGCCGCCGGCGGGCATCCATGGCGCTCTGCCCGTCGAGGTCTTCTCCACCGGCATGGAGCAGCGAGGCGGCTCCGCTTTTGGTGGCAGCCTCAGCCCTAGCCACGTGCGTCGTCTTCGTGGCCAGAGGTATTAGACGACCTACTGCCTGTCCCTCTCGCCCCCGCCCTTCGCTGCCGTTGGCGGCGGTGGCGAGGCTTGTCGTGGCGCCTGCACGGGTGGTTGCTGCGGCGGCATGGCGCGCCACGGTTTGATCTATGGCGCATCGAAGGTTGTGCGTCTACTTCTCGCGACGGCGTCTTCATCTCTACTCAGTGGTTATCATACCGATCTGAAGACCGGAGTCACCTTGGCATCAATTCACGGAATCGCCTACTTCGACGACACATCCCGTCACCAGATAAACCTGCAGACTTTGGGTGTGTGCCCATGGGCTATATCGCGACACTGTCATCGTGGGATACTGTCGACGGTTGGGATATCGACCCAAGTCAACCAAAGTTCTTCAAAGAGGAGATAGGAGACACGCCGAACAACCACTTAACAAAGAACGAACAGAGATGTGGGTTTTATCTCGGTTCAGCCTCTCGGGAGAGATAATAGCCCCACGCCGGCCTTTCTTATATATCGAGATGAATACAGAGATGGCTCGACGAGACGTACAAGTCTCGGCGAGATTATGGTGTCTGAGGAAGCAATAATACGAAGATCCGGTGCAGAGTCTCTACACGCCCCTAGGGCTTGGTTTATATAATCTGAGCAAACCGATCTACCGAGGGAATATCGGGCGGGCTAACTATGAGATCGCAACGAACTCATACATGCCAAATATCTCCGAGGCGTATAAGGCGTATTCTAGTCTTGAGGATCACGACTCCTAATCCAATCCGAAACCAACGTCCCGGTCTTCACGTAGCGTCGCAGTAACTTCTTGTTCGAGTCGGACTCAAACACGATTCCTTGGCCACTACGCACCACGCCACCAGAAGGCATTCTACAGATGCATATGGGCCGATAGGACCTTCCAGTGAGCCGGGCCCCGTAAGTCGCTTGATCGGGCCGTCAGGGAGTGGGCCATGGCAATGGGCCGTAATTTTATCCCCGACAGATACGTTTCAAGAAGGTATGCATGTCGAGGAGTTCGTGGCCGATTGCAGTTGGCCAATATTGGGAGGTGCGGTGCCAACGGCATGGAAAGAAGGGGAAGACAACACTGGGGACTTCGATTTTGACAGTACTTTTGTGTACCAGTTTATCTACTCCGGGGAGAAATCCCTATGTCTAGCCTTAATTGGTTGTACCTGGCAATGGTGGTTTGGTTGTCACTCCCTTGTTGAAGGCATTGTCTGGAGTTCGAAGGATTTGCTCTACATGGTGAAAACCTATGGTCTGTGCTTTATTGTTTGGACCATGGCAACGACGGCATGTTTTCAAGTCGTTCCCTTCTTGGAGGCGTTGCTTTTGGAGGGTCATTCTTGCGGTCCAAGTGTTGTTATGGTGGTGCTTGTTTTTTAGGATTAAGTTGTGTGTTGTATCTCGCCGCGACATGATTTTTTTGTCATGTTGTTTTACGTTTCTTCTAATAATTTTAGGTTGTGTGTATCCTAGTTATGTAGAGGCCGGAAGTGGTCTTAGTGTGATTGTATCATCTTGATGTAATTATCTAAGATCAATAAAGCTTCCTTCATCTAAAAAAAGTTTATCTCTAATTGAGCTTATCCCTAACCGGAGTTCTGATCGGGGACACCAAATTCTATCCCCAACTCGGTTTTGGCCCCCTGGGGCACGACACTATATAAGGGAGGCAAGGACGACCTAAACGTTGAAGGGATCTACGGCCTAGGGGGGGTGAATAGGCTAATTAACAAATTATAAACCTAATTCTTTTTGTGTTTTAGTTGATTTTAAGCAAGTTTAACAACTAAGCTAAGACTAATTAACTAAGAACTAAATTAGAGCTACTAGCGGAAACTAGCGACTATCCTAATATCCGAAGAACTAGAACGATAGCCGAAGCAAAATAAACTCGCGGAAAGTAAAGGAGTGTTGACACGAAAACGTGAACACACGTGCAGAAGCGTCGATCTAGTGACCGCGTCGCAACTCAAACCAAGCGTGCCAATTGATTTGACCTGTAAATCAATAAGGATAAAATCGTCAGTAGTATAAACCTAATCGGCTTTTATTATAGCCAGATCAGGTTATTCGTAATCGGTTTTATGTTAACCGATTACGGGATCTATCGGCTTAAAGCCAGATAGAGCGAATAAGTTTAGATAAATATTCAAATCTAATCCTTATTTTTGGTATTTTTTATAATAGCATCAGCAATAAACTCTAAAATCAATATATCGGATTTAACCAAGAAACAAATTGAACAGATTGGTCAGGCCAAGACAGTATTCAAGTTTAAATCTTGATATAAACCAATAAACCGATTTAAAGGTCTAAAAGGCGATAAAGGTAGATGCAATCTGATCAAGAACGCTTACAGCAAAACCCTAAACGTGGCATATACAAGATCGATTAAACGAGACAGTTGCATATATCGAATTCGGGAAAAGCATACGAAATATCTAGGAATCGGTATCACAGGATAAATGCACATTACAGATCGATTAAATCGAGACAGTGCAATATGCGAAAACATGTTAAAGATCGGTAAATCCCGAGACAGTCTAACATGGTTTGTATACATGAGATCAAATTGATACAGCCATGTATACGGGTTACAAGGAGAGAATCGATTATCCCATCGAGATAGCTCTACCTGCAATTTGAAGCCTCTCGACGAAGTCGATCGGGTTCGGAAAAGTTTTTTTTTTTGTGTTTGTTGTAGATTGTAGATCGTCTCTACGAGGTCTAAGACCCTATTTATACTATTAGCAATCCGATACCGATACGACCTATTCTTCCGGGCCACGCCTTTGATCCAATCGTATTTCTTCCGAAGTCTTGTCTTCATCGGCTTCTGCAATATGTATTCTTTCTTCTTTGATAAAGCCCAATTCCGATTTGGTTCAACATATTCGGCCTTTTCTGAATATCCGATTTTCTGCCAAATTTGGGTGTCAACATATGCCCCTAAGTTTGGCAATGAGCTGTCTTATTAGCTAAACTTTCTAAGTAAAAATCGGATTTACTATGCACTTTGCCTCGCGATGTTTCATTTTCGGCCCATTTGGAGAACACGTGTCAGCCCAACAGATGATATGGGTTGCAACAGTAACGCCGAAAAGCGCGGTAAAACCCTAGTTTTTACCACTGCTATAAATAGACGCCCATTCGCCGTCACTTTCACACTCTCCTCCTCGCGCACGTCTCTCGCATCGGAATTCTCAGTGCTCTCAGCAGTCAGTGCGCAGCCAACTCCTCCAACTTTTCATCGGCATCATGTCTCAGGTACTGATTCAATGCTCAGATTCCGAAGCTTTGTATTCTTTGGGGCCAGTAGGAGACCGGGATCCATCAGATTTCATATTCCATTCCGTAGGCAGACTCCCCTTATTTGTCGATAAGCTTAATGTCAATAGTTGGAAATCGGCATTTAGGTCTTGGCCCAGCCCGATTAAAGGATATAAGGACTGGCTGATTCGGGTTCATAGCCAAAAACAAGAGCAATGGGACGAATTAGGGATTACCGATGCTATCCTTTTTTCCTTATTTCCGCCACCAACAGACGAACCGCTTATGGCAGCATCGGCCTATTTCTGGTGTGACACCGTAAATGCCTTTCTCTTCCCAACCGGACCCATTAGCCCTATACTTCTAGATGTAGCGATGCTAACCGGCCTAAGTCCCGATGGCGAAATGCTATCGGCTTTCGATCTGACTGCCACGCTGAAGCTGGTTCCCGAGAAGAACTTCGGCTGGCAACGATACATCAGTACTCATCAGAAAACCGACCCTATAGAAGATGAAGAACATATTGCTTTCCTAAACATGTGGCTAGATCGGTTCTTCTTCTGTGGGCAATCTCTGAGCCCTAGCAAGGTTTACCAAGGTGTAGCTGAGGCGCTGGCATCTGGCCAAAAATTAGCAATCAGCAAATACCTGCTAGGAGCCGCCTATCGGATGATGCATGAGATTAGGGAAGGTCTCTGCTCAAAGAAAGCCGATTACTCGGTCGGTAATCTAGGCGGGCCCTTCTGGTTTATCGGAATGTTTCTAAAGCTCCAGATATACAACTCCCTAGGAGAACTGGACTTTAGCCTGGAATTTCCAAATGAACAAGAATCCGATGAAAAAGAGCGCCCCTGCAGATCTTATGGAGAGATGATCTCAGTCAATTGCAACCGCAAACGTCTCAACCCATACGATCTCTCTCACTGCATGGTTGCACTGTACACAATGTCTGAATCGGAATATGGCGCAGAACAGTTCAACCCATATACTGATCTGGACAGATATCCAATCCCCTCATTTTTCCGATTATCCAGTACACTAAAGGGCGAAGCCTTACCAGCTTTCAAAGAATTCATCTCTCTGAGTATTTTCTTCGCTATCTTAAGCACCAGAACTCATCTCAAGAAACCCTCCTATGAATTCTATCACCCGACTGTGATCGCTTGGCAATTTAATTTCGGGCAGGAAATCCCCGATCTCTTCATATATCGCCAACTGAATGCCAGAGAAGATTTAAACTCCCAATCAGCTTATGGTATTCTGTTTGCTGCCCACTTGGATTTTGAGATGCCAACGGAATTTGTCATGTGGGCAAATACTTCATCCGCATTTGATAACTGGTGGGAAGTTATCGCCAAGGACATATACGCTACCAAAGGCGGGGCTGCAACCTTAATCGAACGCGTCACTGGCCAGAAAGATACTTGCAGACCCAATTGGCCAAAGATCGCTGGTATAGCCGAGCCTCCATCAGAATCGAAAACGAGTAGCAGTGACAGTTCAATCTCTTCCGATTCCGATGACAAAAAAGAGGAAAATTCTTCTGAGTCAGGGACTTCCTCTTCAGAGTCAGATGCTGAAAGAATAGAATCCCAAAACTATGCGTCTTCTTCTAACCGCGAGGTCATTAACTTGCATATATCCACTAACTCATGTAACTTTCTGTTTCCGATTGCTAACCTTAAGTCAATTTCCTTTCAGAGCGGTGACAAGCGTCCCAAGGCCAAGCTCATCGGAGAAGCAGCAGGCCAACTTCACTCAACAGCGAAGTCTGCATTGGCTTTTGCTCAAAGTTCCTCCCAGCCGAAGAAAAGACGTATAATCGGCTTATTACTGAAATCTCCACCAAAAACCCAATTTTAAAACAACCTTAAATTGATCAGGGAAACCCGAAGGCGAAACTGGGCAAAGGAGAAAAGTGCTTGCCAAGAAACCACGTCCCCAAAAGGTGCGTACGCCTGATACCACCGAATCGGTATGTGACACAGTAAGCACTTGGTTCTTTTCAAACTTTAACCACATTCAATCGGTTATTCACTCATCGGGATTTGTACTCCAGGATACTTCTCCCGTCCAGAAAAAGAAGGACGCGACTCCTGCTCCCCCTCCAGCTTCGCAAACACCGCCAGCTTTCGACCCGAAAGATGTAATCGGTTTTTCCTCACATTATTTGATAATATTCATTTTAAAATACCGATCTTTTATAACGCCAGATTTCTTTTCTTCAGTATATGTTCCAACCTCGCAGCCCCGTCAAGGTAACCGTGGTCTCCACGCAGGTTATCACCTATGACGGGAAAAAAGACGATGAGCTCAACTTCGACCCGTCCAGTATGGATTGGCTCGACGACGAGCTTGACTTCTTATCTTCACCGATCCGTACTTCGTCGCCCCCAATCGCCATCATCGATCCACCCGCCCCAGAGCCATCTAGGAAGAATCGGCTTTCTGCAGACACTCTCTCGAAGCTAAAGCAAATGTGGGAGCTGGTGAGCGACGAATCGGCTTTCCTGGTCAACCCCCTTGCCATCCGGGACATAGCTAACTCCGTCAAGGAGACCCTCCCAGAACAAGTGGTCACTGCCATCGAAAAATTGCTAACTCTCGCCGACAAAAAGTCCGATTTTGACGCAGCATTAGATCGGCTTCATCAACGAGAAGCACTAAAGGACGCAGAAGCCAAATTGAAAGGATTAATCCAGGACGCCAACGCTCAGAATGACAAACTTCTCCAGCTGAAGCGTGAGGCCGAATCGACAAAGATCGCTGCCTCCAAGGCAGTTTCAAGGGTTAAGTCCTTGGAATTAGAATAGGAGAAAGCAAAGAAAGCCGAAACAGCTGCCCGCTCAGATTTTGAGGAGAGCAAGTCGGCTGCCAAGGAGCAATACGGCGTAGTGAAGGCCTGCAGCTTGGCGGTGTTGGAGGCGAAGAAGAAAATGCCGATCATTCCTGGATCTGCTGAAGAGGACACCGATACCATCAATCGGATCCGGGATACAATTACCAGCGCCGCCGTAGCCATCCATGAATTCTGTGACTGATTGGCCTGCGAGCCAAAATATCTCAACTTGCCCATTGGGCGAAAACAGTTAAGGCCTTCGTGCCTTTGTAATAATTTTACTTTATGCAATCGCTTTTCGTTAATCTCAGTCTATAGGCGATTCGTAGAATCGGCTTTTGCTCAACAGCAACGTGTTGAGTAAAACTGAATTATTAATCGATATTCCATACTATAGACGATCCATACAGAATTGGCTTTTGCTTAACAGCAACGTGTTGAGTAAATCTATTAGCGTCAAACGTTTTTGACTATAGGCGATTCTCATAGAATCGGCTTTTAAAGAATTCCAGCTCAAGCTCCAACCCATACACTAGGATAATACTTCTTCAAATACTTGGCATTAAGGGCTTTACCAAAAACTTCACCTTCAAGCGTTTCCAGAATGTAAGCATTACCAGGAACAATCCAATTGATTCTGAACGGTCCTTCCCAATTTGGAGACCATTTTCCGTACTTAGGGTCCCTAGAACCAATCGGTAAAAATGTCTTCCATACCAGTTCTCCCACTTCAAACGCTTTCGGTATAACCTTCTTGTTATAATGTCGAGCCACCCTTTGCTTGTCCCGTTCGATATGCTCCAAAGCTCTCAACCGAACTGCCACCATATCATCCAGCTTGTCCACCATCAGGCTTTTATAATCATCGGCTTTTACGTTGTTCTGTTCCTCAACCTTGGTAGATCCGACAATAGCTTCAACTGGCAGAACAGCCTCCTGTCCGTATACTAATTCAAATGGTGACACCTTCGTAGCTCCATGTTTAGCAATCCGATATGCCCATAACGCATCCGTCAAAGTATTATGCCAACCCCGCGGCCTCTCATCGATTTTCCTCTTGATCAGCTTTATAGCACTTTTGTTTGAAGACTCAACTTGGCCGTTGGCTTGAGCATAATACGGCGAAGAATTGATCGTCGTAATTCCAAGGTTTCAGGTATAATCTTGAAATGCTTCTGACATAAATACCGATCCCTGATCCGTAGTGATCGTTTGAGGAATACCGAATCGGTAAATTATGTGCTTTTTGACAAAATCGATCGCTTCAGTAGCAGTTACCTTCCTCAATGGTACAGCTTCGACCCATTTGGTAAAATAATCCGTTGCCACTAAAATATACCGATGCCCTTTGGATGAAGAAGGAAATATTTCTCATATCATATCAATTCCCCATCCTCTGAAAGGCCACGGTTTCACGATCGGGTGTAAAATTAATGCAAGTGCATGTTGAATATTTCCGAATTTCTGACAATCTTTGCAACCCCTGTAATATTTAAAACAATCCTCTACCATGGTCGGCCAGAAATATCCAACACGCTTCAGCATCCATCTCATCTTATAAGCCGATTGATGTGTCCCGCACAATCCTTCATGTACTTCTCCGATTGCTACTTTAGCTTCTTCCTCGTTCAGGCATTTAAGCAACAATCCATCGAAACTCCGATAATATAACTTGTCGCTGATCAGAACATACCTTTGAGCTTTTCTTTTCAACTTCCTATCGGCTTTCCCTTGAGGATCTCTAAGATATTTGATAATTTCTGCCTGCCACCCTGCTGGAACAGGATTTGCAATTGGAATAAGTTCTAACTCCATGATCGGTAATTTATAACCCGATGCTTCCTGAGCTAAATCATTGGCCTCACAATTCTGTTCCCTCGGAACATGGTGAATTGTAAACATGGCGAAATACTTGGCCAAATCAGAAGCCCTCTCCAGATATTCTCGAAGATATTCACTGTGGCAATCATATTTACCGATCATCCGAAAACTACCAACCGTGAATCTCCAAATACTTCCACAATGATAGCATTCAAATTTGTCGACGGTGACTAAGCGGGGTCACCGCCGCAATGATTATATATGGGCGATGCATGCAAGATCCAAACTCGATGGTAGCACAAGACAAGGATTTATACAGGTT
The DNA here is from genome assembly GCA_036346415.1 of Raddia guianensis. Taxonomy (NCBI): domain Eukaryota; kingdom Viridiplantae; phylum Streptophyta; class Magnoliopsida; order Poales; family Poaceae; genus Raddia; species Raddia guianensis. The sequence continues at coordinate 13,918,873 of CM070534.1, read as the reverse complement.
CAGGCCCTCATGGCGGAGGTAATACCCTACGTCCTGTGCTCTGGGATTATATGGGGTATATGTGTACAAGATGATGATCAATCTGGGAGATGATCAGGCTGTAGATCCCGATGTAGATCAAGAAGAAGATGCCGAACTATGGCCCCCTACCCCCTTTATATAGTGGAGGGGGTGGGGTTACAAGGAAGAGTCCTAGTCGGTTACGAGGTAGTATTCCTATCTATAGTTATCTTGGATTACAAGTACACCTTCCCTATTAATTAGGGATAGGCTTCTATCTTCATGTCTTTTCTTGTCGAGCAAGTCTTCTAGAATCCGAGTGGTACCCGTCCTTATCCACCCGACTTGGTCCATCCCCTGTCGGGTGGTCTTTTAGGCCCGCCGTGTGGATACCCGGGGTCTATGTTATCCACACCAGCCTGGATCAACCATTCCAATCCATGAATCAAAGCCTCATACTCAACTTGATTGTTGGTCAACCCAAAATCTATGGTGACGCCGAATCGGTAAGGAACACCACCAGGGGAGACAATAAAAATACCGATTCCACATCCTTTTTCACAAACCGATCCATCAAAGAACATTACCCATGGCAATAAAACTGACAGATTAATGTCATGATGGTGCGCAATAAAATCGGCTAATACCTGCCCCTTAACAGCTTTTGGAGATTCATACGTTAAATCGAACTCGATGAGTGTAAATGCCCACTTGCCGAGTCGTCCTTTGATAATTGGAGCATTGAGCATATATTTGACCACATCGGTTTGACAAACAACTTTGCATTCAGCACCCAACAAATAATGTTTTAATTTGGTGCAAGCAAAGTACAAGCAAAGGCAATACCTTTCGACCACCGTGTATCGGGTTTCAGGATCCAGTAATTTTCTACTCAAATAGAAGATTGCACTCCCTTTTCCATCTATCTCCTGGATCAACACTGCCCCTAATGTTTTTTCCGATACCGATAAATAGAGCCTAAATGGCAAACCGTCTTTTGGAGCTACTAGAACTGGCGGGTTCGTCAAGTACCCTTTGATATCATCAAATGCCTTCTATTGTTCCGGCCCCCAAACGAACTTATCGGAATTCTTCAGCTTAAGCAACGGTGAAAACGGAATAATCCTTTCCGATAAATTTGAAATAAACCTCCTCAAATAATTAATTTTACCGATCAGCTCTTGCAAACGAACCTTCGAATCTGGAGGCTTGGTATTCAGGATGGCTTTTACTCGATCAGGGTGCGCTTCAATCCCTCTCTGATGCACTATAAACCCCAGGAACTTGCCGGCCGAAACCCCAAAAGCGCACTTCTTTGGATTCATCTTCATGCCATACCTCCTAAACCGATCCAAAACGGTTATGATATCAGCCAAGTGTCGTTCCTCCTCCTGGGATTTAATCACCACGTCATCGATATAAATTTCAACAAGTTTACCGATTAAGTCGTGGCAAATCAAGTTCATCCCTCTTTGATATGTAGCCCCAGCACTAATCAGCCCAAAAGTCATCACTACCCACTCAAACAAGCCGATAGAACCAGGACATCTAAACGCAGTTTTGCTCACATCCTCTTCAGCCATAAAGATCTGATTGTAACCAGCATTGCCATCTAGGAAACTAATAATCCGATTGCCTGAAGCACATCAATTAATCGATCGGCGATCGGCATCGGATATTCGTCTTTGTACGTCGCTTTATTCAAATCCCGAAAATCGATGCACACCCGAATTTTATCAGAATCCTTTTTCCCCACTGGCACGATGTTAGAAATCCAATCGGCATATTTGCATGGCCGAATAAACTTTGTGTCTAACAATCTCTGAATTTCGGCCTTTACTTGATCATAAATCTTCCAACTAATCTTCCTTGGTGATTGTTTCACTGGCCGGAACCCAGGCTTCATCTTGATCCTATGCTCAACTATGGATCGGTCTAAACCAGGCATCTCGTGATATTCCCAGGCAAAGCAGTCGACCCGATCCTTGAGTATCTGGATAAGCCGATCCTTATATTCCCGTGGCAACTGTTTACTGATATAAGTGGGCCTCTCTTTGCCATCAGATCCAATATCGACTTTCTCGAGTTCGTCAGCCGATATAAACCCCTGGCCCATCTTATACTTTACTCCCTCTAGTGTCGCGGTTCCCATAAAAAACCCTCATGTCCTTGAGTTACTGACTGTGCTTCCAATGTCGTTGGCTTGAAGCCAACCTTGCTAAAACTGAGAAAATCGCAATCGTCTAGAGGTTTTCCCGATAACGCCTCCAAGTTATCATGTATTTGGTATAATCGGCTTCGCCGCCGAGGACTCTCCTTGACCACTTTATTTGTTCACCAATCCATTGGATCAAAAGTCGATGCAACGTTGACGGTATGCGCAGCTTGGCATGTATCCGATCTCTTCCCAAGAGCACATTGTAATTTCCTTTCCTTCGATTACAAAAAGGCCGTCGGGATTGTCTTACTTCCAACAATCAATTCCACCACCGTAACCCCTTTGGCCTCGGTCGGATTTCCGTTGAAGTCACTCAACACCATATTTGTTTTGACCAAATCCTCCGTGGATTTCCCGATTTTGCGGCACACGTAATATGGCATCAAATTAACCGCTGCACCATCACAACCATCATCCCGAAATCGGTTTTCCATTCATGTATCCCATAATAAACAACGGCTTGAGATGTAATCGAATTCTCGTTTCTTAAAATAGCATCTTCGCGCCCACCACCGATTCTGCGGTTGCCTCCTCAGAATCGCACATGAATTCCCGAGGCAGTATACAAACCATATTGGTGGCAACTGATACTTCATCAGAATCCTTTTCAATAATAACAGCTGATCTCAACTTGGGCCTCCATTCCTGACTGCCCCTAGCCTGTTTCATCGGCTTTACTTGCTCCAAAAGAGCATCTCTAAACTTCTCAGCCTCTGCCTCTTTGGTTTCAGCGTGCCTCATCCGCTGCAAGCGTCGCTTCTGAGATTTAGTGATCCCACTCGGGCACCATCGTGGCAACGGTACCTTGGGAGGCCGATGCACATTAGTACTTCTATCTATCGGCTTTTCCTCATCCTCATTGCTTGGAAATACAAGCCGATCCTTTACCGATACTCGCTTGGGTGGAACGAAGGCGTGATTCATCGGGCAGTTCTCCAAAGTAGGCAATGACATCCTTTCCTCCCAGCAATACCGAAAAAAGGGGCACTCCCAGTGCTCCATCTCCCAATCTTGGTCTTCTGAATTTCCATGGACCGATTCAGGAATATTTGCTTTGTCGTCCCTGTGAGGGGTCTGTTTAGCCATCCGATCATATTTTCGGCTTTGGCTTAATGATCGGATTATGAACCTGACCGCGCTTCACTTCGCGCCATTCTCCAGTTTTCACGGTGCCACGCCGGTTTGATGACCGGAATTGTAACTCGGGTTTCTCTTGCACCAAGATCCTCTTGGACCCAACGAGTACCTTAAACCGATTTGAGCTCTCGGGTTCATCGGCTTTCCTCTTAGCATCCACCATTTCAACAAAACCGACTGGGAACGGTTCTGTCTCGATTTGCGGATTTTTACCCTGGTATCGCAATTGCCTGCTTTTGACTGCTTTTTGTACAACTTGCTTAAACATGTTGCACTCGTTGGTAGCATGTGAGTAGGAATTGTGCCACTTGCAGTACTTACGCTTCTTTAGCTCCTCGAGTGGTGGAATAACGTGCCCCTGCTTGAGCCGAATCTGTTTTTCCTGCAACAAGTGATCGAAAATCCGATCACATTTGGAGGTATCAAAAGAATACTTGCCCTTCTCGGGACCTTTCGGCTTAATCCATCCTAACTCGAACTCCTTCTTATTAGTCACCCACTCGGCAACATAAGCACTGACCTCATCGGTGTCAGAATTATCGAAACTTTCTGTATCTTCAGTCTCAACAATATTGACAGCTTTATTTTTGCTCCGGTTGTTATTGTTGTTGTTCTGATAATCCTTCTGACCAGGGTAGGAGTTATCTGAAAATCGGCTTTCATAAAGCGTGATTTTATGGGCCGGATGGGATATGTCTGCAAACTCTTGGTTGCCCACTTTTTTTCTGATTAACAGGGAGCAAGCCCTTGAAAGCCAATCTGCCAGTTCATTATCAGGCAGCGAAAGGCTATAGCATCGGTTCCTTACTTCCCTGAACCGACGCAAATAATCATTTACCGATTCCCCGAACTTTTGCTTGATCATCATGATATCGGTAATTCTCGCCTCATTCTCCCCGGAATAAAAGCATTCATGGAATTTCTTCTCCAAACCGCCATGAGGTGACGTCATAGAGGAAGCGATGTAAACCGGTTGAAAGTCGATCCCTTAGATCTTTGCCTCGCCGACAAAGGCAAGAAACTCGCAATATGCTCGCCACGAGGTGTGATCGCTTCCACTAAACTTGGCATTCGCAAAATCAGGAACGCGATATTTATGTGGATACTCTGTTTCATTAAAAGCCGATGGGTACGGCATAGTGTAATGCGGGGCGATCTCAGGCGTGTTAAACCCGCATTGCTTCATCATGTTATAAATTAAATTCTTGGTCATCTCTTCCAGATTCTCATTTATCCCTAGATTAACCGGCTGATACGCCGGCTCTGGAATCGGAATCATAGCTTGATTACCCAATATCATCTGAATCGGAGTAGGGTTGATGGTCAATGATGGACTTGATTGGGAAGCTCCAGCATGTGATGTCCCTGCTTGAGCATAGGCTGGATAATGATTCCCAAAACTCATCCCTTGCGGAGAATTCCGATTCACCTGAGGAGCCCTTGATCATGATGTTATGCAACGCAAAGATCGGTGTCTCTTGGACAATGCGCCCCAAGACCGATGACTGATCGAGCATCGATCGATAGACCGAATTGTTAATTTGATCTCTTATTATCTCAGAGTAATCTCCGGTCAGCAATGGATCTCCAATCGAGGTCTTGGTAACCTGGCCACTACGGGTTTTCCGATAGCCAGTTAACATCCTCTCCTTGTTTTCCCCGTGGATCTCCGCGAGCCTATCTTCAATTTCTTTTTTCTGATCTGGGCTCAGTTCGTCAAACGTCACTGGTTCAGCATCCACCGCTACCTCGGCATCGGTGCGCGTCATTACGTCGGATTCGATTGTTTGGTCCCACCGAGCGTGCCAAAAAGTGTGTTGACACGAAAACGTGAACACACGTGCAGAAGCGTCGATCTAGTGACCGCGTCGCAACTCAAACCAAGCGTGCCAATTGATTTGACCTGTAAATCAATAAGGATAAAAACGTCAGTAGTATAAACCTAATCGGCTTTTATTATAGCCAGATCAGGTTATTCGTAATCGGTTTTTATGTTAACCGATTACGGAATCTATCGGTTTAAAGCCAGATAGAGCGAATAAGTTCAGATAAATATTCAAATCTAATCCTTATTTTTGGTATTTTTTATAATAGCATAAGCAATAAACTCTAAAATCAATATATCGGATTTAACCAAGAAACAAATTGAACAGATTGGTCAGGCCAAGACAGTATTCAAGTTTAAATCTTGATATAAACCAATAAACCGATTTAAAGGTCTAAAGACTGATAAAGGTAGATGCAATACAGATCAGTAAACGTTTGCGTAGGCAAAACCCTAAACGTGGCATATACAAGATCGATTAAACGAGACAGTTGCATATATCGAATTCGGGAAAAGCATACGAAATATCTAGCAATCGGTATCACAGGATAAATACACATTACAGATCGATTAAATAGAGACAGTGCAATATGCGAAAACATGTTAAAGATCGGTAAATCCCGAGACAGTCTAACATGGTTTGTATACATGAGATCAAATTGATACAGCCATGTATACGGGTTACAAGGAGAGAATCGATTATCCCATCGAGATAGCTCTACCTGCGATTTGAAGCCTCTCGACGAAGTCGATCGGGTTCGGAAAAGGGTTTTTTGTGTTTGTTGTAGATTGCAGATCGTCTCTACGAGGTCTAAGACCCTATTTATACTATTAGCAATCCGATACCGATACGACCTATTCTTCCGGGCTACGCCTTTGATCCAATCGTATTTCTTCCGAAGTCTTGTCTTCATCGGCTTCTGCAATATGTATTCTTTCTTCTTTGATAAAGCCCAATTCCGATTTGGTTCAACATATTCGGCCTTTTCTGAATATCCGATTTTCTGCCAAATTTGGGTATCAACAAGGAGATAGAGGAAAAGAGATGGACCTCGATTTTTTAACGAGGTTCGGCACAAAGCACCTACTCCTCGATGCCGAGATCACCCGAGAGTGACCGGGACCCTCTCGTCCCTAGCCGGCAATCCACTTGGTAGGCTTTTAGGCCGGACGGGCCAAGGCTAGCCTCCGACCAAGTAAAATGAGGCCGAGGTCCGTCACAAGTCGACGGCTACTCGACACCCCGACACCATGTGTAGGCGCCGACCACCGCGGAGGTGGTGTTTGTACAAGCTTCGTCTTCGGGGGTATTCGGCTTGACGCGGAACCGACGGAGACCCAAAGCTTGATTGTCCCGGCAACTCCACGAAGTTGAAGACGCACGGCTTCCACGGACTTCGTGCCCGGCGAAGAAGGAAGCACCCGGTTCCCACACAGGGTGACCCCGCCTGTGGCGAGGGTTTCGTTGGAGTAGTTGTTCGTGTTGGTGAGGCGGTACGTCTTGCCGGAGAGGTACACTTGGTGAAGACTTGAACCGGTGATGCTTGGGCATGGCGAGGTGGAGGACTCGACTCCGGCGGGAAGACCCCAAAGAGCACTCGACTCGGTGGACCGAAAGCCCCCAAGAACACACCTCAAACCCTCATAGAAGCCAACCCAAGAACCTCCCCAATCCCCCACAAGAACCAAGCAAAATCCATGGAACAAGGGGCAAATCAACCAGAGAACCAAACCTTACCTTACTTACCTTCCCTCTCCTCTCCTCTCTCTCTCGAGCCCTAACCCTAGGTGTGGAGGCCATGGGAGGAGGTGGTGGGAAGGGGAGAAGCTCTCACAAGGGCACAAGTGCAAGGGTGGAAGAAGTAATGAGCTCTCTCGGTTTTTGGAGTCCATCCCGAGTCCCTTATATAGTGCCCAGGTCGGTTAGGACATGTGTCGCAATCCTAGGCAGACAGATACGAAATGAGTGGCCCAGATAGAGTCGTGTCTGGGTCAGACTCTCCATCGAATGCGTCTGATGGGCCCATCGGATGAGTCCGATGGACTGACCTGGGCGCGCCGGACCCGTGCCTGGAAGGTGTTCGGCTAAGTGGCTAGCCCTCATCGGACGCGTCCGATCAGCCCGTCGGACGTGTCCGACAGAAGGTTTTGCACCTGGGTGGCTTCGGGACTTAGCCGCTGTGGCCTGTGTTGGACTTCATCGGACGCGTCCGACCAGCTTCATCGGACGCGTCCGATCAGCGCGATTCATCAGACGCCAGTACTGAATCCCCTGTCCCCAGTTCACCGGATGCATCGGATGGCTGTATCCTAACACAGCCATCTCTCTCACACACCCCTTCTCACTCCTCTCTCTCACTCTAGGTCTAGGAAGCTTGGAGAAGGGTTTAGATGGGTTTGTCGGCTTCCGGTGAAGGCTTGGCTCGAGGAAGTGCACAACTCGAACACTCTGGACTTGGTGGGACCCGCGGAGGCTTCCGGATGTGATCTAATCTTTTCGGATAAGCTCTAGGTCACATTGGGTGGGAGATTTCGCGCCTAAGGCTCCTACTCGACTTCACTGCTACGAAACTACCCCAGAAGCGACCTACCTAGCCTCGGATGCCCTCGGGCCCACCTAATGGCTTTGACTCCAAGCAACTCACCCCGTGGACACCTGGCACTCTCTCGGACTCTCTCGGACTTTCTCGAAGCTACTAGATCCATCTAGCCCAATCCCGGAGAGGAGAAGACGAGTGCTCAATGGGACCAACTTGCCAGAGACAGAGTCTCGCACAACCGTGCTCGAGACTCGGACACACACACAATCACAAAGACATAAAGAGAAATTGCTATGCAAAATAATGTCCTTATGATGACGTGGCACCAAATGCCAAAACTAACTTAGGCCTCGACCTAATGTGTTTTGAATCTCCCCCTTTTTTGGCAATTTGGTGATAAGACCCTGCAAAACAATCTCAACAAGCACAAGTGCATATATTCTCATGGCAAAGAGGTTAGTCACATAAGCCTTTGCCTAAAGCAATGTCCAAGTCCAGATTTATGAGCATGTTTGAGCATATCCAAGCCATTTCAAATGAAGCGCAATACAAGCCAAGCTCAATCAACCTAAGCACATCTAGTGAGCATATGAGCATGTTTCAAGTCATTTGAGCACAAACCTATTTGGGAGCAAGTTACAACCCTCTAGAAGGAACCAACAATGAGCAAGATACAACCCATTGCATGGGACAATTCAAGAGCAAGATACAACCCTCTAGAAGGGACTAATCATGAGCAAGATACAATGATGATCCAGAATTGAGCACAAGCAAGCAATTTTCATTGATCTAGAGCATGCACATGTCAAGCACAATCGATAATGTAAGCATGTAAACAAGATCCTAGCTCCCCCTAGATCAATGCAACAACAAATTATGTGCTGAAATTGAAATGGGCTCACAATTAGAGTTTGCTCTCATGCTCCCCCTCAATACAAGCTCTAAACAATCATAACATAGCACCATCCCACCATTCCTATGCTAGCTTTAGCAAATTGAGATTGGTTTTTAGCACATTTCTCCCCCTTCTTGTAATCAAAATGGCAAAAAGATAAAGAAGCTGGCACTACTTTGGACATGCATATGAGAAAGCGAACAATGTGCGCTTTACAACTTATGTTAACGCCATAACAAGACCAATAGCTCACCACAAGTGCAAGAGAAACTAGTGCACAGTCACAACATCATTTTAGCACAAATTTAGCAAGTTTTCAATATGATGTTTGCTAGGTTTAAACCTTTGCACAAGTATAGATGAACCTGGCCACATGTTCCTAGCATGTCATTCTAGTGCAAGGGAGAATGCTAGCTAACATCGCTATTGGTGCTATTAGATTACAAGTTCGGCAGTCAAGCTTCATGAGATTTGAAAAGCTTTAGTTGAGCACATTTATTTAGTTTATTCAAAGCTTTGGCTTTTGGCCAATTTTTCAGGACTTGCTACCGTCCCATTGGGATTTTTCAGCTTATTCATTTTATTTTGGCTCAACAATTTTGAAAAATTTCTCATTTAGCAATCCTGCTACCCCCAGTAATAAAATGCCCAATTACACATGCTAGATTCTAGACTATACAATGAACTAGAAGGACTATGAGAGGAATACATGTGGCTCTAGATTATCTAGTATGGCAACATTTTAGCAGGTGCATTATTAGGCTTTATATGAGTAAGTGATGAGTTTCCAAACACTAGCTCTCAAGCACAAGTAGCAAGCAAATTGGAACAACTTGAGAAGCGAACATAAATAGTAAAGCACACCCTCACATACCCATATATACAAGAGGTATTATAATGGGACCACTCCAGTAGTCCAGCTTACTTATCAATTTGCATTTGATTTATCAAGAATGTTTAATTCATTTCTATGCCTACAAAACCGGTTCTCATCCAAAGGCTTAGTGAATATATCTGCAAGCTGATCATCAGTCCTCACATGCTTAAGCACAATGTCACCTTTTTGTATGTGGTCTCTCAAGAAATGGTGACGGATGTCAATGTGCTTGGTACGTGAGTGCTGGACAGGGTTGCAGGCTATTTTTACCGCACTCTCATTATCACATAGCAATGGAACATGGTTAAGTTTTATCCCATAATCGTAGAGAGATTGCGTGAGGAATAGCAATTGAGCACAAGAACTCCCCGCCGCTATGTATTCGGCCTCGGCCGTTGATAGCGCCACGGAGTTCTGCTTCTTAGATGCCCAAGATACCAAGCATCTACCTAGAAAATGACATGCTCCTGAAGTGCTCTTGCGATCAATCTTGCAACCGGCATAGTCACTGTCGGTATACCTAAGTAACTCAAATTGCGCACCCTTCGAGAACCAAATGCCAATGCTAGGTGTATACTTAAGGTATCGAAAGATTCGTTTTACAGCTTTTAAGTGCATTTCTCTAGGGGAGGCCTGAAATCTAGCGCACATGCAAACACTAAACATGATATCAGGCCTAGAAGCAGTCAAGTAAAGCAATGCACCAATCATAGACTGATAGGACTTAGGATCGATAGAAGTACCTGAGAAGTCGAGGTCGAGATGCCCATTCGTCGCCATTGGAGTTCTAATGGGCTTACAATCGGTCAGCTTGAAACGCTTGAGCAAGTCGGTGATGTACTTCGCCTGGGAGACAAAAGTGCCTGTGCGAAGCTGACGAATCTGAAAGCCCAAGAAGAAGCTGAGCTCTCCCATCATCGACATCTCGAACTCCTGGGCCATCATCTGGCTGAACTCAGTGCACAGGGTCTCGTTGCTGCTGCCAAATATGATATCATCCACATAGACCTGGCAGAGGAAGAGGTCTCCATCTATCACCTTGGTAAAGAGAGTGGAGTCAACTCGGCCAACTCTGAAGCCCTTCTCTATCAAGAAGTCCCTCAATCTCTCATACCAAGCCCGTGGTGCCTGTTTCAGTCCATACAGCGCCTTGGAGAGTTTGTACACATGATCTGGGTGATGTGGATCCTCAAACCCTGGGGGCTGCTCCACGTAGACAAGCTCACCGATGTACCCGTTGAGGAATGCACTCTTGACATCCATCTGTTTCAGCACAATGTTGTGGCAAGTTGCAAACGCCACCAACAACCTGATTGCATCCAAACGGGCCACCGGGGCTTAAGTGTCTCCACAGTCTATCCCCTCGATCTGTGAGTACCCCTGTGCCACAAGCCTTGCCTTCTTTCTGACCACTGACCCAAACTCGTCCTGTTTGTTCTTGAACACCTACTTGGTGCCGATCACATTGCAGTCAGCCGGCCTCTCAACAAGTGTCCAAACCTTGTTCCTCTCGAAGTTGTTGAGCTCCTCGTGCATTGCATTGATCCAGTCGGCATCCTCAAGTGCCTCCTCGACCTTCTTTGGCTTAAGCTTAGAAACAAAAGCCTGGAACTGGCATATGTTGGCTGTCATTGACCTGGTCTGCACTCCACGTGTCGGGTCACCAATCACCTGCTCGGCTGGGTGATCACGGGCAATGTGTGGGATACACGGAACCCGGGTGTCTGTACGATGGGCCGAGAGGATCACCTAGCAGGGGGTGGCTCGGAGCGCCCATATTGGCCAGGGAAGCTGGGCCGCCCGGAAGGGGGTAGGCCCAGTCGGCTGCATCAGGATAGCCGCCGGCCAACCTGCTGCCCGACTTGCACGGCAAGAAAGAGGCAAAGATAGAAGTCTATCCCGAATAGAAAGGATATGATTGTAAACCTAGAAATAGGTATATTTGGTATGAAGGGCTATAGATAGAATCTGTCCGGCCCGAGTACGACTTTGTAACCGACTAGGGCTTCATGTAACCCTACCCCCCTCCACTGTATAAAGGCGGGCAGGGACCCCTAGATCGGGACGATACACGAGATACATCGATACACATAGCAATCATTGATAATCCCATCTCACAGGACTAGGGTATTACCTCCTCCATTGAGGGCCTGAACCTGTATAACCCCTTGTCTTGTGGTACCATTGAGCTTGAGATCCAGCGCAATACCCCATATATAGTTCAATCTATTGCCGACGAGTACCCCCAGTTTGTAGAACATCGACAGTTGGCGCGCCAGGTAGGGGCAGCGTCAAGATCATCTTCATCAAGCTCGATGGCAATTCATCCACGTTCGTGCGCCGGTGCCAGCACGCTGCGCATGAACGAACTCCAAACCTGAAGAAGGAGATGCGATCTGTTCGCGGCCATATTCTGGATGGCATATTGTTCCGACGATTGCCGTTGATTCCGAAGGAATTTTGCAGTGAAACTGGATCCATTGGAAAGGTTATATCGCCAGCTTTCCGTGAAGCCATAGAATGCCCAAAACGGAGTCCGGATGTGTCCGGGGCGTCCGTTTGAAGGCAGACTGCGTAGGAAGGTCGCGAATCTCAGCAAGCTCGTAAAAGCTCGTCAGCGGCGGCTGCGGCATACGGATCGGCCACGGCACACCTCGTGGGACGTTGAGGACCAGCGAGGACCTTCACCGACCTTCGCCGACCACGTGGAGATCGTCTCCGACCATGGCCGAGACCTCGGCGAGCACGCGCTACTCGACCCCGACCATGGCGCGTGCTGCTCGGTGTTGATCGAGACGTGAACGACTACTTCCGTACCACTACCTGCAGATTGGTGAACCGGCTCCATCGACTCGTCTTCCGCTGCACCGCATGTCGCAAATCTACGGCTTCGGGAGCTTGGATTTCGTCACCAACAACTTCGGCAAGCTCGCGCTCTCGAGCTCGGACAAGATCCGATCTGTGGGCGACTTCATCAACGACTAGCCCGTACTCCTCTTCGGGCTGGAGAACGCCGCCGCCTAATACCAACGCGTAATGCATTGGAGGCCTAAACTTGCTCTTCCGGATTCGGACTAAGATCCGATCTGGGAGAGACTTCACCAACACTCTAAGATCCACTCTTCCAGACTCGGACAAGATCCAATCTGGGGGGAATAACTACAACAACACCTCCCGCTCAGGTTGGGAAACTCCGCGGCCATCTACTCATGAGTAGTACGCCAAGGTCTCACTTCCCGACTCGGATACGGCGAGGGCTCCATCGAAGACAGATTCCGGACGTCATCTTGTTTCGACGATTCCTGATGATACAGAGGGAATTTGAAGTCGGGACCGGATGCGCTGGAAAGATAATTTCGTCAGCTTTCCGTGAAGCCGAAGCACGCCCAAAACGGAGTCCGGACGTGTCCGGAGCGTTCGTTTGAAGGCAGACTGCGCAGAAAGGTCGCGAATCTCAGCAAGCTCGTAAAAGCTCGTCAGCGGCGGCTGCGGCATACGGATTGGCTGTGGCACACCTCCAAGGACATCAAGGATCAGTAAGGAGCTTCTCTAAACAATCGACGATCAATACATCTTCCGGACTCGGATCCGATCCAGTCTGAGGAGAACATCAACATCGCTTCGTCTGGACTCCCGTTCGGATCGAGGAACGCCGCCGCCACCTACTCCCGAGCGGTGTGCCGGGGGCTCAATCCTTGATTCGGATACGGCGAGGACCTAACCAAGAACAAGTTCAAGACGGTGGACGCCTTCAGCAGCAAACCAAGCGGATTCAAGACCAAGTCATCCCGACGACGGTGGACCAGAGTTGATCTAAAGAGAGCTTTGACGTCAACTCCAGCACGGATTGAGGAACGCCGCCGACACCCACTCCCAAGTGGCGTGCCGAGGGTTCAATTCTTAACTCGTATACAGCAAGAGCTTGATCAAGGACTTCAACAACACTTTCCCAAACTCGGACATGATCCGATCCGGGGGAGGAATCGGCATCGCTTCGCTCGGGCCACAAGAACCACTCTTTCGGACTCGGACCACATCCGATTTGGGAGAGACTTCAGCAGCAAATCGCCTTGATTCATCGTCATCAGCAGCAAATCGCTTCAAACGGCATGGCTAACAGCCTACGCCAGCACCCCGAGTGCAACCTATGGCTCGGCTACACGCCAGCGCCGACTACGGCACGGCTAACAACCTATGCCAGCACCCCGAGTGCAACCTACGGCTCGGCTACACGCCAGCGTCGACTACGGCACGGCTAACAGCCTACGCCAGCACCCCGAGTGCAAACTTCGGCACGGCTAACAGCCTACGCCAGCACCACGAGTGCAACCAATGGCTCGCTACGCGCGGCGCCAACCGGCATGGCTAACGATTTCACGCCAAAGACACCAGTGCAAACCGGCATGGCTAACGATTTCACGCCAACTTCGGTAGCGGCTAACGACCACGCCAACTTCGGCACGGCTAATAGCCTACACCAGCACCCCGAGTGCAAACTTCGGCTCGGCTGCACGCCTACGCCATGCCAGCGCCGACTACGGCATGGCTACACGCCAGCGCCAACTACGGCATGGCTACACGCCAGCGCCAACTACGGCACGGCTAACAGCCTACGCCACCTTCGGCACGGCTACACCCCTACGCCAACTACGGCACTGCTAACAGCCTACGCCAGCACCCCGAGTCCAAGGAATTGGCAAGTACCGAAGGTACTCTTCCTATCCACTTTGCAACCGGCATAATCCGCATCCGAATAGCCGATTAGGTCAAAGGTTGACCCTTTAGGATACCAAAGGCCAAAGTTGGTTGTGTGGACTAAATATCTCAAGATTCGCTTGGCTGCCATTAAATGGCATTCCTTGGGTGCAGCTTGAAATTTTGCACACATGCACACACTAAGCATAATATCAGGTCTAGATGCACAAAGATAAAGAAGCGAACCAATAATAGAACGATATACCTTTTGGTCGGCGTCCTTACCATTTACATTTAAGTCAAGATGACCATTTGTTGGCATTGGAGTCTTGATAGGCTTGGAATTGCTCATCTTGAACTTTTTTAGCATATCTTTGACATACTTTGTTTGACTAATAAAAGTCCCTTCATTCATTTGTTTCACTTGAAGTCCAAGGAAGTACTTCAATTCTCCCATCATTGACATTTCAAAACGTTTAGTCATAAGACGACTAAACTCCTCGCAAAACAACTTATTAGTAGATCCAAAGATGATATCATCAACATAAACTTGACAAACGAATATATCACCATCTACTAATTTAGTAAAAAGAGTAGGATCCGATTTACCCATTTCGAACCCTTTTCTTACCAAAAACTACTTTAAACATTCATACCAGACACGTGGAGCTTGCTTCAATCCATATAGTGCCTTTCTAAGCTTGTAAACATGGTTTGGAAACTTGGTGTCTTCAAAACCCGGTGGTTGCTCAACATAAACAAGCTCGGAAAGTGGACCGTTAAGAAATGCACTCTTTACATCCATTTGCCACAACTTAAAACCATGGTGAGTAGAAAAGGCAATTAAAATTCTAATAGCATCTACTCTTGCTACCGGAGAGTAAGTCTTACCATAATCCAAACCTTCGATTTGTGTGAAGCCTTATGCAACCAACCTTGCTTTGTTCTTTGTCACCACTCCATGTTCATCTTGTTTGTTGCGGAAGACCGAAAGTCCATTAGGTCTAGCCTAATTAGTTTTGGCATTTGATGCCACATCAACTAAGGACATTGTTTTGCTTAGCACATTCTCTACATGTCTTTGTGTTGCGTGCGTGTGAAAGTCCATTAGGTCTAGCCTAATTAGTTTTGGCATTTGGTGCCACGTCAACTAAGTACATTGTTTTGCTTAGCACATTCTCTACATGTCTTTGTGTTGCGTGCGTGTCCGAGGCTCGAGCACGGTTGTGCGAGTCTCAGTCTATGGCAAGTTGGTCCCATTGAGCACTCATTTTCTTCTCTCCGGGATTGGGCTAGATGGTTCTAGTAGCTTCGAGAAGGTCCGAGAGAGTCCTAGAGAGTGCCAGGTGTCCACGGGGTGGTTACTTAGAGTCGAAGCCACTAGGTGGGTCCGGGAGCATCCGAGGCAAGGTAGGTCGCTTCTGGGGTAGTTTCGTAGCCGCCAAGTCGAGTCGAGCCTTAGGCACTAAAACTCCCCCCCAAAGTGCCCTAGAGCTTATCCGAAATGATTCGATCACATCCGGAAGCCTCCGCGGGTCCCATCAAGTCGAAGAGCCTTCCCTAAGCCAAACCTACACCTGAAACTGACAAAGTACCCAAAGACCCTTCCCCAAGCTATCCTATGTCTTGTGAGAGAGAATGGGTGAGAAAAGAGGGAAGGAGAGACTTGCTGCTCGGTTCTGGGGTTCATCGGACGCGTCCGATGAGGCATCGGACGCGTCGGTGGTTCGGTCACAGATGAGACATAGAAGGCGTCCGAAGATTACACACTGACCGGACGCATCCGACGAGCTGGTCGGACGCGTCCGATGGAGTCTGGCACAAGCCTGTAGCGACTAAGTCCCCAACATCCGATATGCAATCACTCTGTCGGACGCGTCCGATGAGGGCTCGACACCGAGTCGAATACCCTGTGTGCACTGGTCTAGGCGCGCCGGCTAGGCCCATCGGGCGCGTCCGATGGGGAGTCCGACCCAGAGTCGAGATAATTCGAGCCACTGGTTTTGAATCTGTCTGCCTGAGATCGTGACACGTGTCCTGGACGGGCTAGGCACTATATAAGCAGCTCGGGGGGACTCCAAAATCTGTGAGAGCTCATTATTTCCACCTCCCTTGCACTTGTGTTCTTGTGAGAGCTCCTCCCCTTCACCACCTCCTCCTCCCATGGCCTCCACACCTAGGGTTAAGGTTTGAGAGAGAGAGGAGAGGAGAGGGAAGGTAAGGAAGGTAAGATTGGTCCTCCCGGTTGGTTTCCCTTCGTTTTCCTGAGGATTTGGGTTGGTTCTTCCATGGGGATGGTGTGTTCTTGGGATCTCTCAGTCTTACGAGTCGAGTGCTCTTTGGGGCCTTCCCGCCGGAGTTGAGCCTCCCACCTCGCCGTCCTCCAAGCTTCACAGGTTCAAGCCAACGCCAAGTACCTCGTCGCCGAGCTCGTACCGCTTCACCAACACCATACCACTTCTCCAACGAAACCCTCGCCACGGGCGGGGTCACCCGGTGCGGGAACCGGGTGCTTCCACTTCGCCGAAGCGGAGTCCAAGGGAAGCCGTGCGTCTACAACTTCGCGGAGTTGCCGGGACGGTCAAGCTTCGGGTCTCCGCCAGTTCCGCGTCAAATACCACTCTGCGGTGATCAGCGCCTACACACGGCGCCGGGGTGTCAAGTAGCCATCGACTTGTGACAGACCTCGGCCTCGGTGTACTCGGTCGGAGGCGAGCCTTGGCCCTTCTGGCCTAAAAGCCTACCAAGTGGATTGTCGGCTATGGACGAGAGGGTCCCGGTCACTCTCGGGTGACTTCGGCATTGAGGAGTAGGTGCTTCGCACCGAACCTCATTAAAAAATCGAGGTCCATCTCTTTTACTCTCTTGCAATTACTTTTAGTCTTTACATTCGCTTCGGCTATCATTATTTAGACTTGCTAGTTAGTTCACTTCCGCTTCGGTAGCTCTCAATTTGATAGCTAGTTAGTCTTTTGCTCTAGTTTAGTTAGTTGTTTTAAACATGCTTAAAATCAACTAAGACCCAAAAATAGGATAAAATTGGCCTATTCACCCCCTCTAGGCCGTAGATTCCTTCAAGTGGTATCAGAGGCATGTACCCTCCGTGTACTCCGCCAGGAATAGAATCCCATTGTTCACCGGCACACACTTTGGTCATTGGAAGACCAAGATGACCACCTACCTACAGTTGATGGGGCGTCAAGTTTGGGCAGTGGTAGACAAACCTTTGGGCTTTGAGCTAGAGAAGGATAAAGCTCCCACAGCTGATCAATATGCTAAGCTAGAATTTGATGCTAAAGCTAGGAATGCGCTGTTTTCTGCTTTGAGCGCTGAGGTCTTTGAGCGAGTTAGCAACTTGCCTACTGCCTATGAAATCTGGAAAATCTTGGTAGAAATCCACGAGGGGACGGACGCGGTCAAGGAAGAAAAGATTGCGGTCCTTAGGAGAAAATTTGATAGGTTCAAAATGCTAGATGACGAGGATGCGAATGCAATGTACTCCAGGCTTAACCCTTTGGTGAACGAGCTCAAGGGGCTCGACTTCACCATTACTGACTTGGATGTTTGCAGGAGAGTCATGTCAATACTACCCAGGAGCAGGTACCGAGAGTTTGTGCTCCTTTGAAGCAAAGAGTCCAAGACGATGACCCCTGGAGAACTCCTTGGTCAGCTCGTCTCCTTTGAGATGATGGTCAAGGACGAGGACAACGATGAGCCTTCCAAGCCCAAGGAGAAGGCCATCGCGCTCAAGGCAAACATGTCCAAGTCGAGCAGCTACAAGGCAGGCGCAAGCTCCAACAACAACAAGTCTGGCTCCGAGGGCGAGCAAGGTAGTCCAAGAGTGATCAAGAGCATGGACAACCTTGCACTCGCGATGGGCCGCATGAGCAGGAACCTGAAGCGCTACGGAGGCAAGAACTTCAAGGACAAGAAAGCACTCGCCTCCATTCGCTGCTACGAGTGCAATGAGAGAGGCCACATTGCCTCGGTTTGCCCCAACAAGAAGAAGGGCAAGGACAAGGCTGGGAGTAGCGACGACAAGAAGCCCAAGAACAAGACAAGGCGGTACAAGTCCGACTTCCGTCGTACCGACAAGAACGGCAAGAAGCAAGCGTTCGTCGGTGAGTGGGAGACCGACAACTCCTTCACAAGCGACGAGTCAACTACTTCCTCTGCTTCAGGCTAAGGTGGCGCCAAGGAGAAGCCCAAGGACAAGGCCAAGGCACTGATCGGGCTCACACTACTCGAGTTGGTGCCTCCACCACCCACTAGCTACCTGCGGGTTTGGTGGTCGCTGCTACCTCGGACGACGATGCGGGCTGGGAGTCCGACATCGAGTTCATTCCCGAGCCGGTTCTTCCTCCGAGGTGCCTCATGGCAAAAGCTTCAGACGATGAGGTGAGTGTCTCAGAAGCTTCTGATGCAACCACTCTACCATTTGAGCAAGATTCTCCTGAGGGTATTCAGTACTTGGTTGATCTTGCTAATCATGCTAATGAGGTAGCACAAGAAAATGGTAGAAAATACTTAAAACTGAAAAAGGAGCACTATCAACTTAAGAAAAAGCATACTGCATTGTGTGAAGAGCGTGATCATCTAGATAGAATAGTTGATGAAGCATTAAATGATAAATATGCTTTAGAAGATGAAATGAAAACTCTCTATGCTGGATTAGCTCTAGATGATGTTATCAATGCTTTGCCAACAATTTAATATGCTCAAAGTGTAGAGGATGACGAGTTGCCTGTTGTTGATACTTCTATTGCACCAGTTGCACTTGATGCTCTCTGTAAGGATCCTAGGCCGAGAGGGGGGGTGAATCGGCCCTTTTCAAATTTTACTTCTCTCGATTCGCTTGATTTACTTAATCAAATTAAGAGCCCAAGCTATCGATTGACCTAGAGTCTAGTTGCGGAAGTGATCACAATAATGCTGGCGACTACTAGGAGGCTCGATGGCACTCACATGCAAGCGATCAAGACAATATGCGTAATTAAACAAGTAAGATGAGGAGACATAAACCGAGGTGTTTACGAAGTTCGAGCTCAACACATGAGCACCTACGTCTCCGTTGAGGAAACTTCTCACAGAGAAGTCGGGACTCTCTCGCCCCTAGCCCTCAATCCACTCATGTAGCTCTTCACCAACACATGGTAGGCGAGCTCCAAGCCTTCACACAGAGGCGAGTTCTCTCTGGCGAGAGCACTCACACCCACCCAAGCACCGCACACACACGGCACCGACCACCGACACACGGTGGGTTTCTGTCTCAACACATGAGACACCCCCAACACATGGAGGATTTGGCTCAGACACACGGAAACCGTGGCACCCCGACACACGGAGATGGCCGCCGACACGGCGGACTTGTGCCTCCAACGAATGGAGCGGATGTAGTCGTACGGTTGATGAAGCCCGTGGCGTGACGACGTTCTCTCCGGCGGCGAAGCCCCAAGAGCACAAGATCGAGATCGTCTCTCACCACTACCCCTTCTCACTCCCCATGAGAACTAGGGCAACAACGCCATGGGAGATGGGGCAAACCTTGGAGATGATGGGGAGGTAGGGATCACCTTCTTCTTCTCCTTCCTTTCTTCTTCTCCCTCTCAATCTTTCAAGCACATGGAACCCTAGGTGGAGGTGGGTGCCATGGGAGGAGCTCTCATGGGTGGCTAAGGCAAGGGGTGGCTTCTAATGATGGCTCTCTCAATTTTACCCCGTACACCAAGCCCCTATTTATAGGCCCAAGGCGGAACCCTAGAAATGGACGGCTCAGATTAAATCGCGAGTTTCGGATCACTCTATCGGACGCCGTCCGGTTCCCGTCGGACGCCGTCCGACAGTGGGTTTTGCCAAAATTTGAACTTGACCGGACGCCGTCCGGTTGGTTCATCGGACGCGTCCGTCAGTGAGCTAGCGTGCGCGTGAACAGTGCCCACCAGGTGTTTGGTTGCGGGATTAGCCGTGGTCGGACGCTGTCCGGTCACAATCGGACGCCGTCCGACAGTGACTCCTGTCGCACCCCCGTTGACCAGACGTCGTCCGGTGCCCGTCGGACGCCTCGAGATCTGATGAAGCTTCATCGACGCCGTCCGATCGCTGTCGGACGCCGTCCGGCGATGGATCGTGGAACTGGACTTAGCCAATTTTGAGTTGGGTCGTTGGAATCGGCTCTTTGTCGGACGCTGTTCAAGACCGTTGACGCCGTCCGGCGATGGGTGTGATTTTGGGACTTAGCGAATTTGGCTTGTGCTTTCACGGACGCCGTCCGAGCGGCTATCGGGCCTTGATCCGGTGGGGCTGAAATTTTTCCACTCGAGTTTTGACTATACCGACTTCGTCCGAGCGTCACACCTAGGGTTGTTGGCCTATCTTGTCGACTTGTGGAATTGGCGGGAGGTTTCGCGCCTAAAAATATCGGCTTTGAACTTGGCGGCTACGAAAACCACAGACAACAGACTCCCGAACTCTCTCGAACCACGGACACTGCATCTCTAGAACCCGCTCGAACTCACTCAGATGGATGGAACTTGTGCTCGATGGGACCTACAACCAGAGAGATGATCTTGCAGACATCAATGGGCCGGATGGGCGAAGCGATTTCGCACACAAGGAAAATAGAAGAACTAGAAAATAAGATCCTTAGCCTTGATGCGATCCGTCGAGGCCAGCTTGGCATCAATTACCAAAACATTAAGCCCAAGGAGGCTTGATCTTACAATCTCCCTTTTTGGTAATTGATGACAACACCGCAAATCAACATGACCAGCAAACAAAATACAATCTCTGGTGCAATGGGTTAGTTCAGAAACATTGCACGCCATTGAACACATACAAGATACTAGGCCGATTAATAGAGTGTAATGTATGTGAGACTAGAGCTCCCCCTAAATTAATGCATGCCACTTGAAAATTCATCACATTTCATGGAGCAAAGCATCTCCATCCAAATCTCTATCCTAGGAGCTCTAAACCTACCACTTGTAACCAAAATCAAATCAATTCTCCCCAATCATTCAAAACATGTACATGGATTTGCTATTATTTCTCCCCCTTTGTCATCAATGACCAGAAAGTAGCAAAACAAGGGAGTGAGAACTAATTAAGCGCTTTGGAAGTTATACTAGTGCAAACACGCCGATAAGTTCATCACACTCAAAATTTAGCCATCTCAAGGTCACGATGTCACAAGATCAATTAGAGCCAAATTGATAGATGTGTAATTCAAGTTATTATGACCTAGAGCAGATATAAGATGAACAATAGCTAGAAGTATCAAGAGTTGCTCCAAAATTCAAAGAAGACACATGATGCACCATAGCACTAGAAAATGCGATCCAAACCACACATGCTATCACCATGCCAATTTGAGATTAAACACAGTTTGGTTGAACTCATTTTGAAATATTTCACATTTTTGCATTTTGAATATTCTCAAATTTTCCATGTCTCAGACAATAGGCGACGCCACCCAGCATGACACTGAAGATGAACGTCTCGGTCATCCAAAGCTTCCCTTAAGTTCATGCCTAGTGCAATGGCAAGCTATCTCATCGAGGAGACATTGGTGAGACATGTATGACCACTTGTGGCCTTATTCACTTTTAGCATATTTTGTAAATTCGGCTCAACATTTTCTCAAAATTGCTCAACTCAGCGAAGTATAGACATGTGCAGAATGGAAGAACACAATCTAGGCTTAGAAGCACATGGTCAACCAAAGAGTTTCGAGCAATCAAATGGAACTAGAAGCTATAGCCCTTCTAACACATGCTCGTGGCTTCCAATTATATATTGAGTTAGACACAGGTTGAGCTAGTGACAAAGTAAACATATGCTATAGCTATCAATTTCATGTGATGAACATATAGGCAATAAACAACATCCAGTATAACAAGCAAAGCACCTAAATGTTCACACATGCTTCGAAAGATTTGCAACGAATAACAAAGCCACACGACCAACTCAGGCAATGTTTGACTTGTCTAAGACGTTCAATTCATTTCTCAATTTGCAGAATCGTGCCTCATCAAGTGGCTTGGTGAATATGTCGGCAAGTCGATCCTCTGTCATGACGTGCTCAAGCACAATGTCGCCCTTCGCCACATGATCCCGAAGGAAATGGTGACGGACGTCAATATGCTTAATGCGTGAGTGTTGGACGGGTTGCACGCTATCTTCACGCGCTCTCGTTGTCGCATAGGAGAGGCACGTGATCAAGTTTAAGCCCAAAGTCAAACAAAATCGTGTCAAGTAAAGAAGTTGTGCAAGACAACTCCCGCCGCTATATACTCGGCCTCAGAGAGATAGCGCCACGGAGTTCTGTTTCTTTTGACGCCCATGACACAAGACACCTACCCGAAAGTGACACGCCCGGAAGTGCTTTTTGCGTCGATCTTGCACGGCATAATCTGAGTCGAGAATAGCCTAGGAGCTCAAATCGCGCACCCTTCGGGAACCAAAGACCTATGCTAGGTGTGTGTTTCAGATATCGAAGAATTCGTTTCCACCAGATCATATGCATTTCTCTAGGGAGGCTTGAAATCTAGCACACATATACACACTAAACATGATGTCGGCCTAGATGCGTCAAGTATAACAAAGCACCAATAATGGAGCGATAAAGCTTTTGGTCGACATGTTTACCTTCTTGATTGAGGTCGAGGTGGCGATTCGTCCCCATTGGTGTCCGGATTGGCTTGCGTCATCCATGTTGAAGCGCTTGAGCGGTCGTGGATGTACTTCTCTTGGCACATGAAAGTCCGGTCTTGAGTTGCTTGATTTGAAATCCCGGAAGAAGTTCAATTCTCCCATCATCGACATCTCGAACTCCTTGCTCATCATGTCGCTGAACTCTTTGACCAAGGACTCATTTGAGCTACGAAGATGATATCATCCACGAGACTGCAGCAGAGCAGATCTCCATCCACCACCTTAGTGAATAGAGTCGTGTCGACCCTTCCGACCGTGAATCCCTTGCCGATCGAAAGTCCCTTAGCCTCTCGTACCATGCCACAGGAGCTTGCTTGAGACCATATAAAGCCTTGACAGTTTGAACACATGGTCGTGGTCTTGAGGATCTTCAAACCCTGAGGTCGCTCCACATACACTAGCTCTCCAATGTACCCGTTGAGGAAGGCACTCTTCACATCCATTTGTTTGAGGATGATGTTGTGACATGTAGAGAATGCCACAAGCAACTGATAGCCTCCAGACGAGCCACGGAGCATAGGTGTCACCACAGTCAACTCCCTCAATCATGTGAAACCACAGGCGACCAATCTAGCCTTGTGTTGCACCACTACTCCAAGTTCATCTTGCTTATTCTTGAAAACCCACTTGGTGCCAATTACATTGCAATCGCTTGGTCTTTCCACTAAGGTCAGGACTTTGTTCCTCTCAAAGTTGTTCTCCTCGTGCATAGCATTGATCCGGCCAGGTCACTAAGAGCCTCTTCCACTTTCTTTGGCTCAAGCTCGAGACACAAACGCCGTGTGCTCACGAAGCTTGCCAAAGCACCGACCTCACCGACGCTTAGCTGTCCTTGACCTTGTTTGCACACCTTGAGTCAATTCCCCAATCACTTGATCATTTGGATGATCACGAGCTATGGTGTGATGGGTCTTGATCAAGCGAGGTGGTAGCTCGGTGACTCTGCATCCGCTCTGGTCAGATGTCGCCTCGAACTGCTCCACACTTGAGCTGCTTTTGAGGCAATGCTCCCCGAGTCCGCATTGGTTCGGGGTGAGAGGTGATGGAACCACCTCGGTATCCCTCTGAACCCTCTGGCCTCACATCACCAGCAGCATCTCCTCCATCGCTCTTGCCAACTGCGCCACCGCCCACATCATCCAAGTTCTCATGCTCTCCTTGGCTCCCATTGGATTCGCCGAACTTCACATCGCAGTCTCCTCAATCGACCCATTGCTCTCGTTGTACACCTCGAAGGAAAACCCTCTGGTGAGTACCCCAAGAAAACTCCGTGTCCACTCTGCTCTGGAACTTGCCCAAGTGCTCCGCTTCTTCTTGATGTAGACCTTGCACCAAAAACCACAAGTAGGAGACATTGGGTCGTCTTCCCACTAGCAGCTCGTAAGACGTCTTCTTCAGGAGCTTGTGAAGGTACAGCCTGTTGATGCAGTGACAGGCTGTGTTGACTGCTTCAGCCCAGAACAGATGTGAAGTCTTGTACTCATCCAACATTGTCCTCGCCATCTCGATGAGCGCCCCTGTTCTTCCTCTCAACCACCCCATTTCTTTGAGGGGTGTAGGTAGTCGAGAGCGGTGATCAATCCCTAACTCATCACGGAAGATCTCAATGAAGTGTTAGTGAACTCCGTCCCATTGTCACTTCTCACCTTCTTGAGGGTACAATCAAAAGCATTTTGGGCTTTCTTTACAAACTTTTGAAAACATCTCCGGTTGGAGTTTTATCAGGTAGAAAGAAGACCCAGGTGTATCGGGAGAAGTCATCAACAATGACCAAGCAATAGAGATTTCCCCCGATACTCACATAGGTAGTTGGCCCAAAAAGATCCATGTGTAAAAGCTCAAGAGGTCGAGATGTAGACATGACATTCTTGGCGGGATGTGAACTTGCCACTTGCTTGCCTACCGACAGCCTTTGCATAGCTTGTCTTTCTCGAATGTCACATCTTGCACACCAAGAATCAACTCGTTTTGAAAAGTTTCTTCAAATTTGCCATGCCGACATGCCCAAGACGTCTATGCCAAAGCCAACCAAGAGAGACTTTGGCGACAAGACAAGTCGAGACGGATCTGGCGAGCTCATTAAAGTTCACAAGAAACAAGTTTTCAAAACGAAAGCCTTTGAACACAAGTTTTTCATTTTTGTTCAAAACCAACAAACCCTCAGGTGAGAAATTACAATGGAATCCCAAATCACATATTTGGGCAACAGAGAGGAGGTTATAGCTCAAAGTTTTCACAAGTAGCACATTATCAATTGAAAGATCTGAAGAAATTGCTACCTTCCCAGCTCCAAGAACCTTGCTCTTGCTTCCATCTCCAAAAGTGACCTTGGGGGGAATCTTGCCTCCCTCCCCTAATGAGGTGAACAACCGGGGGTTGCCGGTCATGTGTTGGATGCACCCACTGTCAATGATCCAATGACACCCTCCACTCCGGTAGTTCACCTGTCATGAGAGAAGATCACTTATGTGACTCAGGGACCCACACAGGAGGTCCCCGAGGGTTAGCCTTCAAACCAGAAGCAACACGAGCAAAGCGATCAATCAATGACTTAGGCACCCAAACATGTGCCTTGTGCTCATTCTCAGACTTGAGCCCAACAAATCTAGCAGTCATCCTACCCTGATCATTTTTCTTGAGCAAGTATTGATCATACAACTCGATATGTGCTCTAGGGAATCTTGGTTGTGTGTGAATGGGAGTGTTGCGGTTTTGGTGCTTAGGTGGATGTGTCCTACCAATGTTGTGCCTAGGAGGTCCATTCCGAAATTTCGCCTAGGTGATTGCCAAGTGTTGTGATACCTAGGGCCTTGCCGATTGTTATAGGATCTAGGACCATATTGCCAAGCACTATTGTTTCTTTCTTTGCCATGTGGAGTTATAGTGCCTAGGAGGTCCTTGCCAAGTGCCGTGCCCATTGTTCATCCTAGAAACATTGTTGCTAGTGTGCAAGTTGTTACCATGCCTCTTCTTGGGAGGAGCCTGATAGTACCCTTGCCTATAGGTAGATGCTCGAGGAACACTTGATTTCTTCCTCCCCTTTGGCTTCTCAGGGGTAAAACCCAAGCCACCCTTTTGGGAAGGTTTTCTTTGTTCCTTGAGCATCTTATCCAAGGCTAGGCTACCCTCATAGCACTTCCGAAGCCCCTTATCAAATTTCTCAAGTTTAGACTTCAACTCAGCATTTTCAATAGCGAGCTCCCTAGCAGCTAGTGCAAATTTACAATTATCAGGTGTACACACTAGTGCATTGCTAGAGGAGCTGCTAGAGGTGGAAACTAATCCAGTGCAATTATGGGCAACCTCAGGGCAAGCAAGAGTCAAATCAACAATAGGTGCAATAGCAACAGAAGTAACAGGCATGGCACAAGCAACATCCAAAGCATCAACAGGTGTATCAACTAGTTGAGCAAGAGGCAAAGCAACCAATTCATCATTCTTAGCCAGAAGTGTCTCATGGTTCTCCCTAAGTGTATGATAAGTAGTCATGAGATCATCTAAGGATTCATTCAAAGCATCGCGTTCTTGTTCTAGCACATTGCACTTAGATGACAGATTTTTGTTAGAACCTAGCAAAGTAACATGCTCAGATTCTAAGCTATCACATCTAGAGACAAGGTTTTTGCACTTAGTTTGCAAAGCAATCAAAGTTTTACCAAGCTCTAGGTTCTTTAGTGTCTCATGCTTATAGCGCTCACAAGCTTCCCTAAGACAATCACGCATGCCTTCAACATCTTCCTCAGAGTCAGAACCAGAGTCGCTCACCTCGCCACTAGGTCGAGCCATCAGGCACTTGGAAGTGCCAGCAGGAGTCGGTGAAGCCTTTGCCGATGTAGAGGAAGTAGTGGAAGAAGCCCCATCGTCATCAGAATACCATTCTCGAGCCTCGATGACGGCCGTGAGACATCTTGGAGCAGAGACTGGAGGAGGTGGCACAGACTCAGCTATCGCCATGGTGGCCAACTCTTGATCAGCTGATTCCTCATCTCCAGAAGCAGACGTGTCGCTGGAGCTGTCATCGGTCACCCATTCTCCCACAAAGGCTAGCCTCTTGCCTTGTGAGGAGCGACCTTGAATCCGGACTTGGGAGTCTTCTTCTTGTTGTCATTGTGCCTCGCCTCTCGCCATCACCCTTGTCCTTTCCTTTGTCCTTGTACTTGGTGTTTCCTTCCGAGGACACATTGAGCGATGTGCCCTTCTCCCGACACTCATAGCATCGGTATGACGCATGAGTGTTTCGGCTCATCCTCCTCTTGCCTCCATAGCCGTTTCTGCTCATGAATTGGCCAGCTTGCTTCATGAACAGGCCGAAGTGTTGGAAGCCCTCCTCAAGCTCGTTCCAACTCATCTCACCACTGTCCTCAGATTGACTTGACTTGAGACCACTCTGTCTAGATCCACTGGCCTTGAGAGCAATCACTTGATTCTTATTTGGGCGGGGAATCCTCACGATCATTAAGGAGCATCATCTCATGGCGGTGATCTTCTTGAGCAAAGCTGTGGGAGCCAGCTTCTCCACATCACCATTGTTGGTGAGATAGGTGATGATGTCCCGATAGTCCTTCTTGGGGAGGATCCGCAGCATTTTCCTGCACACTTCATCATTGGCAACAGTGTGACCGAGCCCCTTAAGCTCGTTAAGGATGGGGTTAAGCCGAGTAAACATAGCATTGACATTTTCATTTGGAAGCATTCTGAACTGATCAAAACGCTCCTTGACAACCACTAGTCTACCCTCCTTAACGGTGAGGTGCCTCGTGAATCTCAATGAGTGTGATCCATATCTCGTGTGCACTAGTGAGATTGCTAACTCTATCAAAGACCTCCATGCTCAAACCACAAAGCAGGCGTTCATGGCCTTAGCATCGGTCTCTAGGAGTTTGTTTTGGCGGGTGTGGCGGTATATTGTTAGTGAGTGTGACACCATGAGGAGACTCTACAACTCTCCAAACATCCATTCCCATTGCACGGAGAAATACTTTCATTCGCAACTTCCAAAAACTGAAATTAGTGCCACTAAGCAGAGGAATCCTATTGGCGGCTACACTACCCCGTCGGCCATCTCTATGCGGTTAAGCAACTAGAGACCCGTGCTCGATACCACTTGTAAGGATCCTAGGCGAGAGGGGGTGAATCGGCCCTTTTCAAATTTTACTTCTCTCGATTAAGCTTGATTTACTTAATCAAATTAAGAGCCCAAGCTATCGATTGACCTAGAGTCTAGTTGCGGAAGTGATCACAATAATGCTGGCGACTACTAGGAGGCTCGATGGCACTCACATGCAAGCGATCAAGACAATATCGTAATTAAACAAGTAAGATGAGGAGGCGCAAACCGAGGTGTTTATCAAGTTCGGAGCTCAACACATGAGCACCTACGTCTCCGTTGAGGAAACTCTCACACAGAGAAGTCGGGACTCTCTCGTCCCTAGCCCTCAATCCACTCATGGTAGCTCTTCACCAACACATGGTAGGCGAGCTCCAAGCCTTCACACTGAGGCGAGTTCTCTCTGCGAGAGCACTCACACCCACCGCACCGACACACGGCACCGACCACCGACACACGGTGGGTTTAGTCTCAACACATGAGACACCCCCAACACATGGAGGATTTGGCTCCGACACACGGAAACCGTGGCACCCCGACACGGAGATGGCCGCCGACACACGGCGGACTTGTGCCTCAACGAATGGAGCGGATGTAGTCGACGGTTGATGAAGCCCGTGGCGTGACGACGTTCTCTCCGTGGCGAAGCCCCAAGAGCACAAGATCGAGATCGTCTCTCACCACTACCCCTTCTCACTCCCCATGAGAACTAGGGCAACAACGCCATGGGAGATGGGGCAAACCTTGGAGATGATGGGGGAGGTAGGGATCACCTTCTTCTTCTCCTTCCTTTCTTCTTCTCCCTCTCAATCTTTCAAGCACATGGAACCCTAGGTGGAGGTGGGTGCCATGGGAGGAGCTCTCATGGGTGGCTAAGGCAAGGGGTGGCTTCTAATGATGGCTCTCTCAATTTTACCCCGTACACCAAGCCCCTATTTATAGGCCCAAGGCGGAACCCTAGAAATGGACGGCTCAGATTAAATCGCGAGTTTCGGATCACTCTATCGGACGCCGTCCGGTTCCCGTCGGACGCCGTCCGACAGTGGGTTTTGCCAAAATTTGAACTTGACCGGACGCCGTCCGGTTGGTTCATCAGACGCGTCGTCGGTGAGCTAGCGTCTTGGCGTGAAGCAGTGCCACCAGTGTTTGGTCGCGGATTAGCCGTGGTCGGACGCTGTCCGGTCTGTCGGACGCCGTCCGACAGTGACTCCTGTCGCACCCCCGTTGACCAGACGTCGTCCGGTGCTCGTCGGACGCTCCTCGAGATCTACAGTGAGCTTCATCGGACGCCGTCCGGTCGTTGTCGGACGCCGTCCGGCGATGGATATGAACTGGGACTTAGCCAATTTTGAGTTGGGTCGTTGGAATCGGCTTTGTCGGACGCCGTCCGCGATGGGTGTGATTTTGGGACTTAGCGATTTGGCTTGTGCTCACACGGACGCCGTCGACGGCTATCGGACGCTTGATCCGGTGGGGCTGAAATTTTTCCACTCGAGTTTTTGACTATACCGACTTCGTCCGACGTCACACCTAGGGTTGTTGGCCTATCTTGTCGACTTGTGGAATTGGCGGGAGGTTTCGCGCCTAAAAAATATCTGGCTTTGAACTTGGCGGCTACGAAAACCACAGACATTTGTACTCCCCCGAACTCTCTCGAACCCTGGACACCTGGCATCTCTAGAACCGCTCGAACTCACTCGGATGGTGGAACTTGTGCTCGATGGGACCTACAACCAGAGAGATGATCTTGCAGACATCAATGGGCCGGATGGGCCAGAAGCAGACACGCACACAAGGAAAATAGAAGAACTAGAAAATAAGATCCTTAGCCTTGATGCGATCCGTCGAGGCCCAGTTGGCATCAATTACCAAAACATTAAGCCCAAGGGAGGCTTGATCTTACACTCTCACTTGTGATGCTATGCCTGCTGTTTCTGAACTTGCACCTGCTAGACCAGCCTTACCAATAGTCTTGCTCACACATCCTAGGAATAATGAAATTGTGCATGATTTGCCTACTTTACCTTCTGTTCCTAGTGATGATGATGAGTTTGTTAGGACTTTACCTGCTAGCTTGTGCAATGTTACTCCCGTTCCACTTGCTCCTACACCTACACCACTACCTATTTCACCGAGCACTAGTGATAAGCAGAAATCTGTTGCTGTCGAGTCTTTACTGCTGAATGTGCCTTCAAGTTCTAATGCTTGTGCTAGTAGCTCTGCTGCAATTGCTTCTACGTCTAGTGGTTCACGGGGTAGTGGAGGCTTGTGCGACCCCGACCATTGCAAGGGTGCATTGGCGGCAAGGGAGCTGATAATAGAAAATGGAGAGCTAGTGAGGGAGAATGGTGAGCTAAGAGCTAGTCTAGCTAAGTGCAAGAGTCTAGCTAGTGAGAACGCTGAGCTGAAGGCCAAGTTGGCCAAGTTTGAGGTTAGGAGCTACGAAGGGAGTTTGGCCTTGGACAAGATGCTCAAGGACCAGAGAGCTGCCTCCAACAAGACTAGCTTGGGGTTCACACCCGTGAAGAAGCCAGCAGGGAGGAAAGGAAAGGGTCCTGGTCCTCGTGCATCTACAGGTGCCGATACCTCTCGTGCTAGTCCTAGGGGGAGCACTCTCTACCACTCTTGGCAATACTCCAGAACCCCACAACCTAGGCAGCAACCTCCTAGACAACAGCCTGTTAAGCAACCACCACCAAACACTTGGCAACCAAGAGCATGGGTTAGAAACCAGAGCTGGCAAAACCCAAGGGCTAGAGAGTGGAGTGCTAGACCCACAGTGTACAGAGGGCCAGTCACTTGGGACACTAGCAGAGGGGACTCTTGGGGTAGATACCCAGCCTGGGGTAACAGGCAGAACAGTTGGGGTAGGGTTAGGCAAGACACCAGCTACAGATAGCCTAGACCTTACTACCCACCAGCACGGTTCTAGGGGGAGCCAAGTGGCTTTGGAGATAGGAGAGCTCCACCTAGAGCACCACCTAGGGCACATCCTAGACCTTACAGGTGTACCACACCAAATCCCAACCTTACCAAGAACCATGCTGAAATAGATGGGAACTACCAGTTCAAGTTTGGGGAGCAAGGTAGAATAGTGGCTAAGTTTGTGGGCTTTCCAGAGGAGAATGATCACAAGAGTCGTGTCTGGGTTAAGAAGTCCTTACTTGATAGATTTCCAAAGACTAACCCTCGGGGACCCATTTATGGGTTCCTGTGTCTTCAATTTGACTCTTCTTCGTGGCTGTGAGTGCAGGTGAACTACAGGACCGACGACCGTCGCTGGATCATGGACAGCGGGTGCACTCAACATATGACGGGCAACGCACGATTGTTCACCTCACTCGGGGAAGAGGGGAGTTTCCCCAAGAAGGTAACTTTTGGAGATGGTAGCCGCAGTCGAGTAATTGGCACCAGGGAGATATACATTTCCTCAGAGCTTTCAATTCAGAATGTCCTCCTTGTAGAGACCTTTCACTATAATTTGATTTCGGTTGCTCAATTATTAGACTTGGGGTACCATTGTCACATCTCACCAACAGAAATGCGGTTTTTGGATCAAAATGATAATCTTGTTTTTAAAGCTTTCAGATTCCAAAACCTCTTTCTTGCTAAGTTTGAGTTGCCCTCCACAATTAACTCGGTTTGCCTACTCACCAAAGTCGAACGAGGATGGCTTTGGCATAGGCGCCTGGGACATGTGGGGATGTCTAATTTGAAAAATTTGGTGGAAAAATGATTTCATTCGTGGAGTCAAAGGTGTGAATTTCCAAAAGAATAGGCTTTGTAGTGTTTGGCAGGCGGGGAAATAGGTAGCCAGTCCACATAGTGCTAAGAGCGTCATGTCCACATCCCTTCCACTTGAGCTACTGCACATGGAATTGTTTGGTCCTACCACATATGCCAGCATAGGGGGCAACGTTTATTGTCTAGTGGTAGTCGACGACTTCTCCCGCTACACTTGGGTTTTCTTTTTGCCTGACAAAAGCCCCGTTGGGGATATTTTCAAGAAATTTGCAAAAAGGGCCCAAAATGAATTTGATTGAAAAATAAAAGCGGTGAGAAGTGACAATGGGTTCGAGTTTGTTAACTCTAATGTGCAAAGCTATTGTGATGAGACAGGAATAGGGCATCAATTCTCTGCCACGTACACTCCTCAACAGAATGACATCGTGGAGCGGAAGAACAGGACACTAATCGAGATGGCAAGAACACTGCTGGACGAGTACAAGACGCCTGATGGATTCTGGGCTGAGGCGATTAGCACTGCTTGCTACTGTGTTAACAGGCTGTACTTGCACAAGCTTCTTCACAAGACTCCTTACGAGCTTCTAATTGGGAGGAAGCCCAAGGTCAGCTACTTCAAGGTCTTCGGCTGCAAGGTGTTCATCTACAAGAAGCACCAGCACTTGGGAAAATTCCTGAGCAGAGTTGACGAGGGCATCTTCTTGGGATACACACAGAGGTCACAGTCTTTCAGAGTGTTCAACAAGAGGACGGGTTTAGTTGAGGAGAGCTGTGACGTCAAGTTTGACGAGTCAGCCGGGTCCCAGGGGGAGTATGACGAGCTGGAGGATGTGGCAGATAAGGACTTGGTCAGAGCAGTTCAGCAGATGCCAGTTGGGGATGTCAGACCAGTGGAGGCTGAGCCATAGCCTGCTCCCTGAGCCAGAGCCAGTTCAACTCCTCCACCGACACCTAACCGGGTAGTTGACTCAAGGGGAGTTTCACCTCAGCACTCTAGCTCCACTAAGTCAGCGCCCGCTCCAGCTACAGCTCAGCCAGAGGACAACACAGCTACAAGGTCAGTACAGGAGACAGCTAGTGAGCAGGTTGAGTCAGCTGCACCACACTTGAGACAGCACCACACCGTTGCTCGTGATCAACCAGCTGGGCAGGTGATTGGTGACCCGACACGTGGAGTTCAGACCAGGTCGAGGACAGCCAGCATATATGAGTTCCAGACCTTCGTCTCTGAGCTTGAGCCAAAGAAGGTCGAGGAGGCACTTGAGGATCCCGACTGGATCAATGCAATGCACGAGGAGCTCAACAACTTCGAGAGGAACAAGGTCTAGACATTAGTAGAGAGGCCTGCTGACTGCAATGTGATCGACACCAAGTGGGTGTTCAAGAACAAGCAAGACGAGTTTGGGACAGTGGTCAGAAACAACGCAAGGCTTGTGGCACAGGAGTACTCACAGATCGAGGGGATAGATTGTGGTGACACTTACGCACCGGTGGCCCGTCTGGATGCAATCAGGTTGTTGGTGGCGTTTGCAACTTGCCACAACATTGTGCTAAAACAGATGGATGTCAAGAGTGCATTCCTCAACGGGTACATCGGTGAGCTTGTCTACGTGGAGCAGCCTCCAGGCTTCGAGGATCCACATCACCCTGATCATGTGTACAAACTCTCCAAGGCACTGTATGGGCTGAAACAGGCACCCCGGGCTTGGTATGAGAGATTGAGGGACTTCCTGACAGAGAAGGGCTTCAGAGTTGGTCGAGTTGACTCTACCCTGTTTACCAAGGTGATAGATGGAGACATCTTCCTCTGCCATGTCTATGTGGATGATATCATATTTGGCATCAGCAACGAGACCCTATGCACCGAGTTCAGATAGATGATGGCCCAGGAGTTCGAGATGTCGATGATGGGAGAGCTCAACTTCTTCTTGGGTTTTCAGATTCGTCAGCTTCGCACGGGCACCTTTGTCTCCCAGGAGAAGTATATCACCGACTTACTCAAGCGTTTCAAGCTGGCGGATTGCAAGTCCATTAGGACTCCAATGGCGACAAACGGGCATGTCGACCTCGACGTCTTAGGTACTCTGACTGATCCCAAGCAATATAGATCAATGATTGGTGCATTGCTGTACTTAAACTACCTCTAGGCCTGATGTAATGTTTAGTGTATGCATGTGTGCTCGCTTTCAAGCCTCCCCTAGAGAAATGCACCTAAAAGCTGTAAAACGAATCTTTAGATACCTTAAGCATACACCTAGCATTGGCATTTGGTCCCCGAAGGGTGCGCGATTTGAGTTACTTGGGTATACCGACAGTGATTACGTCGGTTGCAAGATTGATCGCAAGAGCACTTCGGGAGCGTGTCATTTTCTAGGTAGATGCTTAGTATCTTGGGCGTCTAAGAAGCAGAACTCCGTGGCGCTATCTACTGCTGAGGCTGAGTACATAGCGGCAGGGAGTTCGTGTGCTCAATTGTTGTTCCTCACGCAATCACTTTATGATTATGGCATAAAACTTGACCATGTACCCCTGCTTTGCGATAATGAAAGCGCAATGAAAATTGCGTGCAATCCGGTCCAACACTCGCGTACCAAGCACGTTGACATCCGTCACCACTTCCTGAGAGACCACATAGCAAAGGGTGACATTGTGCTTGAGCACGTTAGGACTGACGACCAGCTTGCCGACATTTTCACCAAGCCGCTAGACGAAAACCGTTTTTGCAAATTGAGAAATAAACTTAATGTCCTCGATGGGTCAAATGCAATTTGAAAAATTAGTCGGCATCACGGGAGTAGTCCCATTATAATACCTCTTGCATGTGAGTGTGTGATTTCGAGCTTTGTCGTTTATACTCGCTTCTCAAGTTGACCTAGTAGATTGTTACCTGTCTTGAGAGCTAGTGCATAGAAACTAAGTCACTTACTCACTTTGAGCTTAATAAATATATCTGCTAAAATTGATGCCATACACTTGTGTTAGATGTTCTAGAGCCACTTGCTTCACTTATTTATATTCTTCTGCATTGAATAATCTAGAATCTAACTCGTGTAATTGGGCAGCCAATTACTGGGGGTAGCAGGTTAACCTTGTGGGAACCTTTCAAAAACTGTTGAGCAAAATAAAAATAATGAATAAGCTGAAAAGTCCCAATCAAAGGACAAAACAACATGTTTGCAAAAGTGGCAATAGCCCAAGTTTTGAATAAAATGAATAAATTGCTCAACCAAAATAATTTTCTCTCCCACATTGTTAGCTTGCCAAACTTGTACTAGATTAGCACCAACAGCCCTGTTAGCTAGTATTATTCTTTGCCTTTGAATACTATGTTTGAATCTTGTTGCTATAGGCTTTTAGTACTTGTGTATGGTAGCTAATCACTTAAACATCATGAGAATAGCAAAATTTGATAAGTTAACGAAGCAACTTTGCACTAGACTTGAGAGCTTGTGAGAGCCGAAAGGCCTTGTTATGGCGCTAGAATAAGCAAGAAATCTCCTAGTTCGCTTTCTCATGTGCATGCCTTCAAAGTGGTGCCGGTTAGTTCTCTTTTTACATTTTGCTTACAAGAAGGGGGAGAATTGTGCTAAAAATTCATCTCATTCTGTTTTTGCAAAAAATTGTGAAGTGGTAGTGCATAGTAAGTCAAATGCCTTGATTATAGTTGTGTTTGTGTTGAGGGGGGAGCAAATGAGCTAGTTGAGCTAAATCTGAAATTTTGAGCCCAAAATTGTTAATTTCAGCATTCTCAATTCTATTGCATTGATCTAGGGGGAGCAAGGAAGCTTGTATATATGTCTACATTATTGGCTTGCTTGCTTGTGGTTGTGCTATGTTTATTGATGCTCTAGATCACGCCCATTACTTGATAATGCTCAAAATTCCTGCACTTTGTCACTTGTACATAGCTCTTGTATACTAGCTTGGTCCCCTAGCTCACCATTGCAACTAACATGTGCCTAGGTTTGAATGTGCTTGCTCAATTGTGCTAGAATTGCTTTGGTCATTGGCATTTACTCAATCATGCTTGGCATAACTCAATCATGTTCATGCTTGGATGTTATTGGCTTAGGATTTGCTCAATCTTGATATTCACTTTGGATAATCATGAACATTCTTGCTCAAATGGACATTGGCCATGTGACTAACCCCAACGCCATGAGACATATACCCTTGTTTTGCTTGAGATGATTTTTGCAGGGTCTTGTCACAAAATTGCCAAAAAGGGGGAGATTGTAAGTCCATTAGGTCTAGCCTAATTAGTTTTGGCATTTGGTGCCACGTCAACTAAGGGCATTGTTTTGCTTAGCACATTCTCTTCATGTCTTTGTGTTGCGTGCGTGTCCGAGGCTCGAGCACGGTTGTGCGAGTCTCAATCCCTGGCAAGTTGGTCCCATTGAGCACTCGTCTTCTTCTCTCTCCGGGATTGGGCTAGATTGTTCTAGTTGCTTCGAGAAGGTATGAGAGAGTCCGAGAGAGTGCTAGGTGTCCACGTGGTGGTTACTTAGAGTCCAAGCCTTTAGGTGGGCCTGGAAGCATCTGAGGCTAGGTAGGTTATACCCGGGGTAGTTTCGTAGTTGTCAAGTCAAGTCGGTCACTTTAGCGCGAAAACTCCCGCTCAAAACCCTACCAAAGCCATTCAAACTGATTTGAACTTATCCGAAAGCCCGTGGGTCCCACCTAGCTAAGATGAGTATGTCCTTAGCCAAACCTACACCAAAAGCCGACAAAACTACCGAAAACACCTCCCACATGTGTGCCTAAGTCTAGAGAGAGAGAAAGGAGGTGAGAGGAGTTGAGAAGGGAGAGAGAGAGAGAGAGCCAGCCCGAGCCACACAGCCTCACCGTACGGCGTCCGATGAGGGTTGGCCCGCGAGCGCAACTTGCTATCGGACGGCGTCCGATGAGCTCCGGATGGCATCCGACGGTGGCTAGGTCACGGCACAAACACGTGGTGCGCACTTGCAACCCTAACACAATACCCCTGGTCGGACGGCTTCCGAGACCGCACCGGACGGCGTCTGATGACAGGTCCGACCTAGAGTCGAGTCCACCTGAGCCGCTGGATCTTCTTGGGATCCTTTAGATCGCCGACACGTGTCACCTACGGGCTGGGATCTATAAATAGGACTCGGAGGCCATTTCAAAACCTGAGAGAGCTCATTATTTTGCATCCACCCACTTGTGTTCTTGTGAGAGTTTCTCTCCTTCACCACCTCCTCCTCCCATGGCCTCCACACCTAGGGTTAGGGTTTGAGAGAGAGAGAGGAGAGGAGAGGGAAGGTAAGCAAGGTAAGGTTGGTGTTCTCCGTTGGATTCCCTTTGTTCTTCCTGAGGTTTTGTGTTGGTTCCTACATGGGGATGGTGAGTTCTTGGGGTCTCCCGGTCTTCTGAGTCGAGTGCTCTTTGGGGTCTTCCCGCCGGAGTTGAGTCTCCCACCTCATCGTGCTTCAAGCTTCACCGGTTCAAGCCAACGCCAAGTACCTCATCGCCGAGCTCGTACCGCTTCACCAACACCGTACCACTTCTCCAACGAAACCCTCGCCAGGAGCGGGGTCACCCGGTGCGAGAACCGGGTGCTTCCACTTCACCGGAGCGGAGTCCGAGGGAAGCCGTGCGTCTACAACTTCGCGGAGTTGCCGGGACAGTCAAGCTTTGGGTCTCCGTTGGTTCCACATCAAGCCGAAGACCTCCGAAGAAGAAGCTTGTACAAATACCACCTCCGCGGTGGTCGGCGCCTACACACGGCGCCGGGGTGTCAGGATAGCCGTCGACTTGTGACGGAGTCCGGCCTCGGTGTACTCGGTCGGAGGCGAGCCTTGGCCCTTCTGGCCTAAAAGCCTACCAAGTGGATTGCCGGCTAGGGACGAGAGGGTCCCGGTCACTCTCGGGTGACTTCGGCATCGAGGAGTAGGTGCTTCGCACCGAACCTTGTTAAAAATCGAGGTGCCTCTCCTTTTACCATTCTCGCTTTACTTTCGCCATTTACTTAGCTTCGGCTATTGCATTAGTCCTTCGGGTATTAGGATAGGCGTTAGTTTCCGCGTGTAGCTCTAGATTGTAGTCTTAGTTGGGTAGAATAGTTTAGTTGTTAAACTTGCTTAAAAACCAACTAAAATTCAAAAGAATTAGGTTTAAAATTTGTTAAATAGCCTATTCACCCCCTCTAGGCCGTAGATTCCTTCACGGGACGAGAGACATGTTCAAGTCTCCGCCGAGCCGAAGACTTCCGGCGAAGAACACGTGTACAAATACCCCTTCCGCGGGGTTGGCGCCAATTCTTGGCGTCGGGGTGTCGGGATAGCCCTCGACTTGTGAGGGAGCCCGACCTTGGTGTGAGGGTCGGAAGCGAGCCCTGGGCCTTCCGCCCTAGAAGCTTACCGAGTGGATTGCCGGCAGAGGACAAGAGGGTCCTGGTCCCTCTCGAGGGATTCGGCATCGAGGAGTAGGTGCTTCGCACCGAACCTCGTTAAAAAATCGAGGTGCCTTCTCTTTTACTATTCCGTATTTACTTTCCACACTTTGCTTCGGCTATTGCATTAGAGTCTATTTTGATTGCTTAGTAATAGCCCTCGTTAGTTTCCGCGTAACTCTGTAGCTTAGGCAAATTAGAAATCGTTAGCTAGTTGATTTTAATTTGACTAAGAACCAAAAAAAAACCAAAAATTAGGCTTGCCTCTTCACCCCTCCCCCTCGAGGCCTTCGATTCCTTCACACACGTCGGTGATCGCTTGGTATTCCCGGCTTATAAAAGGAGAGGCGCTCCGGGGGGCTTTTACAATCTCGTGTGCATCTTTCCTCCAAAACTCCTTTCGTTTTCTGTCCCAAATCTTTCTTAGCCAGATCTAAGAAATCTTGAAGATGGTCGGTTACGCCGGCGCTGGGGGCTTTGGTGGTGCTCCTCCACCACCACCTGGGCCACCCGGGGGTGGGCCACCTGGGGGGCAAAACCCACTCGGCCCCCCTTCCTCGAGGAGGAGGGGGAGGAGGTATGGGCCGCCATCCTCGCCGAGGAGGCGACCGCCGCCGAAGAAGCCGCCGAGGAGGAGGAGGCCAGCATTCCTTGAGTATGGTGAATAATTCTAACGCAGCTGGAGCAACAGAACATGTGGATGATGATTTGCCTAGTGACATGACTTGTGCTAATTATCTTAAACTTCCACCGTACTCGACCAAGTTCTGGATCTTTTTGCTTTGTGATTTTTTTTGTTCTAACTTCTGCATTATCTATAGAGAAAATTGCACTGTAGCTCCCGGAACTTGTACCAAATTGCACGAAATCTCCTAAACTTTAAAATTTGATTTCTCTGCTCCTTTAACTTGTCTCTAGTTGCACCGTTAGTCCTGGGC
Source organism: Raddia guianensis (assembly GCA_036346415.1). Lineage (NCBI taxonomy): Eukaryota > Viridiplantae > Streptophyta > Magnoliopsida > Poales > Poaceae > Raddia > Raddia guianensis. The sequence continues at coordinate 13,879,773 of CM070534.1, read as the reverse complement.
TGTTATCCGTTAGAAATTCTGTTAAACGGTGACGTGGCGCCCACGTGGCCGTTAAGTGCTGACGTGGTCCCCAAAATATCAACAAAAACCTTTAAAAAATCTAGGAAAATTCACAAAAAAAAAATTCACAAAAATAAAAAAAATTCCAGAAAATTCATAAAAATCCAAAAAAAAAAACATCCAAATTTACAAAACCCGAAAATAATTCACAAAATTCATAAAAAACCAGACAATTCATAAAATCCAAAAAATCATAAAATAATTTATAAACATTGAAAAAATTTAAAAAGCGAAACTAATTATAAAAAATCATAAAAATAGAAAATCCAAAAATCCAAAAAATCAACTAAATATCCGGAACAATTTAGGAAAAAGTGAAAATAATTCATAAAATTCATAAAAATCCAAAAATCATTAAAATCATAAAACAAATCTAGAAAAACTAAAAATTCACAAAAATCCAGAAAATTCATAAGAATCATAAAAAAAACCACTTAAAACTAGAAAATTTTATTAAAACAAAAAATTCCTAAAAAATCGAAAAAAATCACAAAAACTCAAAAACATCATTTAAAAATCCAAAAAAAATTTAGAAAAACCTACATAATTCACAAAAGACATAAAATCCAAAATATAAAAAATCAAGATAAACCGAAAAATTCACAAAATAAAAAACCAGAAAATTCATGAAAATCCAAAATTTCAAAAGAAATCAGAAAATAATTCACAAAGTTCATAACAAATTAACAAATCATTTTTTTGGTTTTTTATGATTTTGTTGGATTTGTTACGAAATTTGTAAATTACTTTCGATTTTCTAAATTTTTCTAGATTTTAAAATGATTTTTATTATTATTTTGGATTTTATGAATTTTTGATTTGTTATGAATTTTGTGAATAATTTTTTATTTTCAAAAATTTTCTATTTTTTATATTTTTTTATTTGTAAGAATTTTCTGGATTTTTTATGAATTTTGTGAATTATTCTCGATTTTTCTGAAGTTTTCTAGATTTTTTGAATTTATGTGAATTTTCTTTTTTTTTATGAATTTTGTTGATTATTTTTTATTTTTTTAATTTGTTCTGGATTTTTTCAGGTTTTTGTTGATTTTTTAGGATTCTTATTGGCGCCACGTCAGCTCTTAACGGCCATGTGGATGCCACTTCACCGTTTAACAAAATTTCTAGCGGATCCTAACGGCTCAGGACTAACGGTGCAACTAGAGACAAGTTCCTGGAGCTGAGAAAGCAATTTCAAAGTTTAGGGGATTTCGTGCAATTTTGTATAAGTTTCAGGAGGTACAGTGCAATGTTCTCTTAAACGTACACCAACTTTTGCATTGCTTGGAACATCATTTCTGGAGGTTATGCGCAAGAAATTGCTTTATGCAATCAACGAAGGCCAAGGGTCATTTGATCTTTCGTAGGTTCAAAACACTAACATGTATAGTTATTGGTCTACCCATAAATGTGCATCAATTTTATCCACACTTAGTTTCTTAATTACAATGTATAACATAGGTTAAGGTAGCTCTCTTCGGCAGAAGGTTTGAAGCACATATTCTGCTCACATATTCTCTTCAGTGTATATTCTTGCTGATGTTTATAGAGGTTAGAAATACCTTTCTTTTTGTTCCATCATCACTTCATCACTATCATATGTTTAGTGATTGTGTTTTCTATGTTGGTGTGACGGGTTTTTAGATGCGAAATTTGCGAGCTAGCTTAATGTGACTGAACCAGCTGCGCATCGTTATTTTTTGAGGAACGATATTGTTACTTTTTACTGTGACGATTTGGTGCAGCACGCCAGTTTTCAAGGTGGACCATCGGTAGGTCTTCAAGCTTAAAAAAAAGTGCGTGGTTAAGGGTGCTCGTTACTCATGCAGAAGATTAGCTAATGAAAATATTAGCTTGAGTTGTACTGTCGACGTTAGTGGGTAAGATGCTATATTTTGATTCAGTTGGTTGACATACTCGTTGGTCCTTTTGGTTTACATATAATGCCTAGCTATGTTGTTGAACTACTAAATGTTCCACTGTACTTCAACCCTGATGTGTTGAACTTACATTACGGAAAATAGTGCATACATTTTGGTTATATGTAAATTATTATGTTCCAATCTCTATGTATTGTGCTATCCATTGTTGTTAGAATGTGCGTGATGGTGTCAAGCTATCACGTGATATATTTGGACAGCTCGGTTTGCATTCATTTGAATGGAAGTTGCTCGTACGAGTTGTTGCTCGGGTTGTGGGTTGACATATTTGATGTGTTTTTTGACGGCTCATATACTACTAGTATTAGTTTTCTGCTCGAGGACATTTGTGAGTAGGGGCACCACTCATTCAAAATGGAAGAATTATCAAGCAAAAATTGAAATGTTCATTTGAAACCTCAATTTGAAATTTGAAACACATGGAAAACGCAATTGAAAAACTTCTGAATTTTGAAAACTAGAACATAAATTTACATTATAGAAGATTTAAAAGTTTTAATTTTTTAAATTTAAATTTCAAGGTATAAAAATACGAAATAATTGAAACAAAAACAGTGAACTTATGTTCAAAATTCAAGTTACGACATTCGAATCTGAATGCCTAAGAAATTATAATATTTTGAAAATCAAATTCAGATGTAGTGATCCAATTTTAAAAAGGGCAGCCTGGTGCAACAGCTCCCGCTTGCGCGGGGTCCGGGGAAGGGTCGGATCCACTTGGATCTATTGTACGCGGCCTTTCCCTGCATTGCTGCAAGAGGCTGTTTCCACGACTCGAACCCGTGACCTCTTGGTCACAAGGCGACTGCTTTACCACTGCGCCAAGGCTCCCCTTCGTAGTGATCCAATTTTAAATTTTAAAAATTTCATAACAGTGGAAGTTTTTTAAAAATTTTAATTTTTTTTTCCACACTTAGTTTCTTAATTACCATGTATAACATAGGTTTAAGGTAGCTCTTCGGCAGAAGGTTTGAAGCACATATTCTCTTCAGTGTATGTTCTTGCTGATGCTTATAGTGGTTAGAAATACATTTCTTTTTTGTTCCATCATCAGTTCATCACTATCATATGTTTAGTGATTGTGTTTTCTATGTTTAGTGTGACGGGTTTTTAGATGCAAAATTTGCGAGCTAGTTTAAGCTGACTGAACTAGACGGGATTTATTTGAACTAGCAGAGTGCCCGTGCGTTGCAACGGAGACAAAAGATTTATATTTAACAATATTAAAATAACTGACAATACTTGGCTTTGCACAACATTGACCAGTATCAGGCTCATTGTTGTCTCAAAAAGGATATGCCGCAACAGTTAAAAATATAACTCTGTTAATATTAAATAAATCTAGAAACGAAATAGAGATATGACAGTGCTCTAATACAAAGTGGCTAAATATATGCCAAAATAGAATGTAAATTAAATCATTAGTTCGAGTTGGACACCTGCAAGCTAGCTAGATTAATTTCAAAGGAATAAAAAATCTCATTAGGAAATATATATATTCATACCATCAAATAGAATGGATGTTGGTAGATCATAAAATAGATCTTTGGCCTTCTTTAAAAGCTTGCAAAGAAATGGCAAACAATAAATGAAACGGTTTAACCATTTCAACAAACAAATGGCAGCACACTGAAACTTAAAAGATGTACTCATAAGGTGCATGGCAGTTGGCTCAACCATAGAAGTCAGTCAAACAATATCACAAACTCACTTTTTCAAGTTGACATTAGATTCTTATAATATTGCTTGATTTCCCATTATCTGCGGATCAATAGATCTATTATCCAAACGAGTATCTTGTCAACATGAACAAGCTTCTCTCTAGACTGAAATCATTGAAAGAGTCAAGCCCCTAAATCTCAATAAGGTTGCCATTAGCAGAAAAGCCAAGCATAGAAGCTAAATTACTCTTGTAAAGGAAAAAGCAAGCAAACCAGCTAATTTCGCAGGTTGAAATATTTTATTATCACATATAAGAGGATTTTCTATAGGAAAACGTTGCACACCATCGTTTACCGTGAATTGGTTATTACATAGGACGAAAGAGGTTAGACCTTGTTTAATTATGTAGCCTAGAAACACCATTTCAGTGGCATAGATGTTTGTAGTGAAAAGGAAACATAATCACACTTGATCCTTGGCCGAGCATTTCTGCTGGTTCAACAATTCTGATCCGCTGCGCCGCTAGACTCCGTCAGTGACGGACTGCATCCTATGAGGCAATGCCATAATCAGCTCGCTCCGAAACATTACCTCTTCCTTTGATGGCACCTTCATATGTCAGAGCCAATGGTGAATGGAAGCAATGGAGACATAAGAAACCATTGGAAATAGAAAGTAGTTGATTCTGGTTCACCTTCTTGAATGCCAGCTTCCGGAGCTTGATTAACTCCCTCCATGTGCCACCCCTTGGAGAGATGCATGTCTGTGTTCATGGTCATAGATGTCTCCCTATTCCTATCCGATCAAATTTGCGAACTAATAAACCAGAGCATAAGTATGAAACAACGATTCTGATGCTGAAAAGAAGCTAATAAAGCTATGGCAACGACTATGCATCGGACGTCCGACGGAAACAAATTACGTCGGATGCCGATTGGCCCAGCCCGCGTAGAACATGTTGCAATTAACAAACCAAGCGCACAAGCATGTCGCAATTAACAAACCTGCATGCAACCACACACAGGCACGCGCTCTCTCTCCCTTATGTTGCATGCAGTGACGTCATTGCTGATGTCAGTGAAGATTCCTTTTCTCATTTTTCTTTAAAAGGACATAACTTTCTACTCGGAGCTGCAATCAACAAACTATTTTTACCAACGTGTTCCTCATATTTTTACGAACAAAACAAGACCCATGTTGCTATATAAATTTTTATTGGAACAATTTGTCTATACTAATGGAACAATTAATTTGGACTATTAGAACAACGCGTCTATTCGATGGAACAACTTGGTATTTGGGCTGCTGAAATAATAGGCTAAGCCCAATTGGAACTATATGTTAGTATGAAGGAATAAATTGTATACCTATTTGAACAATGTACTTGGTCGCTGGAACAATAGACTAAACCAATTGGAAACAAAAAATGTCTATCCTGATGGAACAACTTGTATACCTATTGGAACAATGTATTTGGTCTGCTGAAACAATAGTCTAAACCAATTGGAACAATACGTCTAGTCTGATGGACCACATCTTCTATAAATTTTATTGGAACAATTTGCCTATACTGATGGAACAATTAATTTGGTATATTGGAACAATAGGCTAAACCCAATTGAAACAATGTATTTTGTCTGATGGAACAACTTGCATACATATTGGAACAGTGTATTTGGTTTGCCGGAACAGTAAAAGAAATGTCTACTAGAACAATAAGGTTTGTCTACTGAAACAATAATTTTTGCATGCTGGAACAACAAGGTTTGCCTAATGGAACAATAAAGTTGCCTACCGGAACAATAAGGTTTGTCTTACTAGAAAAGTTGAACTTTGCCTACTGAAACAATAACTTTTGCCTTCTGAAACAATAACTTTTGTCTTCTGGAATAAATAAAGGTTTTGCTTACCGAAACAATAAAATTTGTCTACTGAAACAATAAAGTTTGCCTATTAGAACAATAAATTTGCCTCATTGAATAATAAAGTTTGCCCTACTGGAACAGTTGAGATTTGCCTACTGGAACAATAACTTTTGTCTTCTGGAACAAATAAGGTTTTGTCTACTGAAACAATAAAGGTTTTGCCTACTGAAACAATATGTCTAATGTGATGGAATAACTTCTATAACTGTTGGAACAATGTATTTGGTCTGTCGGAACAAAGAGTATAGTCTCTTGGAACAATTCTATCTTGTCCATCGGAACAATTTTATCAATAAAAAATAAAAAAAATTAAAAAAATGAAAAAATGAAAATAAATTTTTTTCCCTACCGGAACAGTAAAATTTTCCTACTGGAACAATAAAATTTTCCTACTAGAAAAATAAAGTTTTCGTATTGGAACAATGTATTTGGTCTGCTAGAACAATGAGTCTAGCCTTCCGAAACAATCTATCTTGTCTGCTGGAACAATAAGTTTAGCCTCTCGGAACAATCAATCTTGCCTGTAGGAATAACTTGTATACCTGTTGAAACAATGTATTTGATCTGCGGAAACAATAGGCTAATCCAATTGGAACAATATGTCTAGTCCGATGGAACAACTTGTATATCTATTGGAACAACTTGTATACCAATCGGAACAAAAAAAATTGTATAGTTTGATGGAACAACTTGTATATCTATTGGAATAATGTATTTAGTCTGCTGGAACAATAGGCTAAATCAATTGGAACAATATGTCCAGTATGATGGATCACAACTTGTATAGCTATTGGAACAATGTATTTGGTCTGGTTGAACAAATAAGTATAGCCTCCCGGAACAATTTATATTGCATGCTGTAACAATTTTACCAATAAAATATTTAAAATTCAAAAAATAGAAAAGTATTTAAAATGAGTTCATTAGGAATTTAGATGAATTATAAAATTTATAGTACGCGATTTGGACTCCAAATGAAAAAGATACAAAAAGAGAAATCGAAAAATAACATAATTGAAACGTACAGTTAAGTGCTTGCAAGCCCTGCTAGCTAGCGTTGCTACCTGAAGCAAGATCTTTGATCGTTCAAGGGGAGCAACAACAATTCGTGACCTGTTAAGGGAAAAAAAATAGAATACATTAGGTGAAGGATTTAGCGTTTATTGTTAGTTCATAGCACTTATCAATAATGGTACCAGTATTTTTTTTATCAGGTGATTTGAAGCATTTATCTATTGGTACCAGTAAAATAGACCGGATGTTTTGGAGCCTTCTTAGTTCTTCTATTGGCAAACCCTTATATATAACGCTTACTGACCAGCTGAGCCAATCGTAAATGTAAGTAAACATTTACCTCATTATCACTTTATAATGGGATTTGTTTGATTTCGGCCAAATCTTCACAATAACAATGATGACAAGTAACTAAATGGCAGTAATGGAAAATTAATCCAATCAAGGGAACAAAGCAATGTGGTGGAGCGGTTGGACTCATAATGCTGTGAGAAGAACGGAGTAGAAACTAAAGGGATTAAATTTGAGTAATCAGATCTGATCATGTAGACTAAAATCGAGAGATTAAAAGAAAGGGGAAAAGATTAACCCACTTGTTGAGGCGGCGGCGGCGGCACGTCGTGTGTGCCGGCGGAGGAAGACGTGGGCGCGGGCTGCAGCGCGTCGTGAGTCTGCGAATGTGTGTCGATGCGTTCGTGGAAGAGTGCGTGCGGAAGATTTAAAATTTGATGTGTGAGCGAGGTGCCGAGGTGGTTGTGCGCAGTTGCGGGTTTGTGTAAGGCTGGCTCCGATTTTTAAGGAAAATTTCGAATTTTGAAGAGAATGAACCATGACCAATCCAGCCTTTTATTAATAACTAGTAGGGTGCCCGTGCGTTGCTACGAGACATACGTTTAGTTGGGACATGGCCACACAATCTGACAAAAAAGTAGAATGTCGAGTAAAAGCAAAGGAACATGAATTCATTTAATTCGCAAATTACCACAAGTTATTTGTAAAATTTCGACCAAGCAATAGATGATAATAAATCAAGAATGACTTCAGTTTTGCAATGTCAAAAGCATTAAATTCAATTTTACATGGTGTCCAATACCATACTATCATAATCACATACAGGCACAATATATTATTGAATCTTCACATTAATATTTTACGGGTCCATATTAAAAAGAAAAGCATCAGAAAAACATTAAGGCAAATTGCATGCTGAATATGAACAGGACAAAAAACAACAAAGAATCTCACATGCAGTCATGTTGGTGCCGTAAGCATTTCCTTGTATACGATATTCCTCGTGATGGTCCCACTGGATCTTGTAGTCATAGACCTCTGTCGCCTATCCTTATCCTTTGCAGTGATGGCAAGAATCTTAATATTACTCCTAGAAGTTGCCCTTGACAATGCGACGTAAAGTTGTTCGTGAGAAAACACTGGTTCAGGTAAGTACACACCAACATTTGGGAGGGTTTGTCCTTGTGCTTTATTAATAGTCATTGCAAAGCTAAGCCTGATTGGGAATTGCTTCCTCTTAAAACGAAAGGAAAACATTTCATCGTCAGAGGGGCAAAGCGGTATCCGAGGAAGGAATACCCTCTTCCCAGCATGCTGGCCTAGCACAATCTGTGCATCAATTGTATTCCTTTGAAAGGCCCGAACCACCAACCTCGTCCCGTTGCATAATCCGTTGGCAGGGTCGATGTTACGAAGTAGAATGACCGGACAATTGATCTTAAGCTTTAGAACATGAGGAGGAAGTCCATTGGGGGTGAGGGTGTTCAAAAATTCAGGAGGGTAGTATCCATTGGGATCGTCCTCCGCCTTATCGAAGCTATGGTCCTTTGCAGCTGTTATATCAAAGTTATACACCAAATGGCCTGGAAGCAAAGTAAAATGACATTAATGTAAAATAGACTTCATTTCATTTTTTAATCTAATTATAATCTATAGTGGGATACTTGTTTTTGTACAAGCCAAACGCTTTAGCGCTTTGTACTAAACCCTACTTTCTGGGCATACTTAATAACTAATAATGATACCATTGCAATTTACAAATATGCTCTACTGATTTTGAGTTCATCAGACTTAGAGACTTAAGGAACATAAAAGCGGATGTATAATTGAGTTGATATAGTAATCTTTGTACAATTTGGAAATGCAATTTCATCTCACCTTCTTTCTGGGGTCCTGGGACAATCTCGCTCCCTGGTTTGATATCAACTACTTCTTGCTGGATAACTCTTCCGTCAACAATGATTGCATCCGAGCTTGATAATTGGACAATGGTAAGATAAGAAGCCAATCAATCATCTAACGGGATATAAATGAAAGGATGGCACGACAACCATGAAACAGTAGCAAGAAACTAATGAACTGACAACCGAAGAATGCAGCACAGTTACAATGGAATTGTAATGAGCACAGGTAAAGAAATGATTTGAAAAAATCTAAAAACTAACTACATGTCAAAATGGCCGTCTACATTGAAGGACATTTCATGAAAATAAATTGAAGAGCGCCACTAACACTGATTGACAATCAGACCTAACCTCCACGTGATCTGCAAAGATAAGAAGCCAATCAATCATCTAACGGGATATAAATGAAAGGATGGCACAGACAACCATGAAACAGTAGCAAGAAACTAATGAACTGACAACCGAAGAATGCAGCACAGTTACAATGGAATTGTAATGAGCACAGATAAAGAAATGATTTGAAAAAATCTAAAAACTAACTACAGGTCAAAATGGCCGTCTACATTGAAGGACATTTCATGAAAATAAATTGAAGAGCGCCACTAACACTGATTGACAATCAGACCTAACCTCCACGTGATCTGCAATGTGCATTCTCATTGATGATTATGGATGAAATTTCAAACCCCGTAATTCACGCAAAAAAAATTAAAAATCGAGACCCACCTTCTCATTACTTTCTACCACAATCGTAGCGCAAGAACAAACAGGCATCAACGTTATGCCCAATGCCCAATCTTGCACAGCACAACACCAAAGTAGGATCGCAAAACTACAAAAAAGATTGCGCCTTTCCTACACGAGATCGCGAAACCACGCAAGGGAACGGAACGACCAGAGGCACCACAGATTCCGGATCGTCGCCAACGACGCGTCGGCGCCGCGCGCAATGTGGCACCAGGCGAGCCCCTCCCCGCCGGCGGGGGCGACCAGGGAGCAGACCACGGCGACCTCCACCTCCTGGAACGCGGAATCGGCGGGCACTGGAACGAATGGGCCGGGGCAGCTCGGCGGGTAAGGGAGAAGGAGGGAGCGGCGGCGCCGGTGGGGGAGAAGAAGAGAGGGAGACGACGCGGGTGGGCGAGATGAAGGGGGGCGGCGGCGGATGAAGGAGATGGAGGGGGCGACGGCGCGGGTGGGGGAGAAGGAGAGAGGGAGATGGCGCGGGTGGGGGAGAGGGAGGGCCGACACGGGTGAGGGAGAGAGAGGAGGCGGCGGCGGTGGGGGAGTGGGAGGGGCGGCGTTGAGGGGGAGAGAGAGGCGTGGGGAGGGAGAAGAGAGAGAAACGCGAGGGATGAGGGAGAGGGAGAGAGACGGACTGGGGGAGGACGCGGAGGTGCCTATTTTTATGGCGTTTTTGAATTTTGAAAGTGACGTACCATGACCGTAAGACTCTTTTATTAGTAGAGACTAGTTGGGTGCCCGTGCTTTGCTACGGGACATATATTTAGAGAACATGTATTTGTCGAAGAAAAATAGCTAAATATCTTATACATCATTCAGTCTTGAAAGAAAATAATAAACATTCAAGAAAGCATATACATTAAGGAACATACATAAACGAAAGGTTATGTGTTTGTCAACTTTTTTTAATGGAAATAAAAATCATACAATATAAATTTAGATACTAAAACGGCATTTCCTCTTATTCCTCATCATCCCAATTGTAGGTTATGGCACAATTGGACTGGAGGTTCATGGATCCAAATCTGCATCATCAAAAGAAAATAGGCGGTGGATGTGCCTGAATACCACGTCTACCATGCCAAAGCTTTCTTTTGAGAGAGGTCTAAATAGGGAAGAATAGCCCTCTTTTGTGATTATATGATAATTTCAAAGTGTTAGCTCCAAAAAAACATAAGAGATATTAGAAACACCTAAATTGGTGTCAAATGGACAAGCTGAAATGTATTTTGTATGAATTGTTCATATCTACCTGTCTAAGTGAAAAATCAATCAATGAAGTGCCATGGCAGAGAACTGAGAGAAGTCTCAGAACTCAAAATCAATTAGTATTTCATACATTATCACTGACACAAATATTATTTTTATGAAGGGGGCCATTAAGGACTAACCAGATGAAAGTATTTCATACATTATCACTGATACAAATATTATTTTTACAGTCTCATTGTAAAGACATGAGCAGTAAGAGATCACTACAAAGATCAAAATCAAAACAAAACAAAAATCTTGCTTAATACAGGCTACTGAGTAGAAAGGTCTTCATCTTTGGAGCAAATTCATCCATTATTAGAGTCCATCGTGACAGACCTGGCCAACGGGTCGGCCCGGTTCGGCCCGGTTCGGGCCTTGTTGGTTCGGTTACTATGCGAACCGGGCCAACCGGGCCAATAAGCCTAGGTCTCGGCCCAGGTTCGGTTCGCACAGTAACTGAACCGAACCGGGCCGGCCCGGTTTTATATGGGCTGGTTTATTTTAATTAAAAATATTTAAATAAATTAAGAAAAAACCACTATATTTCACAAATATACACTATAAATTAAGTAAATACATTATATATCATTAGAAATATATATATAAATGAATATATTTAATTAAAAAATATGCTACAGTGATTGACGAACCGCAAGGCCAAAACGGAACTGTCTTGGTTCGTCACTATCTGAACCGAACAAAAGGTGGCCCAACAAAGCCGAGGCCTCGCCCAAGTTCGGTTCGGTTCATCGACGGCACGTCCAGCCGATTCGGTGAAGCAGTCTGGCCGCCCAGTTAGGCCTTGTTGGTCCGGCCCGTTTGGCCACCTCTACATCGTGAATGCAAAATCCATCTTTGGAGCAAACGCACCAATTATTCAATTCCATCCTAAGTGAAATCGACACTACCCAAGATCTCCGGCTTCAGAGCCCTCATTATCTGGACAATTATTCAATTCCATCCTATGTATGATTTTTTTTCACCTCTTAAACTTTATTTGAGCAGCAACACAATGAGCTATCTGACATTTTAACTGAAACAGATGTGCATATATGAAGTCACAGTCTATGCCAAAAGACACACAACATTTGTAAATACCCATTTTTGAGTTTACACTTCAAATTCATTGGCTGCAGCTTATTTTAATTCATTGGATGCAGCCTGTTTCGAATCTGACTGGTTAATTTGACGATTCAAATTTGCAGTCTGTGCCAAAAGACAAAAAAAAAATTGCAAATACCCTTTTTTGGGTTGAGATGAGATATGGAGCGTACGTATGTATAAAATTGTGAAGTGGGCGCGGTGATCAAGCACGGCGAACCGCAGGTGGTGATGACGGCGGCGAGGGATAATTTAGATAAATATAAAACAAGCTATGTAACCGCACCTTATAATATGAAGAGATAGCTTGAGGATAAATCGAACACCAAGGATTAACATGGCCAAAAAGACCACGCTCCCTATAAATGCACCCAGAGCCTGAAGAACAGAAAATCAGATTGATTGTTAAGGCAATCAACAGCACATCTGATTATTTGAATGTTGTTGAATACCTTGTTGCAACTGAAAATTATTGAGAACATGCTTCTGGAAGAATCCCCATCAGCTTTGTTGCCTTTCAAAAAAAGATATTCTGACTTATATAGTTATGGCTACTTAATCCATTGTCAACATTCGGCGATAGCTACTGGACAATTCATACAACTGAACTTGCTTTTTGGTGCAAGCAAATAATCAATACGGGCAATGGAATATTCATTATTGCATCTTCAGCAGCACCTACAAGAAAGTGGCACAGCTTTAGGGTATTTTTATAAGTTTGTTAATTGAGGTGTAAATTTAAGTGGCACAGCAACTTACATGGTGAATATGAACAGGACAAAATATCACAGAATCCCATGCAAAGCACCACCCATATATTCAATAACAATGCCAACAATATCATGCATAATAAAAAAGCTAATTAGCAGCAGCTACCTAATAAGAGCAAGGGAGAGAAATTGCTGCTCCTCAGCTATAGAAAGTATAAGTGGTTCTACGGACAACATGCAGTTGAAAACAATTCATTTAGCAAACCTAGACATGGTGGTGCTGTATCCTTGTCATGGCTATGATACATTTCGTGCAGTCTTCCAATGACACACTGTTTTTCTTTCCTTTTTCAGCAATAAACAGCCTTACCAGTTACCAACTACACAAACCATGCAAGAGCAAGGGACAACGATCAACATCCCTCTCCGTGCATGTAAAGGATGAAAGATGATCCCATCTGGAAAGCCTAGCTGTATCTGCATTAGGATACCCAACCAACTCCAAATTGGCACCTTCAATAAAATAAATCACAGAAACTGGAAGCGAGAGAACCTGATGGGTCAGTTCTGACTTCTTATACAGGGAAACAGAATCAAATCTCTTCTAGTGAGGCTCTATTGACCAAAACGACTGGTACAGTATTACAGTAATTGCACAGTCATTGATCAGGCAAAAGCATCCAAAAAAGGATATGCTCGTGCTTATGGCGAAGTCCAGACAATGCTATAATAGACCTAGCTAAGTTCTATGACTGTACAGCAAGAATTTTCATTTAAAAAAACTACAGTAGTCACAAACTATTCTTTGACTGTCAAGTGTCAAACATGTACCCAAATTTCCCTAGTTAAAACAAGCCTCCCATTCTTAATTGCAAGATCAGCCATTTATTCTAAGTTTACATTTACAATTAATATTGCGCTACAAGCTTCACATTGTTACACCATAGCAGAACACTAATTTGATGTCCAACTATAGAAGCATGCATCATGTAGTATAGATGAGTTTTTAAAATTTATACAGTAAATTTCATGGTGTTATGTAGGGATTTTGATAAGAAAGGCAGTCGAAAATACTTCAGGCAGGATAGCAAATTTGACTTTGAATAGCAAATATTCCCACCAAAAATAATGTGGCCAAGAAGGAATTATAATATGAAGGCTGAAAAAAAAAAATTGTTCTCTGGAAAATTGAGCAATGTGAACCTTGTACAATCCTACCAACATGATGGCATCCCATTGACTCAATTGTTCTTTCAAGAAAAAATTGAGCAAAAAATACATAGAAACGGATCACCAATTAAGAAGAACTTACCTTCCGGTCCAATTAGGCACTGCTATATTTCAAGATTGATACTTCATACAAGGCCCATTGTAGAAGATACTGGTTAGTTTATAACCACACTTCAGATTAAAAAATAGGCAAAAACAACAATCTATTTTACACATTGCTAACATAGCAAGAGTGAACCAATGTCTTTCTTAACAGTGCATTTCATTGGAAAAGAGCTCTCAAGTTAACAAGATGCAGAACTAAAACTGTTGTATGCTAAAAAAAATCAGGAGTTACAAAAATGGGATCAGTTAAAGGTACGGCAGAAGTCACAGAAGCCAATTATGTTGTTGGTATAAGTGACATGTTGTATCCCACAAAATCAACCAAAAATTACTCGCATTTTGAATAAAGCATATGGATGTTTTTTTTAACAAATGAAGCATTTTAAGCATATCTGAAGAAAAAAAGATTTAAAACCCAAATAGGAAACAGAAATAAGTAGATTTGATCCATTATTAGCACAGCACATATGAGCTATATAAATAACTTGGCAGATTCAAGCACTGACCAAAACAATTACACCAACAACACCAACGTGGCAAGGCCATACATAGAGGGAATCCAGTCAATATTACATGCTATATTTTGCAGCAAGTAACATGATTCCAGGTTCATTTGAATGAGCTGTAAATTCAACAACACTAAGTTATTCACAGTGCGAATAGAAGATTAAATTCAACTAAATACCTATTGAGTTATTCAACAACACTGAGTCGACATACATTAGGTATTTAGTTGCGGAGGGAGAGGGAGAGGGAGAGGAGGCGATGCCGGTGCAGGGCAAGGGGCGGCGACGGCGGCAGTGAAGGAGGCGGCGGCGGCTGGGAGCAGGTGGCGTCGGTGTGGGCCAAGGAGAGGCGGCGGTGGCAGCAACCGAGGAGGCAGCGACGACGGTGACGGCGCGAAGGGAGGGAGAACGGAAGGCGGCAGCGGCGTGGGGCAAGCAGGAGAGGCGACGGGGGAGAGGATGTGGTGGGGAGAGAGGAGGCGGCCGCGTGAGTTGGGGGCGTGGCGGCGGGTAGGAGGCGGCGGGGGAGAGGATGTGGTGGGGAGAGAGGCTGCGGCCGCGTGAGTTGTGGGCGTGGCGACGAGTAGGAGCGGCGCCGTCGTTGGAAAAGAGGGGGCGGCAGCTAGGGTTAGCGACCGCCCCCGTGGCCGCCGTTGAAGGATCCGGCCAGCCAGGGGCCAGCGGCCGGCGGATCCAACAGGGCAGCTCAACGGCGGCCGGAGGGTCGGGGCGGCGGTGCGCGGCCAAAGGCAGGAGACGGCGGCGGAAGAGCACGGGACAGCCGCGCTTGGAGGAGACTGGGGGCGGGGCAACCGCAAGCGGAAGGAGATGGGAGCGCGTGGGGGAGAGAGCGCGTGGGGGAGATTGGGAGAAAGAGGGAGGAGGCCCACATGGCAGTCGCAGACGGGCTGACGGACGTTCCTAATAACAAGGGGAGATTTCAAATTTTAAAAAGAACCTACCATCACCATAACAAGCTTTTATTAGTAGAGATAATAGGAAATATGCCCGTGCGTTGCAACGGGAGAAATAAAAATCCTCGTACGCCTAGCCAATTACAACAATATGCATATTGTTATTATTCATACATGTATTTATAATAAATTTTTACCGATTTATCTATCTCTCAAAAATTTAAATAACATAAATGGCTAACTATGTTCAAATCCTCATATATAAAATAAATTGAAATTGTTACATTTCACATGACATCATCCAGGACGTATTACATTGAATTAATATTGTTTTTGAAACATTAATAACTTAAAAAAATAAAAAATTCAGTGCACTATATCGACTAATTCTTTGAGTAGCAGATCCTTTAGACAACATTTCTTTGAGTAGTAGCTAGTGACTTGTGCAGTCAGCAATCCTGCCTCTTCCTGCAAACTTTTTTTACAGCTGCCATAACTGTCTTCTGCAAACATATAATGTAAATAATAACCAGATTAAAGTGGGAGATAGATATCCTAAGCCATTGTCCTATAATATGGTTTTAAAACAAAGAAACACCTGATGTCATAATATAAAACAAAATGATATATTAAGGAAACTGATGTTGCTCAGAATGCAGGTGTCATTTGTGGACTGAGGTTAAAATCAGTATGGGTCTCATAATTTGTACTTAATTGCATCAGAACAAATCATAGGCAGGATCATGCAATTTCAAGCTCATTTCAGGTATTCACACTAAGTGGAAACATTGAAGAATTGCCAGATTTTCAGATAAAAGCAATCAAAATACTGGAATTTGATAGTTTGATTGCTGTTCTTCCAAAGTTCAGTTGTAACTCAGGCAATATTAGCTATTCAATTTGGAACAAAACAAATTAATCAAGGAACTAAGATGGTGGGCAGTGGGAACAAGGACCATACCTTCAGGTTAAGTGTAATATATTGCACTCGGCTTCAAAAGTATGCATATTAACCTGGAAGCTGAAACAGTAGTAGGAGATAATGTCGATTGTTCAAAATGTGTAGAAGAAAGGCAGCTTGAGAACATTTAAGAATCTCTCATATAATTGGAAGGTCTGGAATTGATAACATCCATTCCATCACTTACAAAGGAATAATAGATATCAGATATCTCATCGATGGAAGCATGTAAAGTATTTCTCAGTCAGTGCTTCTGATATGAAATGAAAAAGAAATTGAAGTCATATATAGAAGTTGTGATGATTTAAACATACAAAAAAGTGTACAACGCTGCAGATACCTCGCCCCTACATTGCAGCACCCCAACTCCGCAACTATAGTTCAAAAGTTAAATGATTGTAGAGGAAAATTTGAGAAAATATTATCAATGCCAGCCAAAATTGACATGAATAAAATGAAGACATGTAGCTTACATGGAGTAACGTAAGAAATATAACCATTTTGAGATATAGACTGGCCAGGCAACCAGAACATAGTGATTCAAACAATAAATTTGGAAAGCAACTGAAGACACTACAAACAACGTTATTTGATCTAAATTGTCTAAACTAATCACCAATCTGGCTTCAGCACAGTTTGCTTGAGATCATGATGGTGAAGCAAATTTAAAGGATAGTTATAAAACACATATGTAGTCATCAAAGATAATAAGGATAATAACATGACAGTGTAAGTTTTCATGCAAGAATCATATTAGTTATTAAAAATCATTCAGACAATCACTCCGAGAAGATTGTGCCTACAAGGTAAAGTAGAACCAGTTCAAGGCTTTAAACTGACTTGAAACCAATGCATGAGTGTAGACAAAATTTTTGTAGACAGAATGGCGCAGAGGACTGAATTGCCCACATCAGGTCATGCAAGGTCCCGGTCACTACCTGTCACTTGGCCTGCACCACCCGCGCAAACTCCAATGCAGCACCCTGCGCAACAAGATTGACATCAGATGAAACCAAGCACAGTATGAATAAAACCCCACTACAATAATAAGGACAAGAATCACAATATCCCAAAGGCCTGATGACAAAATCTTAAAATCCAACACTCAGTAGGAATATCTCACCAACAACCAAACAAGGTGCAAGAGATCAGATAAATCCTAAGGTGACCGTAGTCATAGGACAAAAAAAAGCATGCACAATTGTGTGATCACATCATGCGTTGGCAGATCCAAAGTGTTCAAAGCATAGCATAAAGTGTAAATCCGTATTAGTTGCATGTGTTTCCACTTAAGTCAACGAACCCCAAGTCTGAACTCTTGAATTCCACAATTCGATCTCAAAACTTGCAGCTAGCAGTTTGGGATGGGCGAAAATAGTCAATTGCCAAAGCTGCACATGTTTCTGCTTGTGATTGACTTTGTTTTTTAGTCGATGACATAAATCTCCTCAAAATTAAGAAATCTGAGTCTTTAAACCGTCTGTTTCTGTAGTGTTTGGTTAAGAAAACCTGCAGCATAAATAAATATGGATCATATAAGTTGATGAAGAAAAAAGGCAGCCAAGAAACTGTGTTTGATCTATCCTACAACGGAGAAGCATTCTAGCATGATTGAATACTAAAAAAAGGGTAAGTTTGCATGTTCATTTAGAAGAAACGTTGATCTATGATCCATTATTCTAGCATGTTCATTTATGCAAAACAAGCATAAAGTGGAAATATATATTATGCAATAATCATAGTCAAATGTGACATCGCCAACATGGAAATGGAACATGCTAAAAACTGGAATAACAGAAGCCCGCTGGTTAAAGTTAAGAAAAACCAGGTAGTATGAAAAAATAAAGTAACTTTACTTCTTCATTTATTTCCTTATTATGCTTGATTTTTTTACTGCAAGGACAACAAAGGAGGTAGCGAATCCCAAAACACTATATCTAAATTTAAACAATCACTGCATGGGGCAATTAATCTAGCTGAGCAGGGTGATTTCAAGAAATTTCACTAAGCAATGTATGATATTAATAGCAACTTACATATGGTATTAAGATGTTAGCTTTACCTCTCAGCTACCATCAGCAAGGGCATACTACAACATATTCCCAATATGGCACGCATGTAAAAAAGCCTAGGAAAGTTATAATCTTTATTGTCGGTAAATTTCAGGGTACATTGTTGGCCATTTCATCTCAGTTTATGATAGAAAGAAGCACAACAGAATGGCAAAAAAAAGAAGAAGAAGAAATAGCATAACAGTTCATCTCAGTTCATCTCAGGTTATAGCATATTATAGTTGGTCAAATTATATAGAAAACATAGTTAGATGAATATATCACATCACTTTGTACTCATAAAATAGGAAATGCAACCAAACATAGCTAGGTGCTGATCAAAGGAAGCAGAAAAGATAGTAGAAATCAAACTCCTCACCTCATACTTGAACACCATGGACCCCTGACATACATTTAGACTATCTCTGTCTATAATTAATTCTCGCCAACTACCTTGGATGGTATTCTGCCATATGCGAAAATTAGTAATTCAACCTCAATTCAATATTGTGCAAAGTTCACTCGCCCAAAAATTAGAAAAAGCATACATTATTTATAAATCATTTTGTAACTCGCTATATCAAGGACATTGGATGGTCATTGAGCAATTTTACTTGGTGAGTTCTTCACTCTGCTTCTTTTTCCTTTAGCCGTCATTTAATTTCAAGCAATACATGTTTAAGTATGAACAAGATCAGAAAGGGAAATGGGTAAAGTAAATTTTAAAAAGATAGTTGCTAGGCAATGCCTACTACAACCAATATTTAATTTTACATGTAGCATTTCATATGCATGGAGAAGCACATTGTAAGCCTTCATGAATGGTACCATACGACTCATCCATATTAAAGTTTTCTCCTCTTAAAACGGCAAGCCATAATATGAACTCGCATTGACAACACATACATCAGGAAAAAGAGCTAATCAATTCTGCTCTAAACTCATAATCATTAATTTGGCAGTAGAAAAGAAAACAAACAGAAAAGGATTCTCAAATATGATGCATGAGGGCATACTTTAAATGATGTCAAACCAATGTTGGTTGCATTGCTATAATTTACTCTATGTAAGATCATGCGGAAACCATGTGTTCCTACTACAGGCATCCAGCTATGGATCAAACTTTTTGCAGGGTATATAGATCAAAGTTTTCAAATCTCTATACTTGTTCTCATAAGGGAAATCAAAGCATTGTGTTAACTTTTAAAATATGGATGGCCCTCGAATATTCCGAGCACATGTGAAACTGGAACCAAATAAAGAATTCAGACATTGTGAATCTGGACTTAAAACAAGTCTTCATAGAAGGAGAAGATGCAAAATTTCAGGCTCTGATGCACAACCTCAGACACTGTAAGAGTAAAAGCATACGTATACCAAAATCAGCATAGTCGGAATACCGGATGAGAAAACAGGATGTCAAATACTCACATGTGACCATATATGCTATGTATATATAGAGAAAGTAGCTATGTATGTGTGCGCCTATCCAAGCATACCTAGAAGCGAAATGGACATTTAAAGTTCAGAACAGACCAACGCTTTGCTGCTCACATCTTGCATGCCCGTGGAAAAACAATGCTATCAGCAAACTCAAGCTATTGCTATGTTTGTTCACACAAAATAAATTTACGATATTCATATAAAGTTACAGACAGAAGAGATGAACTCAGTAAGGCGAGCCAACAGTTATTTTTAGGACTTGAAAATTTACTCCAGTGGAGGTCGACCTGTCATGGGAAGAAAATATACAATCAATCATCTGATGTGCTTAATTAATAGACACATTTCATTAATATGGGTATCATCTTGCTACCAAAATAAATGGAACAGCCAACTAAATGAAAAATTCTTAGTGGCCAGACCTGTCATTTTGCATACGTTATTTCGCTCATATGCCGTATACTGCATTTGATATGGTAGCCACCTGTAGAAATCAATATGAATAATATATGTAATGTTAAGTTCAATATCACGAGCACAGCCTCGGCTTCCCCTCCGCCTCCGCCATTTGCAACCTCAGCCGAGCACAGGGGGGGAAGAAGCGAAGCGGGTCACAGAAATAACGGAAGGCGATGGCGGCGCGGCAGCGGTCTACTCCCTCCTCCTCGCGGCTTCTTGAACTCGCGCTCGATCTGGAGGTGTTCCTCGACGCGGCGGCCCAGCAGCTCGGCCTCGGAGTCGCCACGCAGATCCGGGGGAAAAGGGAGTCGCCGCAGCTTGATGGCCGTGGTTGGCTGGCGGAGACGGAAACGGGGGAGGGCGAACGGCGGCGGGCGCCGTAGGGAGAGCGGCGTCGTGGGGTGGCGTCGGGCTCACCTCGGCGATGGGAGGCGGCGACGGGTCGACGGGCGGCGCAGGTAGCGGGAGCGTCGGGCTGACCTCGGCGTTGGGAGGCGACGACGGGTCGACGGGCGGGAGGCTGGCGGCGGCGGCCGGCGGGTCGACGGGCGGGCGGCGCAGGTAGCGGGAGTTGTGGCGGCGCGGGCGCGCAGGAAGCGAGGCCGGGGCGGCCAGGCGGCGGACGGCAATGGGAGCGAGGCCTGGGCGGCGAACCGTGGTGGCGGGCGGTGATGGGAGTGAGGCCGGGGCGGGGCGCGAGGACGGGGCGGGGAGGCCGGGCGGCGATGGGAGCGAGATGGGGCGGGGAGGCCTGGCTGCGAAGGGAGCGAGGCTGGAGGCCGGGTGGGAAAGGGGGAAATGGCTGTGGCTGGTAGGGAAAGTCGGATGGGAACGGGTGGTTGGTTGTGTCAGTAGGGGAAGCTGGATCCTATTTTCACGGCGCGATTTTAAAATTTAAAGAGAACGTATCATCACCACTAAAGCACCTTATATATCTCTACTACTATAAAGCACCTTATGGTGGTGGTGGTGGTGGTGGCGGCGGCGATGGTACTGCCAACTCGCGATCTCAGCCCTCCATCGACATCAACGGTCAGCGTGCCTTCTCTCACCCCCTTCGAATTGTTGCGCGGTTAGGGTTCCCTCCCCTTATTCTTCGTCCGTCTCTCTCCCTCCCCAGCCACCCCTCCCTCCCCACGCCGATCCCTCCCCATCTCCAGCGCATCCTCTCTCTCTGCAGGCGGTGAGGGCGGGAGCTCCGGCGGGTTGTCGTCATCGGCGTCATCGTCTTCGCTCCCTCTCCCACGCAGCGTCGTGGCGGCGGCCCTCTCCCCACGCGCGGCGTCGTGGCTGACTAGCAATGGCGGCGGCGGCGGCTCAGATCCCGCGCAGCAGCCGCCACTGGCGCAGCTGGCCTCTCTCCTCCTCGCCATAACGACGCCGCCTCCTAATGGCCAAGGCCGACGCCCCGCCCCGCCTCGCCTCCCCGCCCTTCCTCCCCTCCCGGCCCCGCCGCCCAAGGCCTCTGTCCCTCGCCTCGCCATGATTTCCTCCAGCAGAGCCTCGCTGTCCCTCCTCCCCGGCCATCAGGCCAAGGCCGCCATCCTCCACGCCTCGCCACCGCAGAGCCTCCTGACCCTCCTCATGGCGCCGAGGGCGCTGCGCCGCCCATCCCTTCCCTCCCCGCTCCACCTCTTCTCTCGCCGTGCCGCCCATCCCGTCCCTGCTCCACCGCAATTTGGTAACATTCAGCTTTTTTGCTAATTTTGATTGTGAGTTGATTTGGTTCGTTTAAAAATAGCTAAAAGTTTTTACGCAATTTTGAAGTAAAAATTTTAAAATTTGGGATCGAGTGACACCTGCAAATCTTTCTGGATCGAGTAAGAGGTCTTTTTCCCTCATGCTCCATCACTACATGACTGTCAAACACTTCCCCTGTCCAACCCAGTGATTTCCTAGACAGGTTTCACAACAACATGTTTCTTGGTTAAAACATGTTTTTTTAGCAATAGACAAATTGATGTTGCCTGATAGTTGGTAAATATGATTTTGGTTATTTTTCCAGTCTCTAAGGATAGGCTATTGATAACTGTTTTTCCAGATTGATACAATGATAAATAAGAAGAATCATATCTCCAGTTTCTTTTTTGAGGAAAAACATCACCAGTTTCTGGTTCCATCTGTAGTTGTGCCTTCTTTGGATATATATTTTTTATTCTTACCTAGACCCTTTGTTTTATTCTTATGTTTACATTTCTTTTTTCCTGCTCAAAACTTGGTTATTTAACATGGATTAAACCTCTATTTAAATTTATCAGCTGTACATTCGTAGAGCAGTTCAGATCAGTTTATTTGTCATGCACCCTTCTAGATTACCTCAAGCTGCATGTTATAGCAATCCTGTTAGGAATTGCTTCGATGCAAGATCACGAACGACACCAGAAGACACGATGTTTGGTAACGCAGTTCGGCTTTCACCTACATCTACGGGGCTCTGATTATGGACGCTCCTCCCCAATCCATAATACCGCAGCACACCGGCTAACCAGGTCACGACCACATGCCGGCCGCTGACCTCCTCTCTTGCCTCTGCTACTATTATGAAGTCGTTGTCTTGATTACACCAGGGTTGCCTCCCTTTATATAGTGGAGGCCTGGATAGAGTCCAACTCAAACACTAACCAACCCTGCCTATTACAACACAGAGTCCTTGTAACCTACTCGTACACATATTCGACACAATACCTAACAAACTCCACCTTGGAGAATATGGTCTCTCCATCTTGAAGTCGTTCCGGTGTCTTGCGCGAACCCGTGCACCCGGACTCTGGTTGCTTTCTTCTTTTGCAGCCTACAGCGGGCCGCCCGACGAGTCCTCATCAAACTCGCCGCCTCTTGGAACAAACGACGCTGATCCTGCAACATGCTTAGCAGCTACACCTGCAACAGAACCCCATTCTAATAGAAGAACCTCAGCACTGTCGTCTCCGGAGTCATACGAGCCTATTGCCACATTAGCATCTGCTCCCTTTGGTGGACCTGGACAGTCCCTCTTCATATGCCCCCACTCATTGCATCTGAAGCACCGCACCGCCCTGTTATTTTTCTTGTTCTTCTTTCTGGCCCCATGACCGCCTTGATCACATGAGACTAGCAAAACAACAGAACGATGTTTCTCCACTGCATTTTTATTCTTCCTCAATTGATGAGACATAAGTGCTGCAGTAATATCCTCAGTCTTGATGGTATCCTTGTCATATGTCAACGTTGTGACCAAATGCTCAAAGGATGGAGGCAACGAACAAAGAAGAATAATTGTCTTGTCTTCATCAGCGATTGTCACCTCCAGATGTGATAAATCCGTGACATACCTGTTGAAAACATCAATGTGTGCTTGCAGATCTGACCCCTCCTGCATCTTCAGCCCATACAACTTCTGCTTCAGATACAGCTTGCTGGTTAGAGTCTTGGACATGAACTGACTGGCCAGCTTGTCTCAAATTTCTTTCGGTGATGATAACTCCATGACATGATACATGACCTGATCTGAAAGACAAAGGCGTATAGTTGCCGCAGCCTGCAACCGCATCTCCTCCCAATCAACGGCCTCCACCTTCTCCGGTTTATTCGCCTTAAGAGCCACCACAATACCCGTCAGATCGGGATATCCCGCGACTCTACCGCCATAAACCAAGTTTCAAGACAATCAAACTTAACCATACCGAAATTTGTATGTGTCGGCTTCATCCTGCCGACCTGCGATTCTACCAACGCCAATTACTTGTCGATGGATGTATCGCCACCCGACCCGTTCGTCATTTTGAACAGATCGCCAACAGCCATCCAAGAACGCCTCCCTCCTTCGGAATCTCACGCCTTAAAAACTCCTCCGAAATCTGCGCTCAGAACAGCCGTTGATTGCTTTGAATTATTGGGTTTGGTTCCTCCTTGGACCCCCTTTTATAGTGTTGAGAGAACCCCCTTAAAGATGAATTCTAGTCTTTTTAGACTTCTAATCCATCTCAAATACAGGCTCCACCTCCACTTCCTTTTAAATTTTTCTTCCAAATTTTCGGCCTCCCGTACTGTTCATGACCACCAGAGATCGAATCTGGCCCGAACTCCCGCCGGCTCGGCCTGCTCCACCCACAGCTGCAGCCCTGCCTGGCTCACCCTTCGGCTGCCACCGCGTGGCCCAGCATGTGCACCTGCACGCCAGGACCCGCCTCAGGGATAGGCCGAGTCGTACCTTCACGCACTGCTCCCCTTTTTTTTTCGCATGCAGCGAAGTCCAAGCACTGGCTAGCTTCCCATGCTGTACACTTGAGGACCATCATAATGCATGCATGCATGCAATGCATGGGACCCACCACAATGCATGCACACAAATTTTTCTAGTCCGTCCCGTACATGCCATGACACGTATTGCCGCCGCGTGTGCTGCATCCTGCTCCGCCGCTGTACACAACAGTGCCGTACAGAACGTCTCCACTACCGCCGAGAACGATCGCCAACACCGAAAAATTATAGGAAAAATTCCTTCATCTCTAGATCCAATCTTCGAGCCCTCGAGTAGACTTTTCAGCCCGCCACCGCACCACCGTCTCGCAGACGGCAAAACATGCCGACTTTCGCTTATTCGATCCACGCCACGCCTTCACCTCTAGTGTCGTGATGCGTAGCCTCTGTCAACATCCGGTCGCATCATCGCTTCCCGCTGTTCCAATCTATCCGCATCCATCCGCTACCGCCGGCTCGATCACGAACGCCGAGGTCGTCGCCGTCGCCTGCCGACCTCACCGGCTACTTTGTCGGCCCCTGACCACCTGGCCTTGGTAGGTCTCCGCCAACGGTAGCCCATCGAACGGTTCGAGCCTTCTGTCCGAAGTGTCCGACACCACCGATCGAATCGTCGATCGCCGCCATGCTCCACCTTGCGCCGATGAGGTGTTTTCTACAGCGCCCGTGTATGCATAAATCCCGTGTCTCCCCCTAAATCTTCCGCATGACCAACCTCGCCAACCTCAGCTCTGATACCACTTGTTAGGAATTGCGCTGATGCAAGATCACGAACAACACCAGAAGACACGATGTTTGGTAACGCAGTTCGGCTTTCGCCTACATCTGCGGGGTTCTGATTATGGGCGCTCCTCCCCAATCCATAATATCGCAGCACACCGGCTAACCAGGTCACGACCACATGCCGGCCGCTGACCTCCTCTCTTACCTATGCTACTATTATGAAGTCGTTGTCTTGGTTACACCAGAGCTGCCTCCCTTTATATAGTGGAGACCTGGATAGAGTCCAACTCAAACACTAACCAACCCTGCCTATTACAACACAGAGTCCTTGTAACCTACTCGTACACATATTCGACACAATACCTAACAAATCCCATATAAATAACTTACAATGGTATTTTAGGTAAGTAGAAGGCATGCTATTCGATCTAAGGTAGTGGATGTATTGCTTGGGTAATTCTCTTTATTTTTCAGTTGCAGCAAGGAACCTTCTTTTGTAATTTTTATTTTTGCCAAGTATGATCTTTTTGATCCAAGCACGTAGCGAGCAAAAAATACTTTCAGTAGAATGGGCACAATGTTGGGCTTACTACTTGTGGTATTCACTGTTTATTTTAGCTGTGGAAAGAAACCAATGTATAAAAAATGATATAACCACCTATCTTTGGTCTCTATATGAAGCAAATGAAAGGACTGTTCATTGCGCTACACATGCAGGATTACATATTAACCAGCTGGAATCTCCACTACATCTGTACTGATGCACTTTTCCACCTTTCTGGTTGCTAGAAACGAATGTCAGAAGAGCTCAATGAAGTGGAGGATTTGTCCAAAAATACAATTGGTTTCAGTGTTGAGCATGTTGCCTTTTTCATGAAACTTTGGCCATGCTGGCTCTATTCTGTAAAGACCTTGATCAAGTGAAGTATTTCTGGGCAAATAGAAAGATTCTGATATTTTAGCATGTTTGTTTTTTATATACAGCATGTTTCTGTTCATATGATCGTTATCAATTCATTTATTTTTTTTACTTGCTTTATTTTTTTAGTCAAATGATAGTATATCATAATGGTCTACCCA
Source organism: Raddia guianensis (assembly GCA_036346415.1). NCBI lineage: Eukaryota > Viridiplantae > Streptophyta > Magnoliopsida > Poales > Poaceae > Raddia > Raddia guianensis. The sequence continues at coordinate 13,853,457 of CM070534.1, read as the reverse complement.
TCTACTAGCACCATGGGACAAATACGGCAAGTGATGGCATGCTGTCATTTCTATTGAGTAGTATACGTTTTGTTACCTCATTTACAATACACTAGCATGATCAATGCTGCAATAGTATTTACTTTGGCCACTATCTACAATTGTACAGTACACTATTTAAATTCAAGAAATGATGATCTTCAATCCAAGATGCTACTTGCTTGCTAAGTATATTGTTCAAAATTTGTGTCCCGTTGCAATGCACGGACACCCTGGTGAGTGGTGACTTATAGGATTTCAGATACCTCTTACTTGAGTTAGCATATCCTTCCCAGTTAGATTAACTCTGCCTATAGGCAATCACTATTGCGAGCACAACGAAAAATAAATCTCTCTTTAGTGAGATTGTGAGAACAATGCCATCTGAAATACAATCATGTCATAGTTGACCTGATTTGTTTAGTGCTATGCTTTTCAGATGATTTTTACGCCTGTAGTCCTATATCCTTATTTAAACTAGGTGTCATGATTTGTATTCGTGGCTTCGTGCTGGTGTAGCTATCTAGCTAGCATGAAAAACTCTGTCGCACAACTACTTTTCTTCCTACAACTGCATGAAAAAATCTGAATGAAGCAAATGAGCTCATGTTAGCAAAATTGGCAGAAATATATAAAAGGGAATATGTAAATATTTGGCTTCCATTCTATTACGTTTTTGATTGATTAATTCCTGATCCATGAGATTATGTCTACTGTGTTTTTGATTGATTAATTCCTGATCCATGAGATTAGGTCTACTGTGCTTGTAATCCCTTTAAAAACAGTTGTATAAAAAAAACTTAGGGTAATTTTCAAATAAATTATGCAGTGTTTTGATCAAGGAAATGGGTTCACTGCAGGTTGGCTCACGTGTATTGCAAGCTGATTGGAGAATCTGTGCTTGAGATGTTTGGGCTGCGGCAGAGTTCTCATTCTCTGGCTCCTATTGTTGTGTGTTGCGTTGTTGGCTTCTTGATGTCCATGCTGTCATACAATGTGTTCTACTTACCTGGTAGCTACATGCACACATACGGCCGAGGTGAGCCAATATGGGCAAAAGTAAATTCCCTCACAAGCTGATTTTGGCCGGTCGTAGACATCTTTAAGCATATGAGATGAACCAGAGTAGTATGGTGTACGAGAGGTAGATATGTTTAATTGCTAATTTCAATTCTTGATCCGAAAAGAGTTCACGTATAGTGTCTTTCTTGTAAATCATCCTTCATGCTTTTATATTTTCTACGAATAATGTTTTCCTTTCATCTCTTTATGGTCCGTGGCAGAGCACGGGCATTGTACTAGTATATAGTAAAAGTACTTGGACTCCATGGAGCCTATGATCCGTACCTTGTTTGGAAACAATTAAATGTGTAGTTATTGTATTCACACCTTTATATGGTAAATGACAACATTGTTGTGCTTGTATCTATTTGATGTGCACGGATCTTGGATGAATCCGACGGCATCAAGGCATGGAGCACAGGCTCTATGAAGTCCCATTCGACGTATATATATATATATATATATATATATATATATATATATATATATATATATATATATATATATATATATATATATATATATATGAGTTGAGCTATATTTATGCTTGAAATACGGATGTTTTGGTGCTTGGCGTTAGGTTTGCAAAACCTATTATTTTAAACAGATTTTTGAAAACCTCATTTTGATCTTCTAGTTGAATAACTTAGATCATGAGTTTTAAAAAATCTGTTTAAAATAGAAAATAATTTAAAAGAATGTAAAATTTTGTTTGTGAGCTCATATCAACTAGAAGATCAAAATGAGCGGTTCGGATCGTTCACATCGGTCATAGGTTTTGCAAACCGAACGCGAAGCACCAAAACATCCGTACTTCGCGAAGCACCATAGCTCAACTCTCTCTCTATATATATATAGTAAAAGTATTTGGGACTCCATAGAGCCTGTGCTCCGTACCTTGTTTGGAAACAATTAAAAGGGTAATTATTGTATTCACACCTTTGTATGGCAAATTACAACGTTGTCGTACATGTATCTACTTGATGTGCACGGATCTTGGATGAATCCGACGGCATCAAGGCATGGAACACAGGCTCCATGAAGTCCCATTCCGGCATCCTATATATATATATAGAGAATAGCTAGCGTACTCTCGAGAAGTCTGAGATCTCTCCGATACTCGAGTGGTTTTGAAATTCGAGATGTCTAACAACCGATCCGAACCATTGATCTTGTTAGTCTCAACAAACGTTGTCGATGACCAAGTTTCATATTTTTTGAATTTGTTTACTATTTGTTTCATATTTTGAAAATCAGCCATCCAATTAGTTGTGGTGCGCTCAAAAAGCTGATTTTCGAAAATTGGAAACAAATAGTAAACAAATTCAAAAAATATGAAACTTGGTCAACGACAACGCTTTCAGTGAGATTTAACAAGATCAACGGTTCGGATCGGTTGTTAGACATCTCGAATTTCGAAAACCACTCGGGAGTATGGAGAGATCTCTCATTTCTAGAGTACGCTAGCTATTCTCTCTCTCTCTCTATATATATATATATATATATATATATATATATATATATATATATATATATATATATATATACTCTGATCTGATCTCTCCGTACTCAGTGGTTTTTAAAATTCGAGATGTCTAACAACGATCGATCAGATTGATCTTGTTAATCTCCTTTGAACGTTATCGATGACCAAGTTTCATATTTTTTAATTTGTTTACAATTTGTTTCTTATGTTCGAAAATCAGCTTTTTGAACGCACTACCACTAATTGGATGGCTGATTTTCAAAAATATGAAAAAATAGTAAACAAATTCAAAAAAATATAAAACTTGATCACTGACAACGTTTCAGTGAGACGAACAAGATCAATGGTTCGGATCGGTTGTTAGACATCTCGAATTTCGAAAACCACTCGGGAGTACGGAGAGATCTGTACTCTCGAGAGTACGCTAGCTATTCTCTCTCTCTCTCTCTCTCTATATATATATATATATATATATATATATATATATATATATAGATTTGCTAGCGTGAACTCCAGTTCACAGAGCCTCCGTGAACTTGACGGGTTTTGAAATCCGAGGACTTTAGTGATCGATCAAACCGTTGATCTTGTTAGTCATGTCAAAAGGTAGCCACCAACCAAGTTTCGTATTTTTCAAATTTTTTGCTATTTGTTTTCTAATTTTGAAAATCAGCCTTCTAAATAGTCGTGGAGCGTCCAAAAAAGCTGATTTTCAAAATTAGAAAACAAATAGCAAAAAATCAAAAAAATACGAAACTTGGTTGGTGGCTACCTTTTGACATGACGAACAAGATCAACGGTTTGATCGACACTAAAGTTCTCGGATTTCAAAACCCGTCAAGTTCACGGAGGATCCGCAAGACTCGAGTTCACGCTAGCAAATCTCTCTCTCTCTCTCTCTCTCTATATATATATATATATATATATATATATATGTGAAATAGGGATATAGGGATTACACAAAAAAAAATCTCGTACATGAGGTTTTCATCTCCATACGGCTCCCACTGTGATTAACTGCGAGAAAACCGATGATTAAAGCATGCACTACGGTGAGCTCGCCGTTGATAGGACAAGGAGTTGTGTTGGTCCGGTTCATGGTTGGGGAGGTTGTCGAGCTGACGTTTGAGGTTTCATTGGATGGTAGCGGCGGAGTTGCCTGGTGTTGTTCTTCCTTGCTGCAGGCCTCGACGGTATTTTGCGCTTCGATGCTTATGGTCGCCTCGTGCGGCCTGCTTGGTTGGCTTCTTTCCCGTCACCCAGGGTGGTTTGGCCTGAAGGAGTTCGGTCTGGGTGCGCCGTTGCGAAGTCCAGTTCGGATCCTCGTTGCCGGCGAGATTTCCTGTCGGAAATTCACAAGAAGCTCAGGTTGTGTTGCAGTTCGGTCCTTGAGGGACTTTCTTGTATTTTCCTTCTTTTTCTTGGACTGGTCTGTAACTTTGAAGAGCTTTCTGGAATGATATGGTGGTTCTCCTTCTCAAAAAAAAAAAAAAAAGCATGCACTACGCAAAAAAAAATCAATTCCCACAGTAATTATGCACCACGTGTGCGCCGTGTGGCGCTCCGCAACATGGGCAGAGCCCAACCCACGGCCCGACTGAACCCAACCCACGGCCCATCGGGGAGCCTACACGTCAGGAGTATAAATTGCAGCGCCACGGGACGGAATTCTAAAACCCACACACCTTTGTTTAAAAAAAAAAACCCACACACCGTACGCAATCCCCGCCCTCCTCGCCGCCGACGAGGTTCGTTCGCCGCCGACGAGGTTTTTTTCCTCTCCTCTTCGCCTTCATCGGTTAATTCTGCTTCTCTAACCCTTCTCTCCCTTCTCTGATCCCTTCTCTGATCTGATCCCACCCAGGGTTACCAGCCGACGCCGCCATGGCCATGCTCCCACGCTCCTACCTTCTTCGCTCGCGCAGAGGGCGCTCGCCGTCACCGCCGCCACGCGGCGGACCGCAGCCGCTCGTCGACGACCGCTATTCTACACCACGGGGCGAGGCGAGCGGCTCTCGTACTCCTCGGAGCGGCGAGGCGAGCGGTTCTCGTTCTCCTCGGAGCAGCAGTTCCCCGCCTGACCGTACACGCGGCGCCGCATCTCCGAGGTTTGCCAGTGTCCCACCTCCACGATCTCGCGAAGCTGCAGCCGCAATCTGTTCTGATCCCGGCCCCCCTGCCAAGGAAGATCAGCAAGAAGGTTCGCACCTGTTTGATCTCAACCAACCCATATTTGCTCTTGTGTTCGTGATTTTGCACGTATATCTGACCCTTAATCGCGAGGAGCTGCAGGATCCGAGCCAAGTGGAGCACAAGCATCCGATCCTCCCCACCCTGCTGCCGAGGAAGACAAGAAGCCAGAAGGTTCGATCACCTGTTTGATAACCCCAACCCTAATCGATCACAAGCTCTTGTGGCCTCTTTCTTCTCCCTCCTACGTACTCTGACCCCTCATCGCCTCTGATGTTGCAGTTCGTCCTCCTCGCCCCTTTGAGATCCCCTTTGAATTGCCCCAAGCAGATTTTCGAAAAACTCCAATTCCTCTGCCATTAAAGATGTGCCTCGGCTCTGGAATTCCCATTCCACATGATGAAGGTTTGCTCATTACCTGACCGCTGCATGTTCTATCTTATTAATCTCTGTGCCTGCTTTTGTATGGAAGGATATGCTGGTTAATTTGTGTGTCCTGTATGTGCTATCTTATTGTGTTGAAGCCATCTGCAATGATGTTTTTGTATGGAAGGATATGCTGGTTAATTTGTGTGTCCTGTATGTGCTATCTTATTGTGTTCAAGCCATCTGCAATGAGAGCAGCAATTGTTCGGTCATGTTTTCCTGTTTATTTCATTGACTTGATAATCGACATGATTTTTGAAAGAGACAACAGATAAATATGCAGAGAGGATAATATGTACCTATACGAATCTTTTTTGTACTTCAGGGTAATTATCTCAATCTTCTTAGACCTTACACCATCAAGGCATGCCTTGGCCATGGAGTTGCAATTCACAAACCACTGAGGTTTTGTCATAGGCTCTACTACGTCATTAGTTCTTGAACAAACGCCCAAACTCATTTCATTCTTTATTGTGTCCTTGTATAAGCCCTTGATTAGCAGAAGCAAACATCATTAGAACTTCACAACTACTTAAAACAAAAATTATGAGACAAAATAAGGCAAAGACACCTGAGTTATGTAGAAGTATATCACTAGTTCCCACAGACATGCAGGAAACCTCTAAAACATGAGATTCTTGTAATTTCATGGATAACCAATCCCAAAGGCATGGCCGTTTCGGCTCATGTAATTAAACATTGTACCTATTGCCCTCTCTCCCCCCATCAGTTCAAAAACTGCCCCTGAGCCTTACTTAAGGAATAAAAAGTTCAAGTGGGTCCCCCCTGCCTTGGTTTGCAAAGAAAAAGCCATGGCATAATGCTGGTTATAGTTTTAATAGAGCCGTGTTCAAATTTGCATGCCTTTGTATGCTGTAACTTTCTTTTAGGGATTACGATGATGGAGAACTTCTCGAAAGAATGATAAAAAAAATCCAGTAATACTTTTTCCTTCAGAGCTTCAATAATGCACACTCGAGCAGTGAATCTTGGCATTCCTTCAAATCGTGCACCTCCATTGCTGTTTATTTTCCCATCATCTGTGAAGATATTGATGAACCTGTGTGCCTGCTTTTGTATGGAAGATATGCTGATTAATTTGTGTGTCCTTCCTTGTATGGAAGGATATGCTGATACTATCTTATTAATCTTTTTGTATGGAAGGATATGCTGATTAATTTGTGTGTCCTTCCTTTTATATTCAAAGGTGGTTATTCTGATATGGCATCCCGTCTGTTTGCAAAAGCATCGGCATCTGTTGGCTCCTCTGCTAAACCACCTACTATGGGTTTGTGTTTATGTTGCAGTACTTACGAGGGTTAATGAGGGTTACATTTGATTCTTAACTTGAGATATTGTTTAATTTTAGTGATGGATTCTGTCTTTGTGGAGAAGCCTGTGAAAATCATGTCCTATGATTCAATCCTTGAAGCTACTGGTTTCCTTTCTGATTTGAAACACGCCCCATTTGGTGATAAGTTCTACTTTGGGCTGGTTGAAGGTCGTCAGGTTCGTTATTTTCTCTGATTTTCTTTTTTATTCTGCACCAGTTATGGATTGTTTGGGTGACTTAGACTAAGAAATTGTGCAGGCATTGATCAAGTTCTACAATTGTAACAACATCTTTGAACTTGAGGAGGTATCCTTGCGCTTACTACATAGCACTTCCCGTGCTCATCCCAACGTTCTCAAGTTGATAGGCCAGGCAAACGCAAAGGATTCTTGTCTTTGGTTCCTCGTGTATGACTTTAACTGCAAAATGAGCCTACATGAATTTCTTAAAGGTAATAAAATGTACAATTTATTTCTGTTTTACTTTGATGTGCAAGTTTCCTAAGATTTGACCAACAGGACACCCTAATGTACAGTTTATTTCTGTGTTACTTTGACGTAAGTTTCCTAAGATTTGACCAACATGACACCCTAATGTACAATTTATTTCTGTTTTACTTTGACGTTCTAAGTTTCCTAAGATTTGACCAACAGGACACCCTTCTTGGCAAGTGAGAGTCCATCTGGCTTATCAAGTCGCATCAGCTCTGCAGCACATCTCTACATTAGATGATGACATGGACAGGGCCATTATACCCACCCAAATGTCTTGTCATACCATATGGATGGGACCAGAAGATACTCCTATTATTATTGATGCAGTTCAAGCATCTCATGATATGGACAAGCGCCATGATTCACTTATCAAGTGCATTGAGTCATATACTGTGGTATTGGCTAAGATCCTAGGAGGAAATATGGTACAATAAATTCTTCTCTGTTCTTCAAAATTGGTATGGCCTTTGGGCTCAGCTTTCTTTTCTGTGTGCAGGCAACAGATGTTGACCCCAGCTCTCCTGAGTCATATTTCAGTCAACTGATGCAAGAACTCTCTAATCCGAACTTTGTGGGGGTAGGTATTGCTGTTACTGACTACATACTTTGTTAATATATATTATAGATATGTGATTTTATAGTATAATAAATAGCTGACCACATACCTTGGTAATAAAGATTATATGGATATGTGATTTGGTGAGTGATGTTGTCTGATCAGAAAATTTAGATTATTAAGCTTAAGGTGTATTTCAATTCAATATGCAGTTGAACATGTATCTTATTGCCATAGGTTGGATGATAGTCTTAGAAGTCCAATAATTTCATAGTTCCTGGTTTGAAAATAGTGCTATTGCATGGTCCTGCGATTTATTTGTACCCTTTTTAGTAGTATAATAAAGAGCTTTTTTTTGAACAGATTGTTTAGGACAAATGAAATCAGCTGCGTAGGGACTGCCGAAAACTGAAGATCTACAGAAATGAATGTGAGATGATATTAGTGGGTAGTTGTGGTCTGTCCTTGGTCTCTTTTCTATTTCTGTTTAGCCTCAGTCTCAGCCGCTGTTCGTATCATCATCCTGGATGACATTAGCAAGATTAGCAAGTGGCTTGTAGTTTGTTTGGTACTATGCACTACGCAGACAGGCGTGCTAGACCTTTTAATCCATGAGACGGCGAACTTGGTACTATGCATCCCAACCCCCCTTCCCCCAATTTCATAATTGAATGATTGTAAACAAGTCAAGGTAGAGGTAACTTGTGCCTTGATGCCATAAATTGTTTCACATCACTTCAAATCACTTATTCTTTTATTCAGAATGCTCAGAATTAGAGATTTGTAACCAGCCAAGCATAGGACCGAATTGGTAGACTGATATTTGATCCGCCCGTTTCCAATGCCCTCATCCTTTCACAAGTCCTTTTGGTCCAGATTTTGTTCTCATTAGTGACAAGCGGGGACTTTAGGGTGCATGTACATGCTAGACGGCACTCAAGTCAAATAGAAATGTTAATTCCTCTAGCTTGAATGCATCACGATATGTTTAAAAAACACACGCAAAAATCTTCAAACAAAAGCATTCCATTAGAACAGAAGCAACTCATTAGCGCAGCAAAGCCTCATCTTTCTCTGCATCATGGTTCCTTCCCGTGTGCTCCCTCCTAGCAAGCGCTCTACTTTCTCTCCATCCTCCTCATCTCTCTTTCCTCCAGCACAATGGGGCCTTCATTAGCACAGACCAGCAATGGATTCGAGATGACCAGCAAGCCCTCATCTGCTTCAAGCCCGGCGGCGTGCTAACAGCTCCGTCAGACTTCTGCGGATGGCGCGGGGTCAACTGCAGCAGGACGCTCCCACGAGTCCACGACATGTCTCCTTGAACCTCAGTTCTATGGGGATCAGTGGGAGCTTGCATGGCCAACCTTTCCTCTCTGGTGCAACTAGACCTTTCAGGGACAATTTTTTGGGGCGTATACTAGAGGAGCTGGGCCGGCTTCCAGTCCTTCAGACTTTGATTCTTGACAGGATTGCAAACAATTCTCTTGGTGGTATCCCTGATTCCATAGCGAGTAGCCTGTCCCTCAGTGAGATAATCCTGTCGCGTAACAATTTATCTGGAAGGATCCCTGCTAATCTGTTCAGCAACTCATCCAGACTTGTCACTGTTGATCTCCAATGGAATAATCTATCTGGAGCAATCCCTGGTTTCCGAAATATGGCAGCTCTCAGATTTCTTGGTCTTACTGGAAACAACCTTTCTGGAAGAATACCACCGTCTTTGGGAAATGTTTCATCCTTGAGTTCTATCATGCTAGCACAAAACAACATACAAGGGTCAATACCACCGTACCAGCCAAGCTGTACAATGTCTCGTCCCTCACATTCTTTGGTTTAGGAAACAACAGCATTGTAGGACATATATCTTCTGGAATTGGCCACTCGCTCACAAACCTCCAAACATTGATCATGGGTGGAAATTGACTTAATGGATTGATCCCGTCGTCACTGGCAAATGCGGCAAAGCTTCAAGTGCTTGATCTTTCAGGCAACTCCTTAAGTGGTTTAGTACCATCATTAGGATTTATTAGCAACTTGAATCAACTGATTTATCAGCAATTCTGAGTGAAGATTGGGCATTCCTTGCTTCCTGACAAATTGCACTCAACTCTTAAGATTATCAACGAAGAACAATATGTTGAATGGAAGTCTGACAAAATCCATAGGTAATCTTTCCACTAAGCTAGAGTTGTTGTTGGAAATATTAGGAATTTTCTCAATATTTTAATCCACAAAATTAAGTAAATCATATTTAAATGAGAGCATGTTTCTAGTTCAAGACCATAGGTACTAGATATAAAAATATCTATCTCATACGCAAGGACTAATGAACAGGAAAACAACGAAACAACAAGGTATAAGCGAGTATACCCTTGAGCTGGTGCCACTATAGGCACAGGCGCAGGTGGAGCAATGACTTGGTCATTCTCATTCACCATGGCGGTCGATGTAGACGATCACAGGTTGTCGTAGAGATGCCTTGGTGCGGTGGAGAGGTCGATGCAGTCGATCGTTGGTGCAGTGCAGACGGACAAGCGCCTCTTCCAGAGACACCCTTGTTGGAACTTCTGACGTGGATTGGATGTTGCAGCATCTGGGGTCGGAAGTTCCGACGTCACTCCTTCTGGTCGGTTGAAGATCTCGAGCAGTCGCGTGAGAACGCTCCCCAAAAATCTTATCGGCCTTCTATCTAGAGCAGGACCATGAGAAGGATGAGGTTTTGGAGGCCTGCTCCCTCGGCTCCTTGTGCGCGCAAGGAAACACAGGCGGGGAAGGCAAGAACGCAGCGCTACAGATGGAAGAACTGGAGTATGGGAAGTGCGGGGAAGAGCTCTCGGAGGAAAGCGCAACCATCCCTTTTATAGCCGCGGCGAGAGGCGCGGCAGCAAGAACAGTATATACGTTACTACCATCAATCGTCATCGGCCAGAACGGACGCCATCAGGACAAGCCATCAAGCCATCAGTTTTGTAACATTAACAATTACTGGTAAATAAGGCAACAAAATTAATTCCAAAATGGCAAAACCTTTCGTATCCGCGCATCGAGCCCGTGCACGTGCACGGCTCGGCTCGGCGCGCCCGCGCGTGTGATTCACCCTTTTCTTTTTCTCAACTTTCTAATTGAGAGACAAACGACCAAACTATTTAAGTTGAGGTATTTCTCTCTCAGTTTCCCGTATGGTACTTGTCGGTGATTAAGAATCGGCCCACCTCGGGATGGGCCTTGGGTCGTGTCCGTACCGGCCCACTGCATGGGAAAGAGCCCCTGAAAGCCTATTAGGTCTAGGCTAGATAGTTTTGGCATTTGGTGCCACGCGTTATAAGGACTTTGATTTTGCTTAGCACATTCTCTTAATGTCTTTGTGATTGCGTGCGTGTCCTAGTCTCGAGCACATTGGGCGAGACTTAGTCTCTGGCAGGTGGTCCCCTTTGAGCACTCATCTTTGGGTTTCTCCGGGTTGGTCTAGAAAGTCTGAGAAGTTTCGAGAAAGTCCGAGAGAGAGCCTAAAGAGTGCCAGGTGTCCTTGGGGTTGGTGGTGTTGGGTTGGAGCCACTAGGTGGGTCTGAGAGCATCCAAGAATATGAAGGTGTCATCCGGGGTAGGTTTCGTAGCCCACAAGTCATAGGTGAGCCTTGGCGCGAAAATTCCCACCCAAATGACCTAAAGCTTATCTCCTTGAGTTCAAACCTATCCTGAAGCCTCCGTGGGCCCTACCTAGGCAACCATGTCCGAGTCGACCACTACCCTAGTCGAGGCCGTCCCTATGTCCCGACAAAACTACCTTAACCTCCTCTCCAAGTTTCCTAAGGCCAAGAGAGAGAGAGAGGGAGAGTGAGAAGAGAGAAAGTGCTTCAGCCTGGGAACAGTGCCATCGGACGGCGTCCGGTAGCTAGGAGACGGCGTCCGATAGAGTGAAAATTTCAAGTCCCGAAGCCACCTCCTTATCAGACAGCGTCCGACAGGGCACACTGCTCCCGCGCACCTTCCTACCGAACGGCGTCCAACGCGCACCGGACGGCGTCCGATGGCTGCCACTATTTGCGCCGAACACATGGCGGGCACCCAAAACCCTAGCACAGTGTGCTTTACCGGATGGCGTCCGATGGGGGTCGGACGACATCCGATGACGAGTCCGACCCCAGGTCGAGTCTATCGAGGCCACCCGTTTTGAATTTTGTTCGTCGGATTTTCGACACCTGTCCAAGGGGGTTGGTGGCCTATATAAGGAGCTCGTGGGGGAGAGAAAAATCTGAGAGAGCTAGTTCATTTCTTCCACCCTAAGCTTGTGTTCTTGAGAGAGCTCCTCCCATAGGGTTTGCCCTCCCATGGCATCCTCCTAGGTAGGGTTTGAGAGAGAGAGAGAGGGAAGGAGAGAGAGAGAGAAGGTAAGAGGGGTGGTTCCCCTTCCTCCCTCTAGGTTTCCCCTTGGTTTTGCCCTGGTTTCCCATGGATTTGCTTGGCTTTTGGGGTGTTTTGGAGAGGGTTCTTGGCATGGTCATTTCGGGGTGGTGAGGTGTGTTCTTGGGGTCATCCGGTCTTTGAGTTGAGTGCTCTTGGGGTCTTCCCGCCGGAGATTGAGTCCTCCACCACCGTGCACGTGCTTCTTCGTTCAAGCCGCCGCCAAGTGTACCTCTTCGGCAAGATTGTACCACTTCACCGACCGTACCACTACACCAACAAAACCCTCGCCTCGGGCGGGGTCATTCGGCGAGGAGCTGGGTGCTTCCTCTTCGCCGGAGTCGGAGTCCGAGGAAAGCCGTGAAGGACGTCAACTCCGGGCGAGCGAGCCACCACGTTGCCAACGTCACCATCAAGCTTGGAGTCTCCGACGGTTCCGCGACAAGCCGTAGGCTCCCGAAGAACAAGCTTGTACCAAATACCTCTCGAGCGGAGGTTGGCGCCTTGCTAGGCGTCGGGTGTCGGAATAGCCCTCTCCTTGTGAGGGAGTCCGGCCTCGTTGTACGGGTTCGAGGAAAGCACTAAAACCTCGTGAGTAAGTTGCCGGTTAGGGACGAGAGAGTCCCGGCTATCCTCGGATAGCTTCGGCATCTAGGAGTAGGTGCTTGCACCGAACCTAGTAAAAAATCCCGTGTCTCCCATTTACTTACGCATTTACTTTCGGCATTTCCTTTCTCGTCGCTTCGGCTATCTCGTTTCGATTAGTTTCCGCTAGTTCGTACTCTTAGTTAGTTCTAGGACTTGGCTATAGGTTTGGTCATTTAATTTGATAATTAAATCAAGAAAAACAAAAAGAAATTAAAAACCGTCCTATTCACCCCCCCTCTAGGCCGTAGATCCTTTCAAGTGGTATCAGAGGCAAGTTCCCTCCGTGGACTTAGCTTCGCCGCTAAAGGGAAATATGGCGGACGGGGAAAGCGTTGCCGGGAACAGGATTCCATTGTTCACCAGCACGCACTATGGTCATTGGAAGACCAAGATGACCACCTACCTTCAGTCACTAGGTCGGCAAGTTTGGGCAGTAGTGGATAAGCCTTTGGGTTTCACTTTGGGTAAGGATGATGATCCCACACCGGAACAAGAAACCAAGCTTGACAATGATGCTAAGGCGAAAAATGCCTTGTTCTTTGCTTTGAGTGTAGATGTGTTTGAGAGAGTGAGTAACCAAGCCACTGCACATGACATTTGGACAACCTTGTCCCAAATCAGTGAGGGGACGGACGAGGTCAAAGAGGAGAAGATCTCGGTCCTCCGGCGGCGCTTTGATCACTTTAGGATGCATGACAGGGAAGATGTAAACGCCATGTACACTAGGCTAAACCCGCTAGTGAATGAGCTGAAGGGCCTAGGGTTCGAGATGACTGACCAAGATGTTTGCAGAAAAATTATTGCAATTCTTCCCAGGTCCAGGTATCGGGAGTTTGTCCTTCTCAAGGGCAATGAGGTCAAGACAGCAGCTCCAGGCGTCCTCCTAGGCAAGCTTGTTGCCTACGAGATGATGAGCAAGGATGAGGATGACGATGAGCCTCCCAAGTCCAAGGAGAAGGCCATTGCCCTCAAGGTGAACACGTCCAAGACGGGCGGCTCCAAGTCGGGCGACAAGCAAAGCTCCACCAAGTCCGGCGCCGACGGTGATGGAAGCCCGAACCTCGACCTCGCCGTCCAAGAGATGACCCGCCACGTCAAGCAAGCGGGCAAGAACGCCTTCAAGGACAAGAAGGCGTTGGCCTCTATCCGCTGCTACGAGTGCAACGAGAGAGGTCATATCGCCTCCGTTTGCCCCAACAAGAAGCGCGACAAGAACAAGGGCAAGGAGAAGGCCGGGAGCGGCGATGACAAGAAGGGCAAGGACAAGAACAAGCCCAGGAGGTACAAGTCCGGCTTCCGCCGCACCGACAATAACGGCAAGAAGCAAGCGTTCGTCGGCGAGTGGGAGACCGACAACTCCTCTACGAGCGACGAGTCGACCACCTCCACGACTTCAGGCGACGGTGGCGCCAAGGAGAAGCCCATGGACAAGGCCAAGGCACTGATCGGGCTAGCACTGCCCGAGTCCGTGCCTCCACCACCCGCTCAGCTACCTGCGGGATTGGTGGCAGCCGCTGCTTCGGACGACGATGAAGGATGGGAATCCGACATCGAGTTCGTCCCCGAGCCAGTCCTTCCTCCACGGTGCCTGATGGCGCGCTCTTCCAGAACAGACGATGAGGTGAGCATAGCTGAATCCGATTCCACCTCCTCCTCTGTGATTGTTCCTGAAAATGGCACGCCAGAATTTGCTGAATGGGTGAATCGCCAGCTTGAGCTAGGATTGTATGCTGCTAAGGGCTACCAAAAGAAATATGAGAAGCTTAAGGTAGCACACGCTGAGCTTAAGGTAGCGCATGCTGAGATAGTCCAAGAGCGTGATGATCTAGATGACATGGTCTCTAGGGTGATAGAGCAGAGAAACAATCTAGAGGACATAGTAGATATGATGACTGCTGCTAATGCTCTTGATAATGTCATTTCTACTTTGCCTCCTCTTGATTGTGCTGCTAGTGAACATGATAGCTTGCATGCGCTTGACACACCAGCTTTACTCACAGTAGTAGAGTCTCTTGCTTGTGATGACACACCCGCTTCACCCACGGCACTTGATGCTCTTGCTTGCAATGATTCACATGTGGACTCACCGATTGCACATGCTAGGCCTACTTCACCTGTTGTCCTGCTCACACGTCCTAGGAATGATGAGATTGTGCATGCTTTGCCTATTTTACCTTCTGTTCCTAGTGATGATGATGAGTTTGTTAGGACTCTACCTGCTAGCTTGTGCAATGATTCTTTCTTTGGCAAAACTGTTGCATCTTCACCACCACCTGCTGCACCAAGCACCTGTGATAAGCAAAAATCTGTTGCAATTGAGTCTTTGCTTTTGCCTGCAAGTGCAAATGCTATTGCTAGTGGCTCTGTTGCAATTGCTTCTTCTTCTGGTGGGACATGGGGTAGTGCTGGCTTGTGTGACCCCGACCATTGCAAAGGGGCTTTGGCGGTAAGAGAGTTGATCATAGAGAATGGTGAGCTTGTGAGGGAAAACAGTGAGCTGAGGGCTAAGATAGCCAAGAGTGTTGAGCTGGTGTAAGATCAAGGTTTTGGTATTGATGTCAAGGCTAAGGCTAAGGACACTTTAGTTTTGTAGTTTCTCTATTTTGATTTGTGTGTGTCTCCAGCCTCCGGCAACATCTACTACATCGTCATCAAGCCCAATCACCGCCAAGGTCAAGAGAAGATGAGCACAAGCATTGAGCACTCGAGCCTTTCTCTAAGTCTAGCCTTTGCCCTATCTCAAGTCCTAGTGCCTAGAGGTCAAGTCTAGCAAAATCAAGCCAAATCCCTTGTCCTTGTCCTAATTCAAAGCCATAGATCGAGACCAAGTGCTAAGGTGTTGTTCCTAGTGCCTTGAACCCTAGAAGTCATCCTAAGAAGGTTCTAGTAGCTTCCGGAGTCTTTGAAGGCAAGCCGGGGAGAGAGAGCTCCAAGTTTCAGCAAGAAACTGCCCTGTTACCGGGCTCCGGACGGCGTCCGAGCAGGCCTCGGAAGGTGTCCCAAGACACTGTTGACGGAAATTTGGCTAAGTCCCTAGTTGCCCCGAAGTGGAACCGCCTGTCGGACGGCGTCGGACGGCGTCCGATGAGGTGCTTTTCTCCGGACGAACACCTGGCGTGCACCCAAATTTGAATCTAGATCTGTACAGTAACCTTTATCGGATGGCGTCCGACCAGTCTCCGGACGGTGTCCGACAAGGTTCAAAATCGCCCAGAATCACCTGTCGGACGGCGTCCGACGGCTCCGGACGGCGTCCGACTGGGCACTCCGACCCAGAGTCGAGTCCATCTCCTCCGTCCGATCTAATGTCGACCGTCCACTCCACATAGTCGGTTGGGGGGGGTTATAAATACACTTTTTCCAGGGTTTCCACCCTCGAGGCTCCCATTTGCAACCCCACCTACCCAAGAGAGAGAGAGGAAAAGAGCAGAGAAGAGAAGAGAAGAGAGGAGTCTCCCATGGTGTCTTCCACCCCAAACCACCATGTCCCCCATGCCTAGAGCTCGAGTTTGAGGGGGAGAAGAGAAGGAGAAGGGAGGAAGAAGAAGAAGCCCACGTTTTTGGCCTTCCCCCCTTGGTTTCTAGGTCATCCCCTCCACCCTTGGTGAGTTTTCTTGGTCCTAACCCTAGCCACCATGAGAGGGTGTGTGAGAGCTCTTGCTTGAGTGAGTTGAGAGGGTGAGAAGGGAAGAGGGAAGGAGAGAGCTGCTCTTGAGTCATCCCAAGTCCTCCCTAGGGTTTCCCCTTGTGCTCCCCTCACCTCCCTTGGTGCTACCCCAAGCCCAAGGTTGAGAAAGGTGAGCCTTAGGTGCTTCCGTCTTGTGTGCTTGTGCTCCCGACGACTTCCGGCAAGCAAGGCCTTCACCGACCCGTACGTCTACGTCAAGACCGTACCGGACAAGTTCACCGCCAAGACTGTACCGCGACGAACGGCAAGCAAGCCCGTAGCTTCTCTACGGCCACTGGTATCGCGTCACCGGTGCTCTCCTTGGACGCGTCCTCGGTGTGCAAAAGTCCTCCGACCGTGCGGAGGCCGGCTCCGGCTTGTGGAGTTGGTGTTGCGGGGCTCTCCGACGTGTGGAGGGTTGCCGCGACCATGTACGTGACTGCTACCTCTCCATGTGTAGGTGAGACTTTCTAGTACACGACCACTAGAGACGAGAGGGTCTCGGGTCGACCGGGAGGCCCTGTGTGGTGAGCTCTGGAAGACCTTGGTCAACGGTGACGTAGGCGGGCATGTGTTGCGCGCCGAACATCGGTCAAACATATCGCCGTGTCACCTTGTCTCTCTTGCACTACACTTGATTCATTGGAGATTGCGTGTTGCCGTGAGCCATCGAGCCACGAGGAGTGTGAAGAGGAGTTGGGAATCCGCCGCTTGAGCTAGCTCGCTTCTGCACGTGCATCCTAGAATTGTGTAGGGCATTCGCTTCTGCTCCGCTAGCTAAGTTGGGCTTCCGTTGCTAATCGGTAAATTGCTAAGATCAAGGTGAACTTGGTGTGCGTGTAGTTTAGAAAAGGTGTTAAAATTTGAACTAGCCGCCAATTCACCCCCCCTCTTGGCCACGAATCCTTTCAAGTGGTATCAGAGGGCCAGGTCTTGTCGAGTAGCTTAACCGCTGACAAGATGGCAGACAGGGGTTACAGTGCAGCTGGCAATAGGATTCCGTTCTTCACGGGCACCCACTTTGACTGCTGGAAGGGTCGTATGAAAACCTACTTGCAATCCATAGGCACGGATGTGTGGAGAGTAGTTGAGAAGGGTGTCGGGTTCACGCTAGAGAAGGATGTTGAGCCCACGGATGCGCAAAACAAATTGCTTGAATTAGATGCTAAGGCAAAGAATGCGCTATTTAGTGGTGTTAGCATGGAGGTGTACGATAGAGTGTCAAATCTTGCTAGTGCTCATGAAATTTGGACCATGCTCATAGAGATTCATGAGGGGTCTAGTGCGGTGAAGCAGGGTAAGCTTGTTGCTAGAGATAAGTTTGATCGCTTTGAAATGTTGCCTGGAGAAAATGCAAATGCAATGTTTACTCGTCTTAACCCCCTAATCAACGAGTTGAAGGGCCTCAGAGCTTCTTTGTCCGATGATGAGATTTGCAGGAGGATGATTAGGGAGTTGCCGTTGGACGGGTACCGCGACATCGTCACCTACCTCTCCAACAGCGACGAGATGGACACAATGTCTCCGACGACATTGTTGAGCAAGCTTACCTCCCACGAGATGCTCATCGCCAACCGCCTCAAGGTCCAAGACGAGCAAAGGCAAAAGTCACTCGCTCTCCATGCAAGCTTCAACAGCAACACCACCACTTGGGCTTCCTCACCAAAGCGCCCAACAAGCCCCAAGCAGGCACTTGTAGAAGAAGTGGTGGGACTCCTTGCCAAGCGCTTCGGCCTCAAGCCAAGAGAAGGGTCACATCGCTTCCATGTGCCCTCAGAAGAGCTCCGCCAAGTACAAGGACAATGGGAGTGATGATGACGAGCCCAAGGCCAAGGACAAGCAAAAGGCCAAGGAGAAGCAAAAGGAGAAGAGCAAGAACCAAAGGCGGACCTTGCAGAAGTCCGAGTTTCGGGGCACCTCCAAGAGCGGCAAGAAGGTCGCCTTTGTGGGAGAGTGGGTCACCGACAGCTCGGCTGGCTCACAGGGTTCAGGCGACGATGGTGATGAGACAGTTTTGGTCACCACCGCCTTCCCGTGCTTGGCCGCACCTGCTACTTGCGCCACAGAGGAGACAGCTGCCACAACTACTTGCACCAAGAAAAAGGCAGCAGCCACGACTGAGATAGCTGAGGCAGTCACTGCCTACTTTGACTCTGTTGCCGCACCGGCTGTCACCTCGATGGAGTTCCTCGAGAGTCAAGTGGGCAAAGATGACTTTGGGAACCCAATCACTGGGTCTTGGTGGTCCGGAGATGAGGACGACGACACTTCTGACGGTCCTCCTTCCCCGACAGTGCTAAGAGCTGCTACTTACTCTAGACTGTTGTGCACGGGGAAGCTACCGGCTACCACTGCTCCAGCTGCTCCAGGCGCTGCTACCTCTTCACTAGGCCCGGCCAGCACTACACCAGCTTCGAGCTCGGCCACCGCTCCCTCAGGCTCTACTACCGCTCCACCAGCACCTGCTACAGCCTCGACAACACTCGCTACCTCCGCTTTGTGCCTCATGGCCAAGCCCTCCTCCAAGAAGGTAACTAGCAATGACTCTGACTCTTCTTCTGGATATGAGACTGATCCACCCACTGCTAGAGAGCAAGAATTGCTAGGTTACTTTGATCAAGTGAAAGATTGCTACTATAAGGAGAAACTTAGGGCTGATTGTCTCGAGGATAGGATAGCTGCACTCACTAAGAAACATGGCTCACTAGAAACTGAAGACATCTTGCTCTCTGGCTCTAGCAAATCACTAGAACAAAAACTTGATGAAATTGAACTTGAGAAAAGAATAATGGCTGATTCTCAGGATGGTTTGCTAGCCACAATTCAAGAGCTTAGAGATGAACTTGAGTCACTTAGCACACAGAAAACTGAATTTGTTGCTAGGATTGCCACACTTGATGCTTTGCCTGTTGCTCATATGGTCGATTCTAGTTCTTTGCCTTCTGTTGTTGCTACTGCTGAGCTTGAGTCTGTTTCTAGTGCTGCTGCTTTACTTGAGGCTAGTGATAGTGCTGCTTTGACTTGTGCTGTGCTTGCTGATTCTACTAGTGCTGAGATCTTGCCTGCTTCAGCTGTTGCTTTGAGTTGTGCTTTACCTGCTGCCACTAGTGATGATATTGTAGCTGCTGTGCCAATTGCTAGTACTTTGCCTACTGCCTCTAATACTGTGCTTAGAGCTGCTGCTGTTGCTACTACTTGTTTGCTCGATGTTGCTCCTGCTAGCACTAGCTTTACCTCAGAGTGTGCCATGATTTCTGCTTCTACTAGTTCCAATGTTGCTCCATCTACCACTAGAATCAATGCAATAGGTGCATCATCTAGCAAATTGCCTGTTTCAATTTCACCTGCTTGCATTGCATCTAGCTCTAGTGGAGTGACACATGATTGCACACCTGAGAGTTGCAAATTTGCTCTAGCTGCTAGGGAGTTGGGCATAGAGAATGCTGAGCTTAAGTCACAGTTGAGCAAGTTTGAGAAAGGCTTAGGAAAGTGCTACGAGGGAAGCTTAGCCCTTGATAGAATGCTTAAGGAGCAAAGGCCTGCCTCTCAAAAGGATGGCTTGGGTTTCACCCCTGAGAAGCCACAGAGGAAGAAAAATGCTCCTCAGGCACAGAGAGTCCACCAGAGCTACTACCACACCCAGCCCAAGGAAAGACCACCTCCACAAACCCAAAGAGTCTTCCCTAGGAGCCAGTTTGAGAGATACTAGTGGCAAGGGTGTCCTAGGAGGTTCAGCTTTTGGGAGGATAGGTCTAGATACCAAGCTGGATGGGAGAGAGCTCCCTGGCAGGTTAGGACATGGGAGAGTCCTAGAGAGAGGTTTGGGTATGGGTCCAGATACCATCCTAGGTTAGGTGCACAGAGGTTCAGCTACACACCACCACCTCCACCTCCTAGGTTTGCCAGGTACACGAACCTAGGTTTGAGAGATATCCCAGCCGTCCAACCCAAGCCCGACTAGCTCAGACAGGCTACCACCCACAGCCTTGGACTCGACCCAGGCCCAGACAGGTGCACTTAGATATTGATCCCAACTATGTGCTTAGGAGGAATGAGAGGGGTCAATTCTATGCTAGATACATTGGGCCATCATGGGTAGGTGAGTATAGGCCACAGGTGTGGGTTAGGAAATCACTCTTGGATGCACTCTGTGAGACTAACCATGCAGGTACAGAGAGAGCTCGGGGACCCACAGTTTGGGTTCCCGGGTCACAGAAGTGATCCCTTGAGTGCAGGTGGGCAGCCGGTGTGGGGGACGCCTTGGAGCCATTGATCTATCGAGACGACGTCTTCGGCTGCCGCACCAGGAGGTGGGAAGATGGAGTCTTCCGCACCATGACCACATAGCTTGAGGAGATGGGATTCAGGGGGAGCAAGCTCGAGCCCGAGCACGGGTACCACTACTTCCTCTACACCGCAGGTACACATGTGTTGATTTGTTTTCAATTGGTATGTTCTTGAGTTGTACATGTTGAGATTCTGCGGTCCTGCTTGTGATTTTCATGTGATATCATGTGCTACTTGCTACATTGATGATTTTGGGCTGTTTTGCTTTGAGCTTAGCTTCCTATCATGTAGGTTGGTGTACTTGTTGATCTAGATGCTTAGGTGTTGTCCTGCTTGCTTCCATTATATTCATGCCATGACTTGTATTGCTTTGTCGAACCCTTCCAAGTGGTATCACTTTCATTGTCATTGGAGCTTGTTTTGGTCATCACCTAGTTGCATGTGTTCTTCAATTGGTATCTTGCACCTCTTCCTAGACTTGATAATCTAGCTTTGTTGCATGTCAAGTGGAATCTTGTGCTTTGCTAGATCCTTGGAATAGCCCACTCCATGAATAATAATGATTTGTTGTGCTTCTTTTGGTAGAGAATTAAAATGAACCCACTAGTGTGAGCTTTACTAGACTTTGCTTATTATCCTTGTGCTAAGAATTGTCTAGATGCTTATTGTATGGAGCTACTGTGGTTGATTAGAAGCAATTTTGTCAATTGTTCAATAGGAGCTAAATTAAAATGGAAATTTGAAATTTGCCCTAGAACTTGTGATAAATAAAAAATGGCTAGGTGGCTCACTAATTGCTCTCATTATAGGTTGATCTAGTTCTTAAAGTCTATCTAATCAATTACTAGATCACAATTTCAAATCCTTGCTAAAATATGAGCAACCTTTCAAAATGAGATGAGCTAAAATAAAACTGTCATGATTGTGTCTTGATCTTCATATTGTGCTATGTGAGTACTTAGGCTAGATTTGACACCATTTGACATCGTTTTGGAGCACCTTTGCAACATTAGGGAAAATTTACATATGCATTGTGCTTCTCCTAGACTCGCTTCAAAAGAGCCCAAAGAAGGCCAATAAAAGAGTCCATAGAGACCAAGAAAAGATGCTCATTAGAGCCAATTAAATAAAGTTAAATAAACCAATAAGTGAGCTACTTCTCACAAAGCCAGAATGCCAAGTTGAGCCTTTAGCATATGATCTATTTTTTAGGTGTTGCACCGATGTGATCAACGATTTCATATGCTATCACTTTTAGCCTCTTTAGTCATATTGCATTGAAAGTGCATCTAGGCCCTTAAGTGATTTTGGTCATTAATGAGTAAAAATTATAGAGCTAATATTTCTATTGAAGAATTGTGCACAGATGTTATACAGGTCAAATCCATGAGGTACTGTTGACACGAAAACGTGAACACACGTGCAGAAGCGTCGATTCAGTGATCGCGTCGCAACTCAAACCAAGCGTGCCAATTGATTTGACCTGTAAATCAATAAGGAGAAAATTGTCGAGAATATAGGCCTAATCGCTTCTCGATTAGCGGATCAGTTATTTGTAATCGGTTCCAAATAATCCGATTAGAAGATCTATCGGCTAATAAACCGATAGAGCTTAATAGATTCAATAAGCATTTAAATATAAATCCTGTTTCTTTTTGGTATTTTTACTAATATCGAGATTAAGCCTTTAAATCGAAATACTAGATCAAACCGGAGAAATAGATCGAATAGATTGGTCAAAGCCAAGACAAGATTCAAATCCAAGACCAGATATGAACTAGCAAATCGGTTTATCAATTTAAGACCGATTGGTAGCACAATACTAATCGGCAAACATCTGGACATACCGCACTCTGAACAAGAGATATGCAAGATCGATTTAACGAGACAGTCGATACATCGATTCAAAGAAAACACGCAAGACATTTGATAATTGGCATTGCAAGGTAAACACATATTACAGATTGATTAAACCGAGACAAAGGTAATATGCGAGAACATGTTAAAGATCGGTAACTCCCGAGGCAGTCTAACATGGTTTGTATACATGAGATCAAATTGATCTGACCATGCACACGGGTTACAAAGAGAGAGTCGATTATCCCATCGAGATAGCTCTACTGCGTTTGAAGCCTCTCGACGAGGTCGATCGGGTTCTAAAAGGGTTTTGTGTTTGTTGTAGATTGAATCCTTTTCTATGAAGCCCTAAAACCCTATTTATAGTGTTTACAAAGCCGATACCGATACGACCTTGATCCAATCGTATTCCTTCCAAAGTCTTCATCGTTTTCTGAATATGTATTCTTTCTTCTTCGATAAAGCCCAATTCCGATTTGGCCCAATAATTCCAACATATTCGGCCTTCTCTGAATATCCGATTTTCTGCCAAATTTGGGTGTCAACATATGCCCCTAAGTTTGGCAATGAGCTCTTCTCATTAGCTAAACTTTCAAGTGGAAATCAGATTTGTCACATTTTCCTCACGATGCTTTGTCTGCGGCCCATTTGGAGAACACGTGTCACCAATGACTATATGGGTCAAACAAGATTATCAAATGCGCGGTAAAACCCTAGTTTTTACCATCGCTATAAATAGACGCCCATTCACCGTCACTTTCACACTTCCCTACTCGCAAGACGCCTCTCGATCGGAAATTCTCGGTGCTCTCGGAATCAATAGCGACCAACTCCTCCAACTTTCCATCGGCATCATGTCTCGTGTATCGATTCAATGCTCGATTCAAGCTTTGTACTCTTTGGGGCCAATAGGAGATCGGATCTATCGATTTCATATTCCATTCCGAGGCGGACTCCCTTATTTGCCGATAAGCTTAGTGTCAGCAGCTTGAAATCGGCATTTAGGTCTTGACCTAGCTCGATTAAAGGATATAAGGATTGGCTGATTCGGGTTTTTCGCCAAAAACAAGAGCAATGGGACGAATTAGGGATTACCGATGCCATCCTTCTCTCCTTATTTCCGCCACCAGCAGACGAACCGTTTATGGCAGCATCGGCCTATTTCTGGTGTGACACCGCAAATGCTTTTCTCTTCCCAACCGGATCCATTAGTCCTACACTTCTAGATGTAGCGATGCTAACCGGTCTAAGTCCTGATGGCGAAATGCTATCGGCTTTTGATCTGACTGCCACACTGAAATTGGTCCTCGAGAAAAACTTCGGCTGGCAACGATACATCAGTACTCACCAGAAAACCGGTGACGTAGAAGATGAAGAGCACATTGCCTTCCTAAACATGTGGCTCGATCGGTTTTTCTTTTGCGGGCAATCTCTGAGCCCTAGTAAGGTTTTCCAAGGAATAGCAGAAGCATTGGCATCAGGCCAAAAATTAGCAATCAGTAAATACCTGCTAGGAGGCATCTACAGGATGATGCACGAGATCAGGGAAGGTCTCTGCTCAAAGAAAGCCGATTATTCAGTCGGTAACTTAGGCGGTCCTTTCTGGTTTGTCGGAATGTTATTGAAACTCCACATATACAACTCTCTCGGAGAACTGGATTTTAGCTTAGAATTTCCGAATGAGGAAAACTCCGACAATAGCGAACGTCCCTGCAGATCATATGGCGAGATGATATCAATGAACTGCAGCAGGAAACGTTTGAACGGATATGACCTCTCGCATTCCATGGTCGCACTCTATACCATGTGCGAATCGAATACGGGCCGAAAGCAGTTCAACCCAGATACTGAACTAGACAGGTACCCAATCCCTTCATTTTTTCGATTCTCCAGTACACTACAGGGCGAAGCCTTATTAGCTTTCAAAGAATTCATCTCTCCGAGTATTTTCTTCGCCATACTGAGTACCAGAACCCATCTGAAGAAGCCCTCATATGAATTTTACCATCCAGCAGTGGTAGCTCGGCAGTTTAACCTTGGGCAAGAAATTCCTGATCTCTTTATATACCGTCATTTGAACGCCAGAGATGAGTTGAACCTCAATCGACTTATGGCATTTTGTCTGCCGCTCAATTGACTTCGAGATGCCATCGAATTCATTATGTGGGCCAGTACCTCATCGGCATTTGATAACTGGTGGGAAGTCGTCGCCAAAGATATTTATGCAACAAAGGGTGGGGCTGCAACCTTAATCGAACGCGTCACCGGCCAGAAGGAAACTTGCAGACCCAATTGGCCAAAGATTGCCAGTATGGCTGAGCCTTCATCAGCATCGGAAATAAGTAGCAGTGATGATTCCAGCTCTTCCGATCCTGATGACGAAAAAGAAGAAAATTCTTCCGAATCTGACCTTCATCGCCGGATTCATACAAATGAAAGAACGAATCCCAAAATCATCGTCTCCTTCTAACCGCGAGGTCATTAACCTGCATGCGTTTACCAACTCACACTAGCATTTTTCCGACATTAACTCACACCGCTTTCTTCCGAGTGGAGATAAACGCCCGAGGGCCAAGGTCATTGGAGAGGCAGCTGGTCAACTCCGCTTGACAGCCAAGTCTGCATCGGATTTCGCACAAGGGCCTCCACTCCAGCCCAAGAAAAGAGGTAAGATTGGCTTATCATTTATAATTCTTGCAGATATCCGATTCTGAATTCTTCAATTAACAGGGAGATCCGAGGGCGAGGGTGGTCAGAAGAAGAAACTGGCCGGCAAGAAACCAAGGTCCCAAAAGGTGCGTAGTCCCGATAGCACCGAGTCGGTACGCGATACAGTAAGCACTTGATTCCTCAAATTTTTGCATCTTTTAGTCGGCTTCTCTTATCAAAATACCGATTTTCAGGACACTTCCCCCATTTCCAAAAAGAAAGATGGAACCCCAGCTCCGCCGCCAGCATCGCAGACACCACCGACCTTCAACCCCAAAGATGTAATCGGTTTCTCCTCACATCTCTTTGGCAATACTCACTTTAAAATACCGATTTTTATAACATCAGATTTCTTCTCTTCAGTATATGTTCCAACCTCGGGAACCCGCTCAGGTGACAGTGGTATCCACGCAGGTCATCAGATACGACGGCAAGAAAGACGACGAGCTCAACTTCGACCCGTCCAGCATGGACTGGCTCGATGACGAGCTTGACTTCCTGTCTTCGCCGATTCGTCTGTCGTCACCCCCGATTGCTATCATCGATTCTCCTGCCCCCGGACCGTCCAAGAAAAATAGTCTTTCTCCAGACGCTCTGGGAAAACTCAAGCAAATGTGGGAATTGATCAACAACGAATCGGCTTTCCTGGCCAATCCTCCTGCCATCCGGGAAATAGCTGATTCCATCAAGGAGATCCTCCCCGAGCAAGTTGTCGCAGCCATCGAAAAACTGCTATCTCTTTCAGGCCAGAAGTCTGATTTTGACGCAGCATTAGATCGGCTTCATCAACGAGAAGCGTTAAAGGACGCAGAAGCCGAGCTAAAAGGATTAATCCAGGACGCCAACGCTCAGAATGACAAGCTTCTCCAACTGAAGCGTGAGGCCGAATCGGCAAAGATTGTCGCTTCCAAGGCGTTTCAAGGGTTAAATCCTTGGAACTAGAACTTGAGAAAGCAAAGAAAGCCGAAGCATTCGCCCGCTCGGATTTCGAAGAAACTAAGTCAGCAACCGAAGAGCAATACAGCGTGGTGAAGTCCTGCGGCTTAGCAGTGCTGGAGGCGAAGAAAAAAATACCAACCATCCCGGATCTCTGAAGAGGACACCAAGATCATCAATCGGATTCGGGATACCATTCTGGCCTTACCGCAGCCTATTCATGAATTCTGCGACTGATTGGCCTACGAGCCAAATATTCAAACATTATGTATGGATCTATTTGTACCGATCGGAAAACAATGCTTTACTCTGCCTGCTGGGCGAAAACAATCGAGGCCTGCTTGCCTTTGTAATAACTTTATTCTATGCGACTGTTTTCATTCTATGTCTCTAGGCGATTCACTTAGAATCGGCTTTTATTCAACAAAGAATGAGCAAAGTTGCATAATAATTAGATCGTCAGAGCGATTCATATAATCGACTTTTGCTCCACCGCAACGCTTCGAGTCAACCTTTTAATAAGTCGAATACACTATAGGCGATTCTCCCAGAATCGGCTTTCACCCAACAACAACGCGTTGGTTAAAATTGACCTCTAGGCGATTCATGTAGAATCGGCTTTTAGCAAACATCTACTCAAGCTCCAACCCAAACACTGGATAATACTTCTTTAGATATTTGGCATTAAGGGCTTTACCGAAAACTTCTCCTTCAAGCGTTTCCAAAATATAGGCGTTTCCAGGAATGATCCGATTGATTCTGAACGGTCCTTCCCAATTTGGCGACCATTTTCCGTATTTAGGATCCCTTGAACCAATCGGTAAAAACGTTTTCCATACTAGTTCTCCCATTTCAAAAGCTTTGGTACAACCTTCTTGTTATAATGTCGAGCCACTCTTTGTTTGTCTCGCTCCATATGCTCTAAAGCTCTTAACCGAATTGCTATCATATCATCCAAATTTTGTCCACCATCGATTTTTATAATCATCGGCTTTTACATTGTTACGTTCTTCAACCTCGTGGATCCGACGATAGCTTCAACCGCGTAATGCCTTCTTGACCATACACCAACTCAAATGGCGAGACCTTCAGAGCTCCATGTTTAGCAATCCGACACGCCCATAGTGCATCTCGCCAAAGTATTGTGCCAACCACGCGCCTTTCATCGATTTTTCGCTTGATCGGTTTTATAGCACTTTTGTTTGAAGACTCACTTGGCGTTAGCTTGAGCATAATATGGCGGAGAATTGATCGTTAGATCCCCGTGTTTGGGCATAATCTTGGAATGCTTCGACATAAATACCGATCCACGATCCAGAGTGATCGCTTGAGGAATACCGAATCGGTAAATTATATGCTCTCTGACAAAATCGATCGCTTCAGTAGCAGTTACCTTCCTCAATGGTACAGCTTCGACCCATTTGGTAAAATAATCTGTTGGTACCAAAATATACCGATGCCCCTTGTACGAGGACGGAAATATCTCTCCGATCATATCAATTCCCCATCCTCTGAAAGGCCACGGTTTTACGATCGGATGTAACATTGATGCAGGCGCATGCTGAATATTTCCAAACTTCTGACAATCTTGGCAACCTTTGTAATATTTGAAACAATCTTCCACCATAGTTGGCCAAAAATACCCCACACGCTTCAGCATCCATCTCATCTTATGTGCTGATTGATGCGTCCCGCACAATCCTTCATGAACTTCTCCGATTGCTATCTTAGCATCTTCCTCATTCAGGCATCTAAGCAACAATCCATCAAAACTCCGATAGTATAATCTGTCACTAATCAGAACATACCTTTGAGCCCTTCTTTTCAGCTTCCTATCGGCTTTTCCCTGGTCAAATAACCAATAATTTCTGCCTGCCATCCTATCGGAACTGGATTTTCAATCGAAACAATCTCCAACTCCATGATTGGTAATTTATAGCCAGATGCTCCTTGAGCTAAATCATTGGCCTCACAATTCTGTTCCCTCGGAACATGGTGAATTGTAAACATAACGAAATACTTGGCCAAATCAGAGGCCCTTTCCAGACATTCTCGAAGATATTCACTGTGGCAATCATATTTACCGATCATCTGGAAAACTACCAACTGTGAATCTCCAAATACTTCCACAGCGATAGCACCAGCCTGGATCAACCACTCCAATCCATGAATCAAAGCCTCATACTCAACTTGATTGTTGGTCAACCCAAAATCCATGGTGACGCCAAATCGGTAAGGAACACCACCAGGAGAGACAATAAAAATACCGATTCCACATCCTCTTTCACAAACTGATCCATCAAAGAACATTACCCATGGCAATAAAACTGACAGATTAACACTCTGATGGTGTGCAATGAAATCGGCTAACACCTGCCCCTTGACGGCTTTCGGAGATTCATACGTCAAATCGAATTCTACGAGCGTAAATGCCCATTTACCGAGTCGTCCTTTGATAATTGGAGCATTGAGCATGTACTTGACGACATCGGTTTGACAAACAACTTTACATTCAGCACCCACCAAATAATGTCTCAGTTTAGTGCAAGCAAAGTACAAGCAAAGACAATACCTTTCTACCACCGTATATCGGGTTTCCGGATCCAATAACTTTCTGCTCAAATAAAAGATTGCGTGCTCTTTTCCATCCACTTCCTGGACCAACACTGCCCCTAGTGTTTTTTCCGATACCGATAAATAGAGCTTAAATGGCAAGCCGTCTTTCGGAGCTACCAGAACTGGCGGGCTCGCCAAGTAACCTTTGATATCATCAAATGCCTTCTGCTGTTCCGGCCCCCAAATGTACTTATCGGAATCTTTTAGCTTGAGCAGCGGTGAAAATGGAATAATTTTTTCCGATAAATTTGAAATAAATCTCCTCAAATAATTAATTTTACCGATCAGCTCTTGTAAACGAACCTTTGAATCCGGAGGCTTGGTGTTTAGGATTGCCTTTACTCGATCAGGGTGAACTTCAATCCCTCTCTGATGCACCATAAATCCTAGGAACTTGCCGGCCGATACCCCAAAAGCACACTTCTTTGGATTCATCTTCATGCCATATTTCCTAAACCGATCTAACACGGTTATAACATCAGCCAAGTGTTGTTCCTCCTCCAGGATTTAATTACCACATCATCGATATAAATCTCAACAAGTTTACCGATTAAATCGTGGCAAATCAGATTCATCCCTCTCTGATATGTAGCCCCAGCACTGATCAGCCCAAAAGTCATTACGACCCATTCAAACAAGCCGATAGAACGAGGGCATCTGAACGCAGTTTTGCTCACATCTCCTTCGGCCATAAATATTTGATTGTAACCTGCATTGCCATCTAGGAAACTAATAATCCGATTACCGGAGGCAAGATCAATCAAACGATCGGCAATCGGCATTGGGTATTCGTCCTATATCGTTGCTTTGTTCAAATCCGGAAGTCGATGCACACCAATTTTATCGTAATCCTTTTTCCCCATCGCACAATGTTAGAAATCCAATCGGCATATTTTGCGGCGAATAAACTTTAAGGCCCAACAATCTTTGAATTTCGCCTTTACTTGATCATAAATCTTCCAACCGATCTTCCTTGGTGATGCTTTTATTGGCGAAATCCGTGTTTCATCTTAATCCTATGTTCAACTATAGATCGGTCTAAACCGGGCATCTCATGATATTCCTGTGCAAAACAATCAACCCGATCCTTGAGTATCTGAATAAGCCGATCTTTATATTCCCTGACAGCTGCATCGATGTAAGTGGGTCTCTCTTGCCATCGGATCCTATATCGACTTTTTCAAGTTCATCACCGATATAAATCCTCGCCCATCTTATACTCTACTTCCTCTAGTGCCGCGGTTCCCATAAAAACCCTCATGTCCTTGAGTCATCGATTGCGCTTCAACGTCGTTGGCTTGAAGCCGCCTTGCTAAACCGAGAAAATCGCAAACGTCTAGAGGTTTTCCGATAACGCCTCTAAATTATCATGTATTTCGGCGCAATCGGCTTCCGCCGTCAGGGACTCTCCTTTGACCACTTCTATTTGTTCGCCAATCCACTGGATCAAAAGCTGATGCAACGTTGACGGTATGCAGCAGTTGGCGTGTATCCAGTCTCTTCCCAGTAGCACATTGTAATTTCCCCTTCCTTCGATTACAAAAAAG
Source organism: Raddia guianensis (assembly GCA_036346415.1). Lineage (NCBI taxonomy): Eukaryota > Viridiplantae > Streptophyta > Magnoliopsida > Poales > Poaceae > Raddia > Raddia guianensis. Next base: position 13,823,221 of record CM070534.1, on the reverse strand, counting down.
GCCGTCGGGATTGTCTTACTCCCAATAGTCAATTCCACGACCAGCACCCCTTTGGCCTCGGTCGGGTTTCCGTTGAAGTCACTCAACACCATATTTGTTTTGACTAAATCCTCCGTGGATTTACCGATTTTGCGGCACACAGAATATGGCATCAAATTAACCGTTGCACCACTGTCCACCATCATCCTCGAAATCGGTTTTCCATTCATGTATCCCATTATAAATAGTGGCTTCAAATGCAATCGGAATTCTCTGGTTTCTTAAAATAGCATCTTCTGCGCCAACCACCACTCATGACTTCTTCCTCGAATCGCACATGAATTTCGAGGCGGGATACAAACCATATTAGTGCCAAAAGATGCCTCATCGTAATCCTTTTCAATGATAATACCGATCTCAACTTTGGCCTCCATTCACGCTTGCCCCTAGCTGGTTTCATCGGCTTTACTTGCTCCAAGAGAGCATCTCTAAACTTCTAAACCGCCTCTCGGCTTCGGCGTGCCTCATCCGCCGCAGACGCCGCTTTTGGGATTTAGTGATCCCTTGGGCACCATCTTGGCGGCGGTACCTTGGAAGGCCGATGCACATTAGTTTCTCTATCTATCGGCTTTTCCTCGACCTCTTTGCTTGGAAACACAAGCCGATCTTTTACCGATACTCGCTTGGGTGGAACAAAGGCGTGGTTCATCGGACAGTTCTCCAAAGTAGGTAATGACATCCTTTCCTCCCAAAGAATACGGAAAAAGGGCACTCCCAATGCTCCATCTCCCAATATTGGTCTTCGAATTTCCATGGGTGATTCAGAATATCTACTTTGTCACCCTCGCGAGGAGCCTCTTTAGCCATCCGATCATATTTCTTCATCAATTGATCAAAGGTCGGCTTTGGCTTTGGCTTAACGATCGGATTATTATCTGCCGCTCTTCACCTCGCGCCATTCTCCGGTTCTTATGGCGCCACTTGTTCGATGGTCGAAATTGTAATTCGGCTTTTCCTCCACCACGATCCTCTTGGGTCCAACGAGTACCTTAAACCGATTTGAACTCTCGGGTTCATCGGCTTTCCTCTTAGCATCTACCATCCCAACAAACCGACCGAAACGGTTACGCTTCGATCCGCCGATTTTACCACCGTATCGCAATTGTCCGCTGACCGCCTTTTGTACAATTTGTTTAAACACGCTGCACTCGTTGGTAGCGTGTAGTAGGAATTGTGCCACTTGCGATACTGCGCTTCTTTAGTTCCTCGAGTGGTGGAATAACGTGTCCTGTTTGAGCCGAATCTGTTTTTCACGCAAAAATGATCGAAAATCCGATCACACTTGGAGGTATCAAAAGAATACTTGCCCTTCTCGGGACTCTTCGGCTTAATCCACCCTAACTCGAATTCCTTCTTGTTAGTTACCCACTCGGCAACATAAGCACTGACCTCATCAGTATCAGAGTCGTTGGAACTTTCTGTATCTTCTGTCTCAACAATATTGACAGCTTTATCTTTGCTCCTGTTGCTGTTGTTATTGTTCCGATAATCCTTCTGGCCAGGGTAGGAGTTATCTGAAAATCGTCTTTCATAAAGCGCGATCTTATGGGCCAGATGGGATATGTCCGCAAACTCTTGGTTACCCACCTTTTTCTGATTAACGGGTAGTAGGCCCTTGAAAGCCAATTCCGCCAACTCGTTGTCGGGGCGTTGAAAGACTATAGCACCGATTCCTCACCTCTACGAACGGCGTAAGTAATCATTTACCGATTCACCAAATTTACGCTTGATCATCATGATATCGGTAATTCTCGCCTCATTTTCTCCGGAATAAAAGTATTCATGGAATTTCTTCTCCAGATCTGGCCATGAGGTGACACTGTTAGGAGGAAGCGATGTAAACCAATTGAAAGCCGATCCCGATAGCGACAATGGGAATAACCGGCATTTGAGAGTATCTTTAGATGCCGCCTCGCCGCCTGATGCAAAAAACCCGGCAATATGCTCGCGCGTGGAGGTGTGATCGCTCCCACTAAACTTGGCATTTGCAAAATCAGGAACGCGATATTTATGCGGATACTCTGTTTCGTTAAAAGCCGATGGATACGGCATAGTGTAATGCGGGGCAATCTTAAGCGTGTTGAACCCGCATTGCTTCATCATGCTGTAGACTAAATTCCTGGTCATATCCTCTAGATTCCCATTGAATCCAGGGTTAATCGGCTGATATACCGGTTCTGGGACCGGGACTATAGCCGGATTACCCGATAGCATTTGAATCGGAGTTGGGTTGATAGCCACCAGAGGAGCCGACTGAGAAGTTCCTGCATGTGATGCCCCTGGCCGAGCGTAAGTAGGATTCATCCCGGCGTAAAATTCGATTCACTGCGGTGCTGTCGATCATGATGTGGTGCAAAGCGACCTTTGGTTCCATCTCGACGATCGCCCCAAGACCGATGATTGGTCCAACATCGATCGGTAAACCGAATTGTTGATCGATCTCTTATTATTTCGAATAGTCCCGACCAACAAATGGATCTCCAATGGAAGTTTTGGTAATCCGCCGCCACGAAGTTTTCCGATAGCCGCTAACATTCTCTTCTTGTTTTCTTCATGAATTTCCGCGAGCCTATCTTCAATCTCTTTTTACGATCGGGCTCGGTTCATCAAACGCCTTTGGTTCATTGGCGTGCTTGAGCGCCCATCTTTGCTTCGCATCGGCGCGCGCCATCTCGCCGATTCGATTGTCGTGGTCCCACGTCGTGCCAAAAAGTGTGTTGACACGAAAACGTGAACACACGTGCAGAAGCGTCGATTCAGTGATCGCGTCGCAACTCAAACCAAGCGTGCCAATTGATTTGACCTGTAAATCAATAAGGAGAAAATTGTCAGTAATATAGGCCTAATCGGCTTCTCAGATTAGCCAGATCAGGTTATTTGTAATCGGTTCCAAATAATCCGATTAGAAGATCTATCGGCTAATAAACCGATAGAGCGAATAGGTTCGAATAAGCATTTAAATATAAATCCTGTTTCTTTTTGGTATTTTTACTAATATCAGTATTAAGCCTTTAAATCGAAATACTAGATCAAACCAGAGAAATAGATCGAATAGATTGGTCAGGCCAAGACAGTATTCAAATCCAAGACCAGATATGAACTAGCAAATCGGTTTAGCAATTTAAGACTGATTGGTAGCACAATACTAATCGGCAAACATCGGACATACGGACCTCGAACAAGAGATACGCAAGATCGATTTAACGAGACAGTCGCATACATCAGATTCAAAGAAAAACACGCAAGACATTTAATAATTGGCATTGCAAGGTAAACACATATTACAGATCGATTAAACCGAGACAGTGCAATATGCGAGAACATGTTAAAGATCGGTAACTCCCGAGGCAGTCTAACATGGTTTGTATACATGAGATCAAATTGATACAGCCATGCACACGGGTTACAAAGAGAGAATCGATTATCCCATCGAGATAGCTCTACCTGCGTTTGAAGCCTCTCGACGAGGTCGATCGGGTTCGGAAAAGGGTTTTGTGTTTGTTGTAGATTGAATCCTTTTCTATGAAGCCCTAAAACCCTATTTATAGTGTTTACAAAGCCGATACCGATACGACCTTGATCCGATCGTATTCCTTCCAAAGTCTTCATCGTTTTCTGAATATGTATTCTTTCTTCTTCGATAAAGCCCAATTCCGATTTGGCCCAATAATTCCAACATATTCGGCCTTCTCTGAATATCCGATTTTCTGCCAAATTTGGGTGTCAACAGGTACATGTTTACATGTGATGGTGTACCCCTCTAAAATTGGATGTATTGCAAAAAGGCATCAAGACTAGTATTTACTTGTAAATCTTTATTTATTGAGTCCTAGGGATGCCATACTATAAAGAGGGATGAAATGGAGAAGCTTATAAAGGTTCCTAAGTGCTCAAAATAGGTGTCTCGAAGTTTGTGTGAGTTTTTCCACTCAAAATGCATCTTATACAGAACCTATGCCATCAGAACATCCGACGAGGGTCGGAACATCCGATGGTAATCCAGTCTGCCAGTTTTTCATGCCATCCAGTAAGGGGTCCATCGGAACTCCGGTCGGAACATCCGACGTGCGTCTGAACATCCGATGACGTCTGAACTTCTGACGCGTGATTAACTGCTGCAACGGCTAGTTTTCGGGATTCCCTATTTAAAGCACTCTCTAATACCTGCCAAAAGGTTGCTCACTCTGATTACATCCTGATTTGAGCCTAATTCATATTCTTCATCTTTCTCAAGAACTCTAGTCTTTGTCTCTCTCTTGTTCATCTTGTGAGATCTAGATCTAGAGAGATCAAGGCACCCAAGTGCTCCACAAATTAGAGTCATTCAATTTGAGCACTTAGCGATTCATATTTTCTTCATCGCATTTGTTACTCTTGGAGGCTTGAAGGGCTCCTAGACGGCTAGGTGTCGCCGGTGAGTCGCCGATCTTTGTGTGGCGTGCCTCCGGAGTTTGTGAAGGTGCGAATCTACCTCCGCAAGGAAAAGGATTCAACTAGTGATCTCCGATGAGTGCTGTGTGCTTCATCGGTAAGGGGATTAGGGTCTTGGTGATCCGGGCTTTGTGCCTTCCCTAATGGTGAGTAGGATCTCCCTTCAAAGATCCGAACATCGGTAAACAAAAATTGTTGGGTTTTTCATCTTGTTCTTGGTTTGGTATTTCTACTTTTGGTGTTGGCCGGTTCTGAGTATTCTTGAATAGATCTAACCTTGGTTTTGCGAGAAAACAGTTTTTACTGCAGATTTTCGACAAATCCAGAATACCCAGGATCGGAACATCCGACGCCGTCGGAACATCCGACCCAGATCAGAACATCCGACGGAGGGCTCTCTGGACCAGGTCGGAACATCCGATCTGCATCGGAACATCCGACGGGCTGGTCACTGTTTGAGTTGTTTTTAATTCCGTAATTTTGTTTATTCGCCTATTCACCCCCCTCTAGGCGGCATAGAGATCCTTTCAATTGGTATCAGAGCCTAATCTCTTGTTTTGAGCTTAACAGCTTGGAGAATTATGCCGGACAATAACAAAGGCGATATGGAGAAAGGAACTCCAAGTAACAGCAGTAAAGGAGTTACAATTCCTTATGTTTATCCTGATGCAACATCCTCATCTCATGTCTCCATTTCGTCTGGACGTGTGCCTCACTTTGATGGCACATATTACCCACAATGGAGGCATAAGATGAAGATGTATCTAATGTCTATTCATCCTTCCATTTAGAGAATTGTTGAGACAGGTTTCAAGGCCGAGGATGGAAATAATCTCACCACAGAGGAAGAAAGAGACTCCTTCATCAACTGTCGAGCCGTCAACGCTATATTTAGTGCATTGAATCCAAGTGAATTCAACAGAGTGGACGGACTTGAAGAGGCTAAGGCTATTTGGGATACCCTCAAGGTTGTTCATGAAGGTACATCAAGTGTAAGGAAAACCAAGATTGAGCTCATCAATGGTAAACTTGGAAGGTTCATCCTAGAAGAAAGAGAAGACTACAAAACAATGTTTGATCGGCTCATGGTTCTTGTTAATGAAGCTAAGGGACTTGGATGCAAGTCACTCACTGATCATGAGGTGGTCAAGATTCTTCTCCGAGCTATTACTCCAACAAATCGTCACCTAGTTCAGATGATCCGAGAAAGAGACAATTATCACACTATCACTCCTCATGAAGTACTAGGAAGAATTTTGAGTGATGAGTTGATGGATAAAGAAACCTCGGACATCAAAGAAATGGCAAATTCCAACAAAAAGAAGAACATAGCTTTGAAGGCGAGCAAAGTGTCAAAGTCAAAAGATGATTGCTCAAGCAGCGATGAAGATAATGGACAAATGTCCATGGAAGAAATGGCATTCTTTGTGAGAAGATTCAACAAATTCATAAAGAGGAATGGTTACAATAGCAAGGGCAAGAAAGACTTCGGCAAATCCAAATCAACAAGGTACTCAAAAAGAAGATGCTATGAATGTGGAGAAGCCGAACATTTCATTGCCGATTGTCCACATAAGAAGGACAACGATAAGGAAGAAAAGAAAAAGGACAAGCACTACAAGAAGGACAAGGAGAAGAGCAAGGGTTACAAAAAGAACTTTAAAGGTGAAGCTCACATTGGCGAGGAGTGGGAATCAGATTCCGACTCCGACTCCGACTCCGAGTCCGAAGAAGAAAGTGTCGCATGCATTGGTGTGATCACCTCAAAGCCAGCTCCATCACTATTTGGTGAATTGACTGATGATAGTGATGATGACACTCCACGATGTTTCATGGCTAAGGGATCTAAGGTATCATCAAAATCATCAAAATCTATTGTTAATTCTTATACTAATGAGAGTGATGATGATGATGATGATGATGATGATGTAAGCAATGCTAGTTTGTTCAAGATGATGAAGAAATTTGATATGGGTAAGTTAAATGAGCTTATGGAGAGGGTTGAATAAGAGGAACTTCTTGAGAAAGGGGAAGACTTGCTCATCCTTGAAAAGGAGAGAAACCTCCGACTTGAGAAGGATCTTGCAATGGAAAAGGAGAGAGTTGAGGTGATGGCCAAGGAACTTTCTGAGGCCAAATCAAAAGCAAGCCTTTTTGAGATCAACAATGCTTCACTTATAGATGAACTCATTTATGAAAAGAAAGCACATGGGTTTCTTATGGTGAAGTTTGATGATCTTTTGAAGAGCACCTCTACTCTTCCAATTGCAACTTGTGACTCATCTCCCTCCACAAGCAATGGTTGTGCAAGGTGCTACAATGTAGATGTGAATGCTTGTGCAACAAATTTCGCAACTTTGCAAGATCTTGCTAGTGAGAATGAGAAGTTAAAGGGTCTACTTGAAGATGGTATCCAAAAATCTTATAAGTTGAGTAAGGGACTTGATGAGATACTAGACAAGAGAAGAGGAGACTTCAAGAAGGCCGGACTTGGCTATGTTCCACCGAAGGGTAAGAAAGCACATGTTGTGGTGACTCCGGTCACTAGGCCAATTCATTTTATGAGAGAGCAAAGCTCAAAGGCTCATGTTTCTCACTCTACTTTTAATGCATCTTACATTCTTAGAATGAATAATTTTGGTAGAGTGCTTGCTTATAATATTGGACCAAAGCGTAATAATGCACCTTTAGTGAGATCCATTTGGGTCCCCAAGGCTCTTGTGACTAACTTCAGAGGACCCAATCAAATTTGGGTACCTAAGACCAAAGATTGAACTTTGTAGGAATATCTCTTCGGTGGCCCTAGTTGGGTACTCGACAGTGGTTGCACTCATCATATGACCGGAGAGAATGGAATGTTCTCTCAAATCGATTGCTACAATCAACCAAGTGAGGCATTACATTTGGAGATGACAATAAAGGTGATGTACTAGGTCTTGGTAAGATTGCAATTACTAAGAATCTTTTTCTTACAAATGTCTTACTTGTTGATTCATTGAAATACAATCTATTATCGGTACAACAATTTTGTGCTACCGGTTACGATTGTATCTTTTCTTGTGATGGTGTGAATGTCGTTCGAAGGAGTGATGGTTTAATAGCCTTTAAGGGTCATAGAAAGGGAAAGCTTTATCTTGTGGACTTCTCCACGGATAGACCTAGCCCTGGAATATGCCTACTGGCTAAATCTAGCATGGGTTGGCTTTGGCATCGTCGACTAGCCCATGTTGGTATGAGAAACCTTCACAAACTCTCGAAAGGGAATCATATCGTTGGACTAACAAATGTAAAGTTTGAGAAAGACAGGCCTTGTAGCGCATGTCAAGCGGGAAAACAGGTTGGAGCACCCCATCCTTTGAAAAATGTGATGACTACGACAAGACCTCTACAACTACTACATATGGACCTCTTTGGACCAGTTGCTTACATAAGTATAGGAGGTAACAAATATGGTCTTATTATTGTCGATGATTTTTCACGCTTCACGTGGGTATTCTTTTTGCATGATAAGACAGAAGCAAAAGGAATATTGAAAAAGTTTATGAGAAGATCTCAAAACGAGTATGAAGTGAAGATTAAGAAGATTCGAAGTGGCAATGGGAAGGAATTCAAAAACACCAATGTTGAAGAATATCTTGATGAGGAAGGCATTAAGCACGAGTTCTCGGCTCCCTACTCCCCTCAACAAAACGGGGTGGTCGAGAGGAAGAATCGAACCCTCATCGAGATGGCAAGAACTATGTTGAATGAATACAAGGTGTCGGACATTTATTGGGCGGAAGCTGTGAATACCGCCTGTCACGCCATCAACCGACTCTATTTACACAAGTTTCTGAAGAAAACTTCGTATGAGTTCCTTACCGGTAACAAGCCAAACATTTCATACTTCAGAGTTTTTGGCAGTAAGTGCTATATTTTGAATAAGAAATCCAGAAGCTCTAAGTTTGCTCCCAAGATTGACGAAGGCTTCTTGCTTGGTTATGGATCAAATGCTTACGCCTACCGAGTTTTCAACAATACCTCCGGTGTAGTTGAAATCTCGCGTGACGTAACATTTGATGAAACTAACGGCTCTCAAGTAGAGCAAGTTGATCAACGTGTGCTAGATGAAGAAGAACCACCTTGTGAGGCTATCAAGAATATGGCTATTGGTGATATTAAGCCACAAGAAGGTGTTGAAGACAAGGATCAACCCTCTTCATCAACTCAAGTCGAACCTTCAACAACAATTCAAATAGATGACAAAGATCAATCCAAAGTGAAATCAAGTGAAAGTGATGATGATAACCCTCCACCAAATGCACATCCACGAGTACGTCAAAGTATTCAACGAGATCATCCCGTCGAAAACATACTTGGTGACATCAACAAGGGAGTAACTACTAGATCTCGTCTTTCAAATTTTTATGCATTTTACTCGTTTGTCTCCTCTCTTGAGACACTCAATATAGATGAAGCCCTCAAGGATTCCGATTGGATTATTGCTATGCAAGAGGAGCTAAGTAACTTCACTAGGAATGAAGTGTGGGAGTTGGTGGAAAGACCAAAGCAAAACGTCATTGGTACAAAATGGGTCTTCCGCAACAAACAAGATGAGCATGGTGTCGGTGTAATAAATACCGGGGTACAAAGAGCCCTAGGAAGGCCGAGAGGGCCCCACGCGTCAGGCGGGCGAGCAAGGCCCCAGCGCGTGGGTGAGCCCCTCGAAGGCAGGGAGGGCCCCACGCGTCGGCCAGGCGAGCAAGGCCCAGTGGCGTGGGCGAGCCCCTCGAAGGCAGGAGGGCCCCACGCGGCAAAGGGCGAGCAAGGCCCCCCCAGGCGTGGCGAGCCCCTCTGGAAGCCACGAGGGCCCCAGCGCGCCAGCGGGAAAGTGCGTGGGCGAGCCCTCTCAAGGCGAGGCGAGGGCCCCACGCGCCAAGGCGGGTGCGTGGCGAGCCCTCCGACGATGAGGCGAGGGCCCCACGCGCCAGGCGGGTGCGTGGCGAGCCCCTCTGGAGACAGGCGAGGGCCCGCGTGCAGGCGGGGCCCAGGGCAGGAGCATTGCGAATGAGTCTTCAGACGAAGGCTCCCCCTGCTGAAGGACGGCGCATTTAATGAGACATCACGCGGATAGACAATGGAAGAAATGATTACCTTCTGATGACCCTTGCGTGTCCGGCGGTACATCCTTTGGCGCGAGAAGAATTGACCTGCAGAGAGAAGGTTTGCTTGAGGAGGCCGCCTGTGTCGAGGAGCAGTAGGCCCTACCCGCAGATTCACGGTGTGATTGGCGGGTCGAGGCCACTTGCATGGCCTGCGAGGGCGGCGCTTGTTGGCGTGGCAAGCGCACGTTTGCCTCTCTTCGTCGTGTCTTGTCGATTATCTTGAGAGCCTCAGATCGCCTACCCCTCGGCTCTCTCCATGACCCAAAGCTTGTATAAAAGGAGGGAGAGAGAGGGAGGAAGGGGAAGAGGAGCATTCGTGCATTCGAGACACTCTGTAAACACATTCCCATTCAACCACAATCGAAAAGAGCTAAGGCTCAAGCAGAGTAGGACTATTACCCGCGAGGGCCGAACTGGGTAAATCTGCGAGTCGCTCCTTGTTGTGCCCGACGCCAAATCGGATCGAGCTTGATCGAGTTGGCTAGCAGACTAAAAATCTGACCAGGTGTGATCCGCAGATGGTTGAGCGGAGAACACGCCCGTCGATGGCGCGCTGTAGGGGAGCGCTAGCATCGGTTCAAGCTCTTGACCCTTCTTGGGAGGCGATGGCGAGCAACTGTCGCGATGGAGCGAAGCGACCGCTAGAGCCGTACACGGAGTCGGCCGCGGCGATGGCGATGGATCACCCGGCGGTGGCCGCCCGCCTAGGTTGGA